>CM053587.1:90116410-90211802 GCA_028646515.1 Pseudochirops corinnae | reverse complement strand
CCCTGAACTAGGTAAATGATATGTTTGATTAAAGTGAAACCGTTAACCCATTTTGAGTTGCTTTCCTTTAGAAAAGCAGATCTAAGAACCTGTGCTAGTAGCTGCCCTAGGCATGCTAGGGTGCTTGCTGTTACAACAATGCTGGGCAAGTCACTTAAACTCAGTTTTCTCAGCTGCTAAATAGGGATAATAGCATCTTCCTCTTCCAGACCTGCTGTGAGGATCAATGAGACAATATCTGCTAAGTATTTAGGACGGTTCCTGGAACATAGTAGGTGCTTTAAAAAATGTTTATTTCCTTCTCCTGGGCTCCTATGGGTCAAGTGAGAAGAAATTCTTTCAATTTCACACCTAACATGACTTAATGGCAGCCATAGCAATTTCATCCTCCCCTAAAAGAGAGGAGGAGGCTCTTAATAATCCTGGAACACATCAAAGCCACAAAAGGAATGAACAATGTCATTCCAACACCAAACGAGGTCCATTAAGTCCGTCCCTGGTAATGCTAAAAAATCAGAACTCCATCTTGGGGACATGCAAGTAAACAAAAGACACGATGAAAGGATATGTTCAGGAAGCTGATTTTAATTTAATAAGTATCGTGCATTTAGGTGAAAAGCAATTTAACTTGAAATAGCAAGACAAATTTTAAAAGTCACTGAAGCAAACAGCTTCAATCACTGCATCAAAATATAAAAGCAATATTTATTTACATGAAGATGAAAATTCCCAGCTTAATTAGATCTCAAAGGGCAAATCTCCACAACACACAACCCAGAGAAATTCACTGAGAAAAGCTCTCTTGAGCCAAATGAATAGTTAAGTAGAAAAATCAATTCCATCAAGTTAGTGGATAATTGTGTAGTAGTTGGAGAAAAGCTCTTCTCCTTGCTGGATGTCCCTGAGAGCCACAAGAACCACGCATCGCAATGGGCTGTTAGAAACAAAGTGGGAAAATAGAGATTTGATTAATTAACTCTGATCAACTTGGTACATTAAGAGTAATGTGGATTCACATCTTTAAATACAAATGTAGTTGTGATAAAAATTACAGATGGAATGTTCCTTCTCTTTTGATTCCTCCTTAACATCTTACTTAATTTTTTAAATTTAATTTTATAATTAACCCAGAAGGTAGCAGAAGTTTTTTGCATTCTTCACTGACACATAACAAAGCAAGGCCTCAGGAAAGCAGAAACAAGGCATCATTCTGAAGAGAAGACTCATCTTCTTGAGTTCAAATCTGGTGTCAGACATTTGCTAGCTGTGTGACCTTGGGCAAGTCACCTAATCCTGTTGGCCTCAGTTCCTCATCTGTAAATGAGCTGGAGAAGGAAATGGCAAATCACTCCAGTATCTTTGCCAAGAAAATCCCAAATGGGATCTGGAAGAGCCAGATTCCACTGAAATGACTGAACGACAACACAAGGGACTTAGTATATATTTGCTCATTGACAGGCTGAGATGAACTATCCAACTCATAGTCTGTACATACTAGAGCTGAAAGGGACTCCGTCCAACACCCTCGTTTTACAGCTGAGAAAGGTGAGGCCCAATGAGGCTAGGCAACTTATCTAAAGTCAAACAGCTACTAAATGACAGAGCCAGGATTTGAACCCAGTTCCTTTGCCTCCAGGGCTAGGGGTCTCTCCACTGTACCATGCTGTCTCCCCAAATGAGCTGGCCAAAACAGCAAGTCAGGAAAATGCATCCAGCCCTCTCAAAAGAAACAATGCAGAAACTCTCTCTAACTCTTTCTTCTAGGATGTGCTGAGAGCTTCCCAAATCTACATGGGAAGCCAGGACCTCCTCTGAAAGTGTTGGGTTTCATTTTCTGGTCACCAAAATTCATTCTAAGAATCATAAATTTTCACAATGATAAATTATTCTCTGGACATTATATTTTAACTGACCTTATCAGTATATTCTCCACAAGGGCAAGGGTGTGGGGGAAATCTCCTTCTACACAAGGGCCCCCAGCGAGAAAAGCAATAACTTAAAAGTTCACTTCAGATAAGGACAAAAGCTATTTGAGGTCACAATTCATGGGAAATTGCATGTAAACTCTTTCAAGTTTCTCACATGTCCAACACTTTCTATTCTTCTACTCAATATATAAGAATGTCAATATTTATTTGTTTGTTCATTCATTTATTCATTTATTTAACAAGTATTTACCAAGTTGTTACTATATATATATATATATATATATATATATATATGTATGTATATATACAATATATGTATATATACCAAACACCATATATATATGCCAGTCGCTGGGGATGGGACGTAAAACACTGAAACATTTCCCGGCCTCTGAGAACTTTAATTCACTCTATTTGCAAGGAAACCAGAGGTGCACATATGCAAAGCAAATGCCAAGTCACTTTTTTTTTAACTGGAGAGAGAGCACCTTTATACTAAGGGAGATCAGAAAAGACCAAGGTTCAGGAGTGAAATTTAAGGATAGGTCTGAAGCAAACTAGTCACAAAAATCTACACCCTGCTTCTGACTGAGAACAGTCCACATTTTACAAGTAAGATTAGAAAGCTCATTTTCTAGAACTGACCAACGGGATCTTCACAGACCAAAGAACACACACACACAACTGTTAAGTGTGGCTGTGGAGACCATGAAGTGCTGAAGTGAGTGGGCAGACCACCAGACCTGGAGTCAGGAAGACCTGAGCTCAGGTTCAGCCTGAGACACTTACCAGTTGGGTGACCCTGGGCAAGTCACTTAACCCGCCTGCCTCAATCTCCCCAACTGTAAAACTGAGATAATAACAGCACCTACCTCCTAGGGCTATTGTGAGGATTAGATGAGATAATATTTGTAAATCACTTAGCACAGTACCTAGCACATACTAGGTGCTCCAGAAATGCTTTTCCAAATCTTTTTTTCCCCAATGTCAGAAGTTTACTCTTTTTTTGTTTTTGTTTTTGCTTTCTGGAGGGCAATTGGGGTTAAGTGACTTGCCCAAGGTCACACAGCTAGTAAGTATTAAGTGTCTGAGGCTGGATTTGAACTCAGGTCCTCCTGACTCCGGGGCTGGTGCTCTATTCGCTGCACCACCTAGCTGCCCCCGTAAGTTTACTCTTAAAGAAGTTGATTATCCTGTGAGCTTACTCACTTTACTGGGCCTTCAAAATGTTACTTCTGCAGACTCAGCATGGATAGAATATGTTTGTTCCATTTCAAACTACAGCATTTCATCTGGTTTTCATCCTTTCTGTCTGTGCCATATTTTTTAACAGCCACTTAAATGGGCAAAAAGAAACTATTCATAATTAGTGTTAAGTTGCTCCCTTTCCTCAATCCAGAGCTCCCATGTGTAGGTTTATGAACCCAGGGGAAATGGGGAGCAAGGTACTTTAAATTGATTACAGCAAAACCTCATCTGAAGAAGTTGAAGGGTAGGAGAATTAGAGAATACTCTGAAAGAAATATCTTTTTTTAAGTACTGTCTACTTTATCAATGAGTACCAACCAAAAGGTAAAAATAAAGTTAACTTTAAAATTACAATCCCTAATAAGCCTATACTGTACAATAATGCATCATAAGACTACTAAATTATACATCTTGGAAATTCTTTTATTAAAAAGACTCACATCTTTAATAAATTATGCCTTTATTCTTTTATTTAAAATTCATTTATTCAAAAAGAAGCCCATCTTTGATTAGAGAAATTATGGCAAATATCCAGTTAGTGGTGTCTAACTATGATATTTGACTGAATTGAAACCAACAAACCCATCTGAGCTACAAAGATATTCTTTCCAATCACTGCTTATAAATTTTATCTATCACTAGTAAAATGTCTCTGGAGATTGAAATCTTCAAAACAGATACATAAGCCCACTTGAAACCACCACACCAATCTGCAGCCTTTTCTAATGCCTCCAACACACCATTAGGCGCTCATTTCACCTTGAGTGTGGTCCTGCTTCAACGTACCTACCACTAAACATGTTTTGGAGGTTAAAATAGAAATGACAAGAGAAGAAATCTGGCAATAGAGAGTTTTGCTTTCCTTTTTCAGGTAGCATTTTTTTTATTTCAAAGAGCCACGTGTTTACACTACACTGGGGGGAAGCAGGAAAGGGATCAGGTAAGTGTTTTTAACCATCATTTACCTTCACAGGAATCTGTATTTGGACAAATAAGGCCATTCAGAATCATTAAGACTAACTAAATTACCTATATTCTGGTTCCAGTTTTCATCTAATACTAATGTGTCCCAGAGGACAGAAATATTGCTCTGGATAAATGATTCTATCTTTGGATCAAATGCTTCAAGTCTTTCCTAAAATATATCCTATAGAAGCCTGATGTCTGTTCAATAGGGGCAGTAAAAGGGATAGCACCTGTGATTTCACTGGTAAAGAGAAATTCCAGGTGAAAAAGCACTTTTTTTTTCTTTTTGGAGGGGGAGGGCAGGGCAAGTGGGGTTAAGTGACTTGCTCAAGGTCACATGGCTAGTAAGTGTTAAGTGTCTATGGTCAGATTTGAACTCAGGTTCTCCTGACTCCAGGGCTGGTGCTCTATTCACTATGATACCTAGCTGCCCCATGAAAAAGCACTTTGACCAATACAGGTTGGCATTTTCTTTGAAACTGATGGTCTTGAGAGAGCTGCCAAGACTAGAGGATTAAGTAACTGGTCCAGGGCCACACAGCCAGTATGGATCAGAGGGGGCCTTGAATCCATGTTATACTGACTCCAAGGCTAGCTCCCTATTATACCAGGCTGCTGCTTCTTCTGTTCAATATGAAAGAAAATTGCACAGTAAAATGTCAATGCTAGCACTATATCCTGCTAAAAATACAATGAAATCATGTATATGTGTATTACATAACAATCTGGGGAGTATGAAAACAGGTTTAATATCATCTGTTTGTTCAGAGACACCCCCAACCTCTCCCTTTAAGAGGGTAAGTTAGCACATGATCCCGGGCAAGTCTTCCCCATGTTTCTCTCTCCCCTCCCACCTTTCCACCAAATCAGTGTTTATGGATTCCATCAATAAACTTCAGACCCCCAAAATGTTTGGGGACCAGATCAATTTGGGAGATGCTGTTCTGCACAGCTTTTTCCTGAGAAAAACTGCTACAATGAGATGAGGCAAGAGATAGATACAAACCACTGTTCTGAGAGATGCTGACCTTGGTGTGTCACGACTGTACATGATGTTCGGAAGATACTGCTTAAATTCTAATGGGAAAAGTTCAGGCACATCAAATTCCTGATAACAGACATTAGCTTCTTTGTCTAGAGGAGGGGAGGGAGGGAGAGAGAGAAAAAAAGAGGGGGAAAGAGAGAGAGAGAGAGAGACAGACAGACAGACAGAGAGAAGAGAAGAGAGAGAGGGGGAAGAGAGAGAAGAGAGAGGAGAGGGAGAAGGAGAGAGAGAAAGAGAGAAAAGAGAGAGACAGACAGACAGAGAGAAGAGAAGAGAGAGAGAGGGGAAGAGAGAAGAGGGAGAGGGAGAAGGAGAGAGGGAGAGAGAGAGAGAGAGAAAGAGGAAGAGAGAGGAAGGGAGAAAGGGGAAGTGAGAGAAAGGAAAAGAGAAAAAAGAGGGGGAGAGAAAATAAGAGAGAAATGGGGAGGGAGAGGGAAAGAGGGAGGGAGAGAGAGGAAGAAAGAGATGAAAAGAGAGGGAGAGAGCAAGAGAAAGATAGGGAGAGAGAGGTGGAGAGAAAGGGAGAGGAGAGGGGGGAAAGAAAGAAGAGAGAGAAAAGACAGGGAGGGAAGAAGGAAGAGAGAGGAGAGGATAAGAGAGAGAGAAAGAGAAGAAGAGAAAGAGAGAGAGGGAGAGACCAAAAAGGGGGAAGAGGGGTGAGGGACAGAGAGACAAAGACAGAGACAGAGAAGAGAGGGAAAGAGCAAGAGAAAGATAGGGAGAGAGAGGTGGAGAGAAAAGGAGAGGAAGAGAGGGAAAGAGAGGGAGAGAGGAGAGAGAGGAGAAAGAGAGGGAGGGAGGAAGAGAGATGAGAGAAAAAGAGAGAAAGAGAGAAAAAAAGAGAGAGATAGGGAGAGACCAAAAAGAGGAGAAAGGGGAGGGAGGGAAGGAGAGAGAGGGGAGAGAGAGAGAGAGAGAGAGAGAGAGAGAGAGAGAGAGAGAGAGAGAGAGAGAGAGAGAGAGATTTTGCAAGTTAGTAATAAATTGTTTTTGACTTAACCAAATAAGATGAGCATTTCCACATAGAAAGGAAAAAGAGGATTGCAAAAAAGCCACAAACCAGCACCATGTAAGAGCCTGCTTCTCCCTCCAAGTTTACAAGAAATCCAACATGTTATTTTCCAAATCTGCCATGCTTGTCTGTTTTCTACTGACCTTGAATGAGAAATTAAAAAAAAAAAGATATGTAGCATTTCCTGTGATTGCTGTAATATTTTGTAAAATCATAAGCCCCCTACAAAGTAAGCGGCCATGCAGACTTATCCTCTTCTCTACACGTGGTCTGCAGGTCACCGAGCAAGTAAATGACAGGATCAAAGCCACACAGGAAGCTGAAGTCAGATTTAACAACACAGCAGAGACACAACTCCAGCGTGACCTGCTCCATATTGCCATGTGAAGTCAGGAAAAAATAACCAGCAGATGATTATGAAGCAAGGAGAAATGTCACAATAGTGTGGTCAGTAAGGACAAGTGAGGTGTTCACTTCCCCACAGTAAAACAAAGGCCACAAAAAGAGGGTTCTCGTGCAGCTGATCTTAATACAGCAGCTGAAAAGAATGCTCAAAATGTCACACCCTTAACAGAGTCATCATCTGTGGGTTTATTAGACTGACCACGAGACAATCCTCCCTTAAAGGAAAAGTCATCACACGTTTTTGCTGCATGCATGATTTGCCTCCCACATCAGAGCCACTGGCCCGTTTTATGTATGTGGTCCTAAAACCAGACTCTTTTTTAAAAAAGTCAGTTATTTTCAAATTCTTGAAACAAAAATTTGCTGCAAGTGCTCTGTTAACATGAAAGCTTATGCAAAGGGGCCAATTTATCAACTCAGAAGTTGAAAACTAAGTAAAGCTCTCTATTTCCAGTCTTGTTTTTAAAAATTCCATTAATTCACAATTTCAGCGAAATAGAACATTTACAAAAATATAAACTGCCTGGATTAACAGAACAAAAAACAGAATTTCTAAATAAACTTATTTTAGAAAAAGAAAGTGAACAGGCCATAAATGAGTTTCCTAAGAAAAAAACATCAGGACTAGATGGATTTACAAGTGAATTCTACCAGCAATTTAAAGATCAACTAATTCCGATACTAAATAAATTATTTGGAATAATAGGCAAAGAAGGAGTCCTACTAAACTCTTTTTATGAAATAAATATGGTACTGATATTTAAACCAGGAAAAGCAAAAATGGAAAGAAAATTATAAACCAATTTCATTAATGAATATGGCCACAAAAATCCTAAATAAACTACTTGTAAATGCTTGGGGATTCTTCTCTTCTTCTCCATTTGTGTTCTAGGTGTCCCTGCCACTACAATAGCTCTATATGATGGTCACTTTTATCCATTCTTCCTGCTTACTTCCTCACTTAGCACTTGATTTGAGGTCTGGCTCTGGGACACTCCTGCAGGGATATTCAGGGTTGGTTCTGTTGCTGCTTTATTGGGGTTTGGAGCACTGTGTTATTCCAGCATCTCAAGGATAGGCTGGAGACCCGCAAGCTTTCAGTACTCCCCCAAAAAGCAAAGCTTGACAGCTACACCCTGCTCTGAACTTTGCAAGTTCTGGCCCGGGTATGGGTCTGAACAAGAGTAGATGCAGCTGGCCTTAGCCCCTATCAGCCAGGTGGAAAGCTCTGGTGGTTCAGAGCAGCAGAACTGTGGGTTCTCCTTTGGTCTGGGATTCCGTACCTTGTTACTTTTTCTGCTGGCTGGGCTGGAGTTTGGAAGCGAAATCCTGCTTTGCACCTGAGATTTGTACCGGCACAACTGTTGCAGGGGCAGCTGCTGCTTGCCTCCAAACGTTTTCAGTACACAGTTCTGGGTTTCCCTACCCAGCAACACCACAGCTGTGTAGGGGTCTCCTTCTCATTCTGCCCTAGATTTGCAACCTAGGACTGGGTGGTGGGCAATCAAGCTGGCAGTTGGCACCTGCCGCTGTCCCAGTGCTGGTAAAGGTCTGGGACCTCCTCTTCTCCAGGTGCACAGCCTCTCCCTGAGTGCTGCCAGACTCCTCAGTGCTCCTGGCTGACCTGAGGTCAATCCACAGACCTCCCTATCTGTCTCCCAGTGCTGAGCAGGACTGGGCAAAAGACCCCCTGAGACTTTTTTCTGTATTTCCCCATCAGGATACAGTCTGGAATATTTTCTAGATCTGTCAGGAGGAGTTTATGGAGAAGAGCTCACTGTCACTCAGCTATCTTGGCTCCTCCCACCCCCCACTTTAAGGTGTAAAAGTCACTTCACAAATACCATTTCATTTGGGTGCTATTATCATATACATTTTACAGATGAGGAAACTCAGGCCAAGGAAGGTCAAGTGATTTGCCCATGGTCATACAGCTAATAACTGTCTGAGGTAGGATTTGAATTCAGGTCTTTCTGGTGCTGAGTCCAGTGCTCTACCCATTGCCCCACCTAGAGGCCAAATAATCACCAGGGTTTATATATTACTTTAAGATTTCTGAGCACTTTACAAATATCAGTTTATTTTATCCTCACAACAAAAACAACCACCCTGGGGCAGCTAGGTGGCTTGGTGAATAAAGCACCAGCCCTGGAATCAGGAGGACCTGGGTTCAAATCCAATCTCAGACACTTAACACTTACTAGCCATGTGACCTTGGGCAAGTCACTTACCCAATTGCCCTGCCCTCCCCCTCCAAAAAAAAAAGCAAAAACAAAAAACCCAAAACCCCCAATTACCCTGAAAAGTAGGTGCTATTTTAACTCCATTTTACAAATGAGGACACCAAGGCAGAGACAGGTTAAGTGATTAGCTTAAGGTCACTCACACAGCCAGTAAGTATCTGAGGCCAGAACTGAATTCAGGTCTCTGACTTCAGGTCTAGTGCCCTCTATGTATTACACCAACAAGCTTACAAAAGAGAGATTGAAAGTGCTGGGAAGGAGAAATCGGGATAGGCTTCATGGAGGAGCTGGTGGCTGAAGTGGGCCTGAAAGAACAGCAGGGATTTCACAAAGGGAAGACCATCTGAGCAAAAGCTGGGAAACAGGAGAGGGCATGACGAGGACAGGCAGCCATCTGAGTTGGCTGGAACAGATTACGGGAAGAGAAGTTGAGTTGCTGTTTGTCCTTCTTTCTCAAAGAGGACCATGATGGCAGGAGGGTGATGCCAGGACACGCGAGTGAATTGGATTTAAGTGAGGCAGGGCTCTGTAAAGTCACCAGCCTCACATTCTCCTCCAGAGTCATCTGGGTCCAGATCAGGAAGATTGGACATGGCCCCCATGAAGAGGAGTAACATTAACCTGAAAACCTGCACATGTGCGACGTGCCTCCAGGGTGGGCAGAAGGCTTCATACCTTCCTTGGCAGGCAATGGTCAGACACTGAATCATTCTGAAATCAAAGAGCTATCTGATGAGAGGAGTGCATGGGAAAGCTTCTTCAGGAAGCATGAATGACAGGGGAGAACACAGAACAAGTCCATGAGGAGGCTGTCCAGACTGGCTAAGAGCTAGCATGGTTCTAAACCAGAGGGGTTGTAATGGGAGTGGAAAAGACAGAAATATTGCAGCGTTTGAATCAACAGGACCTGGTGACTGACTAAACGTAGGGGAGAAGGAGATACAGAGGGAAAAATCAGAAAGAAGCAGACGTTTCCAGCCCGTGACTGAGAGGATTGTGGTAGCATTAGTGACTGATGTTAGAGAGAACAGATGATGAGGGTGGGATGGATAGAAAGAGGACAGATAACAGAGACAGAAACAGATAAAGGGTGGAGATAAAGCAGAGAGATGGAGCATGGAGATAGAGACAGAGGAGACAGGAAGAGATAGACATTGACAGAAAGAAACCGATAATAGAGAGATGATTCAGACAACAAAAACAGTTAAAAAGATGCAGCCAGATTACAGAGAGAAAGAGATGAAAAGAGATAGCGCCAGAAAGAGATGGAGATAGGGCGTATAGGTAGATGATAGAGAGACAGAGAGAGACAGAGAGGAGGAGATAGAGATTGGTAGAAAGAGAGAGATGGATGGATAATAGCTAGAGATAGACAACAATGCTTTTGGGTGGTTGCTAGGTGGTGCCATAGTGCACAGAGTGCTAGACCTGCGTTAGGAAGATTCATCTTCCTGAGTTCAAATCTGCCCTCAGACACTTACTAGCTGAGTGACCCTGGGTAAGTCACTTTACCCTCTTTCCCTCATTTTCCTCATCTGTGAAATAAGCTGGAGAAGGAAATGGGGAACCACTCCAATATCTCTGCCAAGAAAACCCCAAATGGGGTCATGAAGAGTCAGACATGACTGAACAAGAGAGAGAAAGATGACTCAGAAAACAGAGACAGAGTTAGAAAGATATACATAAATTACAGAGTTAGAGATACGGAAGGAGATGGATAAATAGCTAGACAATATGGAGAGATAAATGATATCTAAGAGGGATGACTCTAGATGATAGAGATAGAGAAGGAGAGAAAAATATTGGTGGAAAGAGACAGAAAATTGATAGATAACATCTAGAAATAGATAATGCAGACAATAGAAATATGTAGATTATAGAGAGATGAAAACTGATGATTTGTAGATGGAGTATTTATTTATTGAGGAAGGGCAATCAGGGTTAAGTGACTTACCTACACATATATATACATATATATAGAAGGGCAATCAGGGTTAAGTGACTTACCTACACATATATATACATACATATATATATGTTGTCTCTCAACACCCTCCCCCTTATTCCCCTAAGTATAGAATGTAAATTCCTTACAGGCAGGGTTTTGGTCTCTGTATATCTAGTATCTAGCACTTGAGAGGAATTTAATACCTGCTGGCTGAACTGAATGTAATGCCAGGTGGTTTGGTGGATAGAGCACCAGGCCTGGAGTCAGGAAGACTGATCTTCCTAAGTTCTAATCTGGCCTCAGACATTTACTAGCTGTGTGATCCTGAGCAAGTCCCTTAGCCTTGTTTGCCTCAGTTTCCTCATCTGTAAAATGATCTGGAGAAGGAAATGGCAAAACCACTTCAGTATCTTTACCAAGAGAACTCCAAATGGGATCACAGAGAATAGGGCATAGGAAACCTAGGGAGGAGAGAATAACTATTGCATTATAAGTTCCACAAGGGAATAGAAACATGTCTTATACAACCTTTGGACATGCAAGAATGTAAACTTCTTGAAGTTAGGGACTGGGTTTTGTTTTCTACCTTATCTCCAGGGCTTAGCACAGTGCCTTTCATAGAGCTAACTAAATGTTTACTTAATTGAAACTAACTGCCTCTCATCAAGCTCCTAGCAGTGTCTCTACACAGTGGGCACCTGTACAATTGAATATTGAATCCAATTCATCAGTACAATCTGTTAACCATAATTTAATCTTTCCTTGATTGTTCAGGACCTTGAAGTGCCTACTCAAGGGCATCATTATGAACATCAATCATCACTGTGCCTTGGATATAAAGGATGCAGGATGCACAGGTGGTTAGCACAGCAGGGACTCGAGGCACCTTTAAGTCCGCTTCCCTCACCCTAGAGCAGTGGTTCTCAACCTTCCTAACGCTGCCACCCTTTAATACTTGCGACCCTTTAATACTGGTATGTGGGCATATCTGCATGTGGGTGGACCCGCTTGGAGACAGATAGAGAAGCGGTATCTCGGTTCCTAAGACCATTGGAAATATGTGTTTTCCGATGGTCTTAGATGACCCCTGTGACCCCTGTGAAAGGGTTGTTTGACCCCCAAAGGGGTCATGACCCACAAGTTGAGAACCACTGCCTTAGAGGATCACAGAGATTCACTGCTTCACTGAGGTCACCCAGCTAGTGAGTGACAAAGACTTTGGACTCCCAGGCCCCAGCCCTTTCTAGACCAGTCTCTGTACACTGGCCACAGAGCCCATCCTTGAAGTTTCAATGATAGCTAACTTTATTTATATAGCACTTACAACATGCCCGACAATGTGCTAAGTGCTTCACAATTGCCATCTCATTTGATCCTCAAAACAACCCTGGGGGTAGAGGCTATTATTACCCCCATTTTACAGATGAAGAAATTGAGAGAAACACGTTATGTGACTTGCCCAAGGTCACATAACTAGTACATGTCTGAGGCTGGATTTGAACTCAAGTCTTCCTGCCTCTAGACTTGGCATGTTTCCCACTTCACCTATAAAATTGGCTTATTTTCTTTTACCAGATCATAGTCCTCTTACACTCCTGTTTCTCCACAGGCTTAAAAAAAAGCCACAATATAGAATTTAGTCTATTATCATAGTTTTGGGGACAGAACACCTAGCCATACTCTGTGCTTCATGGACTGTGACCATGTAAACGATACAGAGCTGGATTTATCTCTGTGCTCTGCCCTATTTCCAGCTTGGTTCCCCACCACCATCTCCATAACTAGCCCAATTTCTCTCTCGACACTCCACCCCTCTGGGCTTTTCAGAGCTACGCCCATGTTTGCCACAGCTTCCCTCTTCTGTGCATCCTGGAAACCTGCCTTCTGACACTTTCCTTCTGTCTCTCTTGCCACCTCAGCTTCTGTTTTCTTCACTCCTGCATTTGTAGGACTGGCATTTTAGGGATCTGCCAACCATGCATGCATGGCCTGACTCTTAGAAATGCTCAGTCAGCACAAGGACCAGTCATCAAAATCACAGAAACGAATCTAGTTTCCCTTTCACTTCTCCCGGCAGCCTCTGTCACCCATGATTTATTTTTCAAAAAAATATTCAAAGTTCCAGTGACCCAATTTAAGCTATGTTATTAGATAAACAGTCTTGGGAAGCTCTGATAAAATAAGGGTAAGAACCACTATTCAAAGAAACCCCAGCTCCACTGTTTACCAGCCACATGACTCTGGAAAAGTCACATTTTTTTGACCCTACTTTTTCATCTATAATAAAGGGGTGATAACATACTATCAACCTCACGGGGTTGTCATAAGGCTCAAATGGGCTAAAAAAGACCCAGGAGACACGCTTCTCATATTGGCAGATGGACAAAGCTAGGGAAGGCTGTCTAACCTACTGGAGGAAAGATCGAGACCTCAGAAGACCTGCACAGGCTACCTCTGTGCAAAATGGCCCTTCCAGAGCCTGGAGGCTCCCACTAGCTCTAAACACACAGCACTAAAGGCAGTGCACAACATCTAATAAGGTGAAATTTAACTTCAACGGTACCAGGTGGGGGGACCAGGAGGCCTGGCTAGACAGCTGTTCATTTCTAATAGATCCAGGGGTTTGAGGGGATTGTAGGCCTGACTTAAGGCAACAAGGTGATACCAGAGCCAGAAAAAGCTCCTTGTAGCTTAGGCTACAGTAAGAGGCTAGAGAGGTAACATTCTCTCTCTATCTAGAGCAGGGGTAGGGAACCTACGATTTCGAGGTCACATGTGGCCCTCTAGGTCCTCAAGGGTAGCCCTCTGACTGAAGCCAAACTTCACAGAACAAATCCCTGCCCCTCCTCTGAGTGCTGAGTTCAGGTCTTGGTGCCATATTTTAAGAAGGACATTAATAAACTAGAAGCCTAGAACTAGAAGAGTCCTTGGAGGCCACCTACACTCTCATGCCTTCATTGTATAGAAAGCTACCATTTACATAGCACTCTAAGGTTTGCAAAGCCTTTAACAAGTATTATCTCATGCGATCCTCACAAGACACCTGGGGGTAGATGCTATTATGACACCCATTTTATAGATGAAGAAACTGAGGGCAGACAAAAGTCAAATAAATTGCCCAAGGTCATGGAGATATTGTCTGAGTGAATTACGGTCTTGGTGACTTTTAAGTGCTATAACCTGGGATAACTGGATGGCACAGTGGGTAGAGTGCCAGGTCTGGATTCAGGAAGACTTATCTTCCTGAGTTTAGATCTGGCCTCAGACACTAGCTGTGTGACCCTGAACAAGTCACTTAACTGTTTGCCTCAGTTTCCTCATCTATAAAATGAGCTGGAGAAGGAAAAGACCACTCCAGTATCTGTGCAAAGAAAACCCCAAATGGGGTCACAAAGAACTGGATAGGCTGAAAAACAACTGCTATAAAACAAGTGCTATGTATCCATGGCACCACCGAGCCACCATGACAGTGACACCCAGTGACATTAAGTGACTTACTGAAGTTACAGTTAGTAAACAACACAGCAGGATTTGAACCCAGATCTTCTCATTTCAGAGCCAGTGTTGATTCCACTATCCCAGGCTGGCTCTTACAGAAGGGCAAGTGGGATGCTCAAAGACCTCAAGATCATGCTCAAGGACCAGACGAAGGAAGCAGGGAGGCTCAGCCTATAGAAGATAATACTTGGACAGTACGGTCTGTGATCACCGTCTTCAAGAAACTGAAGGGCTGCCTCAGAGAAAGTCAATGGGACTTGTTCTGTTTTACTCCAGAATCAGGAACAAGAGGCAGAAATGCAGAGACAAATTTAGGCCTGATGTAAGGAAAACTTCCGTGATAACTAGAGCTATCTCAAGATGGAATGGACTGCCTTAGGAGGAAGTGGGTTTCCTGTCTCCCTGCCCTCCCTAGAGGTCTTCAAAGAAAGACTAGGCTTTTTAGAGCCTTAATCACTGATAGGGTGTTGCCTCAGTCAAATTGAGACCTGTTAAAGACCTTAGCTTGAAGAGGCCAACGTCTCCCACTGCATCCTGGGCCACCTCCAGTTTTTTTTTGTCCTGATCCATATCTGGTCAGTGGACCCCGATGACTCCCAAGGAGAAAGTGAGGCTGGTGACTTAGCACAGCCCTCCCTCACTTAAATCTAATTCACTTGCATGTCATGGCATCACCTCCCTGATGTCATGGTCCTCTTTGAGAATGAAGGACAAACAGCACAAGACTAGAACCACTCTAGCAATGTTGTAGAAGGGGGTCTTTGTATATGGGCCAAACAATGCAGCCTTGAGATCCTGCCCAACTCAGATTTGATCATGCTTCAGGATAATGTATGCAGAGTAGCTGAGAAGGTGCTAGATAAACATTAACTACAGGGGCAAAGGCATTCATTCACACATTCAGTCATCCCAACACAAACTAGATATTCCAAGAAAGTTCATGATGGCTCACCATTGGAGCAATTGTTAACATATTGTCCTACAGCCAGTGGATTTTGGACCTCTGATGTCAGCCATGTACTGTCACTCATTTTAAAAGGACCAAGTCGGTCCCTTCTGTTGCATGACCTAAAACAGGTAAAAATATTAGATCAAAGACTGATCTCATCTAACTCAAAAACAGAATTTGAAAACATTATTAACACTAGAATTCTAATTATTTTTCCATTTTTCTACTATCAAAAATCTCAAAAAATCAGATTCCACACCCCAATGCCATTCACCAAATATTACTTATCTATTTCACAAGGTAGTTGATACACAGGAGCTTTTAAACTGGATTTTTCTTCCCAGTACAAGGTAAAGTGGAAAAAGTATTCAATTTGGGGTCAGAAGATGTGTGTTAAAATCCTAGCTCTACTACTTAACTGGGTGGGCCACCTTGGGTGGGTCATTTAACCTTTTCTGGGCCTTGGTTTCCCCAGCTATAAAATGAGAAGGATTTATAGACAATTCCTGGGTCCTTTCCAGACCACAATCCTATGGCAGCAAGCAAATATTTATTAAGCACTTATTTTGTGCCAGGTATGGTGCTCAATGCTGGGGATACAGAGAAAGGCAAAAACATTGTCCCTATGGTCAAGGAACTCACCTTCTAAGTGGGGAGACGACAAGCAGACAACCGTGTACATAGAATATATGGGGAGTGAAAATGGGAGGTAGTCAAAGAGAGGTGGCATGAGTAAGTAGTTAGAAGAACTGGGAAAAGGGCTCCTGAAGAAGGCAGGCTTTCAGGTGATTTATGGAAGGAAGCCAGGGGGCAGAGGTGAGGAGCAGGAGCCTTCCAGGAATAGAGGTCATCCAGTGAAATGGCACAGTATCAGCCACTCTGGAGAACAATGTGGAACTATGCCCAAAGGGCTGTACAATTGTCCACACTCTTTGACCCAGAAATACCACTACCAATACCAATGCCAAAGAGATCAAAGAAAAGGGATATTTATAGCAGCTCTTTTTTGTGGTGGAAAAGAACTGGAAACTGAGGGGGTGCCCATCATGTGGGGGAAAGGCAGAACAAGTTGTGATATACAATTGTGATGGAATACTATTGTGTTATTAGAAATGATTAGCAGGATTGTTTCAGAAAAACCTGGGAAGGCTTATATGAACTGATGCAAAGCAAAGTGGGCAGATCTAGAAGAACACTACACAGTAACAACAATATTATATCAAAGATAACGGGTTGTATTTTGGGCATGTTGAGTTTGACACATGGATGGAACATCCAATTTGAGGGGTCCAATAGAGAGCTGGTGATTCAAGACTGAAGGTCAAAAAAAGGGGTTAGGGCTAGATAAAAAGACCTGGGAATCACCAGAACAAGATGACAGCTGAGCTCCCCAGAACTGAAGAGATCACCAAGCTAGACAGTAGAAAGGGAGAAGGTCAAGGACAGAGCCTGGGGGGGGGGGCACCCAAGGTTACAGGCAGGAAAGCCCAGCAAAAGAGGCTGAGGAAAGGTCAGATAGGAAGAGAACTAGGAGAGGACAGTGTCACAAAAACCTAGAGAGTACAAACTATTCATGAGAAGAGGGTGATCTGCGGCAGCATCAAAGACTAAAGAGAAAGGTGAAGACTGAGAAAACGAGGCGGTGCAGTGGATAGAGCACCAGGCCTAGAGTCAGGGAGACACATGTTCCTGAGTTCCTTGCTGCCTACAAACATGCCCATGGCTCACCTACCCTAAAGAAACCTTTGCTTGATTGAGACCAGCCCCCTAGCTACTGTCCAATGTTTCTCCTTGTTGGCACTTACTAAACTCCTTGAGAAAGTTATCCATCCTTTGGTGCCTCTTCACAACTCTCTGCAGTATGGTTTCAATGTCACCACGCAACTGAAGCTGTTCTCCAAAATTACCACTGATCTCATGTCGTTGTTCTGTTGTTTCAGTCACGTCCTACTCTCTGTGATCCCATTTGAGGTTTTCTTGGCAAAGATACTAGAGAGGTTTGCCATTTCCTTCTCCAGTTCATTTTACAGATGAGGAAACTGAGGCAAACAGGGTTAAGTAACTTACCCAGGGTCACATAACTAGTAAGTGCCTGAGTTGGATTTGAACTCAGGAATATGAGTATCAGCGGCAGAAGAAAAATACAATGATACAAATCCCATTCATAATTGAGAAATGTCTATCTGTATCTGTGACATGTGCCTGAGGACAGAAACGCCTAGATTTCTGCCATGACATCTAAAAATGGGCATTTTCTTATTTCTATTACCAACTTACCTGTACACAACTTTTGATATTCCTTTATCATTCCCATCAATAAGCACCCCATCTAGGCATCTAAAAATGAATGGATTTCCAATGGACTGGAAAAAAATTGGCTCATACTTCTGATACACCGTACCTATGAACACAAGACATGAACACGTATGTATTATAGACACAAACATCTGGCCAGGTTTGTTTTGAGGAAAAACTCAAGGTTATTCCTTTTTCCTAACATACTATATTCTATCCTTCTGCAAAGTATCTGAAGGAACTCAGAATGCCTAACATGTATGCTTCTAATTTTTGCTGGTAGGATTTCATGTTAACTTCTCCACCTCAAAAACCAAACAGACAAAATTGTGAGAATATCAGACTTCTTCCTCTCTGACTTCTGAACAGATCTCTGTGGGATGTTAAAGTATCTCATCACACAGCAGTGAAACCTGCAAATCTAAAAAGACAAAACAATGATCTTAGCAATTGACAACTTAACTCCAAATTTGTGGGTCATTTTTATAGATCTAATTTTTAAAAGATTAAGTATTTAGTTTCTATTATGAGGCCTTTGAAATATGAGTTTATTTCATTTGAAGGAAGAAAGGAAGCAGTCGCCGTTTGGTTCAGTTTGTATCTGACTCTTCACGACCCCTTGGGGGTTTTCTTGGCTAAGATACCGGAGTGGTTTGCCATTTCCTTCTCCAGAGGAAACTGAGGCAAACAGGGTTAAGAGACGTGCCCAGGGTCATATAACTAGTAAGTATCTGAGGTTGGATTTGAACTCAGGTCCTCCTGACTCCAGGCCTGGTGCTCTATCTACCACACCACCAAGCTGCCCTCCAAAAAGCAGCATGATGTAGCAAAAAAAAAAAAAAGCCTTACTTTTAGAAGCAGAAGTAGATGTAAGTTCAAATCCTACCTCTGCAGGATTTGCTAACTCTATAACCGTAGGCTAGTCACTTAACTCTCTACACCCTGGTTTTCTCCTCTCTAAAATGCCAATAGTATCTGTAGCATAGGCATCAAAACTTTTGTGAGGATCAAAGGAGATGTTTGTGGGCCTTTGCAAACTTTAAAAACACTAGATCATGTACCATTTTCAATAAGAAAATATAAACAAAAATCACAACATAAATTTTCTGACTGTTCCAACTCTGGTAAAGTTTATTATTTATGAAAACACTCAAGTATTTTTTTTCAATAACTGAAAATATCAAAGGTAAATATTTTCTATAAGGTGTATTCTGTAGTCACTGTATAGTATGGAAACTCTCCAAGTGATACAGAAAAGAAAATTTGCAACTGAGAGTCTTAAAAGACTGGTTTGGAGGCACTCAGGAGTTAAGCTACTTGCTCTGGGTCACAGAGGTGGCATGTGTCAGAAGCAGGACTCTCGTCCAGGTCTCCCTGCCATAGAGGTTAGCCCTCTATCCTCTATCTCCACTGTCTTTCACTGGAACTGATCTTTTTTTTTTTTTAAATAAAATGCTTCATTTTCCAGGTGCAAAAAGAATATGAAAGTTCTATTAACTCACCCATGAGGTATTAATTCTATTTTCCATGCCTTTATCTATACTGGTAGTTTTCTAAGCTTACATGGCTTTTTCTTCTATGTCTGCCAAACATTCACTCACACAAATGTGCCAGTGCAGAAATTAGAACATTCTCCTGAGTCTATGTACATTTAGGCAGAATAAAAACATTTATTACAGTAAACATACCAAAATATTATCTATGAGTAACTTTGGTTATACATTAATACAGCATCAAACTTGAGTTGTTTGTGAATATGCAAAAGATGTGTCATCTTGTTTGCCTGGGAAAGTCCCAGTGTTAGAACTCTCTCTATCATAACAGTTCACAGAGAGTTATCCAAAAGTATTCGACCAGTAGGTACCAGAGGCAGAATTTGAATCTAGAGCTTCAAGAATGCAAGCCTAGCACTGTATCCACTACCCAGAGGTATCAAGAGGCTAGGTCTGCAAGCCCAGTGCAGCTATACCACATAAAAAAATGCACCTGGGAAGTGTTTAATGAAATAAATAAAAATTATGATACAACATAAATAATATCAGTTTGTGGTTTTCTAAGTCAATTTGAGGTAGCCCAGTGGATAGAGTGCTAGGCTTGGATCAGGCAGGAAGACTCATCTTCCTCAGTTCAAATCTGGCCTCAGATACTTATAAACTGTATGACCCTGGGCCAAGCACTTAACCCTGTTGGCCTCAGTTTCTTCATCTGCAAAATGAGCTGGAAAAGGAAATGGCAAAACACCCAGTTATCTCTGCCAAGAAAATCCCAAATGGGGGGCAGTTAGGTAGTGTGGTGAATAGAGCACCAGCCCTGGAGTCAAGAGGACCTGAGTTCAAATCCAACCTCAGACACTTAATACTTACTAGTTGTGTGACCTTGGGCAAGTCACTTAACCCCAACTGCCCTGCCCTTCCCCCTCCAAAAAGCAAAAGCAAAAAAAAAAAATCCCAAGTAGGGGCACAGAGAGTCAAACACTTCTGAAAAAGGATTGAACAACACCAAAAAAGTCAATATTAGCATGTAGGGATTTATTTCTATTTGAGTTTTATACACCTACATACCCCATTGCCTCTATTAATACACCGTAAATTTCCAGACCCAGAAAATAATCTATAGAAAATAGATGGCCAGGCAACGCTCTCGGGACAGGTGTTAGCCACTTTTACTGAATCTATTTTCATTTACTTCATTCAATAAGTATTTATTTAAGAATCTACTACGTATCAAGAATGTATTGGTAAATAATTGAACATGTCAGTACCAGGATACATAGACACAACCGCTCCTTTTGGCACAAATCCTTTGGTAACAAAGACACCTTTTCCAGCAGAAATCAATGAACTAGTTTCTCGGGAAATACTGAAGCCCAATGTATTAAAGAGAACTTCTCCCGGCTTGTAGATCTTTTGTTGCTTAGTGTTGTATGTGGGCTGCTCCGTCCTTTGATGATGAATAGTCAATAAATCCTGATATTTTGATTTAATGGCTTCTGGAAGCAAGACCAGGATGTCTGTTTGTCTACTGAAGTCACTTATGAACAGAGCCTGAAAGACTTTCAGTAATACTCCTAGGACATCTTCGTCTGGAATAATTTTGTCTTTGGAGTCCTCTGGAACATATCTTAAGGTCCTAAAAAATGGGGAAAAGGACTATTTACTATTCTCTGCCAGGAAACAAGGGGAAATACTATCTTCCTCTGATAAAAAGCTTGACTTTCTTGATGGATTTAAGGTTACCAGTCCCAACTGGGAACTGGGATAACAATGCTCAAGCATTTGAAAGCCATAACATCCAGAGCTATTCAGAATAGCCTGACTCTTCTGCTAGATGGAACAGTACTCCTTGATCTAAAAATGGGAATTCCTGCCTACTTTCCACCTGAGACCCTCATATCCCAGTAGGTCGTTCTATACAAACATGTTGTAATCTCAGCACAGGGGAGAAATCACATTTAAACTCATAGGATCACAGAACTAGAGCTGCAAAGTAAATCAGAGACCTATGACTATCTCCTCTTAGCATGAATTCAGTCCATTGAATTTGAAGCTGGAAGACAGCTCAGGGATCAGGTAACACCAATACAGATAGGAAAACTGAGGTTGAAAAAAAGCAAGTAAGGACAAGACCCAGAATTCTAACCCAGATTCTCCAACTCTAAGACTTGTTTCCTTTCCATAACCCCTTTACCTCCTCTTCTGGAATGATATAAAATTAGAGAACACGTTCTGAAAGGTCCTACAGAGCTGGAAAACCATTGGGTACAAGTATGGCACTGGATAGTATGTGTCTTCTGAAGACCTGCTTAACAGAGTACGGAGATGCACAGGACCAGAAGGTTGGTCCCAGAGTGATGAAATTTTCCACCACAAACTGTGAAGTCTTGAAGCTGTCACATTCTATGTTGGTAGAATAAGTGTCCAATGAAATTGCAGACTTTTTCAAAGCGCTGAAGTATGCCAGCTAAGTGACTTTTCTCTTTCCCAGTTCTATCTGTTTGACTTTTGGGAGGTTAAATTAGTTTTTGGGCTTTTGTCTTTCCTTTCTGGAAGGCAAGTAAATAATTCCTGCCTAAGATTTCAACTGTATAAATTCACTAAATTCATCAGTTGATTTCTGAGGCAAAGCAAAACTCCACTGGATTTTAAATACTGTTATCATTTAGCAGTTTCAGTCATGGCCAACTTGGGGTTTTCTTGGCAAAGGTACTAAAGTGGTCTGCCATCTCCTTCTCCAGCTCATTTTACAGATGAGGTAACTGAGGCCAACAAGGTTAAGTGACTTGCTCGAGGTCACTTGCTAGTGTCTGAGATAAGTTCTATACTAAAGAAGATGATACTCCAGGCCCAGCACACTATCCACTGTTGCCACCTAGCTGCCCAATTTTGATTTCATTTTCACTTAGCTTATATCTTCCATTTGATTAATAAATTATTCAATAAAATCTACTACAGCACTAATTCCAATCCTTCATCATCAGTTAAAAATGTTTCTTCCTCTCTAAATTGCTTACCTAATTTGCTGTTACGGCTTTATGTCTCTAGTATAAGAGTTATACAATTCCAATGCTGATTTTAGTAGAGGTGTGGACATGTGAATTTTAGCAAGTTCATGAATCTCCCCAGAACTCAGCTTTGTCATAGATAAAATGAGAAGGGTTGCAGCAAATAAATGAACTTTAAAGTCCTTCCCAGGCCTTAGTCTTATGATCATATTTTGAATAGGTTTTTTCAGATCTGTACACATATATGTGTATATATATCCTGCTTCCTTTTGTGTTTGTCTCTGCCCGTTTAGATTGCAAACTCCCAGAAGGCAGGTACTTTTCTTTTTATTAAATGTTACCCCTGTTGCTTTGCACACAGTAGGTGCTTAATAAATGTTTACTGGATTGGATTTTTAAAAATACAGTCTTGAATTCTGTATTAATGCCAACTTTATTATTTAGGCTAGCTGCTAATTTTACTACTTGTAGAAGAGAGCAGTGCCTTCTTTTGAGGAAGAAATTCCAAACTCCTGATTCTGACTTCGATGGTCAGTGGCAGAGCCCAAGAGTTCTCAGAGCTGGTTTCCTGTTCACTGAAATGCAATTCTCCCTCCCCTCCCCTAAAGATCTTTTGAAGACGGGGAAAGGTTTCCGTGGCGATGGAGAGTAGGAAGATAAATAATTAGGGTATAACAACCAAAGGGAACAGCGATAAAATTTGGCATCCCCCTAAACCCCCATCCCCCAAAAAAGTTCAGTATAGTGACAGGAGAGATCAGATCTGACTCCAAGTCCTAATATTTACTGTGCGCTGGATAAGTTACTTAATTTCTAAGGCTCAGGTTCCCCTAACAAAGGCACTGTCCGCCTGCCTAACAGGCAAATAAGATAAAAGCACTGCACAAACCTTAAGGCACTAGTGAGCTGTGTTATTGAATTGGGAAAATCCCCCTCCCTAGACATCTTCCTCTCCCTCCTCCATCCGCAAAACAGCGGTTTTAGCTGTAAAACAGCGGTTCAGAGAGGTTATTATCTTCCCAAACGAAGGCAGAAAGGGATTGGAGCGCAGTCTCCCAGCTTGAAGCTCGCTACTGTCAAAACCTTTCGTGTAATATATCCGACAAGGGCTAGAGGAGGCATGGGAGCAGCAGAAAAACACAGAAGCCGACACGGGTTCTAATCCAGACTCTGCCGCTTTATTTGTCAGACCTCCCCGAAAGTCGCTTAGCGTCCCTGGGCCTCAGTTTCCTCATCTGTAAAATGACGGCTCGTTGGATTTAGAGGTCTCTTTCTGCTACAAAACTTTTCTTAAAACACATTTTTTACTTTTTAAAATTTAAAGGAAAAGTCTCATTTTCAAAATATTTAAAACAAAATTAGTAAAAGTTTTTTCAAAATCTTTAAAATGAATTTTAAAGTAAAAGTCTTATTCTTAAAATCTTTAAAATAAATTTTAATTTTTTTCAAAATCTTTTAAAATACATTTTATTTTATGTAATCTTCCAACAATTTTTATTTGTTGTCATCTGTTTTTACATTCCTTACATTTTCCACTGTCTCTTCCCCTTATCCCTCCCAGAAAGTCATTCTTTATACTAAATAATTGAAATTAAAAATAAAACAAACAGTTCTAAAATCTAGGATCCCAAGAGCCGTCAAGAAAGTGCAGCCAGGCAGCCGCTGATTCCCGGGGCCAGCCGGGAGAGCTCGCCCCGCCCCCCAGCCCGCGCCAGCCCCGCCCACGTCCCCTTCTCCCTCCCTTTTCTGCCCACGTCCCCCTCCCCTCTCTAGCCCCAGGCGCTCAGAGTCGAAATCACAGTATGCAGGGAGGAGTTCCCAGCACGCGCGGGCGTCCAGCAGGGCCACAGCCGAGCAGCTCTGCCGGGTGCAGGCCCGAGGGTGGGGGGGTCCTGCCGGGAGGAGCACGGTCCTCACCTGCGGTTCTGGCTCAGATTGAGTGCGATCCAAGGCACGAAGCGGTATTTATAGCGGTGCCACCGCTGCCGCAGGACCCGGATCAGCGTGCGGAACAACATGGAGCATCCACCGAGAGCCCTCCTCCCTCCGCCTCCCAGGCTCCTCCTCCTGCCCTACCCCTAGGACCGTCTCTGGCTCCTCCTCTTCCCTCCTCTTTCTTTCCTCCCTCTATCCCTGGCTCCTCCCCCTCCTCGCCTTCCTCCCTCCTTTTCCCTCTCCTCCTCCTCCTCCTCCTCTTTCTCCTCCACTAGGATTATCCTTGGCTCGTCCTCCCCGCCACCAGTACCATCCTAACTTCTCCCCCTCCCCGACCTCAGCTCCTTAACAGTTTGTCCAGGAATCTCTTTTCTCCTCTACGCTTCTCTTCAGACTCCTTTCCCTTACTTCGGTCCTTAAATCACTTTCGCAGTCTTGCTTAACCTTAATTCCCTTCCCAGTCTCTCCGTCCTAGTGAAAAGGTCTGCTAGCTATGGTTAACCACCCCCTAACACATCCGTCCTCCCCAGAGTATGACACATTCCACCTCCCTCCTCTGAACCTCTGTGCAAGGGACACGTACTGCCCAGTAACTCCAGTCTAGAAGTCTCCTTCCTCCCCTCTGCCTGCCAAAATCCTTAGCTTCCTTCAAAGCATCAGTTTGGTGCCATCCAGTAGATAAAGTGAGTCCTTTCCTTTTTTCAGCACTTTGTATTACATTGTGTATCGTTGATATTTACTTGCGAACATGTCTTTGTATCTTTAGGTTAGTAAGATGTTTTGTTTTTGCACATAAATGTCGAATTGAATTCTTACCTTTCCTGTCCTCTTCTGTATTTGTTCATCCATCCTTTTATTCAGCAAGTGTTTATTAAGGACCCAGTATGTATAGTAACTTCCGCTGTAGAGCAGAAAGGGATTTTAGGAACCATCTAATCCAACTTCTCTACCCCACGCCCACCCCCCATTTTTTAGCCTTAAAAAAAGGGTTTTCCTCAAAGCTTTACAGTAGTAAGTAGCAGAGCTAGAACTGGAACTCAGATCTTCTAAAATCCAAATCCCATTCTCTTCATAACAAGTAAGGCTCTCTTCCAGCTACGGGAGGAGATACAAAGATAAATTCAAATTCAGCAGCTAACACTTAAGTCTTGCCCTTAAGGAGTGTCCCAATGCAACCTTACAACTCTTGTATATAATAGAATGTTAGACTAGGAAGGTGCCTTAGAGACCATATAGTCCCGTCCTCTCGTTCTATAGATGAAGAAACTGAAGCCCAGAAAGGTTGTGACTTGCACAAGGTAGAAACAGCTAATTTCTGGCAAAGTCCATCAACCTCTCTAGACCTTTATAGTTTCCTCAACTATAAAATGACAGGATCAGACAAAATGATCCCTAAGGTTCTTCCCAGCTCTAAAATTTTAGCTTGTTGCTAAAGATCCTTGCTATTTAACAACAGATGTGACTTTATTGCTAAAATGTCCTCTTTGTACACAATGCAAAGCACTTAACATTAATTAATTAATTAATTGAGAAAAAAGTGCATGATTTATAAATTGAAGTTATCTTCCGCGACCTTTTAAAAGAATGCTCCTTGGATTGAGTAAAATAATTGTAAAGGTAAGAATTCTCTGATAAAACCTGAAACTATCTGTTTAACTGATCTTAATATCCACCTTAAATTATCCTTTTCTTTTATCTCCTCTCCCTAGACCTGAGCCATCCTCCCCTCCCCCCCCAAATAAAAGAGAGTTTCAAAAGCTTCACTTCCTAGACTGACAGATTTCAAACCTTTTATTTTAACAATAAATAAGTCAGATAAGTAAGTACCTACTATATGCAAGGAATTGTCCTGGATGAGTTACCAAGACAAACATGAAAACAAGTCCCTGACTTCAAGACACTTACATTCCACTAAGGGAATACAGCACGTACAGGCATAAGTAAATGCAAGGTAATTTGATGGAGTGAGCACTAACTTAATTGGTGGATGAGGGAATAGTTAAGAAGGAATTCAGTGAGGAGGGGACTACAGAGTTGAGCCTTGAAAGAAGATAAGTATTCCAGAAGATGAAGTTGACAAGGGAGTGGGCATCCGAGTCTAGCAATTGAGTTGATATTCCTAAGGCACAAACCTGACGGTGTCAACCCCACCTGACAAACTTTCAGTGACACCCTACTGTCTTCATTTTCCACCTGGATGCTCCACTGTCCCTAGAAATTCATTTTTGTGAAAGATCAAATAACCTCTGAAACTCACACAATTCAATACCCCCTGCCCCCTTGGACTCCTACGATCGGAAAAGATAGAAGCTGGGAGGAGAACTCCTTCAACATCCTCTGTTTAAGGAGGAGACCCAGGGCAGACACTTCATCATTTCCCCTCCCGTTGCAGGATTTCATCATGCCCTTGTCCCTTTGGTCCAGTACACTCTCACCCCTCCCTACTCCCCTTTTCCATCTCTTTTAATGTATTTTGTGAGTCACTGAGGCAGGGTCTGTCTGTCTCCCCAGAACTTGGCTCACTGACAGGCACAGAGTAGGTGCTATTAAGTTTTTTATTGGTTGTCTGGTTGACTGTCTCTAGAATAAAATAAATAAATAAAAAAAAAGTACAGTCTGGCATTTAAAGCTTTCCAAACCATCCTGCTTCCACATTTTTGTATTAAGTACTATGGAGGGCACAGCCATCATCCCAACCATTTAGACTCCCCACCTTGGTGTTATCCTTGACTCCTCACTCTCACTCACCCCACTTCTGTGGTCTATTGTCATATCTTATCATTTCTAACTTCACAAGATCTCTTGTATTATACATAGTCCCATAGCTACCACCCTAATGTAGGCTTTTATTACCTCACCTGGATGAGTCCTTAACCTTTTTTTGTGCCATGGACCCCTTTTGGCAGTCTGGTGAAAACTATGGACCTCTTTATAGAATTTTGTTTTTAAATGCATAAAGTACATAGGATTACAAAAGAAACCAATTATACTAAAATATAGTTAGCAAATTAAAAAAAATTCATAAATGCTAGGTTAAGAACCTCTGTCCTAATTAGTTTCTTCCCACTTTAATTCATTCCTCACAGTGATTTTCCTAAAGCAAAGGCCTGCTCATGCCACTCCCCTATTCAATAAACTCCATTGTCTACAACTAACATCCATAGGTTCTCAAAGTGGGTGGTATGACCCCCAGGGGGTGCTGGAATGAGGGGCCAGTAGTAGTCTTGGGTGTAATTGGGGGGCATTGAATAATAATAAGGGATCTATGGAAGCATAAGGAAAGAAGAGAATTTTGAAAAACCATTAGTACATGTTTCATCTGTTGTGTAACAGAGTTAAAGTTGTAGTGATTACATTATTTTCCAAATAAAGACACAAAACGCAAGTTATAACCCATCAATGGTCAAGTCTGCCAACAGGTCTTAACAAGCAAGTATTAGGAGGCAAACGTGTAGCAGTATTGTCAGGAAGTCCAGCGTTCATCGGCAGGAATATGTGTGTGTGTGATGACTTATTTACAATACGATACTATATGTTTGTATAATGCAATATCACATCATCAAAATTTCAATGTTGGAAAAACCCCACAAATTTGCAATAAATTATTAAATTTAAGATGTGTCATTTAAAATATTTATATTTTTTTAAGTGCTGCAAATTTCAAGAAAACCTTTAAAGGGCTAATGAAAGAATATTCTGGGGGGCACTGAGTAATTTTTTTTTTGTAAAGGGTGTAGTAGGCCAAATAAATTTGGGAACCTCTGAACTACAGCATCAAACATAGTGTGTGTGGGGAAGAGAATAAACATTTATTAAGTACCTACTATGTGTCAGGCAAAGCACTTTATAAATATTATCTCATTTGGTCCTCACAATAGCTCTGTGATCCCCTTTTTACAGTTGGGGAAACTGAGGCAGACAGCGATTAAGTGGCTTGCCCAGGGTTACACAGCTAGTACTTGTCTGAGGCCAGATTTTAATTCAAATCATCCAGACACAAAACAGGGTGGATAGAGTGTAACACCTACCTGTTTAGCATCTAAAGCTCTTCACAATTTGATCCCTTCCTTTCCTACCTTTCTAGTCTCCTTATACTTTAATCCTTATACTCTATGATCCAGCTATACTAGTACATTTGCTGATCTCAAACATTATTACCTGTCTCTGTGCTGTTCTGTATGTTTACTGTATGTTCCCCATTCCTAGAAAGTTCTGTTTCAGTTTCCCTGGCTTCCTTCAAGACTCACCTCAGATTCCATCTACTGCAGGTGACCTTTCTAGATCCCTCAGCAGCTCATAATTTTCCCACTGAGATTATCTTCCTTTGGTATGGATATATCTTATCTATGTAATGAGGGCCTCGACAATTTAAGCCTGTTCTTTATACCATACACAATATTCCTTGCTTGGTTTCTATCCAACCTATGGAGGCTTGGTGAGCCTACTTATAGCCATGAGTTGAGCAAAGGGGTTGTGTTGTGTGGTGATGAGGACTTTTTCCAATTGACTTGGTAGCTAGAAGGATTAATGATAGAACCAGAACTGAATTCATGTACAAAAAAAGATTGAGCCACTCCTTTATGATTGATAGGTCTCTTTTTGTGTTTCTTTTGTGTTTAATTTTATTAAAAATAATTATTATTTAATTTTTAAAAAATAATTAAGGATTGCTGTGAGCCTGTGGATGAGAGGAGAGGCAGAGGACCCTATGTTTATTTTGTCTATTTTTTTCTTTTGATAGAATAGACAAGTATGACCCTTTGAGCTCAGAAAGAGTCCACTGAAGCTGGTAGCAAAATTAGCTGAATCCAGTGAGGTCTTAGCCTGAGGAAAAAACTGCTTAACAGAGACTGGAATCAATTACAGTGTCTGCATAGACCCCAAAGCTCTGCAGACCACTCCCATTGCAAACTGTTCCACCTTTCTGAAAGCAGACTCCCTAGCCTCTTCCCTATGAAGGATTGCATCAGCACCTGCTATGGTAAGTAAGAGTAAGAGACAAAGATGAGTGGGGATATGCAGAGGTTTTGGGGTACAGGAGAGGTGACATGAGAGTACTCCCAACACTTAGGACAAATGGCCTTAAACTTCCCCACTAAATAAGAGATGAAGTCTCTTGCTGAAGAGTGGAAACGGGGAGTTTGAAAAGAAAGATCACAACTTCTAGGAAGAGTCCATCAGAGATTAATTAAAAGATTATCCTGCCTCATCAAGAGCTCAGTGGAGTTTTTGTTGTTGCTGTTTAGTGTTTTTTTTTAGTCTTGTCTGATTCTTCATGACTCCATTTGTGATTTTCTCCGTAGAGATACTGGAGTGGTTTGCCATTTCCTTCCCCAGCTCATTTTACAGATGAAGAAACTGAGGCAAACAATTATGTGACTTGCCCAGGGTCACACACAGCTAGTGTCTGAGGCCAGATTTGAACTCAGGAAGATGAGTCTTTTTGACTCCAGGGATGATCACGAGTTGGGGATTGATAAATGGAAACAACAAATGGACAAAAGGGCAAGATATTCAGTCCTGGTGGATAATCCGTTTTTGTTTTAGCTCACTATTGAGCCAAGATAGAAGTGAGGGAAGTAAAGCTACAATAGGGGACAAATGATGTGGGAGAGTTGATGAAGATAAAGATCACAGAATCAGATTTAGAGCCCTAAGGGATCTCAGATATAGACAGTGAAAGAGGAGGAAACTCAGGCCAAAAGAAATTAAAGGAAGATATTCTGGAGGAGCAAGACAGTAGCAAAGATGAGAGATTGTGATCTGCAATAGGGTAAGTCTACAGAAGTAGACTCCCTGGGGTCATTAAAATACTTTCTATGCTAAAATTTGCCCTGAGAACTTGCAATGACTAGCAACCTGAAATCACTTGTTTATTGAGGTAGAGAAATACTAGTATCCATGCTTTCAAGTTGTGCTTTGTGAGACCTGTGTACCTATTGACAGGGCTTTTTTTGGCGGGGAACATCAGCTTTGCTCATTTTCACATGCCTTCTGTCAACTTGAAATAAAAAAGACCAACAAAACAGCAAAAACCAGGGTCTTTTAACCAAGGCAAGGAAATTGCAATCTGGGGCCATCATACAGCACCAGGGAGAAGGGATGCCCAAGAACAGCAGAGGTGGACAGACTTAAATAAATTTCAACAGAAAGGGGGTGTCATGAGAGGCACAGCCTCAAGAAGCTGTTACATAAGTTGTTTTGCATAACAACCAAACAACAATCCATAGCAAAGATTAGGGAGGGGTGACATCTGACAGGGAGTGGTAACATCTGATCAGAACAGTAGGCTTGGGCTCCAGGTACATGTAGGATTAATGGTATATGAAGATCTTCCTCGTCCGTTAATAGGCCCATGTGACCATACCTCGCTAATCACAGATGTTTTTGGAGCTGTGATACAAGCCCTGTTGAGTCACATAGAACCAGCTACATGCATGGGCTCTCATGCCTTTCTGTACTGAGTCAATAAGGTGCTGAGTAAAACTTTATAGAAAGTGTTTAGAAAAACGAGTGAGAAGAAAAATGAGCAAGAACAAAAAAGTGTGGAGCATTGAGTGTTAAGAGAACTAGCAGCAGCAGCTGCAGTAGGGACTCCCTAGTCATAGGGAACTTGCTGGGGAGGAGGAGAATTCTGGTGAAGGGAAACTTGCTGGAGGGGGACCTGCCCAGGGAAGGATGCTTAGTTTAAGACCCTTTTAAGCAGCTGTTATCAAGGAACCTTGTGAAAAGACTGTGAAAGTGAATTGAGATGGTTTGCTCCCAGGGCTGGTAATGTGTATAAACATTTTTGTTGCCCTGTTGAGCTTTGTCTTCCTGTATTTCCATGGTGATGTTTTTGTCTGGTCTTAGTGTACAGAATAAATGTTATACAGGTTTAGTTTTAAATGAATAGTGCTTATTATACCTTGAGATTTGATTCATATATATACATATATATATATACATATACACACACAAATATTCATAGCAGTTGCTTGTATTGAATTGGTGATACATTGCAGCAAAGGGGAAACTGATTTGGAAGTGCTCCAATCATGGCATCAGTTGGGATAAAAAAATCAGGTAGCTCCTTCTGATGTCTGCATTCAGCACTCCTCACTCTAGAAGCCAGAAGAGAGAAAAGGCGATTAGAAATTGTAGGCCCTGGTCCTTAGCTCTCTCTACCCCACTCTCAGAGCTCCACAACTTAAGGGTTCTTTGAATAGGTGTGGCATCTGGACCTGGACAGTGTTGTAGATGTGTTTGACCTTCAGCTCCACAAACGTTTATACCTACTGTATGTAAATCCAGGAGCCATGGCTTTATAAGTCAGGCTCTGCTACTTAGGACCTATGTGATCCTAGGCAAGTGAATCATTTGTAGAGTGAGAGGACTGAACCTCTGTAGTTCTTTTCTGTCCCTCCTAAATCTATGATCCTATGATCTACCATCTAATAGGAAAAAAAAAGAATCAGGACTAAAAAGTAGAAAAAAATGGGGGAAAAATGCTGGCTTTGGTATTGGAGGGCCTGGCTTTAAATCCTACTTCTACCTATAAAACTTTGGACATGCCATTTTTTTTCCCCTTGTGTATAAAATAAGATCTTACAGATTTAAACATTTATCACATTCTTTCTATCTCAGTGGTTTTGTCAAACAGAAAAAGGGGGTGGGGTGGGATTTGTCTCCCTGTCACTCCCAGGCTCCCTGACACATCTGCCAAAATGATTTCCTTAAATGCTAGTCTGATGATCACAGCACTCCTCCAATCAATTCCAGTGGCTTCCTATTTATTATCTCAAAGAGAAAAAAATAAACTCCTCTGTTTGTCTTTCCAAGCCCTTCAGGCCTTGGCCCCAAACCTATCTTTCCACGCTCATTATACATTTTTCTCCTGCCCAGACGCCTCTTTCCAGCCAAAATGGCCTTCTTTCTGTTGCTCACACCGGACACTCCCTCCTGTATCCCCCTACTTCTGCACTGGTTATTCTTCATGCCTGGAATGCACCTTCCCAGGCCCAGTAGAATCCTCTTCTCCTTCCAGAAGCACACCAGGCATCAGCTTCTTTAAAAATCCTTTTCTTTCTCCACCATCCCCTCTCCCCAATAGCTGGTGCCCTCCCACCCTGCCTGTATTTTTATGTAACTACCTTATATTTTTACTTACATATATGCACGTTGTCTCCCCTGATAGAATGTAAACTCTGTGAGAACAGGGATTGCATCTTGTTTTGTCTTTTTATCCCCAGTACAGTACCTAACATATAAGATGCTTAATAAATGCCTGTTGATTGATTTTATTTGGAGTTAGGAGACTTGGGTTTGACCAGATTCTGGCATCTACTACCCTTGTCATCCTAAACCAGTTACTGAGTCTCTCTGGGTCTCATTTTCTCTATCTGTTAAAAAAAAGTGGTAGTGGGGGTGTGGGTGGGGTCGGACTAGATTATCTTTGCCTCTAGCCCCAAATCTATGAACCTAGGAACTTGCTGAGAGTTTAAGTACTACAGTTCTGTTGTGGAAACAATTTACTCTGCTGCCATCTCCTGGACATTCCATTTCATTACACCACAGCCACAAAAAGTGCAGGCGCTAGAACATGAGTCCCAATTCAGCCAAAGCAAGAAAGCACAGGGCTATCTATAGTAGACGCTAATGTGCGTAATGGAGGCAGGCGGACAGAGAGACCAGGAAGCATGCGGCTAGTGGACAAGAAAGCAGGTGGGGAAAACCAGTACTCTTTATCTTGGGGGACTGAGACCCCGTGCACCCAGTAATGTTATTACTTTGAACATTTGGCCAACACTCCTCTGGGAATGATGTGTTGTGATGTGAGTGCAGCAGCCAAGACTAGCACTTCCTCTCCAAAGAGACAGATACAGGAAAGAAGCAATCATTTTGGGAATGGGTGCAGGAACGCTTGGTTTTACATTGTTTACTTTCCGTTTTGTTTTGTTTTTAGTAAATGCTATCTGCTTTGGTTGGGAGTGGAGAGTAAAGAGAATAAACAGGACTGTAAGAATTTTTGAAAATTAGGAAGTGCCAGCCATTTTTATTGCACCTCTTCAAGCCAATGTTGCTCTTTGCCAAGTATCACTGCCAGGTGGCACTGCAGAAAAGAAGGGTTGAGGGATGGAAGTTGCCTGGACAGCTCCAAGCTCCCCAGAAACTGTCACCTCTTGCTTGGGGAACATTTCTTTGGCGGAACCACCTGAAACTTCACATATCTGCTTAATTTTACCAGCTGGAGAATTCTTATTTCTTTCGTGAAAATGCAGCCTTTTAAAGTGAAAAGGACCAAGAGAACAATTTAAACAGTGACAGCAAAATGAGAAAGACAAGCAACTTTGAAAGAATTAGGAACTCTGTTCAATGTAATCACCAAGCATGATTCCAGAGGACTCATGAGGAAACATGCTATGTGCCTCCTGATAGAAGTGAAAGCCTCAAATGTGATATATATATATATATATATATATAATATATAGATAGATAGATAGATATGTATACACACACACACACACACATGACATAGTCAATAGGCCAATTGCTTGACTATGCACATTTATAGCAAAGGTTTTGTTTTTCTTTCATTTGTGGAGAGGGGTTTGGAATGGGAAAGGGAGAGAAGTTATAATTGATGATTTTAAAAAATAAAATATAATTAAAAAAAGAAAAAAGCACATCTGATTGGACAAAATATACATATATGTGTGTGTGGATGCATGCATGTTATTTCCCTTAATATAATGTAAACACCTTGAGAGGAAGTAATGTTTTATTTTTGTCTTTGTAAGCCTAACACCTAGCACAGAACATAAAAATATTTAATAAATTCTTGTGGACTGAATGATTGAGAATAAAGTCAGATTTTGCTAGAAGGCTAGAACTAGTCGTGACCCAGAGATCATTTGTGTAAAGGAGAATCTGCCTCAAGAAACAATGGGTCTCTATGGGGTGGCTAGGTGACACAGTGAATAGAGCACCTGCCCTGGAGTCAGGAGGACCCGAGTTCAAATCCAGTCTCAGACACGTAACACAAAAACTAGCGGTGTGACCTTGGGCAAGTCACTTAATCCCAATTGCCCTACCTTCCCCCCCTCCAGAAAGAAAAAAAAAAAAAGAAACAATGTCTCTCTCCTTAAATTGTTGACAATTCCCAGTTCTGTCTTTGCTGAAATGGCAAGCTGGGTGGATGGAGCTAGGTCATTGATGCAAAAATTTCATATTCAGTCCTTGACCCAGCCAGACTATAAATGTTCCTTAAAAAAACCAAACAAACCAAAAACAAAACACCTATGATCTCTATCAACTGATCTTTTTCTTCTTTAATTTGTATTAGTATCTTCTTGCTGTTGTATCGCCTTCAGTCTGAATGTGTCCCTCCCTTACCCAGAGGACCACGCATGGTAACAAAGAATTAAAAAGAAAGAAAAAAAAAAGTCAGTTCTTAAAAACTAATATAAAAACTGAGTCTAAGAGTATGTGTAGTGTTAGTCCCCCACCTCTTAAATGAAGAGAGGGAAGTGAATCTTCTCACCTCTCGTTCAGAACCCAGCTTGATCATTATAATTAGATAGACTCAGCTGCTTTTTTGATCGTTTTCCATTTACATCGTTGTATTCCTTGTGTATATTATTTTCCTGATGCTTGTTTTACTCTGCACCAGTTTGTCTTTCCATATTTCTCTGTACACATTATATTGATTGTCACATTACTTTTAAGCACCACAATTTATTTAACCATTCCCCTATGGATGGTACCTATTTTGTGCCCAGTTCCTTGCTGTTATACACACACTTTGGGGGAGGGAGTTGGTGGGGGGGAAGAGAGAGACAGAGAGAGACACAGAGAGAGAGACAGAGACAGAGAGAGAGAGACAGATAGACAGACACAGAGAGAGAGAGAGAGAGGCAGAAAGAGAGACAGAGAGAGACAGAGAGACAGAGTGACAGAGAGAGAGGGAGAGGGAGAGAGAGACAGAGAGACAGAGAGACAGAGACAGAGAGACAGAGAGAGAGCAACAGAGACAGAGAAAAAGAGATAAAGACAAAGAGAGAGAGACAGAGGAAGAGAGACACAGAGAGACAAAGATAGAGAGAGACCAAGAGAGAGACACAGAGAGAAAAAGAGAGGGAAAGAGAGAGAGAGGAGAGAGAGAAAGAGGCTCCTGTGAATATTTTGGTCTATTTCTTTCTTTGTCAATTGCTTTTTTACAGCAAGAGCAGCAGCAGGGGGTGCTAGCTCCCTGCTGGGTAGTCTACTTAGCAGGAGGGCTGTGAGATCCCATGTTTTCAGTTTCTTTGTCTCTTCTGCACATCTAATTCCACTGACTCAGCGTCCTTCTGATAAAAAACATCCACTTGCTCTCAACTCTATCTCTCTCCTTCCCCTCCCCCCTTGTAAAATAATCAAACGATCTGCCTGAAAAGAAGGGACAACCTTTTTTCCATACCTGTCTGGTCCATCACTTGATGGAGCTGTCAGTCATGTCAGTCATGCCAGTGATAGAACATCTGTTCAGAGTTGTGGCACAGTACATGGAGCATTGGGTCTGGAGTCTGGATGACCTGAGTTCAAATGTGGCCTCAGATACTTACTAGCTGTGTGACCCTGGGTATGTCCCTTAACCTCTGTTTGCCTCAGTTTCCCCAACTGTAAAATCAGGGTCATAATAGCACCCATTTCCCAGGGTTGTTGAGAGGATTGAATAATACTTGTTAAGTACTTGACACACTGCCTGGCACGTAGAGGGTACTTAATAAATGCTTGTCCCCCCCTTTTTCTCCTTATTTCAAGCCTCTTCCCTTCCATTTTCTTCATTAACTTATCTTGTGGGAAACATTTTTGGATTTATATCAAAGTTTTAATTAACTCAATGAAAATAGGAATTCCAACAGGCAGTGCAGTACAGTGGAAAGAGCATTGAATTTGTAGTCAGAGATCTCAGGCTTCAATCCTGGCACCTGGGTGACTTGTCGAGTCATTTCTCATCAAATCTCAATTTGCTACAACAAACCCGGCCCTTCTCCATAAGAAGCCAGAGTCATCTGAGTGACTAGACCTGTGATAGCTCCTGAGATCCCACTGAGAACTGAAGATTGTTTGTACTAATCCTTCACGGAACCCCCTAGACTGAGTGGTCATAACTGTGGAGAGAGAGATGGAATCCTTGAACAGTCTGGTGAAATCTATGGATTGTTTCTTAGAGTAATGCTTTTTAATGCATAAAGTAAAATGCATAGAATTAGAAATACAATTATTAAAAATTGTTTTTAAAATTTTAATTAAATTATTTATTTTTAGTTTTCAACATTCACTTCCATAGGTTTTCAGTTTTCTACCTCTCCCTCCCCCCTCCTTCCCCAAAATGGCTTGCAATCTGATATGGGCTCTACACATACATTCCTATTAAACACATTTTCACATTAGTCATGTTGCATAGAAGAATTATAACAAATGGGAAAAACTATGAGAAAGAAAACAAAACAAAAGAAAACAAAACAAAAAAGAAAATAGCCTGCTTCTTTTTGCATTCCGACTCCATAGTTCTTTCTCTGGATGTGACTGGCATTTTCTATCATGTGTCCTTTGGAATTGTTTTAGGTCCTTGCTTTGCTGAGAAGGGCTAAGTCTATGAAAATCAGTCCTCGAACACTGTGGCTGTTACTGTGTACAATGCTCTCCTGGTTTTGTTGCCCTCATTCAGCATCAATTCACATAAGTCTTTCCAGGTTTCTCTGAAGTTCACCTATTCATCGTTTCTTAATAGCACAATAGTATTCCATTACATTCACATACCACAACTTGTTTAGCCATTCCCCAATTGATGGGCATCCCCTTGATTTCCTCAAAAGAATTTTAAGTTCATAGATCCCACGTTAAGTACCTTTCCCCCTACAGCAATCTGACACTTATTTTTAGATAAGCCTCTCAAATAGAAGACAAAATTCAAAAGGGAAAGTGGAAGCCATTTGTTCCTAATCAATTCTTTGAAATAGATTAAGAAATGGAACAAACATACCTGTTTGTAGGGAAGATGGGGACCTAGGCTGTGCCATTTTTCCATCCTTTTGCCAGACTTGGGGGTTTTTTGGTTGTTTTTTTTTTTTTTGGAGGAAATCTGGGTTAAGTGATTTACCCAGAGTCATATAGCTCATAAGTGTCTGAGGCTGGTTTTGAACTGAAGTCCTCCAGCTCCAGGGCCAGTGCTCAAAGACTGTTTTCCAGAGTAGAATTATTTTTGTTTGTTTTCCCAACTTGAAATAGTATGTGTGCCCAAGTTTTGCTCTGTTGTTTCTTCCTAGGTTAAAACCTGAGCACTAAGGCATTTGATTATCTTGCCATGGTGGTTAAGTTAAGCCTTGTCTTATTGGGTTGCTCTGGTTCTATAAATGGCTTGATGGGTTTCTCAACCTTGTGATACAAAATGAGAGGGTTCTGCTCCTACTACCTCTGCTAATGAGGTTGGGGGGGGGAGGGGAACCGAAGGACACGGAGGTTTAGAGCAAGGCCCTAGTCCCAGTCTGGATATTATTCAATCGGTACACCTGTATTAAATGTCTGCTATGTTCCAAGTATTGTGCTAAGTGCTGGTGATAGAGAAATGGAAAATCTGTTTCCATGGGACATGGGCTTATTTTCCCAGACCTTAATCTTTATGATTCCTAGGAGGAATTGTGGGAGGTGGGTGCAACTGCAAGGAGGTTAGACCCAGTCCTGGCAAAGGTTGATAGGTCTGGGGCATCCTATGAGAACTGCTGGAGGGCAGGCGTTGCTTTGGCAGGTCTTTGGAACTCTATATATATGTTAGGGGTAAGAGAGGATCATGAATGTGAGGTTCAGGGCCCGGCCTTAGTCTCGACCTGGGTACTGGTCAGAATGGAAAGGGCTCCCTCCATTTGGGGCACAAGATTCTTGCCCTCAGTCCTTGCTGGGGTAGAAAGGATTGGGAGAGGTGTAGCTTCAGCCCTCATCAATGGTTTATGGCTGGACATTTCTTGATGCAGAGGAGAATTGGCACGGGGTAAGGTGTATGCTTGGAAAGTGACTTTGGCAGTGGTAGAAAATGAAACACAGAGGCAAGATATAGTTAAAACAAGTCATTGAGTTTACTCAGCACATATTTAGAGTCAGGAGGGGATTTTTGAGGCAAGGAGCATCAGGTAAAGAGGAGTGAAGAGGCACCAGGTGGAAAGTGGTTATGAAGAGTTAAGGTTTGGAGGGCCCTTATTTGGGGCTTTTCCTGCTAAATATTGGCCATTCATAGATGGGATGTGCCTGCTAGGTGCTGTGCCAAGTGCTAGTATAAGCTGGTGGTTTTTCAGGAAAGAGAGTTGCCGGGACCCTGGGGGTGGTTGATAAGGCTAGCCAAGCCTGGGCCTCAGCATGCTGATCAGGCAAGTGGAAGGTGGCAAAGAGAGATTCTGACAGCCCCAGGGCTGGGTTATGGCCACCAGCCAGATAAGCTCATCAGAGGTCACTATAGAAAGGTGGCATGGAATACCTGGGGATAGAGAAATTCCAAAGCCAGGGAGAACTGGGTTCAAGTTTGGCTCAGTGCCCCAGGCTCAATGAAACTATACATCATCAAAAAGTATCAGTATCATCTGTGTCAGTGGACAGAGTTCCCATACTTGGCGTTCCCTATGCCAGGTCTAAGAAGTCTGCACCCAGCATGTTTTGCTTATGTTGTCTGAGCCAGGACAGACAGCCCCAAACTGTGCCTGTGCGTCTTCTGATTGGCAAATGTTCTAATGACATCTGTGTTGCTGCATGTTGTGTATTCTGGAATCAGGGAGCCTGGGGCCTTGGAGTGACTGTGTGGAAGAAATAGTATATGTTTCTCTGTATATATTTGCCTAAATAAATGGCCTGATGTGATTTATATGAGTGAGTGGGCCAACATCATTCTTGGCTCACCTTTGATCCCCCAGGGCATGTTAGCCATCTCCCCCCACACCACACTACATTAGTACATTCAAAGGAAACTGAAAAATTCAGAGGGAGTTCTGTGAAAGTAAGATGAACTTCTCAAATATATTATTGTTGGTCACAAGACCAAATTGATCACAAGATCTATTTTCCTAATTTTTCTCCATAAAGGAAGATTTTTAAAGATGCCCACATATTTTTAAGCTGATTAAGTTGATAGTTTGCTTTGAAAAGGACAAAAGAAAAGAAAGTCATGACAACATAAATATCAATTATATAAAAGCATAGATTTAGAGCAAGGCTTTTTAACCTGAGGTCCACAAGCTTGTTTTATCTTTTTGTTGTTGTTATTGTCATTGTTTTGGAGGGAGGAAGGCAGGGCAATTGGGGTTAAGTGACTTGCCCAAGGTCACACAGTTAGTAAGTGTGAAGTGTTTGAGACTGGATTTGAACTCAGGTCCTCCTGACTCCATTCACTCTTCCACCTAACTGCCCCTTGTTTTGTCTAAAAGAACATTTTGATAGCTGCATTTAAATAAGTTTTCTTTGTAATCTTGTATTTTTATTTTATACGTTAAAAAAAATGATTCTGGAAAAGGTCTGTAGGTTTTCTCAGATTGTACACACACAAAAGGGTTAAGGAAGTTAGAGGCCTTCTAGTCATTTTACAGATAGGGAAAATGGGACTCAGTGAAGTCATAGGATCATGGAATCAGAGCTGGGAAGATGGAGTGGCTGGTCCAGAGTCACCCAGGGCTGGTTGTTGTCCTTTATTCTCTAAGAGGACCAAAATGACGTCACCATGCTAAAGTCAAGTTCCAGTGTGTCTGACTGTGGCTGACCAGACTAACATGAGCTCAGAAAGCCCTACCACAGGTTGGGCACAAATAGTCCACGTGAACATTTGGGGTAGATTCTCCAAATCTGGAGTAGCAAAGGGAGGTGTGGACCTGCGTGTCTCCTGAAGACAAATTAGTGCACACAGTGCCAGGCCTGGAGTCAGGAAAATGCATCTTCCAGAATTCAAATCTGGCTTCAGACATTTACTAGCTGTGTGACCCTGGGCAAGTCACTTAATCCTGTTTGCTTCAGTTTCCTCATCTATAAAATGAGCTGGAGAAGGAAATGATAAACCATTCCAGTATCTCTGCCAAGAAAACCCAAATGGAGTCACAAAGACTGAACACAACTGAACTGATTGAATAACAAAATATACAAAATGAAGTGAGCAGAATTAGAGAACAATTTACACAATAACAATACTGCAAAGACAGCTTTAAAAGACTTAGGAACTCTGATCAACAGAACCAACAACCACAATTCCAGAGGACTTGTGATGAAACATGCCACATACTTCCTGTAGACATATATTACACACACATATGATATAATATATATACATAACAGACATATAAATTATACATACATCCGTGACATGTATGTAGAGATGTATGTACTTATGTATATGACATGACCAATGTAGGTGTTCACTTTGCCTTGGCTATACATGATTTTAATGGGTTCTATTTTTCTGATTATTTTATTGGGGAGGGTAGAGAGGGGAACATTGGACAGAGAAAAATGTGGACCTAAAAGTGAAAGAGAATTTTTAAAAATTACATCAGATATATCCTTAGATTTAATCAAAACAAAAAAATAATAATAAAGTATTAATAAAAAACATAAAATAAAATAATAAATATCAACGGATATTTGTCATCTTGCTTGATGAGGGAAAAAATCTGCCTTTTTTCATTACTTCTAGCTTCTAAGACAGTGTAATGAATGCTAAAACATTTAATAAGTACCTATTATGTGATAGATAGCAGTTCTCAACCTGTGGGTCGGGACCCATTTGGGGGTCTAATGACCCTTTCACAGGGGTCGCCTAAGACCATCGGAAAACACATATTTCTGATGGTCTTAGGAACCAAGACACCGCTCCTCTGTCTCCAGGCGAGTCCGCCCACATGCAGATACTCCCACAAACAAGTATTAAAGGGTTGTGGCATTAAGAAGGTTGAGAACCACTGTGCTAGGCAATGGGAATACAAATCTAAGCATGGCAGTCTCTGACCTCAAGGAGTTTGTGTTCTAATGTTTAATTTTAAGTCTAATTCCAGCACATAAAAGGGGAGGTGGCACTAACTGGCATGGTTTGGAAACAGCCCTGAAATGCCATGAAGGTCTATCATGCTTGTCAGTTGCCAAATTCTCTGAAGCAATACATATATACAGATAAGTAAATTTACAAAAATATGCAAAATAGGAGGCTAGTGATAGCACAGAGTTTTGTCGTGTTTTTTTTTTTTTAGCAAAAATTAGGGAATATCTATTTTTATATCCTTATATCAATTTTTTGTTTTAAAAAAGTTTCCTCAAATATTCCATCATGATTTTGCCATCTCTGACATGCTTTTCTATTTACTTATTTGTCCCTTAGCCCCCTACAACTTTTAAGTTCCATGAAGGTAGTTAGGGCCTGTGCCTTATGTAAATTTATATTTCCACTTCTTCCCCTCTGCCCAGCACAAGTGTTCTAAAGATTTTCTGTTTAGAAAAAGTAACAGCTAGCATTTAAATAGTAGTTTAAGGTTCGCGAAGGGCTTTAACGGAGTCATCTATCATTTGAATCTCAAAACAACACTGTCAAGTGGGTGCTATTATTATCCCCACTTTACAGATGAGGAAACTGAGGGCTGAGAGACTTAAGTGACTTTCCTAGGGTCACACAGCTAATAAGTATATGAAGCAGGATTCAAACTCAGGTCTTCCCAATTCCCACACTCTATCCTCTCTCTCTGCCATCTAGTTGTCACATAAATAATAATGCTTTGTGAAGATTTGACTACAATATTCAACTCTGCCTATACTCATACTTCTTTGCTTGTTCATGCAATGTGATTATCTATGCACAACCAAGAAAATTTGAGGGAAAATGGTTCACAAGCTTCCAGCTGAATGGGTAGATGGATAGATGGATGGGTAGTTTGGCTCACAGAGTTGCTTCCCTTTGCTTGGCATAAGACAGAACAATCCTCATCTTCCCTTATGTCTAAAAATATTTCTCAACTTTGTCTTTCATGCAATAATTCATTTCTGTTTTTGTTCTTCTGTTTATAGTTATTTATTCCAGGCAGCTACTACTTCAAAGGAACAAATAAATTAGCCAAAAATGTCCTCTTTGTTCCATTTTACATTGAAACTAATTTTGTATATGAGTAAAAATATAGCAGCATTGTTTCTTAGGGCAAAGAAATGGAAGCAAAGAGAGTATCCATCAGCTGGGGAATTACTGAATAAATGGTGGTGTAAGAATATTAGAATGTTGTAATGCTGTAAGAGGTATCTGAAGCATTCATTGGGAGAAACTTGGTAAGACTTGTAAGAATTGATGAAGAGATAAAAGAGCAGAACCAGAACCATTTACACAATGACCACAATGATGTAAAGGAAAACAGCTTTATTTTTTAAAACATTTTTTTCTAATTACATGCAAAAATTTTAAACATTTGTTTTTAAAAATTTTGAGTTCCAAGTTCTCCTCTCATACTTCCCACCTCCCTCATTGAGAAGGCAAGCAATTTGATGGAGGTTATGTATGTGCAGTCATATAAAACGTTTCTATTAGTCAGGTTGTGATGAAAAGACAAGCCAAAAAAGACCCCCAAAGTTAAATTAAAAGCCCCCCAATATGCTTCCATTTACCCCTAGACTTCCATCAATTCTTTCTCTAGAGGTGGATAGCATTTTTCTTCATAGGTCCTTCAAAATTGTCTTGGATCATTGTATTGCTGAGAACAGTTAAGTCATTCGTTGTTGATTGTTGTACAGTATTTGCTGTTACTATGTATACTGTTCTGCTGGTTCTGCTCACTTCACTTTGCTTCTGTTCACCCAGGTTTTTCTGAAAGCATCCTGCTCATTGTTTCTTATAGCATAATAGTAAGGAAAACAATTTTAAAAGACTTCAGAGAACTTGGACTGATGCAGAGACAATCGTGACTTTAGGGGAGAAAGATGATAAAGAATGTGTCCTAACTGTCTCGTCCTGGCAGAGAGGTGATGGGACTAGAGATTGAAAATGAAAGACATATTTTAGCTATGGCCAACAGGTTATTTCATTTAATAACATATTACAAAGTTGGGAGGGGGGGCAACTATTGCAAAAAGAGCAGTGAGTTAGTGATACAAAAAAAAAAGGTGAGATTTTTTTAAAAAGTCAAATAAAACATTAAAAGATACAAAGAAAAAACCCCAAAAGTTCAGGACTCACAAACAGAGCAATCTTACTACCTTGTTAAATTTAATATTCACTTGAGGTGATATAAGTGTATATATTCATAATTCTTTTGCATTTTTTTTGCAGGGGGGAGGGCAGGGCAATTGGGGTTAAGTGACTTGCCCAAGGATATACAACAGCTAGTAAGTGTTAAGTGTCTGAGATCGGATTTGAACTCAGGACCTCCCGACTCCAGGGCTGGTGTTCTATTTGCTGTGCCACCTAGCCGCCCCTTAATTCTTTGCATATTGAAGTATTTGTTAGTAATCAAGTTCAACATAAAAATTTTAAGAGAAAATATACATGAACATGGAAGACTTTAGAAGAAATAAAGCAGAAAATTTTCAGTAAGTATAAAGTAGCAGATCTATGGAAATGCTAATTAGTCACTTTTCAATTAGGGCTATATTATTTTACTTTGATTTAAAGAATGAACTGGTGCATGTTATACCCAAGCTCAATAGTATTCATGACAGTATTATATCATGCATTATTAGCAGGACAGTATATTTTTTACATATATGCAGCTAATCTAAACTTTTTTGGGGGGAGAGGCAATTGGGATTGTGACTTGCCCAGAGTCACATGGCTAGTGTGGCTGAGGTCAAATTTGAACTCAAGTCCAGTGTTCTATCCATAGTACCATCTAACTGCCTCCAGCCAATCTAAACTTGACATTTTAATAAAACTATTAATCTGACAATTTAATAAGCAGTGGAGATGACTAATCTTTACCAATTCTTCAGAAGAAAAGTTATTTTGCTTCACTCTGAACTTAACTAAGAATCCTTTTGCAAAAACAAAGCTATCTACTTCATTTCAGAGTACTAAAAGGTTCCTGGGAGTTTTCTTTTCTTTTTCAAAAGGGATGATTGGTGAATTCTGTTTCTGTAGGAAGCTAGGTGGTGCAGTAGATAAAGTGCCAGGCCTAGAGTCAGAAAGACCTGAATTCAAATGTGGCCTCAGACACTTACTATGGTCCTGGGCAAGTCACTTAACCTTAGTTAGGTAAGTTAACTTACCTAAGTTTTCTCAACTGTAAAAGAGAGGTAACAATAGCCCCCACCTCTCAGCATTGCTGTCTGAGGACTGAATGAGATCCTGTTTATAAAAAGCACTTAAGCATAGTGCCTGGAATGTGGTAGGTACTTTAAAATTGTTTATTCCCTTTCCCATCTTTCTATTCCCACTTAAGTTCTTAAGAGATGTGTGTAATTATTTTTTGTGATTTCTTGAAATATGTCCTGGCTTTATTTTTTGTCATGGCTTTCAGATAGTCTGATGATTCTGAAATTTTCTAGGTCAGTTGCTTTTACTGTGAAACATGCCTTACATTTCCCCCCTCATTTTTTCAGTCTTTTGACTTTAATATTTTTTGCTGTTAATACAATGATCCAAGACAATTCTGAAGGACTTACGATGAAAAGTGCTGTCCATCTCCAGAGAAGGAACTGGTGGAACTGGAATATAGATTGAAAATACATTTTCTTTACTTTATTCTTGGTTTTTTTGTGTTTTTCTTTCATAGCATGACTTACATGGAAATGTGTTTTGCATGAGTACACATGTATAATCTATGTCAAATTGCTTGACTTCTCAATGAGGGGGAGGAGGGAGAAAATTTGGAATTCAATATTTAAAAAAAGATGTTAAAATTGTCTTTACATGTAATTGGGTAAAATATTAAATTTAGCAGTTAAAAAATATTTCTTCCTGTTTTATAGAATCATTAGCTTCCGTGTGTTAAATTCTGATTTTCAGGAAGCTTGTTGCTTGGGCAAGGTTTGTAAACCTTTTATACCAAGCCATTAAATTTACTTTCCAGTTCTATATTCCATAGTTCTCATTTCTTTTTCAGTTTTACCTCTAGTGCTCTTATTTGTAAAAAACACTTTAGACTAAGAAGAACAATAACAAAACCCTTTTTGATCTCTTCCAGGAATTCTGGCTAGACTTGTACCTATTGCTATTTTTCTTTGAGACTTTGCTTGTAACTGTTTTTGGAGCCATTCTCTTCTTTTGGGTTTGTGTCTTGAGTATCTGTCCTCGTAATAGCTTTTAATAGTAGGATTTTTGTTTGCTCATTCTTCCAGCCTACTTCCTGCCTTTGGACTTCATTAGGTAGGGCTGGGCTCTGGACACTTCTGGAATGATAGCTGGGTTGGTACTCCTGTTGTTTTCTTGGGTATTGAGAATTGTGTGATTTCAGGGTGTGAGGGACAGCTCAGGCCAGTGTACCTACAAGCTTTCAGTGATCCCAAAGATCCAGGGGAAAGTCTGACTGCTGCCCTCTTTGTGTGAATTCTGCAAATTTCTGACCTGGGGTTGGGTCTGAGCAACAGGTTTGTAGCCTTGTCACATTTGCAGGAGCAGTAGACTGCTGGTGGACTTAGGCATTATCGGTCAGCTAAAAAGTTCTGCTGATTCAGAATGACGGAGCTGCAGACTTCACTTTGGTCTGGAATTTCCAGCCCTTGTAATTCTTCTGTAGGCTTTAGACTGGGTTGGAAGATGTGACTGAGGACCCTCTATGCTCTTGGGGCCTGGGTCATGCAGCTTCTTCCTTCTGAACTTGCTCCTCACCCTGGAATTCAGGCCAGCTCCCTCCCCTCCAAGGGCACAGCCTCCTTCCTCAGTCCTCCCTGGAATTGTGACCCAGAACTGGGTAGAATGATAAAGCTGCTAGTTGGAGTAGATGACCCTTTCACCTCTGTGAATTTGGGAAATGAGAATGTAAACCTATTCTGAAGGACAAGATGGGAAGACGTGGATCAGATAACTGTTTACTTTGGTCAGTTTTAGAACTCGTTTAAAGGCTGGACTAAAAAGTGATGTCATTCACATTTTGCCATTAGCTCAGAAGGAAGTTTAATTCTGTTGCTACATGTATAGGGGATCTTGAACTCAAGGACAAGTTTGACCTAAAACACCTCTGAAGTCCCTTCCAATTTTTAAGAGTCTGTAATTCTAATTCTGAGTTATGAGGTTTTACTGTGATTCTATCCACTGAGATTTGTTAACTTTTGGAATTCATCTATTAGATGAAAAAACTAGACATTTTCAAATAATGAATGAATCAGTAAATATAATCTATGTCATCTGCCAAAAGGAACAGCCTCAAGCAAAGGCTTGTAACATTTATTAATATCTAAGTATGAAATATTTTAAGAAACATTACTGCTGAGATAAAACAGAACTTATTTTAAAAACAAGTAACCTTTGTTCAAAAACTTTTATTTACTATAAAGACAAAACACCAAAATAGGTACAAATACTATAAAATTGGTTCAATGGGGTAAAAACTTTTAATTAAAATATCTTGATATATTTAAAATAACAAAAGGATACATTTAAGCCAAATTCTTAACCCAGAGATTTTTGTAACATTTGCTTGCACAGTAAGGTGCTAATAGAAGTTAGCCCTTAAGCCCTGGAAGTCTTAGGAATCATAGTCACATAGCAAATATAATTTCATTGTGAAAGTGAACTTTGGTAGAAGAAAATCTATAGGACACCTGAGGTAGTAGAAACTGGAATAAACAGCAGGAGACGCTATTTACAACTTAAGTACCAAATAACATTAAGAACACAAAATAATTACACAATACAATTTTCAGTCCAGCTTTGATCCAAAGAAAATAAGAATATTACATCACATCTGCATTTAAACACACACACACACATACACACACACACGCAAGCACACATACACATACAAAACAAACACCACAATTACCAGCAAGCTGAGGGAAATGCAAACAAACTCAAACAAAATGCATTTTGACATCTAGAGGCAGTTTGAGTTTGAAATGTGGTAGGCATGGTGATCTACAAAGTAATACTGATTAGCTGAGGTTCATCAGTTTATACAGTTTACATTGTCAGAAAATCTTGATCTGACAACTGATCTTCCAGTATATAAAATGGCAAGAGTGCATCCTTTAAAGCTTGCACATGAGAGACTTGGAAACAATCTTATTAGAATTGTGAAAATTCTAAGTAGTTCAAAAAAGAAAAAAAGAAAGTCAAGTACATTACAGTCAAAGCTACCAAATTTCACATTTCAGTACTGCTGTTGTTGGTTTTTTTCCTTTTAACTCTTCAAAGATCGCCAATCTTCCAAAACAAAGGAATGTAAAATTTCCCTAAGAAATACACATTCACAATTTCTTAAAAAATGGTACATATCCCTGTAAACTTGTAACTTATTTTGCTTCCAATTAGTATTGTACATTTTTAATGTACTGTATAGCTTATTTAGTTTGTCCTGAGTCTTTGAGAATAACCAATTCTGTTTCACTCTTGACAGTTCAACTGACTTTTGAAGAGTTAAAATTTATATTAAAAATGATATTAAATACTTAAATCAGTACTTGATTGAAAAGACTCATCCATAAAAGCCCAAGAACAGCTGCCATGTTCCTTTAGGATCACATGCATCAGATTCAAAATCCTGCCTCTAAAACCATTAGGAAATTGTGCAAAACCCAAGGAAATAGTATAAGTGATATTCTTCACTCTTATATTTGAACATTCTTTCAAGTTCAAAATAAATTTCTTAAAAACACCTTTATTTAGAAAAAGGTAAAAATAAGGTATAATTTCCATTCAATTATTCATTAGCCAGATCAACTGTGAATAAATGACGTATGGCAGAAGGAAAAACAGCAGTTAAAATGTTATTATCAGTGGTGAGAGTGAATGAATTTTTATCATACTTAAGAGTAAGACTTAATTCGGTGTGAAATTTTCTACACTTTGCCAGAGGATATGGATAAAATAAAAGGCTCAACAAATAATGGGTAACCTGGATCTTGATCATAAAACAAGTGAAAGAGTTGATTTTCATTTTTTTATATAACCTGCACTAGCAAAACCTAGATCACTGAATCCATGAATGAAGGTAGTAGCATTGTTATATTCCAATTTAAAAAGAAAACCCAATAGCAAGATATTCAGTGAGATCTGTTTTACACTTGATTCTAAAGTTTTATTATTATTTTGTGGTTTAAAAAAGATCACCTGTCCCTGAATGTTAAACAAAAATAGAAACAAAATGAAAATACGGAACCATAACGCTTAAAAAAAAAAAATGAAAACCAAATCAAAACGAAATGAATGGGCCAACAGTAAAAATGCACAATGACCCACAATTGCCCACTTAAAAAAAAAAAATGAAAGCTAACTGTGGGTTCACAATGGAAGCATCAATTCTTTAAAAAAAGTTTCTGTTTTCTTTAAAAAAACAAACACTACTCAAGTAGTGTCTACTCAGGTCTAAAAGAGGAAGACAGTGATTTTCTTTATAGCCAGTGAACAAAGCAAAAACAAAAAACCTGAACGGAACTGCAGAATCCCCTGCTCATGATCACAATGTGAAATGGAAGAGTAATTGCAATATTAAAATAGAACCTGAGCCCCTCAGCTGCTAATATTGCTGAAAAAGTGCTCCAAAAAAAATAAAATTATGCATCTGCTACTAATTATATGCAGACTTAATTGCTTTCCTGTTCACCTAGGGCCAGTTCTTTGAAAGGCACAGTTTACAGTTTCTGCACAAGTTGTGGAATTTTGCATACTGAGTTTAGGTAAAAGATCTTGATTTGTCAGTCACATACTTCGGTGAGGGTCCTCCACTGGCCTTGGTTTATTGTTGTTTGGTGGATTAAAGGCCAGCAGAATGATTCACGGAGTTGTGCTCAAAAGCACAGTCCAGAGTTTTTTCTTCTCTCTATTTAGTATCAGTTTTAAAAAATCATTTTATATAACTGGCTACCAGGTAGTACGGAAGACTGGATGCTTCAGTAGCTCTCTTGAAGGAGGTCTGTCCTGAGGTTGAAGTTCTAAACAACGAAGGGTCACATCCCGTAAGCCCGGAGACAGATGTGAGGGGATTGAAGGAGCAGTAGTTGCACTAGCAATCTGAAAGAGGAACATCACATTTTTAGAGGTTATCACAATTCTATCTTTTGATATCCAGAGAGAGGTATTCATTATTTAATGACATGAAAACATGTGAAAGCTCCATGAATTCAAGCAGAGGTTACAGGAATTGTCAGGAATCCTGTGTGAAAGGATACTTGCTTAGGATGGAAAGTTAGAGGACAGCTGTAGGTGGAAGGAGCACTCAGGAGGTCCCAACCCCTGTGTTTTACAAATCAGCTGAAGGGCCTTTCCTATCGAATGATATTCTATCAGGTTGAGACTGTCAAGGATGGAAATACAATAGCTTCCAAGTCTTATTTTGCAGTTGCTCAGACATAGACATGTTGTATTAAAAATTTGGAGAAACCATTTAGTTCTGTTTCTGCTTCTTTCTCAATTACTCAAGATACGGTTTACATTCTTCATTTTGTTTTTTCTTCACACTTGCTGGCTTTAAACAGATCTCTTTTGGATTTACAGTAGAAAGGAAAATACTAACATGATCAACCTAACATGTCACAATTACTACTTTATTACTTTATTTAACATTTTAAAGTAGATATGAAACAGAAGCAATTGAAAATATCAAAAGTCCTAATTCAAAGTGTAAACCAAATATGTCATAAGAAAATTTTAAGGGTCTTCAGTTTAAGCAAATTTTAAGCTAATCACTTAAAAAAATCAAATTAATGAACATTATTTTGATGTTTATCTGGCAAGGTATCATATAAATTATTCTGGTAACAAAGAAAATCTTAATGGTTAGAAGAACTCTTTAGAATTTAATTGACTTCAGTTTAAATCTGAGTTACCAGAATGAAAACTGAATCTCAAAAAAAAAAGCTGAACGTCAAATGACTCAGTCTTAATTCTGAATAAGTTATTTTCTTGTCAGTTTCTCCTTTTTAAAGAAACATCACAGTACTCAGTAAGCAGAGGTTCTGTGAACTGCCAGGTTTGTTCCAGTATCGTTACATTTTTGTAAATTCTACCTACAGAACATATTTCATAGACATCTATTCAAAATTACAAAAGGCATGCTGATTTGCAATTTATTTGTGGCCATCTGTTTCACAATTTTTACTAATGTAAGATAAGCCCGTATCCCTAAGAAGTAGAAGAGCCAAAGTCAGAAAAAAAACAGTAAGAAAAGTGAACCAAATGAGTGTGTGGAGTTTCCGGAGCAAAGAAGATAGAGAATAAAGAGAGAAGGAGAGGTCAATAATGTCAAATGCTGCTGAAAAGCCAAGGAGAATGATAAATGATAAAAGATTATGGGATACGGCAATTAAGATATCCTGGAAGACCTCAGCAATTGTAATATATTGGGTTTTTTGGAAGGGGGAGGGCAGGGCAATTGGGGTTAAGTGACTTGCCCAAGGTCACACAGCTAATAAGTGTGTCAAGTGTCTGAGGCTGGATTTGAACTCAGGTCCTCCCGACTCCAAAGCCCATGCTCTATTCACTGTGCCATGTAGCTGCTCCCAGGAAGCAATTTTAGTTGGGCAGCTGAGGCAGCAGCCAGACTGCAAGGGATTGAAGAGAGATGAGGTGGTGAGATAGTTGAGGCCTATGGCCAGCACTTTAGAGATGTAATTACAGTATGGATGTGCTTGAAAATCAAATGAAGTTTTTTTTTCTTTTAAGGTCTGGGGGGATTGGAACACTTCTGTAGGCATATGGGAAGGAGCCAGGGGAGAGGTAATGACTGAAAATCCATGACAGGAGGAGTTCTGAGAACAAGATGCTGGAGGGGAAAAGAAAGGGCAGATTTGAGTGCTGGCAGAGGCTACTCAGGAAGGAGTAGGATGAAGGAAGAGAGAAGATATGGTGGGAACTCAAAAAGGAAGGGACCTTTTAAGGGGAAACCTCTGAAAATTTGTTTCTTGTCAATTTTGGCAAGTAGATTTTCAAAATTTAAGTCCATAAAAGGTAAAGTAGAATAAAATTTTAGTATTTTAAATTTTCTCTAAAGTCACTTAAGTGACTTTAATTGGGTAACTTCTATACCAACATTAGTATGCAGAATATAACACAGCTCCAGTCCTAAAGAATATTCTTCTTAAGGAGATCACACACATGTAGTATAGCAAGAATCTATGAAACAATGTCAACTGTCTTTTATATTTACCTTAAATATCAAAGCTAGATGATTAGAGTGTTTTTCTGCATTCCAAGGTGGTTTAGCACAAGTCATTTCTATGATAGCACAGCCAACACTCCATACATCACAACTCCTCCCGTATTGCTGACCTCTTAGTACCTAAAATGCCAAAAACAAAACAAAACAAAAAGTTACCAGAAACTTTGCCATTAAGCCATTGTTAAACATTGTTGTTTTTAACCTAAGCACCAAAAGGAATGATTGGTAATGGTACTATTCCATAGGCTATATGGTTTGACATTTGGAAGACCTGGATTTGAATCCTTTGCGACCATCTCTCTACTTCTCCATGCCCTGGCAAAAGAAGGGGCTTGAACGAGATAATCTGAGGATCCTTCCAACTCAAATAAGTTTAATTTTTTACATAGTTAGAGACTTAGATCCCTTACAATGGCATGCTTTAGCTAGAAAACTTAATTGGTAGCATGAACATTTCGGTGCATTTAAGAACTAAAATTTTGCAGAAGGGTCATAGAGACAGGACAACCTAAGTTCTGAAAAGCTCCCTAATGGCCTCCGCTTCTACTCCTATTAGATCTGCTTCTCTTATGTGGCAAGTCACTTCCTGTTTTTCTCACCAGAGATAACAATTCACTCTAAGTTTCCTACAATATAAGAACTATAAATAATGAACATTTTATAGTATTTTAGGTTTACAAAGTCTGTTACCCATAATTTCTTCATATGAATACATGAAGTCAGAGATAAGAAGGGGGAAAGGCTAAGATTTTTAGAGTTTCATGAATTCAGAGGAATGTTATTTTAAGGCATGAGATGGACTGCCTATGATATAGATTTGTGGCTTCTCATTATACAGAAACACCAAATTAGATACCACCTCCTACCTCAGGTGCCATAAAAGCAATTGTTCCCAACAACTGTCCCTGAAATTCTCCAGCGCCTGTTCCTTTCGATGCCAATCTAGCTGCAGCTCCGAAGTCAGCAATTCTCAATCTCTGACCTGTGCTGTCAATTAGTAAATTGGCACCTGTCAATGGCAAAGCAAAAATGACAAGTGACTCTCTGCTAAAAACAAAAATACAGAAAGATCCAAAAAACAAAATGAGGCCCTCAGATTATCACAGACATTTCTGGGTATGACTGACAGAAGACACAGTGAGATCTACTCCACTCTCATGGTTTATTTCAAATAAAGACTTCAGTCCTCATAGGCAAAAAGGGGAGGAACAACAGCTGTAGTACAGTAGAAAGAATATTGGATTTGGAGTCAAACAGACGAGGGTTCAGATCTTGGCTCTCATACTGTTTGTGTGGTTTTGGGAAAAATCAATTTACTACTTCTCTCCTAGGTTTCAGTTTTCTCATCTTTAAAAATGACAGGGTTGGGAGCAGCTAGGTGGTGCAATGAATAGAGCACTGGCCTTGGAGTCAGGAGGACCTGAGTTCAAATGCAGCCTCAGACACTTAACACTTACTAGCCATGTGACCTTGGGCAAATCACTTAACCCCGATTGCTCTGTCTTACCCCCTCCAAAAAAAAAAAAAAAGAAAAAAATGACAGGGTTGGATGAGATGATCTTTCAAGTCTGTTTAATCTGTATGCTAGAGAACCAAGTACAATGACAGACTATAGGAAAAAAAAGCATAAATACTCAAGGAAACATAAAAGGAAAACTCTGCTTAGAATTCACACTTAGAATTTCAATAAAACTTCCTCCCAGAAATCTAGATTTGTGATCAGCCAAAAGAAAGGCTCTATGGAGTTCATTTTATCCAGATCAACTTGAGCATTTCAAATCAAATGCATGATGCTACAATAGCAGCAGAATCTAAAATGACCCAAAGATGTTTATTTGTTTTTTTTTAATCTCTGCACTAATGCACTTTATGTATGAAATACTTACAGTAGTAATTCAAAACAATAAAATAAAAGTTAAAATGATTAAAATGAACTCAATGGAAGATGATTTAATCAGACTTATTTTAAGAATGTCTAGCATTACCTAACAAATAATTCTAAATGGGCATGGTAATATTGGCTTTAAAAAGAACTTCTAGAAACATATTCCCACAATTTCAGTTTATAAGTCAGTATTAGTGGTGATCTATTTTTCAAAAATGCATTTATTTGTACTTTGAAGTCTTCTGCCACCAGATAAATCTAAAAAAAAAAAATCCTACCTTTGACATCTCTGTGGATGATCTGATTCTCATGGAGGTAAGAAAGACCACGAAGCAATTGCTCTGTGTAGTTAATAACCACTGATTCCTTGAAGGCTCCATATTTACTCAGCAAATGAGCCACAGATCCTCCTGTAAGACAAATGCATCTAGTCATAACCATTATAAATCTCACACAGAACTAAAACTTTGTAATACATGTCAGTTATCTAAGCAATTAATATTTTAATACATATTAACATTTAAAACATCAAGTTCATATCCTTTGTCAGAAATGAAAATGGGAGAAAATCTAAAGCACCGCTCTTCTTCTATCAGAATCAATTAAGTAGACACTGTAAAATTTCACCCTGCTACTCAGTTTCCCAAATGGCTTAATCTTTATCCTTTAAAAAGTACACAGACATTTCCTCTAACCATTTTAGATGGAAACTTAGTGCCTTATTTCCTTGCTTTCTAAAACAGACCCCACTGATAATTTAATCCCTTCTTGATGATTCAGGGTTTTGTTATAATTACTGTATAATGTTATTCAGTGGCTCACAAGATCAGAGCTGGAAGGCCTGCACAGACTGAATCCAGACCTGGCATCTGATAGCTGTGGCTGACAACAACAGCAGCTCACATTCCATTGGGGGCTTTAAGGTTTGACAAGTGTTTTACAGCCATCACCTCACTTGAAGTAGGTACAACACTTTATAGATGAGGAAATGGGAACTCAGAGAGGTTATATGTGCCCTCATGTGTGGTCAATAGACAACAATTTCACATTCAGAATATCAATAGTTAAGCAAACATTTAGGGATGGAATTGAGACTATGATCCTTTGTACCTTTTGTGCTACTCCAATACCATTACTGCAGAAGTAGAGAGACCACGGAGAACTTAGGGCCATCTTGTGTATTTTTTTGTTGTAGAAAATGTTCTGACTAAAGAATTTATCACCAAGTGGCCAGTCTACTGATAACAGCCTTTCTGACTTTGAGAGGTGAGTCCTTGGCCAATAGTTTCTGGGGATAGGAATGACATTCAAATCCTTTTCCACAGGGCTGAAGCTGACATAAATTATGCTTCACTGGATTAACTTCTTAGAATTCAGTGTTGCCTCCACTCCTCGATGACAGATATGTGTAAAACATTAAATTTTAATAACCACCATTTGTTATTCAAATTTATAGGGAAAAGTAACATTTTTAAAAATTGAATCAATTTTAAATATTTACTAAAACTAAGCTCCAGGTATCTAATATGATTCTAACAGGAACATCAGGGTTACCTGCCATCCACTCTATGAAAAGATTATAATTGCTCTTCTCACACGTAGCACCCAACATTCGGATAATATTAGGGTGGTTCAGGTGGCTCATCATCCTGATCTCTTCTCTCAGGGCTTCAACTACCTCCTCCTGCTCAGAAGATGTATTCCTGACATATGTCACCTGTTTAAAACACAACATCTAGTTGACAAAAAATTCTGAAGTACTCCAGTTTGCTTCTTATTGAAAATACTTAAAAATAAAATCTGAATTTACATCAACAAACAGCATCATACACACACACACACACACAGACACCCTTGACATGCTCAGGTGCTTGATAAAATGTATATTAAATGAAAATGGTCTTTATGCTGCACAAACCAAATTAAACAGATACCTTCTTCTGAGACTGTAAGAAATAAGAATCTAGATTTGGATGCAGCTAAGATAATAATAATAAAGTGAAGACTATAGGGTAAGAGAAAATTGGAATAAAGTTACAATGTAAGATTTTACATGAAGTATGCATAGACAACAGAAGTGCAGAGAAGTCTGTGGTTATGAAAACCAAAATTAGATATTCCAACTTTAGTACTGCTACCTTGCTTTTATCCATTACAAAAAAATCTAATATGATATGAAAGTGAAGTCCTATTGATCACTTGGCTTCTATGCCAATCCAAAAAGTAAAAGCTAAGTTATAAAATGATTATTAATGGAAATATATTAATTAAAATAATAGTTAAAAATTACCTATACTCAGTGCTTTATTATGTCATTTATACTACTTGTAGGTAACATAAAATATCTGTTATGTATCATGTTATTTATTATATAGATTAATATGAACTACATTCTGATAGGCTTAGATTATTTTTTAAAACCCTTTTATATATTAGGAATAACGGGATATTTTTAGATAGCTGGCTGTTATCTAGATTTAAACTTATTTTTATTGATATCTTTTCTTTATATCACAGCACCTACTTCTGTAGTTTAAAAGAGCAAAATCAAAGTACATTCAAACAGAACGGATTCCTTTTTCTCTGTTCCAGTCTCCATTCATATCTGTTCATTGGTATTTACCTGTTTCACAGCCATTAAAGTTCCAGTTCCTACATCTTGAGCTTGATAACAAGAAGAAAATGCTCCAAGGCCTATCTGCTGACCTTTGAGCCACTCGGCATCTTCTCTATAATGGTGTTTTGCTTTGGTATGTCCTGGCAAAGTCTCTGGTGTCTGAAAATGAAAATTTTAGTGTTCAAGTGAAAATCTCCATTTTTAACATTAATGTTGATATGATGGCATTGCCTATGAAGTTCCTAATTCATCTATATGCTTTTAATCCAAGACTGAATAAACTCAAATGGTATGGGATCATTAATGTCAAATATTACCTTCAAAACATACAAGAAAGCAAAACTCTTGGGTCAAATGGAATTTTCTCAGTTTTATGTCTACGTTAGTAATAATTGTTAAATGGTAAAAACAGGTTTTTCAAACTTGAGATGTGATCAAACCCAACCATCCCTGAACTCTTTCCTAAAGGTACTCACATCCTGCTGAATAATGATTATGTCTTCTCCATTTTCAACTTGTAGTTGAGGAACTACTGGCAGGGCATCCTGTGATGCAGACATTGCCATGGCGATGGATAATGCTTCCTCTTCTTCCGCTTCCATTTTTTCTTTGCACTTCTGATTATGACTTACATCGTCTTTGTAAGTATCATCATTCTCAGCCCTTTCAGGCGAAAGGATTGCAACTTCTGACTTAAAAGTCACTGTTGTATCACTAGCAGGCATGGCCTCAAGCAGGTCCTCAATACTGGAGTTGAGTTCTGTATTGACATCTAATCTGCACTTCTCATCTACCGGTGTGAACACTGTCTCCTCACTTGGGATGATGGCGCCGCTGCTGCCGCCGCCGCCGCTGCCAATGCTGCCATCACATTGTGCGATATTGTTCAGATCAAGTGTCATACTATTTTTTGAGATTTCTCCCTGCTTGTTCATATCTCCTGGAGTGGGTCGAGATGGCTTTGGCCTGTGTATGTGACTGGAAGGCATAGGCCTTGCCTGTGTAAAAACTGGGGAAAGTTTATCTGGTTCTTTGATTTCAGAACAGTTTCTAAGAATCTGTAGAGAAAATTTTCGTTGCATTTGTGGAGAAGCTGTGAGTACTTTGCAGGGAATGAATCCCTGAATTTTGTGTTTAGAGACATCTGTTACAGAGCCAGCTGGTACAGATGGGGTAGAAGAAGGAGGGGAGGGCAAAGTTGGGAACAATAACTGGGAATGACTGGATGCAGAAGAGTTCAAACACTGACTATGGGGTCTACCTTTTGTCTGAAGGGCTGGCTTTGGTTGCTCCATTGTTACTGAACTAGGAAGTCCTATAGAAATGCCAGCCAATGTATCAGAAATATCTTCAGCACTGGCACTTGATTTTGTATCACACAGAGGTTTTCCAGTTTTCTCTAACTGGACTGTGTGTTCAGGGGAATTGTTTTCTATTGTTTCTGGAGAGTTATCTGGGGCAGATGGCCGCAAAAAGTCATCCTGCCTGCATTCCAAACAGTCTTCTACGCCCAGCTGGATGGCTTCAGCAATTTCCATCTCATTTGCAATGGCCATCAAACGACGATGCATCCTTGTGTAATGAGTAGAGCTTGTAACACTCAACATTTTCAATAGTTTTAAAAACACATGGGGTACTCTGGCAACCATTCTTGCAGCACTCAAAAACACTCTTCGGGACAGCTTACCAACCATCGAGTGGGAATTATCAATGAATTGCAAAGCAAAGTTCAAGAGGGACAGCAGCTTCTTATACCTAAAAAAAAAAATCATACTTGAAGCTTATATATGAGTATTTAGAAATACAAACTCTAATTGTAGGTGTATGAAAAAGTCTGTTTTAGTGGATTTTTTTTCACTTTGAAAAATACCTCAAATCACAAAGGGGTTGCATTTTAAAAACATACCAGCTTGCCTATGCCAAACCTACACATATCTCTTGAACCTCATTTGGACAAGCCTAAAACATTCACTTTTAAGGGAGAAAAGTAATGACATTTCTAAACAAAGAGTACCTGTCTACTACGGTATCAGCTTGTAAAACTTCTCCACTGACAATATGGGGATAAAATTCTGCAGGAAACTCCAACAACATTCTGTCTATAAGACAAAGGCGTCCCAACAGTGCTTGCCAGTTACTTGATTCTGTTTGGCTTCCAAGAATACAATTTAAAACATAATCAATACCACCAATACCAATGGATCCTATAAACAAGAGGAACAGAAAACAGTGTTATTAAAATCTACATCAAAAGCTAGCTAGTATATTACATACACATAAAATATGTTGACTAAATACTGGTTTTAGCAATTTTTTAAAATACTAACTCAGATTTCTAATTAATATCACCCAACTAACTGGATGAATAAAATACTTCCCCAAATGGCCATCAGAGCTCACTCTCCTATTTTGATAGATTAAACTTGTACGCTATTAAAATGGCACCATGAGTGAATTAATGAACAAAATAAACTATACGGAATTAATTTGAAGTCTCAGGCTATACCTGATTTAAGTATTTCTCTGCCGACAGCCAGTTCTCCTGCTTGGCCCTTACACAACTCCAACAGCGTTGAAACCGAAAGCTGACTTGTGCGGCTAAGAAAAGATGGGAAAACCATGTCAATACTAAAGTAATGAAAATTTTAAAATGTTTGAGGAAAATGAAAAGAAAAATGTTGATTGCACATTTAGTTTCTATAACTAAAGTCATAGTAAAATTATCACAAACAAAATGCCTCACAGTTTAGAGACAGAATTCAATTCAAATAAATTTCTTCAATTAAAAAACACATCTAATAATGCAATCTTATGTACTCACAATCTAACATTTCAGTGTTCTTTCTTTCATACATTTAAGTCAACAGGAAAACTATCATTCAAAAGTCTAGAGTTGTCATTACAGAAAACACGTTTCTACTGAATACCAGGGGAGAGGTATTCTGATCCTGGCTTAGCCACTTACTAGTCTTGTGCTGGGCCTATGAGAACTGTGATTCAGTTTCTTCATCTGCAAAATGGGTATTGTGATACTTGCACCAGTTCTATTTAATAGGCCTTGCCTAGAACCTCTTTTATTCTGCCAAATGGGATTTACTTGGATATCAAAAGCGAGGTTGAAGTACTTGAACTCTGGAACATTGCTCTTGTCTTAGCAAAAGACCTGAAATTAACTCCCCTCTGGACAGAAGAAAAGCCCACTGCTCTCTGCTAAGAGACTAATTTGGGCCTGGTAACGAGCAATTCTTTCTGTTGTAGAGATAATGATAATGCGTTCTTGGCTTTTCATAAAAATTCTATAGATTTATGGCTGTGTAGCTGGCTGTCATTTCCAATAAAATCTCATGACAAAGATTTCTAATGAAAAGCGATATTCTTAGGTCACAAAGTATTTTTTAAAAATCTGGTTATGAGGAATAATCATGTGCATTATTGCTTTTTCTGATCACCAACCAATTTCTATAAGGAATGTCAGTTACATAATCTCTTTTTAAGAGTATCAACATTGAAGCAGTTTTACTAGGTTTTATTTGCCACAGGGGTGAGGGATAGTGGGAAGAAGGACCTCAGTTGGGCTTTTTTTTACCCTATGGCCATACAACAATTTTCTTTGAATTCCTCTACTTTTCCTTGCAGCAGGTACTTCACTGACATTTGTCTACTGCTGACTATGGAGTCAGGACCTTTGTTCAAATCCTGCTTCTGAAGGATCCTGCTGCCTGTGAGACCACGGGCAAGTCATGGAATCTCCCTGGGTCTCAGTTTCCTCATTGACAGAACAAGAAAACTGGACTAGATGGCCTCTGAGGTCCCTTCCAGCTCAAGCTTCCCACCAACCTAAGCAAAATCCACCTAATTTCCAAACCACCCACTGGAACATATAAAACACACACTATACAGTCTAAGAGTGTGAGGAAATGGATGATATGGACTTTCTTTCCCTAATTAAAAAAAATCTTTTTACTTAACTAATTTGGGAAAGAGAAAAATAAGGAGTCCATATGTACATTAAAGAAATGAAGAGATGGTAAACTCTGTTTCATCATTATTTATTTAGATTAGAAATGTGATTTCTGTGATGTATTTTTAAAAATGTTTGCAAAATGAGATGGACAGTAATAGAATTTTATGTAAATGAGATAATTTCTCCAGATCACTAGCATTAATCTGGTGATATTTTATTTCAAGATTTTTTAAATTAAAAAACTCAATATTCAAAGATTCATTCATTTGACAAACACTTAAGTGTCTATTATGTGTCTGTGATGAGAAGATATGAGAAATTCATAAAATTTCCCTTAAGAACTGCTTTTGCTGTATCCCATAAGTTTTGGTATGTTGTCTCATTATTGTTATTCTCTTGAATGAAGTTACTGATTAGTTCTATAATTTATTAAAAATTTATTAAATTTATTAGAAAACCTTGTGACCATACCTGTTGGCATCTGCACATTTGACTAATATGGTTTCTACAACTGGCCTCAGAAGTTTCTGAAGTTTTATTCTTTCTGCCAAACTATGGCAAGGAGTATACACCAACATGGCTCTTAATGTTTTCTAGGAGAAAGAAGAAAAACAAATGGAAAGTCAGTTCAACTTTCTCTATAAAGTCAACTTTAATTCTCTAAATCCAGTATGCTTTTGTAAGAAAATCTGAAACAGATTACTATCCATCGAGAAAACTCTGTGAAACAATCTATAAATAATTCTTAAATGTGATGCTCCAAATAAAAACCAGACGGAGATGGCCTCTAAGGTCTGGTCCAATTCTAAATCTAGGATTCTTCAAGTCTCTCTAACTCCATGCATTAATATGCACCAACTGTACCCTCTACTTCTGCCTCTAAGTAATGACTGAATTTGCAAATACATTCTTGCTCTCAACTCTCTTCAACTTGAGATTATGTCAATACAGTAAATGTCAATTTAACCAATTAATAACAATTCTAGCTTTCATTATGAGCTCTAAGTGCATTACTTGCTACTTCCATAATGTTGGGCAAGGCACAATCTCAGTTTTCCCGTTTGTAAAATAATATCACACTACCTATCTCACTAAGAGACATGGAACCCACAATTCAGCAACAACTGACTTTTTGCATTTCTAACACTATTTTTCTCCACTTGTACTAAAATTCCAGACAAAACGGACAGTTCACTCTCTTCAAAATGCATTCCATACCGTCTTGCCTCTAAGCTTTTAGTCATATTATTCTTAATACCTGGAATGTGCCACCTTCCCCGCAGGCATTTAAAATACTACTTGTACTTTAAGGTCTAGTTCAATGGTCATCTTTTCCATTAAGCGTTCTCTAATTCCAAGATACTTTCTCACTTTCTCCCCTCAACCCCACGCTAGCACTTTGTAATTCTCTCAAGCATTTGTGTACCACATACCCACATGCTTCCTACCACTTCAGACTGAAAGCCTTACGGGAGGTAGTGTGGGGCTGCTCACTGAATGTTAGACAGGGAGTCAGGAAGAACTGATTTCAAACCTCACCTCAGATATCTGATTGTTGTGTAACCCTGGACAAGTTAAGTCTCCAGCCCTCGGTTTTCTTATTTGTAAAAATATGGTGTTAGACCAGACAATCTCTAAGATTCCTTCCAAAGTATATATTTTAATTAATCCTTCTTAAATATATTTTGAGGAAAGTACAATGCAAACATGAGTAAAGATGATGACTGCCCTCAGTAGCCAGCACAGCACGCCACCCAAGCACTTAGTAAGTGTTCACTGAAACCATTGCTGAAGTGTGAATACCAAGAAAATAACTTAGGCTTTCCGGAAATTGTTCCTGACTTCATATGGTGCCAAAATGTTGATTCTAAAGCACATTTTGCTTGCCTCATCATTGATATGCAGACACATTATTAAAATATGTACATACTTGAATTGCCCTAGTAGCATACTGGTAACTTATCCTGTTAAACATCAAAACCACAAACCCAAAGAGTAGCACTATTAAAACAATATACATAAAATGTATGTAATAAGCATAGGAAGTGATAAGGAATAAAAGTACTCACTAAAGCAGCAACATATACTTTGTAGACAGGGTCAGCACAAACCATGGACAGAACACTGCAGCAAGCTTCCACGACAACATCTCCTGAGATCCCAGTTTGAGATGACCCGCTTGCTGCTCCAGCACTTGGGCTATTTCCATTGTTGTTCCCAGAATTTCCAGTGCTTTCCCCATTAGCCAACAGCAGAGCACCACTAACATCATGGGAAAGACGTCTGAGAGCCATCTCTCTTATATTCCAGTTTCGAGAAAATAAGCAGCCCACTAGCTCCATTCCAAATACCTACATAAAATTTAAAAAATAAACACACACACACACACACACACACACACAGAATTCAGTTCGATTATGGGAAAGATGAACAAAAGGCAATTTAGTTAAGTATTACTATCTATTATATTATCAAGTACACCACGACAATTTAAATGCCATCCCCCAATTACCTATCCGTAGGCATTTCTTATCTATTTCACTCACAATAATTCCTACTTAAGAGTCCACTATCATCTTAAATAATACATAGTCCAAAGTAGTCAGAGGGGACATTAATATTTTAGTAACCTAAGAATATGTATACATAAAAATTTCTGTCTCATACTCCTTTGCTCTTGAAAATAATATATCAAGTTTAAGAACTAAGAAATCCACATTTTCTCATAAAACTAATAATATAAAAATGAGCAGAATAGCACAATTATATCAGAACAAGATTAGGAAAAGTCAAGACAAGAAAGGAGTTAAAACTTTTTACATTTCAAACCTTTTCTTTATCATGTTAAAGAAGAGAAGTAGGGGGAAACCGTCACTGAACACGGAGGCCTTTAATTCATGAAAAGTTAAGTACCTAAAACACTTAACAGTCTTCAAGTGTTTGAAGGAGAGACAGTCTTCTGGGAGAAGAATTAAACTTACTATGTTTGGCCAAGAAAGCAGAACCAGGTGTGATCAGTGGAAGTTGCAAAGAGAGAAAATTAAGCAAACTTCCCCAAAATTAGATCTATCTAAAAGTGTGTGCCCCTGGAGGTAGTAGTAAGTTTACTCTCAATAAAGGGTCTTCAAGCAGAGGTTATATAAAAACATCAGGGATTCCTTTTTGAGTAAAGACTGAACTAGGTGACTCTCCTAACACTCACATCTGGTGATTTTGTAAGTTCAAACTTAGGAAAAACTCTAGACTGTAATGTGAAACACCTCAGTAAGTTATCAAGAGAAGTTGTATAGTTCTTTTATTCTCTGAGAAAGACATTAAAAAAAGTCTCATCCAGGCATAAGGAATTGGACTGGATAAACTTTGGGGCCCTCTCTAGTTCTTTGATAAGAACACATTGTTCTCTGAGTAACTGGCAATGATACCAAAACCAATTTTCAATTACATGACATTTATTCTGGTGGGCACAATTTAAGTCAAACAATGCCATGTGGCATGTACATGTGCATGTGTGAGATCTCAAATGAAAAGTCTTAGAAACAACTATCACCCTGATTAATAACAATTTTTAAAGAAATGTTAATTCCTAGTATAGGGATGGGGAACCTGTAGCCTCAAGGCCACATATGGCTCTTTAGGTCCTCAAGTGCAGCCCTTTGACTGAATCCAAACTTCACAGAAGTCCTAGTAGAATATAAGCTCCCTGAAGACAGAGGCTATTGTTTTTCCTCTTTATGTCACTTCCACCTAGCATATAATAGGTATTTAATAAATGTTTACTGAATCAAACTAAATAAATGTTTACTGAATCAAACTAAATCAAACACAATAAGAGAAGAATTACCTGAATCCATGGCTCAGCTAACTCTTTATAGGCAGGAGGGATCTGCTGAACTCCATAATGAGTAAGGTTAAAGTTACTGTCCTGGTTTCTTCTTTGTGATCCAACAGAAGGCTGCTGCTGTACAGTTTGCTGCTGGGCAGCTCGGAGAACAGAAGGGGAATCCACAGGACTTGGCAATTCATGGCTAAAATTGAAATATTAACAGAGTTTGCCAAAAAACAGAGGTTTAATTTTAAAATATTTATATCTTTGAATAATACTCAGAAGCCATTCATTAGAATCTGACCTGTAGAAATCATGGGACCTCCACTTGGATCTACAAAGAGGGCATATCAGAGGCTCTCTATTTCTTCTACATTCTTCTGCCCCTGAAAAATAAAAATAAAAATTACCCAAAGAATATTCTCTAAATAAGAGCTTGTGAAAATTTAAATTAAAAAAAAGCACACAGGGGCCATATCTTGTACAGTATACCAGTTATAAAATTTATACTGAGGGGATCACAAGAAGTGATCTGAGGGAGCTCCCTGACTCACTGAGGGAAATAAAGGCAAGGGCCTTTCCTTTCACATTTTAAAAGACTTGCTGCTAACAAAGCAAGAAAATGATGAGAATAAACTACTCTGATGCTAGTGCTGTTCTTAAATGTTATTTTGTTAGTTATATTAGCCAGCTTTTTACTTGCTCATTTGCAAATTTCAAGAAATTCAGATTAGTGTCAAGCACCCAAAGCAGCTCAAGTTTAAATCTTTTCTACAGACTAGATTAACTAGAACACACGCTCATACAGGGTTGAATCTTGTTAAAATCTACATTAGTTGGGATAGATCATGGAATAATTTAATTACATTTATGATGAGCATGAATAAAACAGCAACATACAAATTGACATGCAGTGGTGGTGCAACTTGTTCCGACAGCCATCTTCACATACTGTAAGGCTCTCTTCATCAAGCATCCCTAACAAACAAATGGGGCACATCTGCTCTTCTTCATCCTTCATACTACAGAAAAAGGAGGAGAAAAGATAGGCATCAATAACAAAAACATCACACAATTTTAATTAAAATGTTTGATAAATATTATTATAATATTTCCACTTTATTAGATCATGTATGACTTGATTAATGAAATCCTAGCATAATTAATTACATGTCAGTACTTTTTCTATTTCAACAGTAAGTCACTGTAAAAAAAATTTGATAGTTTTAAGGTTTCTTATATTAACATGGTATTTTATTATAAACTGACATAAATTTTTGGATGTGACCCTAATACCAGTCTAATTTTTTTGGTTTGCATCTATGATGGCATTATGTGGAGAACTCCTAGTGTGTGAACTCCCTTCATGGGTGATCAACAGTCACTTATCTGCAGTTCACATCTCGAGAGATGCCTGGTGCCCTGAATGTCTAAGTAACCTGCCTGATGACTCCTCTATCAACCACTTTAGTTACCAGGCTATAGTCCTCCTTATTGTAGAATGATATAATTACAAAGATAAATTTTGTGTGAAAATGCTGATCAAGAATCAAGTTGAGAACAAATTATTTTATACATTTTTACCATGGCATCTTTTGAAAAACAATGTTAACTTACTAATACATTTAATCTATAAACAATATAGCAGTAAGATTTCAAGTTAATAGAATAGAAAATCAGATTTGGAGCTGCTGAGGGCATTGGTAGAGTCAAGAATCAAAGCCAGGTCTGTTAACAGCAGGTTCCAGGCTCTTTCCATTTCAAACCTCATTGTTATCACAAGAGGCATTCTTCTTTCACTTCAAAGACAATAAAGTCATCTCCTAGGGACAGTGGATCCATCAGAGAAGTGGATCCATACAGAGGAGCTTCTCATTTGAGGTAGAAATCACTCCATCCAATAAACAGTGTAACCTCTGAGAAGAGCCAGAACCCAGCAGATCTGTCCCTGCTTCTAGAGAAAGCTGCACCTCAGATGTTCCCTCTCCCTTTCTAAGCCAGACTGAAAAAAAAGATAGATGATAAAGAATTAGTCCTGTGAGAGTGAGAACGAAGAAGGACAAAAGTGGAAAAGGAGTCTTTCTCACCTAGGTCTGATAAGAGCTGAAAATATCTGAGAGTCAGAGGAAACCTTAGACATTGAGTATCTGTCCCTTATAGTATAAATCCATTAATTCAATATTTACTAAGCCTGTACTGCAAGTTAAGTCCTCCACTAATGACCTACTCTAAAATCTCACCATTGAGATGATCCTGTGTTCTCAGAGGATACACCAGTGAAACACAAGCTCCCACAAGTCCTTCCAAACTCAGAGGCTCATCAGTAGGTGGATGAGACTACTGATCAATGGGGTTTTTTGGTTACAGCGAGCTCTGGAGACTATTCAACTGTAGAAATATTGTGATCTGGTCACTCAGGGTCACCTCCGCAACATAAGGTTATCCTTAAGGAGATTGTTTTTGCAAAGTGGAAAACAAAGTAAGATACAGCTATAATATGAAATATTACATAAGTTCATTAGGGAGGTACCAAAAAAAGTGTTTCATTGGTTCAAGGGAGAACGTCATCACCAAAAGTGTATAATGAAAGACTTCATATGATGGTATTTGAATTGGGCTTTAAAGAATGGGTAGAATTTCAGCAGGCATACAGAAGAAGAATAGTCTAGGTGGAAAGAACTAGGGCAGAATAGTTTGGTTTGGCTGAAGCAGAGTATTTGGAAGACAGCCTCATGAGATAAAGCTGCTGGCAAACTATGGAGGGAATGCCAAGGAAATAAGCTTTAATTTAATAAGGATAGAAGGGAACTACTAAAAAAAAGAGTAGAGGAATGACATGTCTATGACATTTCTTCTTGAAGAAAATTAGTATGAAACCCAGAGATATTAAGTAACCAACATTACACTGAATTTGTGGAAGTGCTGGGACTAGAAATGAGAGTTTAGCAGGTTGGATCTAAAAGAAAAATACAATAACCTAGTCCTGCAAATTAGAGATTCTTTGATCCGGTCAGATTTTCACTCATGGGTACCTACCCTGCTTTATATCCCTGCTACTAAGTTGTTCTGCTCAATGGTTTAGGCTTGAGAGATTGCAAACAAAGCTCTCTGATGTGTATGACTGAACACATACACACACACATACACACGCCTATTTATGAAGGTCAGCAGAATCACATTAAAAACTACAAAATGAAAACATCTGTCATTTTCTCTCCTATTCTACTATGCTATAATTACTTTTTCTCCCTGAATTGTATATCTGTACACAGATGCTGGAAAACTAAAAAAGAGTAATGGTATTTAAAGGAAACTAAGCAGTATTATAAATCTGGAAATTCAGATAGGATTTGTGCAATGTTAGTCTATGATAGGAAACAAAATTAATTCAAACTGAAATTTTTAAGCAAGCATCAAAAAATCATAACAAGCAAAAATATAAATAAAACTGCCCAAAACAGTCAAATTGCTGGTGTGATCTAGAAGTGAATACGTGAGCAGGAGTGACAAATACCATTCTCCATATGTATCTTTTCCATTTGGAGTGTGGGGTACGGGACGGAGTATGGAGAGGAGGGTTGCACCAATATATTTATTATTCCCTCCTGGATAAAACCTTTAAAAAATTCCATATTCTTCCTAGTGTTTAGACAGTTCCCTTTCCTCTCCTGAGAGGACATTTCCTGTTTTAATTTTGGTCACTTAGTTTTAGGTTTCATAATATCAACCTTGATATTTATGTAGCACAAAGAAATTTGCAAGTTTTTTATATACAATATCTCCTTTGAGCCTCAGAACAATCTTGTGAATTGGGTGTTCAAGGTAAGATTAGCCGCATTTTACAGAGAAACAAGCTTAGAGAGATGAAAGGGCTTGCCTATGGCCACAGAGAGTATCAGAAGGAGGATATGGGCCCAGGTTTTGCTGGCAACAAGTCCTACATTCTACCTATTATACAACATCCCAATATTTCCTCCTAAAATAAATTAAAAGGCTATGAAAAGGGTATAGTAAGATTACAGAAGAATGAGGGAGTACAAGCCAATGAACATCAAACATGAAGCTATGTGGTATGTGAATGAAGCATTGGGAAGGAAGTCTAAGTTCTAGCAGTAAGAGGCTATTATAGAAAAGAAAAAGAGTCATTAGGATAGGGGTTCAAATCTTTACTCTATCCCTGCACTCTTGAGAAAAGCACTTGCTCTCCCTGGGCCCATTTCTGTATTTGTAAAGTGAGAGAATTAGGCCAGAACATTCCTAATTCCTTTCCAGGTCTAGAGCTATGATTCTCATTCTACAAATGATTTAGTTATGCAACTCTGGGCAATTCATAACCCCAAAATGGGCATCAATTTCTTCAGCTTTTCAGAAACCATAAAAACCCTATATAAATGTAAGCTAATAAGAATTCTTCTGCTTTTATTACAATGACAAGGCTATTGCCTAACCTGACTAGAATCTTACTTTACATCAGCATTCCTTTAATTCTTCTGTGCTTTGAGGCTTCTAGAAAATGTCAATTAGGGTCAATAAACACCTACTATATCAATTAAGTGCCTCCTATATGTCAGGTACTGTGCCAAATCCTTGGGAAGACAAAGAAAAGTACAAGGCAGGCCTTGCTTTCAAGAAGCTCATGATCTAATGAGGATATGAATTGACTGCTTGGATGGTAACTGGTTCTTATTAATAGCTATTTTATATTCATATTTATTAAAGTATTTATTAATACTTATTAGCTAATATTTATTAATAACTATAGTTATTTTTCCTAAAAAATAAAAACTATTTTTGTCCTTATTAGCAAAACATAACATAATATGGTTCTTCAAAAGCATCTATAAAAAGTGGAACATACTGATAATGTTAACTGATACCAAAAATAGATTTAGAGAATTACTTTCTTATCTACTGGGTTTATAAAACATTTCCCTACCTGCCACAAAATGAACTCTTGCTTCTAGCCCTAATTCAGCCTGCTTGCTGTTCAACACTCATGGACTCATCCCTGTGCCTGTGGTACATACAGGTCATTTGTAGCCCACCTGAGGTTCTATCTCCTTCAGAGAGTACTACTCTTGTTCTCTCCTCTCAGCCCTCAGGTACTAATACAGGCCAACTCAGAAGGTACTTTTCTATCTACTTTGTATTTAATTTTCTGTATATGTGTTATTTCCCCACAATAAAAAAAAAGTTCCTTGAGGACAAGGACTGTTTTGTTTTCTGATGTCTATACTCAATACCTGGCACAAGGTAAGAGGCACATAACAAATGCTTGTATGAAAAACTAAGTATGATCTTGGGGAACTCACAATCTCCATGAGAATCACCTTGTTCATAGAAAACGGGTTCTTAACCCAAAAACTTGGATGGGGAAAAAAATTACATCTTTATTTCAATTCCATTGGCTTCTTTTACAATCCTATGTATTTCATGCATTTAAAACAAAACATTATTCTATGAAGGGTTCTGATGCAAAAAAAAAAAAAAAAAAAAAAGATTAAGAACCTCTGATCTATCAAATGGGGATATCATTTTTCCTACCTACTTTAGGAGACTGTTAGAAGGTTCAAATGATATAAGGTATGTGACATGACACCTTGTATCTTATAACCTTCTACCTTATAATGAGATAAAGTATGTGAAAGTATTTGTAAGATCTAAAGTGTTACACAGAGTACTGTATTCAGACATTTATTTTGTCATTTTCCAATATTATAATCTAAGGGGAAAAATCTCCACATTTAATAAACATAGCAATTGTTAATATGCTTTATTCTTGATTTTAACTTTCTCACTCCAAAAGTATAGTGATTCCAAATAGGAATAATTTTCAAGTAAATCAACACTGATATACATACCCTTAAAATCACAAAGTAACCAGAGAATAAAGCTTTTAATTCCTTAAAAAGTACTGACCTGTTTTCTGAACTAGATGTAGAAGTACTAGATGATGACAATGTATGAGAGTTTGACATGCGTGATACAAACTTCTGGATGGTGCTACGAGATGGAGCTTTGATCCTTGAGCTACGCCTACTGTGATATTTCTGGAACAAACTCTCAACCTAACATTGGAAAAAGACAGTAACAATAATATTTATGCTACATTCTTATACATAAAGGTACTGATTCTAGGTGTCTTGAAAAGGACAATCCTCATTTTCTTTTAGTTGAATAATAAACTGATACAAGAGATTAAGAAGTGAGGGATTATAAGTAAATACATGTTCAATGACCTTTAAAAATGAATAACAATTGCTTAGGCAAAGAGCAAAACAACCATTAAATGACTTCTAAAAATGTAAGGTGAAGGATACAATGGTCCAACCCACTAACTAAATGAGATGTACTCTTGCACCTTAAAAATGATTATGAACTACTTCAAAATCATGCTCAAGATATGAATTAACTTCCTGGTTACATCATCTAAATAGATTTTTTTAACTGCTAACAACCTAGAATAAAAACATTATAAAATACCTCAAAATTTTTCAAAGTTTTCCTCCATAACATTGGATCTGAAGGTTCTAGCTGAAATACTCGGAGCATGACAAACAACAGATGGATACAAAATGTTCCACGCCCACAGCTGCATGTCTAAATATTAAGAAAAAGACACAGGTTACATTTGTGGCTCCCCTGGAATTTGCAAATGTAGCTTTTAACATGCTGAATTATTACTGTAAGCATTTTAGTTCTTATATTTCCAAATATATCATACTAATGTCTTATTTATTTTTAAATTATAGGCATTCTTGTGGTTGTGGATCCAAAGCATATTTCCTACAAATATTAAGGCAAGAAAAGTTACAAATTAATTTTAGTGAATGTGTTAACAAGATTTGTTTTTTTTAAACTTTACAGGTAAAATAATCTTTCCTAATATTTACTTAAAGGAATCATTTATTTTTAGCAAGACATAATTTGAAATATATTTAGTTATAACAGGGAATGACAATTTTGAGAAGGTTAAAACTTTAAACTAATATCACATACTAAGAAACTTAGTACTCTCATTTTGTTTTGAACTCCCAGAGCATGGCTGGGTTACTGGCCATAAAACATTAATAAATGTCTGGTGTCCTGAATAAGATGAAAATGCTTCCTACCTGAGGTCCAATGAACACCCTGTATTTATTGTCTGGGCTGTCTCCTCCAATTAGGAAAGAGTTTGGTCCTATCTGCTGCAGCAAGTACAACCTGGCTCGCATGACCTTGTTGACTCGGCGATTTGTTTCCTCAGGGCTATATGGGGAGAAGCCATCTGGGGATGGAGCTCTTCGGGGGGGTGTGATTCTCCCACTCTGAAACTTCAGAACATTGATATCTATAAATTTCTCAGTTTTTAAGAAAGAAAATTTTATAGAGGAGTTATAAATAGTAGCATTACCATATTTACTCAAACTAGTAGATAGTAAATGTGAAAAAAATTAATGCAAAATGCATTTTTGCCTGCAATACTAAAGCTTCATGAAAGCTGAATTTTATACCCAAATTATTTGGATAAATAATGATCAAGACGTTAAAGCTTTTAGTAGTAGAATAACCACACCATCTGTTCACTGAATTACTCTGCCAAAAAAAAAAAAACCAACCCTAAAAACAAAACCAATAACAAACCAAAAAATACCCCCTAAAAAAACACAAATAAAAAACCCAGCTTTCTAGAAAGTACACTGTGTGTGTGTGTGTGTGTGTGTGTGTGTGTGTGTGTGTGTGTGGAGAGGAGGAGGGAAAAAGAGGAAGAAGAGGAGAAAGAAAATGAGAAGGGAGAGAGTAAAGTAAGAAGGAGAAAGGGAAGGAGAGAGAGCAGGGTAGGTGGTATGGCCTAGCAAGTAAAGAACTGGCCTCAGATTCAGGAACCTGTATTCCAAAACCATCTCTGATACATGCTGACTGTTTGACACCAGACAATTTAAGTCTAGGTAGCCCTAAGAACTCTTTAAAGACTGCAAGTTTCAGAAAAAATGGTGACCTACATTAACGGAGGAGTTCCTCATTCAGAGACCCTACACATTTAAAATCAAAGGTCTAGTCCAAAACAAAAAAAAAAACCCCAAACTAAATATTTACACATTTACTTACACACACACACAGACACACACACTCTCTCTCTCCAGAATGACAGGTATTTTAATGGTGGAACCTGGATATGACTTATTTTTCATGATTAAGGTTTTAAGCTAGAGACTCAGGACAGCTCTTCTGGAAACAGATGTATAATTAGGTTAACACTATGCTACATCTGACTAATTTCTATGAAACTTCCTTACCTATGCAATAAATAATCAATAATACAGTGAAACAGCCTACCTCTGAGTATCTACCACTTTTTATAGATGTATTACAAACAAATAAAACAAGGTTTACATTGTTGGAAGCAATGATGACTTTAATGTAAAATTCTCAATTTATGTAGCTTCTCTTAATACTGTTCACCCTACAAAAGAACAAAGCCCTACTACTCTCCAAACCTCATTTATTACCTCCTATTTTCTCCCATGTGACAGCAACACTAGGAAACAGAATTCACTTAAAAATATCACTTACCTACTTACTCCTGGGAAAGGAGAGGGGTAAGGGCAGAACTGACTTCATTTTAAGCTGAATTTCACCTAAGTTGTTTGAGAGATGGTATCACACACCACACATTCTAATCCTGCACCCAGTCCTTTATAGTCTGCTCTGCACAAGGCTCAATGTTCACTATTTTGGGGAATCCCTTGGTAATAGGGTCAGCTGTGAAATCAATTAACTGTCACCCTTAACTGCAATGATTACAGGAACTATAATTTTTATGATGGCTTCAGAATTCTGCACAGTCCCTAATGTCCATTAATAAAATTATTTTTAAACAGACCTGCATTAGAATTTGGGGTCATTAATACAATAGATGAAGTATGACCTAAGTGTCCAGGAGCAGAGTTGTAGCAATCTCTAGCTACACGGTCACAAGGATAGTCACCAGTCTTTCCTTTGGGAAATATTTTATCTTATCTGGCCCTTCTTTATAACCTTATTATTTCTGTTAATGACATACTTAGCACAATTCAGTACAAGAGGAGTTCTTAGTACAAATACCTTTCAACATGTAATTTCTTTCTCAAATTTTAATTTCTCAATATATGGTAATTATGATTGTACAAAGAATTATTCCCATATAGATTCTATATAAAAACTAAACATTCAAGCAACTTAATGTTCAGTGAAATATTTACTTACAGGCACTGGAGATACTCTTTTTCTTCTTACTCCAGGAGATTCTGATTTAACAGTACGATTTGAAGATGAAGAGGTGCTAGGAGAAGGACTCCGCCTTCCTTTTGGAGTAGGTGAAGAAGTATTAGCATGCCCTTCAGTTTGAGATTCTGGTGTTAATTTGTTAATTTCAGAGCCATCTCCTTTTACAGGGATTGGTTTTACCACCTAAACAGAAAGTATTCAATAATTTTAATTACTTTAAAAAATAAAAAAGGAAACCGAGAAGCAAAGACTAGAAGATATAGATTTAATGATAGAATTTTATGTAAATGAGAATTTGTGTTGTATTTAATAAACTTCTATACCATGGATTATCAAGAATTGCCCTACCAGTAGTCATATAAAAAGTCCATTTTTTATGGTTTCTTGTAGTTAGACATAATGTTAGATCTTCAATTGCTTTTCTTGAATTACATATCTCATGTTTCTCTTCCTACTAAATGAAGATTAAAATGTAGTACAATAAACATTAGGCAATTAGTACTGACAATTCTGCCTAGATTAATCTGTACAACTTGACTCCAAGCTCTTTGGAAGATAAGACTACGTTTTTATTTATTTTGTTCCTCTAGCCTAACATTTAGTATACAATAGTGGCAAATGCTCAAGAAATACTGAATTAATTAATATAAAGTCAAGACCAATTAAGTGAAGTATTAGAAAAACCAAGAGTCTGTTTCTGTCACATAACATTTTTTCTCTTCAAAAAATTTAATCCAAAGATGTTTCATTACTTTTGCATTCTTCGCATCCCCAGCATTTAGCATGCTGCTTGGCACACAGTAGGTGCTTGATAAATATTCAGTGAATCCTACACTTGACATTACAGATCTTTCTCCAGACTGATAGCTATTAACATTCTTTGAGTATGGTGGTTCAAACAACTACAAATACACGCAAATGGAATGTCATCTAAGTCAGAGGTTCTTAACTTTTTGTTTCATGGACCCCAGCTTAAGAATTATCGATTAAATAGTTTAAACAGGTGATCATTTATCAGGGAAGTTGCAGGAGATTGATCTTAAAAGGTGTTATATTAGATGAACAAAAAGGTCCCTTCCAAATCATTATTTTATGATGTAGCTCTAGGACCAAAGGACTGGTCAAATCAGTAAGCATTAATTAAATGTCTATGTGCCTGGGAATGTACTAAGGATTGAAACGGATCTTGAAGATCATTTTGTCTAATAGTTCTCAAATTTGTCTTAAGACCAATCTTAAAAATTGGTTCTTTGTTTATGTGGATTATAATCACTGACATTTGCCATATTAGAAATGAAAATATCTTGTCCTAAATAGTTTTGACCTCAAAGACCCCCAGAAATGGTTGTGGGGACCCCCCAAAATCCCTGGACTATACTTCAAGAGCTGCTCATCTACTCCAATCTCCTCACTTTACAGATAAGAAAACTGACATCCAGACACGTTAAGTGATTTGTCCAAGGACACAAAACCTGGAGCAGAGCTGAGACTCTAAACCCAGGTGCTCTGATTTAACATTCAGCACTCCTTCCTTTACAAGACCTTGCCAAACACAGTGTTAAATCAAGATGTATAATACTTATGTGCTAACCTGATCAAAAGAAAAAGAAAAGAAAGTTAATTTAACAGGTTGGTTTCCATTAATCACTGCTTTCTTTCTTTCTCTTCCTTTTTCTTCTTTCTTGGACTGGACCTGTGATTTCATCAGAAAAGGCTCTGGGTAAAGAACATCTCCCTTACAATACAAACTAGCACCCAATCTTAACCTACAGTCAGGCTCCGTTAATAGACTATCCAAGACATGATGATGCAGGTTTCCAATTCTGAGGTCAGCTCTCTATGGAATATGTTATGCTGCCTCACTATCCAAAGATGTCACTGCTCCCTTTTCTAAGCGCTCAGCACAAACTAGCTTTTTAAAAATTATGACTAAGTTGAAATCTCCAAATTATTTTCCTTAAATGAGATAAATTATTCTGCACATTGATTTCAGTAGGGAAAGGGGTAGAGGAGTTAAAATGGGAGATAGTCCTACTTTTTTTTGACATAGAAGGAAAGAGTTAAATCTTACAAGGGAAAATGAGTTGTAGATTACCTTGCAGGGGGGATGGCAGGAGAATTAACAAGGATTTCTGTTTTAGCATAATCAAGAGAGACATAAAAAAACTAAATTTATAAGCACTGGTAATGCCTTCAGAATTTGAGTATTATGAAATCAATGACTGTCTATTGGCCAGGAACTCTTATCCTGGGGTACGTAAAGTTGTTCAAATAATATTTTATACCTATATTTCAATATAATTGGTTTCCTTCATAATACTTTGTATTTTATTCTGCTGCTAGGCTTCAGACTGTCAAAGAGGACCATGACAAGAAAAAGGTTAAAAGCCCCTGGCCTATACTCAGGGTTCAGCTGGCCCTGCCTATTACTTAATTTTCAGGGTGAGCATTTACACCTTGGAAATTGCAAATGCTACAAATTAGGGCTTGATTTCTTTTGTTGATTGTCTAGCTTCAACAAAATGAAGGTGAAAATGTTATTGATGCAGGTTAAATTTATTGCACATACTTTTTTTTTTGGCTGTGACAGTTGTTAAACTTTTACCAGTATGCCACTGCCCACAGCACTCATCCACAATTCTAAAAGGTTAATGAAGCAGCTAACATTTAAATATTATTAAGGTTGGGAATATAACATAAGATGAATGTCAACATACCGCCCCAGTGTTTGTTTCAAAAGTTTTTTTAAAAATGAAAATATGAAAAATATATATGAAATTTTGTTCTTTCTTCATTAATAAACAGTATTCACATAACTTTTAAGGAAGACCAATTATGACTAAGAACAGACTAATTTTACTTCTTTCCTATTCAGCAAGCATTTGTTAAATCACATCATTAAGTTGTTTCTCAAGAACCTATATGTTCATTTTAATCTCAGCATCTTCATGTATATTTCTGGGATTTAAGATTAAAGGGCTCCATTATAATTTGGAAAAAAAAAACAGAAAAATAAAATACAAAACAATTTCATATATTAAGAAAAGAGAAATAGATTCTAACAACTTTCAAATGCTGACATTAGAGGGCAGTGTTGTTTCTAATTTAAAGCCAGAAAGCCATTATTTGCTCAATAACAGTTAAACACAGTTTAACACAGTTAAAATTTCCTAAATAGTTGCTTTATTTTGTATACAAATTACCACAGACCTAACTATAATAAAGGGAAAACACAGTCTACAACCTGCTTAATTTTCCAACTGCACAGAGACAAGTTTTTCTACTTACCATAGGGCCTCTTCTACTCCTCCTTTCCAGCCATTCATGTTTCCAGGCCGGCATACATGTGGCTTTGAGTTTTTCCCTGATCATTCGTTCTTCTGGGCGGTCATCCATTTTCTGCAATCCCTTGAGAGTTTCTTTATTCTCCATATCTCGACTAAAATAGAAAAAAATTTCTCAGGATACTTTCCAAACATAAAATGCATATGTCTTGACTCCCCAGTTGTTCAGAGCTGTGAAGCTGAACGTCTTGAAAAACGTCTTGAAAAAAAAGCGCACTATTTAAATAAATTTTGTGCTCATGATGGAATGGTAAATAAGTCCCATTTACTGAGTGCTTATTATGTGCCAGGCACTGTGCTAAACTCTGGGGTTACAAAGAAAAGCCCCAGAGAGGTCACCAAAGATGAGACACCAGCAGTGGGGGAAAACAGGAAAGGCCTCCTGTATGTAGAGAGGAGGAAGATGTGAGCTGAAGCTCTAAAGGAGCCAAGAGACCATTGTAGGCACGAGGGGGACAGTATGAAAAATGACTGAAGATGTATGGTTGTGTACAAAGTTAATCCTAGTACACCTGCATCTAGCACTATGTTTATCAAGTCATTTATAAAGGTTATTTAGTCTCTTCTTTTATCAATAAGTGAGGCCCTGATGAACCTGAAGGTTCTTTTTCAATTCTAAATCTTACTAACCTAGGTAGGTAGGAAACGATCTAAAGTAGACAGTGAGAATGCATAAAACTTTAAAAAGAATTACTACAAAAAGACCAAAAGATGAAAATGCCTTTTCTCAACTGATTTGCAGTCAAATGAGCTATGACCAAAATGATGATAGCTGACATTTAAATGACCCTTTACATGCAATCATCACAGGCCAGTAAAGTTTGTACCATTGTTCCCTATTTTACAGAAGGGAGAACTGTCCTAAAGGTTATTTGTTCATGGTCATGCAGTTAATTAATCTGTCAGAGGCAAAATCTGAAAGCAAATATCTCTACTTATATATCCAATGCTCACAATGTACTGTTGCTTCAAACCAGTTATCTGATTAAGGAAAGTTAAGTTTAAGTCAAACAGAAACACTTAATTCTTTAACTGAGTGTTAAAAAGGCAACATAGTAGAACAGAAAGAACATGAGACTTAGAGTCAGGAGATCTGGACATTTATTGGTTAGGTTACTATGAAACATGTCACAGCTTCTCTGTCTCCTCTAAATGGGCTAACACACTACTGGCCTCATAGGGTTGTCTGTGAGGAAATTAGTTTTAAAAAAGCACTAAGTATGAACCGGTATTAGTGCAAAACAGGCAAAGCGCTTAACCGGCGTTCGCAGTTATGATACTTTATTCTAGTTGGTCACATTCAAATAATAAACCACTCACAGGTGTCTATAAGGAGAAAATGAGCCAATTCATCGAGTGAAATATTCTGACTTTATTTCATAATATATATATTTAAAAGTCACATTCTCCATTAGCATATTCATCAATTTTCCTATTTTATTTAGTATTCTTCAAAGTTTCTAGAGTATCAAGATAAATAAAATCACCATAGCCTGAAAGACATTTTTGAGGAAGCCTTTTGGTATATTTTGATGAAAGTTTAAGGTTATTATTTAGTTCATAAGATGACAGCATTATGTTACTTGTCTATGTGTATGAGATCAACATAATATTACTTGAGCCATCATTTGTAAAAGTCTAAATCACTGTAGAAAAAGCAACAGGCCAGTATGAAATAGTAAACTGGCAGTAAAATGAAATACACAAATATCAGAAAAATGCTGTCTCCCTAAAATTCGAATTAAGCATCCTATAAGACTTTTCTAACTGATCACTACCTTTACACAGAAGGAAGCACAATCTCTTAGGGAGTTACTTCCAACCCTAAACCTCTACGATTTAAATCAAGACAATCTACTTTAATAACATTTTTAGGTTTTATCAATAGCTTAAACAGCACTAAAAAGAAAGTAAGTAACACTAAGTCCTTAGAGAACAATGTTTCACAGAATTTGTAGAATCAAGTCACAGTACTTTGTATTCATTGGGATTTCTAGGTGGGCTTTAAATACTATACATAACATACTTTAGGAGTCTAGACAAGTATTTCCCAATAAATTTGACAGGCCAGGAAAAAGACTGAATAAGATGACAAAAGTTGAATGACAAAGACATTTTCTCCTTTAGAGTTCTGAACGAAATGTCAAATGTAGAATATAGGCTAAATTATTTAACTTGCCTCAAAATCTGTGGTCTTCTTCATTCTCAGAATATTTCATAACATTGTACCAATATTTGCAAGACCAAATGTGCCATTGATGAATGAAGGTCTATAGCAGAGGTTCTTAACCTGGAGTCCATGGACCCCTAAAGGCTACTTGGATAAAACTTGAATGAAAAAAAATTACACTTTTATTTTTGCTAACCTCTAATTAAAACGTATGAATTTAGACAACAAACCAAAGGAGTTTTTTTTTAAACACATTGTAGCTGTTACAAGTATTTCAAAACATTCTTTTCCCTTTATCAAAATTACTGGAATTATAGTACATGATATAAGATAGTACATGATCAGTCTTCTGATTTATACACTTTATTTCAATATAATTAGTTTCCTTTGCTATCCTATGCATTTTATTTTATGTGTTTAAAAATACTCTGAAAAGGGGTCCACTGACTCTACCAGACTGTCAAGGGATTCATGAGGTTTGAGGAAGTGGTATGGACGTGTGATGAAGTTGTAATCTCTGAGGGCAAAGGATGGATATCACAAATAAGTACCTGAAGTTGCAGAAAAAAGAATTGTAGAGTCTGGACACTTTCTGGTTTGCTAATTCTTTATTAATAGTGGTAAGATGGAAAGAACTCCACTCCAGGAATCAGAAGACCTGGATTCTAATCCCAACTAATCCAAACTAACAAATTCAATTCAACAATTACTAAATACCTTCAATGTGCAAGAAAAAGAAAAAAAAAACATTCCTGTCCTCAAGAAGTTTCTATTTTCTGCAAGGTGAGTATACATACACACACACACACACACACACACACACACACATATATATAGATACACATACATATATATGTATATTGGAGAAAAGAGAGAACACGAACAGCCTGAAGCTTCAGGAAAGGCTTCTGACAGGATATAGCATAATTGCTAAACTTGGAATGAAGCCAGAGATTATACATTACAAAGGTAACCAGATAGTTTATGTATATTTTCAGCCACCAGCAACAGTCAAAGGCATGAAGGTCAGAGTATCAAGTAGGGAGAAAAGCAAAAGTAGGCTGGCCAGTTTGACTGAAATCTAATGAATATGTTAAAGAGAATAATGTGCAAAAATAAGCCTGGAAAGCTGAGGAGCTTGTGATTTATCCTAAATGTAACCTTTTGAAGGTTCTTGAGTAGGAGAGTGAGGAGATCCCTCAAAAAGATTATCTTTGCAATTGTGGAGAGGGTGAATTGCAGAGCAGAGACACCCGAAGTCAGGAGACCAGTGAAGAAGCTGTCATATTAAGGTGGTGGCTAAGAGATGAGAGATAGGCTGTGGAGTAAAAACCACAACACTTGACAATTTGTTGTATAGGGTCATGGTCTGGCGAATCACTAAATTTCTCTGGATCTCCATTTCTTCATTTAAAGATCAGAGGATTTGACTAAATGACTAAACATATCCTTTCTACTAAAATTCTATTGTTTATGATAAATGTAAACACATTTTCTAGAGAAGCAAGTCTCCAGAATTTTTCTTTATCCCCCATATAGTTTACACAGCCTTGCTACTTTCTCCTTATGTAACTTTAGACAAGTCCCTCAACCTTTCTAGGACTCATCTGACTTAAAAAATGAAAGGGGGGGAGGGGTCTAACTGGATGATTATTAAGGTGCTAGCCACAAATCCTATGATCTATGAACTATAACCTGAGTACCTTCATCTTAAACAACTACTACTTGAATGAAAATTAAAGTGCCAGAAGATTGAGATAAAGTAGAGTAACCTCTATCATGATCCAATCCAGTCTGGTCACTGCTTCAGAAACTTTAGAAACTATGGAGGGGGGAAAAGATGATACCTTACATTTACATAGCACTCTAAACTCAGCAAAACTCTTTCACATTTATTATTTCTTTTTATACTACAAATAACTCCATGGTCGGCAGGGTATATATTAATTTTAAAGCAGGATAATTAAATCTTTTAGTAACAAAAACTTCTAAATATCTGTAACTTCATCCTGGTCAGTGCTTTTAATAACAACACATATTTAATTTTTAAAAAGTAAAATGACTTCACATGTCAAATATTGCCTGTGAAGAGACCTGGACTTGTGTCTAAAGAGAGCTGGATTTTAGTTTGTTCCAGCCCTGCAATAAATTATTGCCTTTTGTGAAAGTCATTTAATCTATCTGGGACTTTGTTCCTTATCTGTAAAACTGAAGGGTTGCACTATATGGACTTTAGGTTTCCCTGTGAATTTCTAGGATTTTTAGTGATCAAAATTGATAAAATTCTGGACAAATTTTTAACATACTTGACGTGTTTTTAGTTGTTCAGTTTCAGTCGTGTCTGACTGTGACCCCATTTGGAGTTTTCTTGGCAAAGGTACTAGAGTGGTTTGCCATTTCCTTCTCTAGCTCATTTGACAGATGAGGAAAGTGAAGCAAACAGGATCAAGTGACTTTTCCAGGGTCACATAGCTAGTAAGGTATCTGAGGCCAGATCTGCACTCGGGAAGACTGAGTGCAGGCCCAGTACTCTATCCACTGTGCAATCTAGCTACCCATTGACATATTAAAACAGGACAACAGTTTTGTAAATATATACACAAATTCTACTTTTTTCTTAGTTAATCTTCCTTACTTGCCAGGGCATAAGACATATCTGAATAGGTTGAGTTTTTTCTGTCTTTAGATGAGACAAAAAGCAAATCATAAAAACAGAAAATAAAATTTTCCCTACTTGGGGTATTTATGACAAAACACTATTTCAAAACCTCCTTAATCTGATCTAAGTAACATGGAAAAGCTTAATTTACTTTATTTTACAAATTATTTCTTAAAAACTAAGAGCTATAATTGAATTAAATAATTGCAAAGTCCATGAAAGATAAAGCACCTCAAATTCATAAGAACTTGAAATTATTTTTTTTTGGCCATATACAAGTTAGCTGCATTTGTCAAAAACTGGACAAATGAATTATTCTTTAAAAAAAACAAAACCTAAATCAATAGTCCACATGATTATTTTTCTCTGGTAACAATTTTTGAAAAAGTCAAATAAGGATAGGTGTTTTTAATTTAAGTATGAAAATTTTAAAATCCTATACAACTAAAATTAAAGCTTCTTTCCACAGAAGGATTAACATTAGAAACTATAAAAATTGTGTTATGTAGCTAATTCAGTCTTCATCTTTGTCCTATGCCTATTGTCCTATTCTGACTGGAAAGAATGAGTTTTCCTGCTTTTATCTTTAAATGCTTTTTTGAATTTATAATGAATTAATTTAAAGGAAGAAAACACTGGTAAAATATCACTACTGTTAAAAACTTAATACTTCTCCAATATCTAGTGGACCTAGGTGTTTTTAAGGCATTTCTCTAATTATTTTCACCATTTCATAAGTAAATATGTTCTTGAATGGTTCCCCTTTAAGCACTAAAATGTATTATCTAGCACTTGATAATATGGAAGGATGGATGACAGATGACCATGTCAACACCAACTACTTTTCCTCACCAATTAAGCATTTACCTAGACATAAAATAGAACTGAGAATGAGAGAGAAACTGACCTAGAGACGATATAATGCCTATAATAACCTATTCATAAAATATTTCCAGTGTATGACTATAGTATTTCTAATGCTACAACAGGCTTATCTAATATTATAAGGGAAGGGAGATGTTCTCCTTAATCAAATATTCTTGGTAACAGAACTACATCAGATGTAGATCACCAATTAAACTGCATTGATCCATGTTTGGATCAAGTGACCTTATATACACCATTAAGATAAAATCTCTCTGAAAGGGAAAAATACAGGTATATACCAAAATAATTATATAAGTAACCATATTAAAATAACTATTTCCATTTCATTAAATATGACATTTATCACTGCTTTCTTTATCTTCATAAAGCAGAAAAAGATCAGATTGTTACTTCAGTAGGAAAATAAATGCTTTTATATTAATTCTCATCTAGATTTTTAAATTACAAGAATCTTTGCATCCATAGCTTTCCCAAATAATTTCCCTTGATACATTACATTTTCTTTGATTTCTAAAATATTTTGATTCTGATAAACTTTTATTCTGAAATAATTCAAACATGTATACATTTTTAAAAAAAAATTGGTTATAACACAGAATTCATCTGAAGTCAAGTCAAAGGTCAAGTCAAAGGTCAAGTCAAAGGTCAAGAATATCAAGTCAATAAAAAAAAAAAAGAGAATAGGGCCTAACATACCAAATCTCAAACTAAACAACAAATCATGAAAACAATTTTGTACAGAATAAGAAAGCTAGAGTTTAGTTGGTAGAACCACTTATGTACACAATATATAGAAATAAGCACAGTAACCTAGAATTGGATAAACCCAAAGATTCTAGCTATTGGGACAAAAAGAGTTTACTATTCAACAAAAACTGTTGGGAAAACTGGAAAGTAGTCTGGCAGAAATGTATAGAGCAACATCTCACACTGTATGTATGAACATAAGCTCCAAATGGATACATGACTCAAATATAAAAGGTGACATAATAAGCAAATTAGTTGGAGCAAGGAAGAAATTACTTGTTGGATCTACAGATGGGGAAAAGTTCATGACCAAACAAGAGAAAGAGAGGTTCACAAGAAGTAAAATGGATGATTCTGATTACATAAAATTAAAAAGTTTTTGCAAAGACAAAATCAGTACAGCTAAAAATCAGGGAAATAGGTAAAACAACCTTTGTCATATGTTTGTCTAATGAAGGACTTATTTCTATGATATAGTTACAAGTAACTGAGTCAAATTTTAAGACTAAAAGCCACATTCTTCAATTGATAACTAGTCAAAGGATATTAAGTTTTCAGAAGAAATCTAGGCTATCAAAAGTCATATAATTGCTCAAAAAGCAATTAATTTTATACACCTAGCAATACTGCTATTAGGTCTATATCTCAAAAAGATCAAAGAAAGAGGAAAAGCGCCCATATGTTCAACTTTATGCATCTCTTTTTTGAGTTATGATATCTCTTCAGTTTCCAATTCTTTGCCAACTCAAATAATTAAATAACTTCTTCCTGGCATGTAGCTACTATGAGTCACAGAGGTAGGACTAGAATGCAGACCTTTCTGACTTCAAAGGCCAAGCTTCTATCAAAATGGGTGAGGACACACAAATTTTATCCAAACATTAGGATTAAGTAACAAAACAACAGTATAGGAACTATCACAAAACAGCATATGATTAATCACCAAATGAGCACAATATAAATGCTACATATGAGTTCAGTCACGCTTTCCTAATCCTGATTCCAGCTCCTATTGTTTCCTAAACTCCCACAGCTTCCTACTGCCTCTAGGAAGAAATTACATAATGTTCTGCTGGACACTCAAAGACGTTAATGACCCAGCCCCCTCCTACCTTTCCAGTCCCTTTATACTTTACTCCCAACCACATAGTCTGATTCAGTGACCCTGACCTCCTGGTTGTTCCACCAACAGGATAGTCCATCTCTCAGCTCTGGGCATGTTCTCTGGTGGCCTCCATGCCTGGAACACTCTCCCTCCACTCCCACTATCGAAATGCCTAGCTTTCTCTAAGTCCCAACTAAAATCCCACCTTCTACAGGAAGCCTTCCCCAACCCCTCTTAATTTCAGTGCCATCTCTCTGTTAATTCTTTTCTGTTTATCCTGTTCCGTAGCTCGCTTTGCATATCACCTCCTGCCTTAGACTACAAGCTTCTAGGCTGTGACCAAAGTCTTTTGCCTCTTTTTCTATCTCCAAGGCTTGCCACAGTGCCTGCCTGGCCCAGAGTATGTGCTATGTACATGCTGGCTATTATTATTGTTGTTATTATTTACATTTCAGGGTAATCTTTAAAGCAATCTAAAAAGACTTAGAAGAAAGAATACAGCAACTACTTCACAGAAGTTTTTAACAAATCATTGGTAAAATCCATATGATATAAATTTCATTATGTCCAACTTAAAAAGCATTAAGCATTCTTGGTCAATTTTGCATAGTCACTTTCTTGTGCATTTTATTATGCAGAATTTCCCTCTTCATTGAAAAAAATTATAAACTTAAACAAGAACATTTCCATATGCAAAGAAGAACCAAGCACATGGCACTCTACAAAATACTGGAGATACAAAGTTAATAGGTCAGTTTGTCTGGAATGTGGAATGCATGTACACTGTCTCAAAAGGTAGATTAGAATCAAACTGTGAAGGATTCTATTTTATCCTAAAGGTATCCTGAAGGCTATTCATTTGGGGACTAATATAATAAGATGCATGTATTGCAGTGCACTGCACATAGATGGATGGGCAACCCACTGCCACAGATTGAGGTGGCTAGCAATTGGGAAATTAAAAAAAAAAAGCTATATGAAACTTGGGAAATTGTGTGATTCTTATAATACCAAACTTAAAAACTTCATCCTTTAACACCAATAATCACCTAGTTATGTTATATGATTATGAGGCATGGATGACAATCTCAAATTCAAAACAGAAGGTCACATAAAAAGCAATGCATGGCAAGTGCAAGCAAGATGTAGCAAATTTCCAATGAAAGGACAGGTGGAACCAAAAAAAGAAGATAGAACACAAAAATAAAACTGATTGCTATTTTGAAGATGAGATGGATTTGGAGATAAATGTGTATTATGTTTATGAGTGGAAAAAAAGATCTAGATGTGCTGTTGACTGGATTCATGCATAGAAATGATAGAGCCATAGGTGATACAAAAGCAAATTCTGAGGTTAACTTTAAGAACTGCAGTTCAAGTAAAAATCTCAAAGGAAGCTCTCTAATGAAAGCCACTGCAGAGTCTGCAGAAAAGAGAGAACAGAGAACTAATACGATGGCTACAAGACGATAAAGAAAAACAATTCTGAAAGGCTTACAAAGTCTGATCAATGCAAAGAACAATCATGAAAGATATTTTTTGGCAGAGAAGATGAAGAGGAGAATTTAAAAGATACACGGAAAAGAGAAGGAAGTTCAGAAGGGGACAGGGACAAGAAGGAAAATGTTATACCATGTTAGATCTAACAAATACTTTAAAAAGTTGTACATAACAGATCTGTAGTTTCATATACAATCTTATTTTTCTGTTCCTTATACATGGTATTTGCCAAGTTCATAATAAAAAAGAAAATTTAGGGAAAATATTGAACCAGAAATATTCCCCCAAAGTGACTATGCAAAAATACAGAAAATATTATAACGGATGAGTCAAAAAGGACTAAAAAATGGGATGAATCAAATGTGACAATTAGTAAGGAAATAAAAATCCTGGAAGATTATAACAATTTTGGGGGAGAGAAGAGAGGAAAAGATAAGCAGCCAAGGAGAAAAAGGAGTATAGGTAAGAATAGAAACAGTTTTGAAACAGTCAATACCTGTAGCACTTGTAGACAAAAATAGAAAGAGATAAGCAGACCAAAGATAGAACATTTATGTCAGCAGTTCTATAATGACCTGTTTCCCAAGACCAAGTAATGAATCTGACACTAATGACACAGAAGATGTGATAGCAGAAGCTTAATTTACTGAGCAGAAAATGAAAAACGGCAACTAGCATGAACTGGATAGTTTTAGGGTTAGAAGAACGTAGAAAGGAGGAGACCAGACCTCTAGTTATACTGAAATACATCAATAGATAAGTAATTTCAGCAATGGAGGGGAGGAGGTAAAGGTATGGGGAGGTTCTTATCCAAAGATGCAAGAATCCAAAGACCTAATGATGGTTATAGAAAAATAAATATATCACAGAATATATGAAATTTAGGAAGCATCCCATAAATTATGGGGAGGGGGAAGTAAATGGACAAATTATCTGTTAAAAATAAATTTGTTATAAAATTGTATTCAAGAAAAAATTAAACCAGACTATAGTCATCTGAAAATTATATTCAACAAGATTCACATTTAGTATACATTGTAGAGACATAACAATACATTTGAATACTTGAACAGAGTACTTTAATCTACGAAATGATGCAATTCTCTCAGCATTATGAAACTATACTCTTGTATTATCATGTATAATCTATTAAGGACCTCAAGTTAGAAATACAATTTTGAACAAGATAATGGGCCCTCAAATGAGGAATATTCTATCATTCTGAAGACTCTGTTGGGGAGACTGTATCAGGGGATCTTCTTAACCTAGAAAAAATGTAAAGGCCTTATTTTTTTTTTAATGTTGATGCTATGATATTACAGAAAATAGCTAATTATTCAAATGCAAACCCAATGGGAAGTCCTAAGTATATGACTAGAAATCTACCCTCACAATACACAATCTCCTCCCAGTTTGAAGTATTTGGGAGACCAAATTTTAAGAATACCGTTTAAGCTGTAATTAAAGACAAGGGAATTAGATTATCTCCAAGGAGACAGACTTTATTTTGGCCATGACGAAAACTAATGAAATATCTTGATCCCATTCTAAAGTAACTCTTCTCTTTGACAAATTAACATCTAGCTCCTAACCAGAAGATATCAACCCCCATAGTCAGTGCCTGAGCTGCTACTGACTGGTAAATGTTTCCTTCATGATTTCTTTTTCATAGTTCCAGGCAGGACAGACTATTTTTGTCAATTTCTACTACTAGTTCTGCTCTCAGCCTTATATTATTTTATCTGTACATTCTGCCCAAGTAAACTCACCCAACTTTTCAATTTAAATGATTCCAGCCCAAACAAATTTCAGTACATTAACATAATGGAATACAATTGTGTTATAGGAAACAACAAATACCATGAATATAGAGAAGCATAGAAAGGCTTATATGAACTGATGCAAATTGAAATGGACGGGAATAAGCATTTACATAGTGCTTCCTACATGCTACAGTATTTAAAACTCTCTCTCTCTCTCTCTCTCTCTCTCTCTCTCTCTATCTCTCTCTCTCTCATCCCTCTGACCCTGATGACAAGTCTGGGAAGAAGTGCTATTATCATCCCTATTTTACAGTTGAGCAAACTGTGCCAGGCATAGCTTAAGTAATTTCCCCAGGGTCACACAGATAGTAAATGTTGAGGTCACATTTGAACTTGGGTCTTCCTAACTCTAGACCTAGCACTCCATCCAGAGTTACCCAAATGAATTAAGCAGTGTCTGTCTCTCTCTCTCTATAATACACACACAATATGAATGAAATAACAAATGAAAAGAACCATGAAACAACAAAAAAAGAATGCTGCAACATTATAAAAACAGACGTGGTTTCAAAGAGGAGATGGGAGAAAGCATCTTTCCCCACTGCTCTGTAGAGGAAGAAGATCCAAAAGGGTGGAATACTGCATATATTCTCAGTGTTGCAGCATAATCAGTTTTGCTAATCTTTTTTCTCTTTTTTCCCCCCTCTCTTTTTAAAATTCTTTATTACATGGGATGATTCTCTGGGAGGAGAAAAAGAAGGGAAAAAGAAGGAAATTTAGGCAATGTAAAACAAAAGGTTTCAAAAATTCATTTTAATAAACAAGTTATCCTTGCCATTCAAGATTTTTAAAACCCTAAGGTTCTTTCTTTTTCTTTTTTTAAACCGTTGACTTGTTCTCACTTCATACAGTTATCTCCTGCAATTCTTTCTTTATAAATTTGGCATGTCCTATTTATTTCCATTGCCATGACCTTAGGTCAGACAATTGTGAAGCAAGTCTTAGTTCTAACCCCTATTTTCAAATCCATTCTGCACACCCCAGATGAATCTTCCTACACTACAGAATTATAGCACTAGCAGCATGAAAGGAGGGAAGGATGATGGAGGTAGCCAAGCTACTGTCAGGGGTGTCAAACTCACAGCTGGCCTGCAAAACTTCAGTAAGGTCTGAAACAGATTAAAATGTAATTGGGAAATGTTTAACACAATAAAGAAAAATACAACATAGATAATGTTAATTTTTGGTTTCCTAAGTCAATAAATGGCCTACAGAGATCATTTTCTCTTTGAGTTTGACACCACTTAGTGAGACCAACCAACAAAAACAGTAATTTCCTCCTCTATAACACTCTCAAGGGCTCCATACCTCATTATTTGGGGAATAAATTCCAAATTCCTTACTTAGTTAAGCACTCAAGTATTTCAATGACATGAGTAGTTACCCTTCCAACCTAATCTTTCACTACTCTACTCCTTAAGGACTCCCTCAACAGCCATTCACTGTCCCCTTAGTAATCTAAATCTTGAAGACTTCCATATTTTTACTTACACCTATTAGTGGCTTTTCCCTGGTGAGCCTCTGACACTTCTCTGTGCCATATGTATAGACTGACTGATAAAGCACTTATTAAGTGCTCACTATGTATAGTGTTCATCCTGCCATGCTGTTTTCATGTGCAGACATTGTCTCTATTTAACTAGACTTCAAATTTCTTGATGGCAGCATCTTGTGCCCTCTTTCTTTCATGGTGCTTAAGACAGGGTTTTGGTCTCAATATATGATCTATTCCGATGCTCAGTAGATTTGAGACACATAATCACTCCCCTACATGTAACTTTGTATGAAACAAATTGAGTAAAGAGAGGAAGAAAAACTGACTCATTCACTAATCCTTAATTAATTTCTGTCAGTGACCAGCCTTTGAATTGTACCTTGCAATAATTTTTGCTTAGAAATGAAGAAACTCAATGACTGGCATGGAGAAGAGATTGTTGTCTAGCTTCTTTATACCCTGATGACAAAATAGAACAAATCCAAGAACTCCAACAAATATAAGGCTGGATCTCCCCTAGCCATAGAGATGAAAAAGACATTAAAGTCAACTAGTCCAATCCAAAATCCCTTCGTGAATTCTTTTTCATAGTTCCAGGCAGGACAGACTATTTCTGTTGATTTCTACTATCACTAGTTGGCTTATATGACAGAAAAGGAAAAGGACAAATGCTGAGGAGATATAAAAAAAGAGGGGCATTAATAAACAGCTGGTAGAGTTGTGAACTGGTCCAACCATTCTGGAGACAATTTGGAAATACACCCAAAGGGCTATAAAGCTGTGCATCCCTTTTGACCCCACAATATCACTACTAGATCTCTTTGGAGATTAAAGGAAAAGGGAAATGGATGGGTAATTAGGTGGTATAGTAGATAGAGCACCAGCCCTCAAGTCAGGAAGGCTTAAACTTAAACTCAAATATGGCCTCAGACACTTACTAGCTGTGTGACCCTGGGTAAGTCACTTAACCACTTAACCCCTGATTGTTCTGCCCCCGCCCCCCAAAACCCACCAAAAAAGGAAAAGGCCCTATTTGTACAAAAATATTTATAGCAGCTCTTTCTATGGTGGCAAAGAACTGGAAATTGAGGGGATAGCCATCTACTGGGGAATGGTTAAACAAGTTGTGGCTTATGATTGTGATAGAATACTATTGTGTTATAAGAAATGACAAGCAAAATGATCCTGGAAAAATCTGAAAAGAATTATATGAACTGTGGAGTGAGCAGATGCAGGAGAACAATCTACATAAGTAACAGCAATATTGTGAAGACAATCAACTATAAAAGACTTAAGCTACTCTGATTAAGACAAGGATCCAAGACAATTTCAAAGGACCCATGATGAAAAATATTATCTACCTCTAGAAAGAGCACTGACGAACTTTGAGTGCAGGATAAGGCATATTTTTTTCTACTTTATTTTTCTTGCACACACACATCTTTGTGCTGCACCATGGTTAATATGGAATTATATTTTGCATGCTCTCATATGTATAGCTTATATTGCTTGCCTTCTCAATAGGTGCTAGAGGGGGCAGGAGAAAGGAAGACAATTTGGAACTCAAAATTTTTTTAAAATGAATGTTAAAAATTTAATTGAGAAATATTTAATGAAAAAAAATTAAAAAATAATTTCAAAATGTTTTCTAAGTGCATCTTACTAAATGCATATAACTGCTAAACTTGTTCCAAGATTTATCTATAAAATGAAGCCATAAGGTCACAATTCAATTAAGGAAGAATGCAATTAAAAAACACACACTAAAGATTCAGTATAATGCTGTTTTCTGATTCTAAATCACTGGACTATCTTTTTTGGTGAAACTGCTTCATAAGGAGGTCCCATCAGTATTTTACTAATTTACCAAACTTACATAAGACCCAGACTTCAGCTAACACTGTATTCCACCCTCAATTAAACAGTGACTCCTAAAATAAGTTTTAAGGTATTTGCTGATTGCAATGACAACTCTTCACCATTTGGTAAAGACTCAGATATCTCAGTTTAACTCTCCATGATGTAGGATTTTTCAGAAGAGACAGGAAGAACATCACTTAAAGGAAACACGCATTTAGCCGAGTACTGTAAAAATTAGTATCCTTTTCCTTGTTTACCTGTTTGTTTCCAACAATTAAGGGCATACAACAATAAAGGAAGAGAACTAAAACAAAGTCCCATTTGTTTTCAAAATGTTTCTACATTCTTCTTGAGCTATCAAGGACACAAGAATAAACAGTTAATACCTTCAGCTCTCTATCATCAGAATGATAGTCCCAAGGGATTAAGGAAAAAAAAAAATCTGTGGTTTCAATAAATATTTAGGGGAAAGAAAAAAAATCTCATAAAGCCACCTTTGTCCTCAATTTCTTCAACTGTAAAATCTAGGGGTTGGATTAGATGAAATCAAAGGTCCTTTCTAGGTCTGATTTTGTATATCTAAGTAGATTTGAAAAAGGAAGCATAAATTTGACTTAATTACTTGGTTCTCCATGAATCATTAAAATTCAAAATATTTTATTCATGGTAAATATTTAAAACATATTGTCAGTAGTACTGGGTTTTAGATTTTTGAAATTAGTTACATTTTTCAGAAGTTAAAAACTAGCTATAATTTTATAAACATGATTGTTAGCATTATTAAAATGTTTTGTCTTTTTCCTTGGTAATAAGTTGTTACTAAGATATAACTATGAATGTCAACCTATTGCCCTCAACAAAACACATATATAATTTAAAGTACAGAAGACACAGGACTTGGGATGCAGTCATCTCAGCCACAGTTCCAACTTCTACAAGAAGCCTTTCCTAGTCCTCCTTAATCTTGGTCTCTCTTCACTCTGGATTATTTCCAGTTTACCCTGTATATAGCCTGTTTGTACCTATTTGGTTTGCACAGTCTCCTCCTCTTAGACTGTGTACCCCTTGAGAGCAGGAACTGGTTTTGGGGGGTTTTTTGCCTTTGTACTTATAACACAACACAGTACCTAGCACACAGCAGGTCTGGTTAATGCTTGATGACTCAATGAAAGTGCAGAATGTGGAGTTAATTAAGATCTGGGTTCAACTGCTGTCTCTGGAATATAGGATCATTGGCTGGGGACCACAATGGTCCTTAGAGGCCATCTAATGCAACCTTCTCATTTTATAGATGAAGAACTGAGGCCAAAGGAGGCTAAGAGACTGATTCAGGGTCAAAGAGTTAGTATGTGAAGCAGGACCTGAATCTGGTCTTTCCGGCTTCAAATATGGCACTCTAATATGCTTTGATGTCTCTTAACATAACCATGCTAAGTGGCCATATGCAAATCTTCTAACTTCAGAGTCTTTACTTCCTCATCTGAAAAAAGGAGAATATCTGTAAATAGCAATCTAACAGGATTGTTTTAAGAACCAAATGAAATATGTATAAAAACCACTTTTTAAAATCTTAAAGTATTTTTAAGTGTCAACTGTATGTGTATGTCAGGCAAGATTTCAGTTGACATCCCACCTCTGACCGCTTTAAAAAATATTTTTAAAAATATATTTGTCTTTATATTGACTAGCTATCCCCCTGTGACCCTTCCTGCCCAGAGAACCATTGCTTATAATAAAGAATTTAATAAAGAAAGAGGGAAAAAACATTTAGCAAAACCAATAAATATATCACAAAAATCTGACATTATGTGAAATGTTTCACAGCTACAGACAACCTCCCTCTCCTCCCCCCTGCATTAGGGCCATCGTTACTTATTTTCTTAGCTATTTTCTTATTTGTAAAATGGGGACAATATCTTTAGTACCTACCTCACAGGTAGTTAATACATAAAGTGCTTTGTAAAAATTTGAAACAGTGCAAAAATGTTAGATGCTTTAAGTGCTACTACTACTAAAGCATACTTTTACCAACATGCCTTTTTTTTCATTCAATGCTATATACCAAAAAGCATGGGGGTTTTGGTCAACAAACGTGTCTTGAGGAAGGTGCTACGGGCAAGATAAAGAGGATGAATAGCCAAGTCATTTCTATTTTCTAAGCAAACAACTTAGTTGGAAAAAAATCTAGAGAGTTCAAAATAAAACCATTTGTTGATGGCAATTTTTGGTGAATAGCAAGAATTAAGTGCAGATATTTCAAAAATTTAGAAGCAGCATGACACTACAAACTACTACCTTCACTGGCCACAGAAAGACAATAACGAATTAATGAAAAAGCCCAGGATTCTGGAGGAAAAAAAAAAACCAAATTGCAGTTCAGTCTCTGCCCCTAATTAACCAGTTGGCCTTAGGCAACTTAATATTTCTGGGTCTCCATATCCCCAGTCTGTAAAATAAGGAAGATGGAATATCTAATCTGTGAATTTTCTTATGTCACTAAACTTCTATGCACCTATAATTTTGTCATAGAATATATATTATTTCTACTAGGTAGTTGTATGGAAAATATTTAAATTGCAAGTTTAATAAAATTCAAAATTTTTCCTAAATTGATTCTGAGCACAAGGGACTCCATTTCCTGATGTCAGGCACTTGCACAGCCTGTCCCCTATGCATGGAATTTTCTCCCTCACCTCTGCCTCTTAAAAGTCTTGGCTAAAGTTCCATTTGCCAGAAAGTCATTTCTGGTCCGTGTCTTCCCTCTAAGCCTATCTCCAACCTACCCTGTATATATCTTGTTTGTACTATTGTTATTTGCCCACTGTCTTCCCCTCTCAGAAGGTGAGTTTCTTGGGGGCAAGGACTAGTTCTGAATTTCTCTATCTCCAGCACTTAACATAGGGCTTGACACAGTAGGAGCTTAATAAATGCTTGTTAACTCAACTTGGTGCATTTAAGTCCTACTCTAGAGATGGTTAAAGAGAATTATATAATTGTTATCTTAAAATAACATAAAACAATACAAATGATTGTATAAATATCTTTATTCATAGAATCTCAGAATGTGAGAAATATAAAATATCTCCAAGGTCATCTAGTACAACCTATAAATGAAGAAAAATCCTCACTAGAACATACCAGAAAAGTATTCATTTTCAAAAAGGCAAAATCCATGACCTCTCAAAGCAGCCCATTCTATGATTACTTATTAATAAATTGCTTTGAGTTCGGCCATTCAGTTTTCAATCCATTTGACTGTTATTATCATTTAATTCCTATTTCTCAATCTTCTCCCAAAGAATATTAAAAGATACTTTATCAAAAGCTTTGCTTAAGTGTAGGTACACCATACCCACAGCATTCTCCTTAGCTAATTTAAGTAATCCTATCCAAAAATGAAACGTTAGTCTGGCATGATATGTTCTTGGTGAAGCCATGTTGGTTCTTAGTAATTACCACTTCCCTTTCTAAAGGTTTGCCAATCGTTTCTTTAATGATCCGTTTTAGAATTTTCCCAGGAATCAGTCAAGCTCACTACTTTGTAGACTCAGTTCCTTTACCTTAAAAAAAAAAAAAAAAGTGGGAGGGGGAAGGGAAAACTAGTTTTTCTTTAATCTTGTGGTACCATACGCATTTTGCATTACCTTTCAAATATCACAGACAATGGCTTATTTATCAGTCCCTTTCACCTGGGCCAGGTGACCTGAATTCATGGAGAGAAGCTAGCTATGCTCTAGCTCCTTTACTTACCTAATCATGTTTGTTTTGCCACTTCCAATGGAAAGGTCATTCTCTTTTGCAGAGAAGACAAATTAAGAAATGAGTAGCTGGGTCTTTTCACAGGAGTCAGTTATCACTGTCTTATCCACCCCAAGCAGAGGTCCCATCCATTCTGTGATTCTCCGCAGACTGCATCCAGGTTTTGGAAAGTGCAATCAGAACACATCCATTTGTTTTATTAGCATTTACATAATTAATATAATTTAGAATTTTGTATATCAATTAATTTTGTAACTGAAAATTAACCTATCACATGGTATAAAACATTATGATAATAAAAGACTCAATTACAGAATTCTATCTTTCAATATATTTTTATTTCCTTGGCAATATTTCAAAAGTGATTTTTGAATGAACTTAAAACATTACCTATTAAAGGGTATTTGAAATAAACTGAACTGCTGAAAATGAGACGAATTCAAAAGAATTTGTTTTAATGATATGTGTATTCTACCTTGACTCTAATTTGCACTTTAAATAATGTCCATGACCTACTACACAGAATTCATGTTATTAGAAAACTTGGTGTTTGAAAAAATGTCACCAATAAAAATATGTATGTGTACACACGTACATACACACACACGCACACACACACACACACACACACACACACACACTTTTCACTTGCTCACCTTCTCCTTTTTCCACCTATCATTTTAGTGGATTACCACTTTGTTGACACTTCTGATTTCATTTTCATGGTTTACTTTATATGAAGCCAATGTCCTTTAGAACTCTTAATGCATCTAATAAGGTGTAGAATTTATTTTAAAATAAATTTTGGCTCAGTCTTCCCATTCCAACTCCTTTCACCATTTTTGGAGACCTCAATTTTCATACTGATGACCCTATTACCCTAGCTTCACTATTTTTTTTAAATTTTATTTTAGTTTGCATCATTCATTTCCACAAGATTTTGAGTTACATATTTTCTCCCCATCTTTCCCCTACCCACCACCCCAAAACAGCCATCCCAGTATATCCCCCCTCCCCCAGTCTATTCTTTCCTATGTCTTCCCCTCTCACCCCTCTGACTTTTCGGTAGGGCAGGATGGATCTCCCAACCACAGGGCCTGTGTATCTCAAGTTCCAGTTGGATGTAGTTAATAATAATAATAATAATAATAACTGCATATATATATAGATATATATTTATAACATTTGATTATGGAACTTTAGATTCCAGATTCTTTCTCTTCCTCCCTCGTCACCCACCCCCACTGGAAGGACAAGCAATCAAATAC
>CM053587.1:90086058-90115910 GCA_028646515.1 Pseudochirops corinnae | reverse complement strand
ATTTCTCTTCCCAATTTTTCTTCCACTTCTCTGATTTGGTTTTCAAAGTCCTTCTTCAGCTCATCTCCAGCTTTAAGGCATTCTTCATGTTTATTGGAGGCCCCTGGTGGGGGAGCTCTGGCTGAACTCTCCTCCTCCCTGTCTTTGCCATGATCCTTCTTTTCCCCAAAGAAGGAATCTAGGGTTTGCTTGCTGTTCTTACTTTGCTTCTTATGCTTATTCTTACTCATGGTTGGTCAGTCCATGATTTTTTTTTTTTTTAATCTCTGTGGGGCTCTGCTTCCAGAAGGGAAAACTCTGTCCCAAATCGCTGGGGTCCTCCCGGCTGCCGTAGCTCTCAGGAAGGTGCTGGGTCCCTTTCCTACTTACTTGCAGCTCACTGGATAATGAAGACTCTAGGACCAAAAGCCCAAGATGGCGATCCGGATCCAGGCCGCTCAATGCGAGAGCACTGACCTCTGAACAATCGCTTAGTCCCCCTGCTGTCGGCAGGCCATGGGCACGGAGGCTGCAAAGCAGAGGCGGGTGCAAAACCTCTGCCTTTCGCTTTCCCTTTCCCGTCCTGGAGGCATTTCGGCCAGAAGCTTTTCTGCCCCAGTTTCACAATCTCCACTGACTTAGTTCTGAACGCTACTCACAGCTGCTGCTAATCCGAGGCTCCTGGGCTCTTCCCGTCCAGCTGCCCCCGGGGCTCAGCCAGGGCTTCAGGCCAGGCTGGTTTCGGTTCGCAGTGCTGGTATGGTTTCTCGTAGCCGAGCTGACTTTAGTGGAAAGTATATTTGTGTGCGTTTTGGAGTTCTAGGATTAGTTTAGAGTCATATTTTATGGGTATTTTGGGGTGGCTATGTGAGAGCTGCGATATGTTGCTTCTGCTACGCCGCCATCTTGGCTCCGCCCCCCCAGCTTCACTATTAACTAGCCTTGACTCCACAAATCTCCATATCTCTATCACACAAACACAATGCTTTCTTAATCTAGAACTACTCTACCTCCAAAACACCAAACTCTAATATTCCTCTGACTGATCACAATGATTTAGTCTTCCATCTAGCCTAATGCCTGATTTCTAAGTCAGCTCTTTATCCTTGGTGAGACTTTGTGGTCCTCATGCTATATTACTCTTTGATCTCCCAGTCTCCAGCCCCCATTCTAGCTTCATTTCCTTTGTTCAGTCTTGTCCCTATAAAGCCATTTTGAAAAGTACCGAACCATAATCTTGAATATCTTTCCTTCCCCTTTAACCTCATTTCAGTTTTAATCCTCACTGACCTCCTAGAACTTTAACCAATTTGATATCACTATCATTCTTTTGGATACTGTCCTTTCTTGACTTCCATGAAACTGCTTCTTCCTAATTTTCCAACTCGTATGATTTCTCCTTAGTCTCTTATTCACACTTCTTTAAGAGAGTGTGTTAGAGTGCGTGTGTGTTTGTGTATATGTCCTAAAGGTGCCCTCAGTTGTTCCTTCCTGCCATGATCTCTATTGGCAATCTCATCCATTTCCATAACTTCAACCGTTACCGCTATTCAGATGATCGCCAATCTAGTCAGAGTGCTGCCTGCCTAGAACCTCCAAATGCCCACCCAAATATCTCCACTTGGATATCCCATTGTAGCTGTGGGACCACTCAAAATACACTTATTTTATATATAAATATAAGTGAATAAAAGTATATTTTGAGTGGTCCCCAAATGACAAATGGTTAAAGGATATAAATAAGCAATTCTCACGAGAATAAATCCAGGATATTGTTAGCCATAAGGAAAAAAAATTGTTCCAAATCAATAACAATTAAAGAAACGCAAATTAAAGCAATCCTGAGGTTGCACCTCACACTCATCAGATAATAACAAATGTTGGAGGGACTACAGGAAAAGAAACGCACTGATGGACTCAATGGTGGTGAAGTTGTAAACTGGCCCACCTATCTATTCTAGAATACAATTTGGAACTATGCCTCCAAATTTGCTAAATTATATAAATATAACCCCTTTGAAGAAACTATATCACTACTACGCCTATATCCCCCAAAAAGAACAATGAAAGAGGAAGAGGTCCTTTACATGCAAAAATATTTATAACACTCCTTTTCTCAAGAGTGACAAAAAAACCTGGAAACTAAGAGGGTGACCATTATTTAAGGAACATCTCAACAAAATATGGTATATGAATGTAATGGATTACTTCTGTGCTTTGAAAATTGTTATACAGTTTTCAGAGAAATCAGGGACTTGTCTGAACTGATGCAAAGTGAAGTGAACAGAATCAAACAATTTATAGTATAATGTAAAAATGAACAATTTTGAAAGACTTTTAAGAACCCTGATCAATATAACAATCCATCAAGATTACAGAGTTCAATTAATTAAGAATGGTACTCTCCTCCTGAGAGGTAACAGAGACACCTTATAACAAGCTCCTAAATCATTTCCCACAGAACTTTTATTTTTAAACTCTCCAGTGGAGGATCTTTATTACCTACATGATAAAACAAAATCCTTATCCTAGATTTCTAGTCTTCCATTATTCTAGTTTTCACCCATCTTTCCTATTTCACTTTACTCTTCCAACCCCATACCCAACTGTTCCAGGAAAATTATTCCCCATGTGTGACATTCTATTCTCCCACTTTCAAGACTACAAAGAGGCCATACCCCTATATATCTGGAATGAACTCACTCCTTACTTCTGTCCCTTATAATTTCTTCCTTCAAAGTACAGCTCAGTTGCTACCTCCTACTGTACATGAGACCCTTCTGGAGCACTCTCCCCACCCCCATGAGTTGTTAGTGTTGCAATTACTTCAAATTTATTTGTCTACATGCTGTTCTCACCAACCCTCAACTCATAGTTCCCATGTAGGCTTCCTGAGGGCAGGGAGTTTCATTTTTGCCTTGATATTTCTAATATCTAGTACCTGGCACATAAGAATCACTTAACAAATGTATGCTAAAATTTTAAATTAACTGTAGCTATGATTTCTCCATTTTATACCTATGTAGGTAATTTTTTTAATCCGGGTGTATAAATTTGCATTTATCCTTACTAAATGTATTATTATTAGATTTGACCCATTGTTCTAGCCTACTTGAACTCTAATTTTGTCACCTGCATTACCCCTCACTTCCAGCTTTGCTGAAAGTTTCTAAGCCTTCACCTAATGCCTTTTTTCCAGTTATAGACACTCTCTTGTTGAGGCCTTCAATATCTTTCTCTTAAATTACTATAATAACCTCCTTCCTCCAGTCTCTTCCTTTTTCCATTCATGTTTCACACCACTGCTGTCCTCATCATCTTCCTAATGCATCTTCTCACAGGTCACTCACTACTTAATCTTATCAAAAATCGTCAGTGCCTCTTATGGAAAAAAGTATTAGCTCTTGATCTTGGCAATCCAGATTCTCCACAATGTAGCTGCAATGTAACTTTCTATGTATATTTTGTATTATTTCGTTTCACGTACTAGTCCAACCAAATTAGACTCCTCTCCATATTCCATTCTTATCCTGCCCTCATTTGTTTACATTACAATTCACAAATGGACTTTCCTTTCAACAGCTTCTTCAGCAACCAATCTGAACTGCAGGAGTTCCTTCCTTCTGTTCTTCAAGGTCTAACCGTCCTTGCTAGAAGGGCCAAGGAAAGCTTTACCTTTCCCCAGTCTTGAGCTGAAGTTGATCATTCCTCCTCACATTTCTCAAAGCACTCTGCTTGAACTGTTTCCTTGTATTTATCACATTGGCTATTTTAAAATCAGGGTTCTTTGAACTGAATTGAACTCCCAAGTTCTGTAAAGACAAGGATCATTTCTTATATTGGTAACTCCATTGCCTACTGAAAGATACTTAATTTTAGTGCTTCCAAGATGGTAGCATTCTATGGGTTCTAATTATGGAACACTAGAGTAAGTGTAAAATAAACACAAATAATTACAATATACAACATTAAAGTATTTGGATGTTACAAAAGAGAGAAAAAGAAAATTAAGTCAAGGCCTCAGACCTCATGGATCACTTATAACAATTCAGCAGAGGACAAACTTTTTAACCTTAGGTTGACTCCCCATTATCACCCAATATATTTAAGAGGAGGTTTTTCCTTTATTGTCAATAGGTATTTGATTTGGGAATGCAGAGTACTATAATTCTAAACAAACTAGGTTTATATATTTAGGAAGACAAATCTATTAAAAAATCACAACTTATTCCAAAGATTAATACAAGTTATTTTAAAAATGTTCATTATTTTGGATTATTTTACTGATTCCATTCATGAGGCTGGATTAGTTGCTCATAAAGCAGACCTTTGGCATTTGTGGAGAATGTTTAAAAGGTACTATCAACTGAGAAATGTAAAGAAAAATAAAAGAGTAATCATCACAACTTGGAGAGGGTTTTACTGTCACTAAAATAATTCATATAGACTTAAGTCTTCTTCTGTAGGGGCATTTGCATTTTAGAAGAAAAATTTTATTAATCCCAATTAGCTTTTAACTAGTGAAACTGGTGTAATATATATGTATGGGGAGGAGAGTTTGGATCTGGGGAATTTTGCTCTCCACTCCCACATTAGATCTTACTTATTCTGACTAGTAATAAAAATACACACAGTCTCCAAGCATATGAAAAGTCCATGCTTCCAAAGAAATATTGTTAATTACTGAAGGTTAAGTTCCCAGACCTACCCAAAAGAAGCTTATTTACCCCATAAGACATATGAAGTATTATCTTCATAATATGATTTAATTTCATTTAACATTTCTATGAGGAAATACAATCCAAGTTCCAATTCAGAACTCCACTCAATCTAACAGTTCCCCAAGGCAGCATGGAAGTTGAGGTTCCCTAGCCTTAGTCGCAATAAATGTAAAAGTCTTTATGTCAACATAAGAAATATTATCTCTCTATATTCATAAGAAAAAGCTAGGTTCTAAGCTTCACCTCTTTCTCCTGCTCCCTATGAAACATGGAGGTCTGAAATTTCTCCAGTGATATTAAGTGTGGCCCAGTAGCTATTACTCCTTCTAGAAGGTTCTCAGAAATGGTGGTGGTGACAGGTCCTAATGCCAACATCTTCAGGGCTAAGATACAGCTGGGGTCTTTGGGCAGCCCTTATCTAGCTAATGCTGATGCTAAGTCAGAAGACCTTTGTTCAAATCCACTTCTGCTATCTGGACAAACCACTTAATTTTCCTGGGCCTCAGACTCTTCATCTATAAGTTGAGTGGGTTCAACTCAATGGCCTTTGACGTCTTTTCTAACTCTATGATCAAAATGAAAAAATTAAAAAGAATAAAATTTAGGCCAAAGGCTCCTAGGATGTGAAAAGATCAGATTAATTTTTTCCAGATTTATCACACTTCTATTGGCTCAAAGAATTTCCCTGCCCACAGCTTAAGTCACCAGTTAACTTTTGTCCCATTTGCTGCAGTTGGCTGGGGAATCCATTCCTCTCTGGAGTTTGCCTTTTCTGATCCCCAAGGGTTCAAAGACTGCACCAGAATCTGTTAGCAGTGTACTCAATGGAAGTCTACTGCCTCTTGAGCAGGCTGATCCTCTGATATGAGATCACTCCAGCAATACTGGTTGGGGCCATATCTGTCCTGACCTGACCCAGTATCATCTTTCAAGGGTCAGAAACTCTTCCTAGGTATATGAATATAATGGAATAATATTGTGCTATAAGAAATGATGGATAGGTGGACTTCAGAGAAACCTGGAAAGACTTATATGAACTGATGCTGAATGAGGGAAGCAGAGCCAGGATGAACATTGTACACAGTTAACAGTCACAGTGTTCAAGGACTGATTTTGATAGACTTAGCCCTTCTCAGCAATGCAAGGACCTAAAACAATTCCAAAGGACACATGATGGAAAATACCAGCCACATCCAGAGAAAGAACTATGGAGTCAGAATGCAGAGCGAAGCAGACTATTTTCTTTTTTGCTTTGTTTTATTTTGCTTTTTTTTTCTTTATCATGTTTTTCCCCATTTGTTATAATTCTTCTATGCAACATGACTAATGTGAAAATGTGTTTAATAGGAATGTATGTGTAGAGTCCATATCAGTGTGCAAGTTATCTTGGGGAGGGCAGGGAGAGGAAGGTGGAGAAAACTGAAAACTTATGGAAATGAACGTTGAAAACGTAAAAAAAAAAAAAAGAAAGTCTCCCTAGTCCCTTGATTGGTACTATCTCTACTGACAGAGCATAAAAATGGAAGATCACAGGAACCTGCTGTCAATCCACTTCCATTTTCACCTGAATGTAAGTAAAAGGTCCACCACAGGGAATATGCCTCAAAAGGCACTCTTTCTCAAAACCTTAACTGGTGACCAATCTAGTGATCTACTCTATCTAGGACCCAATCTGGTCATGTTTCATTCACTTGTCTTGACATCTCCTCAGCAACCTTGCTCTCTCTTATATATCACCCACCACCTTCCAGGTCTTAAATTATAATTAGGCAGCTAGGTGGCATGGCAAATAGAGCACTGGGCTTGAAGTCAAGGAGACCTATATTCAAATCTAGTCTCAGATACTTATTAAGTGTGTGATCCTAGACAAGTCATTTAACCTATTTGCCTCAGTTTCCTCAACTGGGAGGAGTAAAATGGGGACTAGGATAGCACTTGCTTCTCAGGGTTGTTGTGAGGATCAAATGAGACAATTGTAAAGTGCTTTAGCACAGCACTGGGCACACAGTAAGTACTATATAAATGTTACTATCATCATCATCATCGTCATCATCATCAAATAAGCTGACATCACTCCTTATAACAGTGTATTCGTTGAGTTCCAAATGACTCTTTCCAGTTTCCATAATTTTCCCAAATCAAAATGCCCATTTGAGAGACTCTTTATGTGTTGTTTCCCACATCAGAAAGCTAAATTCCTTCCATGCAAAAATTATCTTTGATTTTACATAATAATTTTTAAAATTCATTCTCTTCCTTTAAAGTTTGTTCTTACCCAAACAGTAGGTACCATTATTTTATCTACTTTTGAAGTCAATCATTAAGTATTTACGGATTTGATTTTTTTTCTGTAATTTAAGATTATATTGACAGATACTTTTTTCAGGTTTATTACATGGAGTGAGTCAAACTTCATCTTCTTCAACATCTACTTTCAGTCACTAAATGATGAAGAGTCTTGAATATGAGACTGAAGGATTTCAATTTGGATTTATACAATTTAAGTACAAATACAAATCCTCAGTTTTGTATTCAAGACCTTCGGACCCTTCATTGATTACCTGTCTTGGCCCCAACCTATCATTTTAACAATTTGATTTAATCAACATTTATTATCCCATGAATCTATGCTCTGTCCTGTTTGCCCGGGTCACTGACAAAAATGTTAAAGGCAGAGATGGCATTTACGAAATTAGCATATGACAGAAAGCTGAGAAAGATAGCTAAAGACCTAGATGACAAATAGAGACTTTACAGTGTTCCCAAGGGACCAGAAAATGGGGGAAGGGGTGAATGGAAAGTATTTAAATGCTTGCCATATATATCAAGGACTCTGTTACTAAGGTGAAATTTAATAAGGATAAATGTCTTTATACTTGGCCTCAATGAATCAAGAATGCAATATAGAGGCCAAAGCCAATGCCATCTTATGATGCAATGAGGGAAGAAAACAAAAACACAGCTGCTGACTCAAATATTGCAACCGTCACTATCATGTTAAACTTAATAAATATATATATATTTGAAAAACTACAGGTAACAAGTTCCTTATATAATTCTCTTGTTCTTTATATTTGCTTATGATGATGGCTAAATTTACACACACACACACGTATGTATTTTAAAGTGAAGCATTGTCTCCAGGGTGTAGAGAAGTAATAATTCCACTATATACTGCTCCAGTTAGACCATATAAAAAGAGTACAGTGCTCAGTTCTGAATGACACCTATGAAGGCATTTGAAGAAGAATACAAGGGTAGTGGATGACATCAAGACAATGCATGAAGATCCTCCAACAAAGGAATAGAAGATATTTTTAGCCTGCAGACAACTTAAAGGAGGACAAATTTTGTATTAATTCATGGGGTATGCTATCAAGTTGAGAGACCCCTGCTTTAGATTAGTGGCCCCTTGAAGGAAGAAGCCTTATTTCTTCCCCTGGGCCTTGCTGGTATAGATTGCTTTACTCTAAACCCGTGAATATCCTTAATTGGTACTACTCACCTGACTAAAAATACAATTTACAACTGTTCCCATATCTGCCTCCTTACTTGAGAGTTCTAATATCCAGAATTCACATTTGCTCAGGGTCCTAACACCACTTTTTTTCTGTAGCACAGCTAACACCCTAAGTATATAGTAATTAATAAATTATAATTGATTGATCTTTTCTTCTTTTAAACAGGAAGGGTTGCTCAATTGCATAAAGCAGACTGGTAAAAAGCAATGCTTTAAAAATGTAGGAGGCACAGGCCTGGACAAATTTTAAAAGGAATATTATTTAAATAGTATGAGTAAGAGGAAATATCACAAGACCATTATATGTGTAGGGTCAAATATTTAGAGCTCCAAGAGACCTCCATCTCCAAGACCAATCTAGTTCAACCACCTTATAAGTTCACCAGGACTCTTACAGATATGTCTTAATCAAAATATTACTACAAATCTTTACAAAAAAACATGAGTTTTTGCCTAACACCACTTTCAATACAGAAAAACTCAAAGAATAATACTTAATACACAACATTTTCCTTCCCCAAATATATACCAATTCATGTGGTTGAAGGGGGAAGAAACCCACTAGTAATATTATTTAACAGTTAAGTCTGGGGTTTTGTTTGCCACAGATAATCCTAAGTGGATAATGGGCAGATAGATTTGATTACATATAAAATTTCAAGTACTATATTACCAATTATAAGACTTCTTTTTTAAAAAATCAAACACTGAGGAAATATGAAAAATTACACTGAAACTTTGCATAATACTGTTACAGAACTCTATACACAGCAGATCTGTCCAAGGTGCTTTACTGTGTAGGTTCCAGAAACACTTTATTATGACACTCTAACCTGTAACTTAGTCCTACTGTAAGAACCAAAATCAGCCTTATAGTAAAACACACACAGAATCAAAGAGACAAGTTATTTTGGCTTAGAATGAGAAATATTCTTGAAGTTTAACTTTTACTGTATTGATATTTAATAATTACAGCATAAGGCATGCAAATTCTCAGTACTCATTAATCTTCATCAAGGACATAACATTAAATTTTGTCATACCACAGTATGTAGTTTTGATCACATTATGAAACAGGTTACTGAATTCAATGATGAGATGATTTTGGACATTAACCGTTTTATTTCTTATCAGAGAATTTTGGCCCGGGAAGTAGCTGAGAGAAAAGAAAGGTGTCCTTGAATATAAACTCTCTCTATATGATGCCAACATTGCCTTCCTGGACCTGAGCCCAATATTGAGGGTTTTGTTTTTCATGCCTTTCTCACTATTTAAATCCTCCAGAAAACCCTCTACTGGTAGTGGGAATGGGTAGGAAAATTTTACAGTGCTGTTACAAACTGCTTAACAGTCACAGATTTTGCAATCAGTAAACAAGGCACCTGTACTGTGGACTAAATACTGAGGATGATTCCAAGCTGAGGGATTCAATGCTCCTCTGGTCCAGTTCTCTTTGCTCTGTCCCACTATTAGATTCTATTACAAATCTGAGTTAAATTTCTAGAAGATATATGCTTCTGACCACAGTATAAATGGATCAGGATTAACCCATCAAAAACCTTTTTTTTAATATTTAAACTTTTATTTTAGTTTACATCATTCATTTCCATGAGACTTTGAGTTACAAATTTTCTCCCCATCTTTCCCCCACCCACCACTCCAAAACAGCCATCCCATTGCATAACCCCTTACCCAATCTATTCTCTCCCATGCCCTCCCCCATCACCCCTCTGACTTTCCGGTAGGGCAGGATGGATCTCCCTACCACAGTGCCTGTGTATCTCAAGTTCCAGTTGAACCCATCCAAAACTTTAAAAATAATTCACTAAATACCTACCATATCTAGCATTATATTCTCTCAGTTTACTATAGAAGTATACTTAGAGAAGAAGTTTACTATAGAAAGTATGGCATGTGTGGTAGGAGGCTTTTAAGAAATGGCCAGACACTTATAAATGTGATAAAATGAAAAATGCCTAATTCCATGCCCACTATTAACTATATACAGTAAATGAAAATATTCCATTTTAAAATGTTTTCTATATTGCTGAATTGCTGTCAAGAAATTATTCATGATGGAAATATACATATCAAATTAAAACTCCCAAGTGTACTTTTAAAATAACTTATGATAGTACAATGAAGTAAAGAGTAAGCTAGGCTAGCCTTATCTGTCCTTCTCTAGGACTCAATTACAGTAACGTTGTCTCTTGAAATTTAACCCTAATCAGAACTTGGTAACGGTTTACTACTTTGCTCTTTCATTTCCTCAAGAGGTTTCATAAACTGACAACCAGAAATTCGACTTTGACAAGAGAATTTCAGGATTATGTATTCACTACACAGACAGATGTTTTATAATCTGACAAGGAGTAGGTTGACTCTCAGTAAAGTCTGTTCCATATAGATATATAGTACCTAGCATGCAACAACTCATCATCCCTTTGTAAGCAGCAGACATTTTTCTATGTCTGTATAGGTAGCAGAACTGGGCCTGGAGTCAGTAACATCTGCATTCAAATCCAGCCTCAGATACTAACTAAGCTATGTAACCCAAGGCAGTCACTTAATGTCTGTTCGCCTCAGTTTCCTTAGGTGTAAAATGGGGATACTCACAGTATCTCCTCCAGGCAAGACTGTTACTGACCAAATGAGATAATGTTTGTAAAACACTTAACGCAGTGCCTAGCGCATAATAGGCATTGTGTAAATGCTCATTCCCTCCCTCCCATTCATTGAGTGCCTATGATATATAAAACAGGGACTAAAGATGCAAAGACAAAAGTCAAGCTCACATTCTACTGGAGGTGGGTAAACAGATCACATATACAAATAAATATAATATATAATAAAATAAATAATATAATACTTGGAAAATAAGACACTATCAATTGAAAAGTATCAAGGAAGTCTTCACAGAGGAAGTGGTACCTGAGCTAACCCTTAAAGGAGAACAACTTCCAAAGGGTGCAAAAGAGGAAGAAATATATCCCAGGTATGGGCAAACATGTGGAGGTAACTGATAGAATGTCATGTTTAGTAGGCCAGGAGATGAAGGAGAATAGTATGGAGTAAGGGCAGAAGGTAAGTGGTAGACAGCCTGTGGTGAAGTTGTTAAATTCTAGGCAGAGGAGTTTGTATAAAATGTATGAGAAAAGGAGTGTGTGGCCTGCTCCTGAGTTAAATTATCTAGAGCTACATGGAGGACAGACTAACTAGAGACCAGGAGGAAGAACAATTAGAAGGTTATTGTACAGGATGTCCCAAAAGACTCAGTTTGCTTAAAGCAGGTTTTTGGGATACTCTATATAAGTCCAAGGTGATGTTTGATGAATGCTGGAAATAATATGCAGCTGTGAGGGCAGAAATGGATGAATGAGAGAGATGTTACAAAGGTAGACTCTCCCAGGCAATTGATAAAATATGGGGAAGAGGAAGAGAGTCAAGAGTTACTCTAAGGTTATGAATAACTGTGAATAACTAAGAAGACAGTGAGGGGCAAGTTTAAGGGGGAAGGTATTCATTCTATTTTGAGTTTGAGACATCTGTGGGAGGAATTCCAAGAGAAAATGTCTAAGTAAGAAGCTGACAGCATGGGCCTGAACTTCAGAAGATGAAGGTATTATGCAGACTGGGGGCTTAAGAATATGTTTAAATTTTGCCTCAGAAATTTACAGGCTATGTCACCATGGGCTTTCTAAAATTTCTGTGAACCTCCGTTTGCTCATCTGTAAAATAAGAATAAAAAGAGTACCTACTTCCCAGTTATTATGAGCCCCAAATGAGGGAACATACATGAAGTCCTTTGCAAAACTTCAAGAGCTATGATAAATTCAAGCTACGCCAAGGAAGCAGGAGATGGAAGACATAGCAAAGAAAAGTGAAAGAAAAGGTTAGAGGCTGAATGAGATGATGGGCATTCAAGTGTGCCAGGCAGGAGAGGTCCATTTGTTGACCAACTGACACCAATATAATGAATATGGTCTTCTACAGTCATAACATACTCTATGCTAAGGTTAAAACAAGAGATCTCACCTTTTCTTCTCCTCCAACATGATCAATTTCACTGCAACTAGCAGATTTAAATCAAACCCATGTGAAGAACAATAGAAGCAAAAAAAAAAATTACTGTGTTCTATTTAATATAGTTGTAAAATTCTCATTTAAAAATGAGAGTAATATGAAATTAAACTATATCCAATCAATAATATATGCTGGCTTAAGATTTCACACAAGAACCTAAAGAAAAATGGGAAAAAATCAGTAAAAGCGATAAAACCCCCAAAGAAACAGGTTGACTAAGGCTAAGTGATCTTTGAGATAAAAAAAAGTACATAAAAATTATTACATTGGAGTCCACCTGCTTTGGATCAACAACAAAACTGCTGCAGGATAGTTTGGAGACTCTAATGACCAGATGAGAGAGAAAGAAGGCTACTGAGAACTTCTCTTCCCTCAGTTCCATCTATCATGTTTATAATTGTGTCCTGCATGTAACTCCTATTACCAATGTTTCTGAAACTCTTTCCAGAGATAGTGCCATCAACTTAAGAGAGTGAATCAAAAAAAGGAAATAAAATGGGTACAAAATTGTAACAAGCAAAATTTCTCCAAAAAACTGTTATAAAAATGATGAAAAGGAAAAAAAAAGCTAAGTTTGGAGAAGCCAATGCTTAAATTTTCATCCTATGCAGGTGTCGGACTTTTGTACAAAACAACTTGCAAGTAGAGAAGGTGATGGCTGTGGATACACTGAGAATATGAGTATGACCAAGTGAAAGGAATAGAATTTAGCAATTAAAGAATCCTCAGTAATCCTGGAGATTTATAAGATCATAGATTTAACACTGAAAAGGGTTTCAGAGGAAATATAATCTGACCTTTTCGTTTTACAAGTGAGAAAACAGGCTTAGAGAGTGGGGCTTGATCTATGGTCACATACAAGTATAGCTGGAGGTGGAATCTGAAGGCAGTTCTTTCTGACTCCAGGTCTAGCACTTCATACACTTCACAGAGGATAAAAGACAGTCAAAGTCAAATGAAGGTTCTGAGGATGTAGGAGACCTGGACATGCTTGTAGACAGCAGGGAAGGAGACAGGGCAGAGAAGGGAGCAAAGGGAGGAGCAGGAGGTCAGAGGAAATTAAAGAGGAGAGAGAATAGAGAAATGCAAGATTAAGAAACTAGTAAAACAAGCAAGCTCCTGTAGAAGACAAGAAGAGGTGAGGCTCAAAGCATTGGTAGAAGGTTTAGCCTTGATAAGAAGAGTCACATCTTCCTCAGATCAACAAAAGTAAAGGGAAAGAGAATAGGCCAAAAAAAAAAAAAAAGTTCAGGGTATGAAGGAGAGATGAGGGAGTTCACAAGAAATGGCTTCAATTTTCTCAAGAGTATACAAATACTAGCAGCAACCAGTATTTTGTTAGGCTCCGAAAATATTTCCTCTGTGAATCTATCTCAGAAATAAAGCTGTGATTTGCTTTATAAAAGTTTACAAAACTTAGGATTCCACTTAACTTTGTAAATTTTCTCAAAACCTAATGTTTGACTTCCTCATTAAATCTTTTTAATTATTTTTTTATTAGTACTTAACATATTACTGAACAAAAGATTCCCTAAAAAATCTACTCCAATGCCATCTCCTGGCAGAATGGTAACCCTGGGTTTTAAAAGGCTATGCAAAAAGAGAATCCTGGTGCAGTCCTACCCTAACACAGATTCAACACTCTTTTTTATTTTTATGTATGGCTGAGTTAAAAAATAATCATCACCACAAAGTTGGCTAGGTAATGTTTTCAGCCACCAAAACGAAAAGAAGAAAAAAGAGAAAAAGAGAAAAGGTGCAGATTGCATACTATTAATTAGGTGCATACTATGGTTTTAGGGGAATTATATGCTTCATTAGTGAAAAACCCACACCAGTGTAAGTGAAGCTCCCTGAAATATATCACAATGTAGAATCTTAAGGGTTAGAAAACAACTCAACCTTACATACTTGAAATTTAATGAATATTTGTTTAGTGTGTTACACGTAATATATTAACAATCCTGGTAACTGGACTGGTAACTGTTATTATGGTATATTTCCCTTTTATTCTGTTCCCTTCAGAAAAGTAGTTTTAGTGAAATAATACGTGTTTTAAGGGAAGATCAAAATGCTTTGAAACTCTGAAATGTTTAAGTAGTCACCAAATCTAATTCCCTAACTAGTTAGTATACATAAATATTTTAACCTAAGTCCATGTAAAAAGGTCATTGCGCAATATATACAGTACTAGGTTTCTGACACACCACATTTAAAATTTTGAAATTAGCTTGTTATGCAAAATGCTTCAAATCCAGTTATTTGTGCTATGATTTAATTGCTTTGTAAAACAAAAATAATACATCAGTAAAAGAAAAGGAAGACATGGCCCCACACAGTTCCCTCCCCAAACAGTCAAGCCTGCAGAACTTTTACTGTAGTCAAGATATCTCTGTGGCCAATATCCCAATAGAAAAGAGGCAAAGAACATATAATGTATCAAAACAATAAAGCTTCCAACATACTATACTCTAAATCAGCGGTTCTCAACCTGTGTGTCATGTTCAATTTGTAACAATGAAAATATATCCTGCATATCAGATAAATTCATAACAGTAGCAAAATTACAGTTATGAAGAAGCAATGAAAATAATTTTATGGTTGGGGGGGGTCACCACAACATGAGGAACTGTATTAAAGGGTCGCGGCATTAGGAAGGTTGAGAACTACTGCAAATGGATAAATTTATTTTACAGGTATTTTTGCCTTTGTAAAAGGGTATACAGAAGCAACTTGGGTGCTTTAAACAGAGTGTACTTCAAATGGGTGGCCAATATAGTTTGCCACTAATAACAGCTGCAATATTTCTGCATCCAACAATCTCATTAAACACTACCTACTAAAGAGCAGAATTCAATACAAAAGGAGCTTAGATTCCACAAAAGATTTACTAACAGTATTAGAAGAAGCTTGCATTTAACTTAGGTTTATCTGCCACTGCTTTGTTTTTTTTAAGGATTTGAGTTTTAGTGAAAAGAATGTCAGATTTGGTATCATTTTAAAAACTTCAGCAATGAGATAATGTTTTTCTAAGTGTTTAGAAATACCAATAGAAACTCAGTATCCACTCAAGGATGAACCAAAAATGCCCCATTTTTGAGGAGAGGAAGGAAGGTAGGGATAATTCTCCATCAAAATGGAGGAAACCTGTGTCTTCAATGTTTGCTCTATTTTGAATCACCTTACTGTAAAATTTTCAAAAGTGATTTTACATAAATTATCTTGTTGCATACTGTATAATTACCATTTATCAGATAAGAAAATTGAAACTGGAGTTGTGTTGTCCCCAATGACACTGCTATTTAGTAGATGAGCTGGAGGAATTAAGTTTCTGACTCCAATTCAAGCCTTTTCCATTAATTTAACCTAACAGAGAAAAACTAGAATGAATCAGTCAAAACTTGAGCTATGAAATACTTTTTACAGAAATTCATTGTTTTTGTTCAGAGTAGTGTGGATAGAGGTAACCTTGCATTCTTAAAGGTTCTACCAACTGAGTGAGAGCACATTCAGACTGCTTCTGCCAAACTGGGAAGGCTTGAGTATGGACCCAGGGATGGTCTGCTTGTCTGTGGTACTAAGACCAACCCAGCTATGTTTGGAAAGACTTAAAAAGTTGGTGGTGAATTTTTCAGCCATTGTAACTTTGAAAGACAACTATCTTACACAGTGAATTTATTTGTACGGGTGGAAGGAATACCCATACGAATGAAATTACATGTCCTAGAAGTATTGAGATATTCAAATTCAAATTCAAAATCAAAATATTTTTATTGATTTTTTTTTTAAAAAAAAGCTTTGGACTAGTCCCTTAAATTTGAAAGATAAAATAAGCTTCTCAAATTCTATCTTATCATATCTAGCCTGACCCTTTATAGAGAAGGAATCAAAAGAGGTTAAATGACTTATTCAAAGTGACACAGGTAGTAAATGAGAGTAGGATGAATTTCAACCCAGTCTTCTAACTCCAAATCTTCTAAATGTAACAACAAAATACATAACATTTATATGGCACTTTAAAGTACTTTACATGTTTTCTCATTTGATCCTCACAACAGCCCTGTGAAGTAGGTGCTATTATCATCCCCATTTTACAGATGAGGTTCACTGAGTAAACAACTTGCAAGTAAGTGACTGAGGCAGAATGACTTCAGGTTTTGCCAACTTCAGGTTCAGCATTCTCTCCACTAACCCAAATCAACACAGACAGAAATGGTAGATGATGAGAAGGCATGCAATATCAAGACAGCATCCACTTCAATGGGTCACACTATTTTAATTTGCACACACATGTATCTACTATCCATGATTGCTTAAATTTCAGCACATATTAACATTTGAAGACACAGGGTTGCATCTCTATGAAACACTGTATGAAAATTCATAAAAAGACACAGTATTTCCCTCCAAGAATTCAACATCTTAATCAGTTTATAGCCAAATGTGTCATAAGAAAATTTTAAGGGTCTTCAGTTTAAGCAAATTTTAAGCTAATCACTTAAAAAAATCAAATTAATGAACATTATTTTGATGTTTATCTGGCAAGGTATCATATAAATTATTCTGGTAACAAAGAAAATCTTAATGGTAGTCTTATTTCTTTGAGCATAAGCCTCAGTCTTCTATATCTTGTCGACAATGAAGTATGCCATTATCTTGACATGTGAGTGGGTACAGCTAAAATACTGAATAAGAAGAAGGAAAGGAAGGATGAGAGCTGCAGTATGGAAGCTGGTCTTAAAGGTATCTAACGGTCTCACTTCCAAAAGTTAGAGAAATTGGAAGGAAATGTACATTCAAAAGTAGCTATCTAGTGGCTTTTAACCAAAATATCCTAGTTTGTACTTCTCCTTGACAGAATATTCAGCTATCTCAATATACACAATCAAATTGTTTCACTTGATATTTCAAGGGATGTACGCATCCTAACAATAGAGGACTTCCTACCATCATAGAATATACCAAGTCAACCATACATAACATGTTATATACAGTATTAATTATCTCAGGCATTTATTATTTTATATAAACCAGAGCATGTTATAGATTTCCTTACATTGCTGTATTAGCTAACAGAATTGCTATTAATAACAAAAATTGTATTTAAAAGCCAGTGTTGGAAGGTATAGAATTTCACCCAATTTCTTGCTTTCCACACCCCCATTTTAATTTTCTCTTGCAAGACAATATCATGCCTGAACTTGTAGTCCTGTGTGTACTGCTCAAAGTGTGTAGGCAGGGGCAATTTGAAACTAATCACTATCTTGAGTCTTCTGCCAACACTATAAACTGGAAATGTAGCACACATTCTGACCTAGTCAATGCCAAGAGAGATTATTCCCCAGGCCCACCACCACTAGAATGAAACACTAATATTCAAAAGATACAAAGAGAAAGTGGAATAAACTTCACAACAACGTAGCCTGTGTCATGCTAACCTTGAAGGCAACATGGAATCTTCCCAAATAAAGAATGAAACATCTCAGCTACACTAATGCTCCAGTGGCTTATACACCTACTCAGCTGTAAATATAATTTAGTGTTGACTTTAATCTAAAAAAGCATCTACGGTTTGAAGATCCCATTTAAGATTCTCCATGAATAACAATATACATTACCTTAACACCAACTCTGAAATTCTGTTTTCCTTATAGTCTAACGCTATAATCTACACAAAACAACCCATTTTCTCACCCCTGTGTTTTGCTTAAACATTAGGACAACAGCTCTAATGTTATTATCACACACGTGTCCAGGTTATAGCAAGAAGCACATTTTACATGCATTGGTAAGCAAGTCCTGTAATTTACTACCAGGGAACTATGTTTTTAAGGGCCAATCCACTAATTAGTCTTTAGAAAATTCTATCAAATATCACTAACTTAATGATTTATTTTAAGAGAGAAAGGTATCTCAGAACAAAAATTAAATCATTGCTTGCCATCCTGTAAAAATATTATTGTATAAATCACTTTAATTTCAGAGCATAATTGCTATATGAACATTTTCTTGAGTATGTTCTCAATTAACATTCTTTAAATTACAGCTGTGTCCCCTTATACTTCAGCAAAGTGAGGAGAGCATCTAGCTGATCTCATTATGCTGCTAGACAAGAATTAAACAATTCTAGCCAATAATTTTCTCTATAACTGTCATTTTTTTTTGGCAAAGGCAAATAAACTTTGGTCCTATTTTTAATATTTCATTTCTTTTCAAAGAGATTCTGCTTTATCAGAGTTAAAATTAGTTTAGTCAAAAGTCAGATCACCATGAGTCAGTTATCCAAGAAAGGAAAACATCAAAGTTTAAGGAACACATATCTTAAATATAAGCAACTAAGCATAGTAATAGCACAGGTGCAAAAAGCCATCTTCGATCAGAATACTTCAGAATTCTACCTCAAAAGACAACTTAGCCCCTTTCAACTCCTCCCAAAAAGCAGTACAACATAAAGAGTGCTCCTTCAGAGCACTATCACTTATGAGAACTCCAAATTTTCCTTCCTAGCAAACCATTTGTCATTATTACACTAGCACCTCTATCCATTTTTGATTTTGAAATGAACACAACCAAGTGCTGCAGACTGACCAGCAGGCCCAAAAGGGGCAAGCTGCAACTAGCTTTATTGCTCTTGCAGATATAATCATAGGAGGACTCATTTCTTACCCTATTTTAGTATCCTTTATTAATCGTCAAAAAGAGTTATATTGAGAAAACTTAAAAAAATACAGATTATGGTTGTGGGTGGTAATGAAGCCTTGAAAGACCATCAATGAACAGTACTACTTCCTGTTTTTTGTATCCAACAAAATGGAGTTATTATAGTGTATTAGAAATCATACATTAAGGAATGCTGGTTAACCAGTCACCCTTGCCAAAATCAGATATGAAAAGAAAACAAAAGTTGGCAACAATTTCTGCCCCTGATTTTTCTCTTTCAACATTACATTAAACTGTCTTTAGTGAATACATTTATTGTCTTAATTTAAAACAGAAGCTAAAACATTTTACAACCAAACATTTTGATTAATTTAATTCTAACTTCTGGAATCACCTGCTTATATTAAGATAGTTTATAAATGCCACCCACAAAAATTTTAGTAAAATAATGATTTCATTATTTCTTTGAGCAATTTCCTAATTATATGATACGCCTATAAGTAAAAAGTCATGTTAACAATCACTGTGATGTTTGGCTATCTTTCTAAAAAAAAAAAAGGAGAGAAACAAAAGATGTAAATGCTGAAGGATACAAGAATTATGAAAGCAGACTATGAAATCTTTTTAGATTAGAAAAAACTAAAAGGTATAGCATATCTTGTTCTTTCATGGGGTTACCAAGTTGATAGTTTGGGTGGGTGGGTGATTTAACATGTCAGAAAAGGATAGAATCATTATATCCACCAAACTCACAATTGCCTGTTCAATGAAAAGTAATAACACTGTAATTTTTCTTCAAAGGCACTAAGTAAATCCAAAGGAAAAAAACTCTTTAATTTTGTGACTTAAAGAACAATTCACCTATCCCTTGGACAAAATTTATAGGCACAGAACTTTAACTGACATTTCAGAAACATAAGGACAATAAATATAAAAAGCTACAATGCACCTGTATACAACACACTGCAAATATACTTTTTATATCAAAAGGCTAAAAGCTGTGGTCAAAACACAGAAATACCTAAACTACCTGGGGCTCAAGGAGTTCGGTCATATTTGAAAATACTCCTAAAAACAATAAAATACTTGAAATTAGCTTTTATTTCATCATTGCTCCACCAAGGCCTTGCAAGTCTTCTCCTTATATGTTTAGTTTTCTTATTATTAATGGTTTAGCAGATTTTTAAAATCTGAGACTTCAGAAGATTTAAATTACTACTGGAAAGGAGAAGGTAAAGTGTCATCAAAAGTAAGCTTTTACTACTTACATTAAGAAAGGTTAAACTAAGACATCAAGATAAGGGAAAACAAAAAAAACCTTCTGACAATACTAATTAAGTAACAGTGCCAAAGTAATTATGAAATCTTTGAAGAAATTAAACAAACCGGGAAATATTAAATATTTTACACAAAATTCATCACATACAGTTTTGACCTTGGCAAACCCCTAATAATCTCTTCTAATTAAAGTGACTGATTGTTTTCCCCAAATACTTAACTGTTCTTTATCTGCAAGATTATTTTTTCCTTCCATTTTCATATACTATATATTTTTTCTTTCATTCTGACATAAAATTATGCCTCCAGTGACAAGTCAATTAAATTTTCAAGAAAGTATTTTGATATGCACTATTATGTATTTTGTACAATTTTTAGTTTACAACAAAAGGGAAAATATTCCCGTTACAAAACAGGAGAAAGAATGAATTATTCAGTGCCTGCATTCTGAAAATAGCCATGGTTCAAGTCCTGGCTAGGCTACTTACCAACAGTGTGACTTTGGGAAAGTCATGACTTTTCTAGGCTATGGTTTCCTCATCTGTAAAGTGAGAGAGTAGGACTAAATGATCTTTAAAATCCCTTTCAGCTCTACAGCTGTGATCTGAGGAAAGCTTAGTCTTTAGCTAACCCACATTTTTGTCTATGTTATTTCTACTTTGTTCTTATCAACTTCCAAACATCTAACAAGTGTTAACATACTAAAACTGTGGCCTAACAAGTTCAGGTATTAATGTATCTTAAATGTCTGACAACCATATAAAGTTATGTTCTTATTACTATAAATTTCTACCAGAACAGAAAAATAAAATTGATTTCTGGACTACAAAATTCCAACCTAATGTACAATACAATTTACTTTAACAAAATAGTATTATTCTTGGTTAATGATTTAGTCCAGTCTCCAATGGAAACTACACAAAGATTAAATATAACAATCAGTACTTTGCAGAAGTTGTTATATATTTACACAAGATGCTTAGGCAAAAATCTAGCTAAAGGCTCCTCTGTTTTCATTATGTCTTGAGGGACTTATCAGTGTTTCTGACTATTTTAAAATGTTTTTTAAGGATTTGTCATAACACTGCAGCTTTAAATAAATGAAATCAACCAAGCCCACAGCAAAATCATTTTAGCCACAAATCAGAACTAGGAAAACTCCTTGGAGAAGTAATTCTCATTTAAAAGGCTTACACACACAAGTCAAAATTATATGTGTGGGTGTTTAAATAGGCATCAGGACATCCTACTGGAGAATCGGTGCAATACCACAACGTTAAAAAAAAAATTCAAACGACTCAAAACACTTAACTTCTCAACAATTCGTGTTCTGCAGTTTCTCAGTGCTGAGTTTTTCTTTAAGCACAACTGTCACATTTAATGATTTCCTTTAACAGAATATTTTAGAGTTGTCACTAAATAAAAGTCAAGGAAAAACTTCATCATTTTTCTTAATCACATTACCACTGCTCTTTGAGCGGAAGTGAAAAGAATTTGAGATTTTAAACAGCATTATCACGCTGTTGTTACTGGAATTTCGTAAGGTGGCAGCGTTTGCAGCTGGGGTGAGCTGAAGCTCTGCAAAGTGCGCCCCACTCTCACTCAGAGGTGAGAGGATTGTGGTGGCAGTTAACGGGTTGGATGGCTTGGAAACCGAATGGCTGACACATCCGGTCTAGGATCTTTAGCCACCCAAGTAAATTCAAACTTCAAAGGCATCTCAAACACGTGCCATATAAACTCTCAGCTCCTGCAGCTACCAGTTCAAAGCATTCTAGGCCCAAGGAGTACTTAATCGTGAACCCTCAGAAGTTTTGCAAAGATTGTGGCACCCTGAGTTTCCAGCTTATCCGCCTCCACTGGGTATGACCCGGGCTCGACTTTCTCCCAACCAGAAAAGACATCTAGTCAGCTCCCAAACCGCCCGGTTACCTGCCACAGAATTAGGTCTCCTCCTAGGCAAGCTGAAGCCAGGCGGCTGGAAAGATCCTGGCTCCAAGACAGCAGGTTCTGTCTGTCACGCACCGAACAAGCCTGACTCGGGCCGGCGGGATCTCACTTCCTCCTCCTCCTCCTCCACCACACAAACAGCTGCCGACTCCGGACCTCGCTCCTGCCCACTGGGTTCTAGAGCCACCGCAGCCGGACCTCCCGAGCCCTCCACTCGGACTCCCCCCTCCCGCCCCCAATCGAAGCCTTAGACAGCTCCTCTCCGGGCCAAGCTCACTGGGGCACGCCACCCAAACGCCAATCGCCCCGGGGTGCCCACAGCCTCCGCATCGAGCCCCCTAGCTCTCGGGACACCTGGTCCCTAGGGCATCTTCTCCTCCACAGCCGCTTCCCCGCCCACTCGGCAAACATGGGGAGCTCCAGTCCAGTACCCCCACCCCCACTCCCATCCCCTCGGAGCTGCCTCCCGTGCAAATTCAGATTTTCAAGCTCAGTCTCCCACAACTCCGGGTCGACCAATCTACACAGGACAACTCTCAGAGACTGATCAACCTCGCAGTCTACACAGGAAAACTCTCAGAGACTGATCAACCTCGCAGTCTACACAGGGACAACCTCCCTGGCCGGTCAACTTCTCCGTCTACATATGGCAACCTACCAGTCTACACAGGGCAACTGACTAGTCTACACCCTCCTTCTCAACTATTTCCGCAACCAGACCCAAGCAAATACAGACCCGGAGTCTCACATGTTTCCAAACAATAACACTCCCCCTCCCCCAAAGCGCATACCCATCTCCGGTCCTTCCCTCACTCCCTTCCCAAAGGTGGGTTTCGGGACCCGCCCAATACCGGGGAGCTGGAGGGAAGGTGGAGGGGAAGGGGGGAAGCCACCCCGGGAAGATTCCGGTCCCTAGCGGACTCTGGTCCAGCCTTCCTGCACCTCCCTCTTCCCAACGGCGGCTCCCGACACTCTCTCCCACCCACTGCCCCCAGGAGTTTCATTCATTCGGGGAGCTCGGGAGCCCTGCCGGGGTCGGGTCGCTGCAGAGCTGGGGGCGAGGGGCGGAGCAGGCAGAAGGGCTAGGTCTGCACGGGTGCCGAGTGCGGTGTGCGCGCCCGGGGCTGAGGCTCCTTACCTCGCGGAGGCACCGGCGGCTGCGGGCGGCGGCTCGCTCGGGGCCGCCCTCCGGTCACCGGAATCGGCTCCCGCCGGGCTCGGGGCGCCGCTGTCTGGCGGCGGCTGCTCGGGGGACTGGCAGGCGCCGCGGGCGAGGGGAGCGGGGAGCGGCGGCGGCGGAGGCGGGGGCGCTACGGGCTGGAAGCCGCCCCCCGCTGCGGCCGGCGGCCCCGGCAGTGCAGGGTCCCCGGGCTCTGGGGAGGGGGACGCTGAGGAGGGCGGCGGGGAGGCGGGGAAGAGCGGCGGGTCCAGCTCCACGCTCCGCACTTGGCGCAGCTGCCTCCGCCGCCAGTCTGCCCGCTCGCGGCCCCCGCTGCCCGCGTCCCGCAGGAGCCCGCCGCCGGCTTCAGGGCTGGCCGCCGCCGCCGCCGCGGAGCCCGGTAATCCCGACGACGAGGTGCGATTCCCCGCCGCCGCCGCCATTTTCTCTCGCGGGCTACATTCGCTCTGTCCTCGCGGAGGGGAGGGGAGGGACAGGAGTTGGGAGGAGGGGCCCGGGGCTCGCTGGGGGCGGGAGGTGTGCGGAGCGAGGGCAGCCGAGCCCCGAGAGCGTAGCGGAGGCTACGCCAACGACGTGGGAGACGACGCAAACGGGACTCCGGGAGGGGGAAGGGGGGGAAAACAGGCTGAGCTGGGGGCGGGGGCGAAGAGCTGCGGTTGGTCAATTGGAGTAGCGTTAGAAGCCTAGCAAGGGGGGTAGGGGGGTGGAGGAGGTGAAGGGGTGGAGCGCGCAGGAGGAGGAGGTGAACATGCAAGAGCTACGCCCCTAGCGGTAGGAGGCGGGAGTGGTGGAAATGCAGTCTCCTGCAGGTTGGTAGGAGGAGACTGTGGGAACCGGAGCGGAGTGGGAGACGCTGTAGGTAGCCTGGTCCTTCGCGCTCCTGCAACCGGCCTGGAGCCGCTGTGTAGTGGGCACTCTCCTGCCCAGCCTCCCGCCCTCTGCAGGTAGTCAGTCCTTGCAGCTCCCGCGGGAGGGGCTCAATCACAGCTTCCTCTCCCCAAGCAGTCTTGGTACTGCTGTTTGGAACTTGCTCAAGGCAAGTCTCTGGTGTCCAAAAATAAATAATTGGAACAGTTGAGGACGTGGCCACCGATCGGGCTAGACTGGAGTAAAGAGCTGATTAAAAAAAAAAAGGCCTGCAGTTCCCTAACAGGGCTTCCTCGGATGTGCATGGGGGCCGATAAGAGTTCTCCTTTCCAGACCCTTAGGTGCAGGTAGACTGCGCAGGTAATGACTACTTCTTACCACCATTCAAAGTCCAGCAGGAAAGCTTTCAGTGCATTCTGTCCTCCTTAAAGGAATAAAAAGACGAAAAATAGAAGGTCACGAAATAATCAGGCCACTGTCGGCTACATTCTGAAGTCCCTGATTTGAGATTTCTTTTCCCCTCTGAGGGAAAGCCGTGAAACTTCACGTAAAGGAGGGGCTGGCGTAGTTGTGGTGGATTACTTTTCCTGGCTGTTTCTCTGGGTGTGTATTCCAGTATTGAGTAAATACTGGATAAGGGATTAGGGAGCGAGAGAAGCCGATAGTCGGGAGCTCAATGCAATTACCCCCATCGAACGCTAGAATTTAACACCCCCCACTCTCGCCAAAACAAACAAACAAAACCCCTTACTTAATATTTATGAAGTCTCCCAGAGAAAAGCGAGAGCTAGAAATCGCCCTGTGGGTGGCTTAGGGCTAGCTACCCGTATTTCCCCATGAGGTGTTTCAAATGGCTCCATTCCCTGTGCGATTCCCTTGGATAAGGTGTTTTGGGATAAAAAGCACTATTTAAATGTTAATTATCCCCAACCTTTCCAGTGCCACAAAGGGATTCTCTGTGTCTAGTTTGTTTCTACTCTGCCTTCCTTCTGTGGGACGTGTTAGTATGTGCCTTGCCTTATAGATGATAACCCTTTCAGAGGGCAAGAACTCTTCTCTGGGTTTATTTTACAAAACAGCGAGCAAACTTTCCTATACAGAAAGGATGACGATGGGAAGAGGAGAGGGAGTTACGTTCTGGGCCTTATCTTATTACAAATGTAGCCTGGAGCCTGAGCTGTCTGTGTACAAACTCCTGTTTTCTTTCGCAAAAGTTACAATCCAGACTGCAGAAGTTATGAGGAAAGGCCCCTCTTCTAGATACTGGGGGAGGAGGGTAATTACTACCCTGCGTTTCTGAAAAGGGGATGCAAAATAGATCCTGATTTCACATTATCCTAGTGTATTGACTGCTGAAAGATTATTTTGACGTTTTTGAAGTGCAAAAGTTGAAAGTAATGAGCAGTTCAGGTCATAAAATCTGCTAAAAGTTTGTAGTCTTTAATTCCAGGATTAACCCTCCGAGTTCCCTTCTGTGCTGAGTTCATATTTGGGTTATAATTGTGCAGCTCTGTTCATAAAAACATCGAGGCCACACGCTGGGTGTTTGCTTAGTCTTCCCCAATTGAGAGACACCTTACCTTTTAAGTTTACGATTCATTTTTTCACTTTTTTAGGTTTTTACAACTTTTAAATGTACCTACTTAAGACACTTATAAAAACTAAATAAAGTTACTATCCTTTAAAGATACTGTAAGATTTGGAGTTTTCCTGGAGTAGCATAAGTGAAACAGATTTCAAAGCAAAACAGCTTCCCGTAGCCTATCTATGCATCCGCCCAAGCTGAAACTTGGGTACAGAATGAAGGCGAGTGGTGTAAGTCAACCCACCAATCAGCGGCGTTCTCCTTCACCACCCCCGCCTTTCCCCCTTCCCTTGCTGGTCCTTTCCTAAAACGAAAGACAGCTGAAATTACTAAACACTGCTCATGGTTTTCGTCATTTTTCCCCTTAACCTCTTATGCAAATATCCTGTTCTTCATTATGCATCCACACACTGAGAATCAGATAAAAAAAAGAAAGAAAGAAAGAAATGCTTGGCTGAAAAGGGTGTTCCCATCTGCCGTATGTTAAATTCATCTTACTGTTTTGAAAAGGGAGTTTCGTTTGAATAAAACTATATGGAATTGTTACAGTAGTTACCCAAACTTCAAAATGTCTAAGGTTGAAGCTACTATTTTAATCCTATTGTGTTCTCCCTTATATTACTAGAAGGGCATGTATCAAATTTCAAGTTACTGTATTACAGTAGCTACCTCAACTTGGTTTTTAATGTAGTGGGAAAGGCACCATTCTTTTCAGTTGTTTCTGTCAGGGGAACGAGGTGGGACGAGAAAAATTGAAATATAATTACCATTTTCACTATTTTTTTTTGTGGTTCATTTTTATGCACATTAGGATACCAGCCTTGCTGTTATTTCATTTCCACTGTGGCAATTTCTATAACCCTCAACCATACGCTTTCCAGATCAGTACTTCCACATATTACTTCTGGGAATCACTTCAATCACACTTAATTTTATACTTTAATTTGTAGATCTAATTTAGCCCAGGTGCCTTTTTTTTTTTCTATGTATGTGTATTCATGCCTTTGGAATGGAAAGGTTTTGTAATGCGCTGGTACATTATTTCTCAGTTCAAATAGATGGAATATTTTCCTTTTAATCTGAGGTTAGTTGCTTTAAACACATAAAATGTTCAGATGTTAAAATGTCCTTTTAAAAATTAATCATTTATCAGGGAGACCCTCACAAGATCAGTGTTTTCTTGTTGTTGGGGTGCTTTTTTGGTTTCTTATTTTTTTGAATTCTACCAATAGGGTTGCCAAATAGAAAATACAATACTGTCCTTGGGAATGGAGAGTATGATGGGAGGGAAAGAAAGGAAAGTCGATCTATGTTCTGTTTTAGCTATCAGCCATTTCCTGTTACTACTTTTGGTTAAAAAAACAAAACAAAACATAGTACTTTTAGTTGGCATAGGAAAAAGAGAAATCTGATTCAATAGATAAGCAATTATTAAGTACCTGCTGCATGCCAGACACTGTTTAGTCATTGGGAATATAAAGACCAAAAAACCCCAGTAGCAACTCTCAAGGAGTTTATATTTTATATGAGAAAAAAACAAATATTATGTACATATACTTATGGTATATGTGTGAATATATACATATATGCAAATACAAAATATATATGATGAAAATTCAAGGACATTTATGGAAAGTAGCACTAATTGAGAGGTTTAAGAAAGGCCTCATACAGGACTTAGTGCTTGACCTAACTTTGGAGGAAGCTAAGGATTAAGATGCTGAAGTGAGGAAGGAGTGCATTGTAGGCACAGGCAACAGCCTGTGCAAAAGCAAAGGGGTGGGAGATGGACTGTCATGAAGGAGGAGCAGCAGGCAGGTTTTTTTTTTTTTTAGCTGGACCATAGAATATGAGAAGGGGAGTAATGTGTATTAAGTCTGGAAAGAAAAACTAGAGCCAAATGGCTTTAAATAGCAGAGGAGCTAGTTGTTTTTTCCCCCTCAAGCATTAAAACCTCCATTATGAAGAAAAATTATTCTTAGAGAATAATTTTCCATTTTGACTTTCCTGACTTCCTTTCCCAACTGAAATCCTGTCTTTTACAGGAAGGCTTTCCCAACCTCTCTTAATTTTAGAACCTTCCTTCTGGTAATTATTACCTATTCATCCTGAAGAGAGAGAGAAAGAGAGAGAGAGAGAGAGAGAGAGAGAGAGAGAGAGAGAGAGAGAGAGAGAGTGTGTGTGTGTGTGTGTGTGTGTGTGTGTGTGTGTGTGTGTGTGTGTGTGTGTGCGCGCGCGCGCACGCGCTGCGCTGGAGCCTGGTTTTCCCCATTAGATGGTAAACTTCTTGAGGGCAGGGATTGTCTTTTGTCTCTTTTTATATCCCCAGGGCTGAGCACAGTGAACAACCCATAGTAGGTACTTAATAATGAATAGGTATGAAAATCATTTGGTTAATTTTTTATACATTTAGAATATGGGAAAAGACAAGGAAATTAGGCTTACTTATTATGTTGGCAGCGTGGCATTGTTTAGGAGTTCTTAACTCCTCCCTCTCCTTCTTCCACCCACCCCGCCCCACCCCCCCACCCCCACCCCCTTTTTCATGGAGCCCTTTGGCCACCAAGGTGAGAGTGTTGGGCCAGAGTCAAGAGTCAGGAAGACCTCAGTTCAAATGCAGCTTCACATGATTACTAGAGATATGACCCTGGGCAAGTCGCCTAACCTCTGTTTGCTTCAGTACCTTCAACTGGAAAATGGGAATAATAATAGCACCTGGCTTTGTTTTGAGGATCCATGCACCTGACACATATGTTTCCTTCCCCTTTGGCAATCTGGTAAAGCTTATGAACCCCTTCTCAGAATGATTTTTTTTTTTAATTCACAAGCATAAAGTAAAATCTATAGGAGTACAAAAGAAATCAAATATTGAAACGCAGTTGTCAAAGTTTAAAAAAAAAAACAAACCAACAATTTCACAGACATCTGGATGGTGGATAAAAAGCCAGCCTTTGAGCTAGAACTGGGTTTCAAGTCCCATCTCTGATTCATGTTGAATATGTTACTCTAGACAAATCACTTAACCCCTCCATTATTAAGACTATAAATTGTACAACTGTGGCTTATCTTCAACGGGCAGAGGGAATTTCCTTACCAAGGAGTTCCCTAAAACAATGAAACCATAGGTTTACACCAAAATAGGTTTACACCAAAATAATTTTTGGCGTTTTATGTTGAGGCATCAAAGCATGTATGGAAAGAGTACTGGACTTTTGAGTCAAGAGGGACCTGGGTTTGATTTCTGCCTCTGGCACTTGCTAGATTGTGAGACCATGCTCTAATTAATTATTTAGCCTTTGAACCTCTGATTCCTCATCTTGAAAATGGGGATAGTAATGATATTTGTAATACCTACCTCACAGGATTTCTGTGAGGATGCAAATGACATACTGTATGTTTTCATCACTTTGATAACCTTAGAGAAGAAAATAAATGGCAACTACCATTATTATAAAATACTTCAGGATAGGAGGTAAGAATTTAGGTTGGGATGTTTCAAGTCGTCAAACCTGATTTATTTTTAAATACAATTCAATGTATTTTAGGACAAAAATGGAGCTTTATCTTGTACTAACACTTTTTTAAAAATGTAACTTAGTGTAATTTTTTTAAAAAAAATTAAATGCATTTAACTGAATTTGAGCATTCACTTGGCTTCTCTAGTTCTGTTTCTTCATCATCTCCCCCAACTAAAAAGTGTTTCCCCCCTTCAAGTTTTCCTAACACATAGTAGACACTTAATAAATATTTGTTGAATAAATTAATTATTTTAGTTAATTCATGATATTAAGAGATTGTAAAATCCCAAGATTTTATGTATGTTTTTTCCTGTGTGTGAATTAGAATGTTTTAGGCTGATACAGTTTTAAATTTATTCTTCCCTTGAGTAAATGATATGTGAAATACACAATTATAGTATATATTTATTTAAATAAAAAGATACACATTGGGAGACAGATAAAAAAGAGAATATAAAATAATTATAGATTAGATGGCAGCTTTATATAGAGAGAAGTGACATTATAAGCA
>CM053587.1:90054848-90085558 GCA_028646515.1 Pseudochirops corinnae | reverse complement strand
TATAGAGAGAAGTGACATTATAAGCAGTAAGTGAAAGTTTCTTAAAATTAGTAAAGAGATACAGAACACTACACTATGGTTTCAATATCTATTATATTATTTCTAAAGAGAGTAACCAAATTGATTAAGAATTCTTGAGATTTGCCTAGTTTATAGTTAAAATGCAAAATTACACTGGCATTTTCTATTTAGGAATTGTACTTTGTGTTATAGGCATGTAATACAGGCATGAAAATCCAACTTTAAATCATCATGGATTTTAGGATTAACTAAACAAAAGTTCTCTCAAAGAAATGAAAAGTAATAGTTTAAGATAAATACCTTGATGCTCAACCAATCATTGTACGAACTTAAAGCCTCCTATAAATACTACAACTGATCATTTATAGTAGAAACAAAATCACAACAGAGCTATCATAGATCAAGAAACCAAAAGACGGGCTTTGGGATTATGCCTTAAAAATCAGTAGTTTTGAATATATAGTCTCATCCCTGATCTATATCAGTTTCTCACCAGAAAAAAAAAAGAGACATATGTAGGCATTTTCCTTAAAACTCTAATTTTATAAGAAATTTCTGCAGATTGATTTTTTAAAAGTATTGTTAAGAAAGCATATTAATATCAACTATTTTGATGTGGACTAACCAAGCATTATCAAAGTGATAAAATAAAATTTTAAATATAATATTTTAATAAACATTTAATAAAATATTTGAGTAATCTTTCCATGTATCACCACTTGAAGCAGGAATTGATAATTCAATCCTGCATATATGCCAGAATGGCAAACTCTCTTTAGGTTAGCAATTAGTTAACTATGAAATTATGGCCACATAAAACTTTGACATTCTCCTATGCTTGTTTCATCTGAATTCTAGTGGTAACCCAATATTGGCTAGGAAATAGAACTAATTTTCCATCTTAAATTGATATGATATTCAGGATCATGCTCCTCTTATTCACAGAGGAAGTTATATTCATGAATGATGGAGATTAATTCATGTTAGATGTCTTACTTGTATAAAGAGCAGCTGAGTCCTACCTTACACAAAGACCCTCAAAAAAGCAACCTCAAATTTGAGAGATTTTACTGGTCAATATACATTCAAATCTATAGCTAACAAACTTCTACTAATTTATTTACTTTTTAACAGCTAGCAAACACATTAGTTTAAGACGAAAGACATTTAATCAAACAGTATAAACAAATTAGGTGACAAGAAATATCCCCTCATGGATGTATGGAGTGCATTCTTTCATGAGTTGCCACTCTACCCATTTAATGAGGTACACAAATACAGAAAACATACATAAATAAGAAACATGCGATCAAGGAATATGTCAGAAATGGCATACAAACCAAGAACCTCAGCAACCAAGGCATGACTCATACCTTCAGAGCTTCTGATATTATCTGGTAAAGTCACAGTATTCTCTGCAGAAATCTTCAAATTATGGAAAACACATTAAAAACAAGAAGCAGCTGACATCTATGAGCAGGACAGGAGGAACCCCATGGCTGTGTCGTACCTCTGATTTTTGTAGAGTGCTTTCTGCTGGACACCTTGGGTGCTCTTATGGTCACTGAGATACCCTGTATTTGGCTTTAGTTCTTTAGGGCTATGATCTGCTTTCTGCTTAACTTCCTGAAGTGCTGTAGCTAGAAAGCCTCTCCCTGACCAGGGCAGGTCAAAGCTCTTTGTGTGCCAAGAGCAAGCACATCCATTCAATGATCCAACAAAAACCAGAAGAGTGCCATAAGTAAAATCCTCTGTTCTTTTGAATGTCTGGTTGAGGGATGATTGGAAATACTTGGAACCCAAAAACTTTTTGACTTGGAATTACAAAAAAAAAAAAAAAAAACAACTTTAAAGTTTCATTACATCCTCAAGTGAACCTAAAGCTCCCAAATACATTTTGAAAAATTCTATTTTTCTCCCTTAACAGCTCCATCTCCCCCCAACCCCAAGAGCTGTGTGAGATCCTGGAATTCTGATATTATCTGGTAATGTCACAGTATTCTCTGCAGAAATCTTCTAATTATGGAAAACACAACTATTAAAAACAAGAAGCAGCTGACATCTATGAGCAGGATAGGAGGGACCCCATGGCTGTGTCATAACTCTGATTGAACCTCTGAACCCATAGGTTGCTCTAAGAACCTCCTCATTTGACATGTAGATAATGTTAGGGGTGAAAACAAAAACTAGGTGAAACCAGAAGAATTTATATTCCAACCTTTATTATACATATATATTAGCAACAAAATCACTAACTCTGTGTGTGTGTGTGTGTGTATGTGTACGTGTACTATATTCTTGCTGCCATACCAAACATTTCCGGTCTCCATAAACTTTGGAGGCTAAGGTAAACAGCATAATTTTCAGGATATCAGGTTAACTGTTTTGCTAAAGTTAGAATAACAAAGAACAAAGAAAGAATGCAACATATTTATGAAAAGAAGGTTAATTGCAACTTTTGGAAATAGTTAAATTCAGATCTGCTATTCCTTTAAAAAAAAAAAAAGAAATTTCACTCTCCTCAGTTTCTGATTAAATGCAACAGAGAAGTAATTTCTGTGAAATTAAGTAAATACTATGAAAGTGTAAGTTTGAAAACTACTACAAAATGCAGGAGACTGTTGCAAACCATCACTGTCATCATGCAGATTTACTGACAATACCAAAAAAGCATCTCTCAGTTTGGGTAGTTTAGTGGACAGAGTGTTCTGAGCCAAAAATATGATAACCTAGGAAGGCTTAAGCTGAATTATTCACACATACACCCCCTTTTACTTTCTGTGCTGCAAAGCAGATGAATACTTTGTGACTATAAAAGTAGCACAAGTGATAAGAGGAAATATTCAGTACAAGTGTTTATGCTGCAGCTAATTAGAAGAAAATGACATTAGTCAATGTAGAAAGATTACAATGATGGAAAACACACCAAGGCTATTGTGTTACATAGAATTGCAAGTGAAGTTGTTAATATACAGAGAACTTTGGCAAATAACATTATAAAGTGATTTACAGCTATTTTGGTTTGTAGTTTCATGGAACACTTGTGAATGCTGCTGCTCAATCAAGTCCAACTGCCCCATTTGGGGTTTTCTTGGCAAAGATACTGAAGTGGTTTACTATTTCCTTCTCTAGCTCATTTTACAGATGAGGAAACTGAGGTCAACAGCATTAAGTGACTTTGCTCAGGATCTCACAGCTACTATGTGTCTTGGCTGAATTTGAATTCAGGTCTTCCTGACTCCAGGCACAGCCTTTATCCACTGCACCAGCTAGCTGCCCCAACACAGGTGAGTACTCTTAGACATTTCATTATTATATATGAAGGAACCAGTTGTGTCAATTGGTGAAGGTACAGTTTAATGTCCAGAACATTGGATATGGAGCTCAGAGTTTCCCATGATTATAGTAATAGTTTTTTTTTTAATCTTACCTGAATCAAATGAGATCTTAGATACTTTAGATTTATTTCTTATTGTTTTTTAGTCACGTCTGACTCTGTGTGACTCTATTTTTGGGTTTTCCTGGGTAAAATACTAGAGCGGTTTGCCATTTCCTTCTCCAGTTGATTTTACATATGAGGAACTCAGGCAAACAGGGTTAAATGACTTGCCCAGGGTCACAAGGCTAACGTAATGTGGCTGATGCCATATTTGAACTTAGGTCTTACTGACTTTAGGCCAGCACTGTATCCACAGGGCTATCTCAATGCCCTTTGGATTTACTACTTCTTTACAAAATTCTCCCCTCCCCCCACCCCCATCCTTCCATTCCCACTCTTGGTAGAAGGAACTCAGAAACTCCTTTAAAATCTTCTCTATGCTCCTTCTCAATGGTGGTGGGCTAGTGCTGTAAATACCCTAGTGCATCCTAAGGAATTTGGGACCTTGCAATTTGACTCATAGCTGTACTCTTAGGACCTCAGAGCTCTCCCATCCTCCCTGACTATAACTCTACTAAATGAATATTTTCCCTAATTAGAGGGGGGAAAGAGCAGGGACTGGCTATTTTTTTTTTCCTATTTGTATCCCCACTGCTTAGCACTGTGCTTGGCGTATAAAGTACTTGAATGCTTTTTATTCACCTAGGATATTAGTAGATTCAAGAAAGTCAAGAAGAAGATCCACCTTTATGTTTGGAATTTGGTTTTTTCCTTGTTTTCAACCATTAAAGACTATGGAAATGAAACTTGTGTAATGGAAAAAATAAAAAAATTAAGAAGCATTTATAATATAAATAAAAATGTGTAGGTTTATGTTCATGGCAAAAGGGGCTACTTTAAAATTGTTAGCCCACTTTTATAAAACAATATTCCTTTCCTCCTCCTTTCTCTTCCTAAATAAAAAACATGCATTGAAAAAGGAGGTGTTTTACTCATGAGATTTCTTAGATTTTGCATGAGACAGAAGACCTAGGAAGCTTATAGTTTTCCCTTCCCCAGCTTCAGTCCTGCTACTTCTGGGCCTAATGCCTTTCACTTACATTTCAGGCATATGTGCAGCTCTGTTTTTCTATTCATGATACAGTCGCTAATCATATGGTCTGGCTAAAGAGAAGGGGTACCCCAGCCATTGCCCTTCATGTCTAGTCTGTCACATAATGGAGCTGTCAGTCATGCCAGTGATGGAACATCTGTTCAGAGTCACAACTTCCCTTTTTTCCTTACTTGAAGCCCCCTTCTTTCTCCTTTTCTTCACTAACTTATCTTGTGGGAAATATTTAGGGATCCATGGCTAATTTCTTAATCAATAGAAACTGAATTATAATATTAAGAAAAGTACAGTAGAAAGAGCATGGGACTTGTAGTCAGAAGACTTGGAGTCTAATCCTGTCAAGTCACCTCTCACAGAATTTCTATTGTTTTATTTATAAAATGAGCAGAATGAATTAGAAGATTTTTATAAGTCTCTTCCAACCTTAAATCTTTAGTCCTATTATTCCTATAATAATGACTCCATTCTAGCTCACATTTTAGGGTTTGCAGAATACCTTATTCAGAACAACCAAGTACAGGTAGGTACTGTAAGCATTATTATTCCTTTTCTTTCTTGGTCTTATTAATAAATTTATATTTGAACCAACCAATCAATTCAAACAGGATAAAAAATGACTAAGAACACATAAGCAGATATTGATATGTTTTCACTAAAACTCAAAGTATATACCCCATGTCCATTTTCCTAAAGGGTATGTAATATATTCAAATATTGATGAACTTTTCAATTTCAGTTATTTTTTTTTCTGTTTCACAGTTTTACAGGGTATCACACATACAAGTTCAGTTCACACTAAGTTTAAGATTTCAAAGTTCAGCTTCTTTTTCAGATGATTGCAAGGATGTGAGAAACAAAGAGCTTGGCTTGAGGGCTACCTCCAGTTGGAAGTCTCTTTTGACACCCTTCTCCCCCTCCCATTATGAGTACCCTTGGCCTGGAAATTTCTTTGCATGTATTTCTTATTTTGTAGTGTGTGTGTGTGTGTGTGTGTGTTACCACTTCCTTCCCAAAACAGTGTAAGCTACTTGATGGGAAAAACTGTCTCATTTTTGCCTTTGTGCCTAATACAATAACTGCCAGCTAAAATTTGGTTAACACATTCTTGTTGAATGAATAAATGAAATCAAAAGGACTAGCACTTTTTTTGAATTAGGAAAAAATACCCTTCCCCTCTTCCAACAATATTTATAACTCAAAAGCAGCTAGAGAATGCTAATCATAATTTACCCCCCACATACACACACACACAAATAAATTCTGGACTAATTATAAAGGAATTTCCAACCTTGAAGGAAAGTTTGAGAGCCTAAAAAGACTGTTTACTTAAGTCCTTGTTCCACATCCTTGAAGATCAGCTCTGTCATTGCTATGCTTTTCGTGCTGTAACACCTTTGGACCTCAATAGAGTGAGGTCCGGTGGAGATGGCTGACACCTCAAAATAGCTGAACAGAAGGTTGAAACAGCAACTATTTGCTTGACGTCATCAATAATTGTAGGCCAAAACCTTATTATTCCTTAACTCCACACTTTGGAAAAAAAATCATCTGGGGCCATCTCCAGTTGTCCTGATCTACATCTGGTCATTGGATCCAGATGGCTCTGGAGGAGAAAGTGAGGCTGATGACTTTGCACGGCCCTGCTTCACTTAAATCCAATTCACTTGCAAGTCAAGGCATCACCTTCCTGATGTCATTGTCCTTTTCAAGAACAAAGGACAAACAACAACTTTGTAATACTCTCTTGGTGGAATGAAGTTTCTTAAATATATGATATTCACTTCTTATTAAACTTTAGTCCTTGAAATTTAATTGCCAATATTCAATAAAAGGAGGAAGCATTAATCCTGGTTCAACTTGGCATCTGAAATATAATTTGTACCTGTCATGTTTAAACCAAACAAAAAATTAAGAAATAAATTACAGCAGACAAACACATTGTTTTCTTTTTCTCTAACACCTTTGTTTTCCCTGTCAGTAATTTATCAATTTCCATTTGTAAATTTACTTTTGTTTCCTTGCAAAATTAAATTATCATGTTCTTTCACTTTTCTTTCACCCATTTTGATAAAAAGCAAATGAACAAACAGGCACAAGTAATTCTTGATTTTTTTCAAGTTTCCATGGGTATATGTTCTAATGAATGGTACATATCTTAAGTTGGGCAGGGTAGAAAATCAGAAAAGAGGAGGGGGCACTTAAGTGTATGGCAGATTCCTGTCCAGGGGTTAATTTCAAGGAGTCCACAAACTTGAATGGGGGGCGGGGGAAAGGGAGGGAAATTGCATCTTTATTTCAATATAATTGGTTCCCTTTGTAATCTTAGGTATACAGTTAAAAATATTCTGAAAAGAACTCCATAGATTTTTTACCAGATTGCAAAAGGGCTCAATAACACATACAAAAAAGTTGAGAACCCATAATCTAATACTAAGGCAGAAAAAAAGTCAGTTATTGTCAGAAACTGCACTTACAAACAATCCCCAGGACTAACTCCAGGAAGGAGCTTTACTCATGTTCTCACTGGAGATGTCTTCTCCACAGCACCTATTCACATTCTGGCCATCCTTCAAAGCCTAGCTCAAGATTTAGGTCTTCATTGAAGTCTTTGTTGATGACTTTAGCCTACCATAATCTCTTTTCTAAATCCTTTGGCATATCTTTTTGGTATCATTAATTAATACTTTTTTATATAGTTCCTATGCTGCACTTGTCTGTGCCACACAATTTAGGTCTTTGTTGCATCACTATGTGATATAGAGATGTTTGTATATACATTACTGTTTTGTTTATTAATTCTTTTATGGCCTTAGACTGAAAATTCCACTGGGCAAGGGCCATGTCTTGTACTTTTATGCTTCACAGCATCTTGGCGAATTAGGTAATACTTATCTCAGGATCATGGTTTGAGAACTTAAAGGTCATCTAAGAGGTCATCTAATCTAACACCTTCAGCCCCAGGATGATTAAACTGAGACCCAGATTGTAACTTGTCCAAGGTCACACAGGTGATAAGAGTAAAAGCTTGGATTTGAACACTGGTCCTTTGACTCAGAAGCCTATATGTTCTCTTTCCACTTTATCATACCATTTTTCAACTCCTAGATAAGATTGGTACCCACTTCTACTCAACTCTACCAGGGCTTTTATACATTTAGGTTCAATAATATTGTCACTAGAATAAGGGATGAGTGTTTTTTTTTATTGCTACCCTGACACCAATATCAAATCTATTTCACTTTACCTATCATTAGGTCAATCAAAAAGAAAATTCTTGTCTAAAATAAAAACGGACCATAATTCCTACAGAGTCCCTTCCCACCATCACTAATTCACTTTACTTCACCAAACTGTGCTCAAAGTACACTTCAAATATCTCAACATCTTTCTTGCCTCACATCAGAAACTCATACACTGAATAGAGGCTTCCAACCTCTTCTCACTCTTATAGGTCAGGTTGTGTCTCTACAGCTCAGCTAATACATCCTCCCTCAACATTCTAGGGCCCTGGGGTGTTTGAGGATATCAGTCTAATACTATATGTATTACATGCACCCTGACTGATTTATTTCCATCCAAGATTATCAGCTAAAATCAATCAGTCAAAGTGAATAAGCTTTTAGAAATTAATATATATTACAGCAGTAAGGGTTGGTACAAGACATTCCCTCCCCCCTCTTCCTGACAAAAGACTGGAAGACTGGAACATACTCTCCTACCAGGACATATAAAGTATAGGGGAAAGGATTAATTCCTTTTGAATATATTAAATTTGAGGAATTGATAACATATCTAGATGGCTAACGGTCAATGGAAATATAGAAATAGAGCTCATGAGAGAGGTCAGTCCTGGACACAGAATGGAGAAGTATCTTCTTAGGATGATTGTAGACATCACAGTTGATCATTCTCCAAAGAGAAAGTGAGAATATATGAGATACTCAAGGAGATACCCTTGGGGAACACACAAACCTAAAATGTAGGGAGGAATTGAGAAGGATCAGTTAGACAGATAGGAGAATTAGAAAAGAAAGAAGACAGTCATGAAGACCAAGGGACCAGAAGTATCAAGGAAAGCGATGGAGTAAATCAAGTCAGATGCTTCAGAATGATCAAGGAAGATGAGGACTGACAAATATGGAAATGTTTTACATGACTGCATATGTATAACCTATCTTGGAATGCTTACCATCTCAAAGAAGGGAGAAGGATAGAATTTGGAATGTAAAACTTAAAAAAGTTAAAAAATTGTTTTAGCATATAATTAGGGAAAAATAAAATATTTTAAATGTAAAAGAAAAAGAAGGAAGAGTGAGAAGCACAGGTTCTGTGATCTGATTTTTCTAAAGGAAAGCAACTCAAAAAGGGTGAACAATCTTACTTTAATCAAACGTATCATTTACATAGTTCAGGGGAAAAAGTCAGCACCCTGAACTTCAGAGAGTACAAACAGAAGTTACAAGCAGACAAAAATACAGATAGAGAAAATAACACAAGTCAACAGATAGGGCTTCTAGCTGTCTGACTATCACATACATACAGTTAGTCACCAGAGAGAGAAGCATCAACATCTGGGGGAAGGGAATAAGTATTAAGCACCTACAGTGCTCAATACTTTATAAACACTATCTCATTTGATCCTCACAATAGTCCTATAAGGTTGGTACTGTTATTATCCCCATTTTAGAGTTGGGGAAACTGAGCAGACAGAGGTCTTAGTCTGTCTTGGCCAGGGTCACACAGCTAGAAAGTATCTGAGGCTAGATTTGAACTGAACTCTTCTTGTCTCTAGACCCAGAATTCTATCCACTGGACAACTTAGCTGGCTCTGGGTATTGGAGCAGGTAAGCAGGAGGGATAGAGGCAGTGAAGGAGAGGTTGAAGATGAGGGAGGGGATGATCAATGGGGTGAGATTCCTTCCTGGAAATAGGAACCAAAGAGAATGGAGTGGAATACAAGACAGGAAGCTAGGTGGCTCGATGGATAGAATGCTGGGCCTGAAGTCAGGAAGTCTCCTCTTCCTGAGTTCAGATCTGCCTTCTGATGCTTATCAGCTAATAAGGATAAGTCACTTAACTCTGCCCCAGTTTCTCATCTGTAAAATGGGTTGGAAAAGGAAATGGCAAACTACTCTGGTATCTTTGCCAAGAAAATCTCCATTGGGGTCATGAAGAGTTGGACACAAGTAAAACAACTGAATGATCAACAGAGATTGTGGACTAGACCTTAGGTTTTAGCAGAGAAGATTTGGTTATTAGATTAGACAGTTATAAGGTTAGTTGACCTTAGAGAGAGCAGTTTCAGTAACATGGTAGGGACAGAAATAAGATTATGGAATGTGAGTAATGAAAGGAATGAATATTTCTCAGCACCCTAGGGTTCCAAAGTCCAGGTTTTATGACCAGTGTAGCATTGACACCCACAGGATCAAGAAATGATCATTGGCAATGATCTTGAGGGCCATAGGCCAATGGTAACTTAGACACAGGCTTGTCTGGAAGTCATACCTCATTTGAACATGAACTTGGTGGGACCAAGATTACATAAGAAATGAGCTAAATGTTGTGCTAAGTCCTCCAGGGACCAAGATGGTATAGCAGAGGGTATGCCTGTGAAGCATGGGAAAGGGAAATGTTCTTATGTTTGTTTTATTTCTATCTTTGAGGTAAATATCTTTTTGTAAAAGGTAATTGATGTTGAGGTAAAATGGAACTGGGGTACTAGTAGTCAGAAAGGACTTGAAGCCAGTGGCAATAAATAAAATCACCCCAAGCCTCTTAGGATCCTCTGGAACCCTGAGGAGAGATGGAGTCCACCTGAGCTTTGAAAGAGTGAACCACAATCTGCATGCCGCACACAGTCTCAGGGCAAGAGAGATTCCCAAGTCCCCTTCTCCTCCAGCCCAGGGTAGCTCCTCTTACTTGCTCAAACTCCAGCCAGGCAGAAAAGGGAAAACTCCTTGACTGGAGAGTGTATGCCCAGTTCTGGGTCAACTGACAATCAAAAGGCTTCTTCTCTCTCTCTCTCTCTCTCTCTCTCTCTCTCTCTCTCTCTCTCTCTCTCTGTCTCTCTCTGTCTCTCTCTGTCTCTCTCTTTCTCTTTCTCTCTCTCTCTCTCTCTCTCTTTCTCTCTCCCTCTCTGATAATCACACTGGAAACTCTGCTTGCATGCTGTAACAAGCACTCTAGCATACCCAGGATCGCTGCTAGCATAGGTTCTTTGATCTGCTTTTCTAAAGAGTACAAACAGAAGTTACAAGCAGACAAAAATACATATAGAGAAAATAACACAATTCAACAGACCAACAGATAGGGCTTCTGGCTGTCTGACCATCACATACATACAGTTAGTCACCAGAGAGAGAAGCACCAACATCTGGGTTTTCAAAGCTGGGGGGCTCAATGGCTGCCCAGAGTCTCATCTGGTCAAATCACACAACTCTTCCCAAAGTGATCCCTAAAACAAAACTTCATCTCAGAGGTATATATAGCCTTCCCAAGGGTCAGAGAACGTCACAACCCTCATGACCCACTCGACTACAAAGTAACCAAAGTTGTGACTTCCTGAAAAACAAGTTTCCCTCAAGCAAGCTTCTCCTATGCGCTCTGCTCCTCCCTTTAGCAAACTCTTCCCACCACAGGCTCCATATGACCACATTAAGCCTATTGGGGGGCAGAGTATATTTTCAAATTGGGAAAGGTCCTCAAGTTCAATTTAGGCTTATTAAGGGGCAGGAAAGATCTTCACATTCCCATCACCATTGCACATGCCCATGTTCCTGTCTTAAGAGTGGATTCTCATTGGCCAGTCTCTGTCCCCTATTCCACCTACCACAGTGCCTTGCACGTAGTCATTGAACATTAGTCATTGGTTCAAACGTAAAAAAGAGACCATCAAGAAGTTTGCATTTTACACTGGAAAAGTAACATTTTGAAGATATAAAGGATCACAATTCAAGTGAACTTAACAAATTCATTGATTTAAAGCCATAAACTTATGCATAGGCTTAACCTTATTTTTTTTTAATCACAAATTGTACATTCTTCAGCTTGAGCTGTTTATGGGGTGACCTCTGTGGCAATGATTGAGGAAGGCGTCTGAACAATCTTATTTTAGTAGTTGCATTATACTGAACACAACAAAAGCAGTCCTGAAGTTAAAGAGTACAGCTCTTTCAAATGGGGCTCATCTTGCATATTCAGGAGGTCAGAGGTCTAAATTCCACTGATGTCTTACATTCTAGGCTTGTTGCAGAGGATGGGAAAGTGTGAATGAAAATTGAGGGTTAGATTGGAGCCTTGTATTACTATTTAATGAATTGTCAGGACAGTTGCTGTTTCAGATTTGTATCTGGGCTCAAAAACCAGTTCAGAAACTTAAACTATGCAGATCATTTACCCCCCGCTTACGTACTCTAGATCCAAAAATTCTGAATTGTTGTAATCTTATCTTTTGTTCTGTTATTAACCCATTCAAAAATTATATCCCTTGATGTACACTGTGAAGTATAAAATTCATGCATTCCTATTTCACAACCTTATGAATTCTACCTTATGAAATCTAAATTAAGAAAGAGCTGAATGGAACTGAATTGTCTGTGATTATTCCCAGGAATGGTTTATCTTGTCTGAAGGAGTTCAATTAGGAAATGTGATACACATGCCTGAAAGTTAGCCATTCTATCTTAGAGCAAAGGAATAAAGAATTAATAACTACAAGAAAATTAGAGATCATTTAATTCAATACTTTCATTTTGCAGATGAAGAAACCAAGGTCCAGAGAGGTGAAGTGATGATTTGAATCATGTCACCAAGACAGCACATTTGAACTTAGTTTCTCTGACTCCAAATCCAAGGATGCTTGGAGTCTAAGAGGACTCTAGAAAGAAAACTGATTGGAAGGGACTTCAGAGAACCTCTAGGCCCAGCGCCTTGTTTTATAGCTATGGAGGAACAAGTCATTACAACTTTCCAAGAAAAGACCATAGGCTCTCCTTGACTCCTGCTCCCTTTATATAAAGGGTGTGTGAAGATTTTAAAAGGCTCTATCTCCACTCTTCCTCTATGGCTTTGAATCACATTTCTGAAGCTGACAGAGACTTCTTGAAAGAGTGTTTAGCTTTTATCCAATTCTAAATCCAGGTAATAAGATTTTTCAATCTTGATTGAGACAGGTTTCTTAATTTTTTCCTATCAGCTTCCTATCAGATATGGATTCTGGCAATGACTGAGATAAAATTTGATATCTTTTATTATTTCTCTAAATTTAAAAGAACTTTTTGTACATACATGCAGATATGTATATATACATGCACACACACACATATATACGCTTATAGGTATGTGTATATGTATATATACACAATACACATATGTATATGCATATGTGTACATATATACATACATGCATGTTTGCATAAGAGCTCATTATTTTCTATGGTGTTCTTTTTATATGGGGACCAGGTTTTTAAACCTTATTTTTTGCATTAGTTCTGTGAAGAGAATTGAAGAAACTGTTGTAGAAAGAAGTTGCTTAGATAATTTGCCCTGAGCAAACTAGAAAGAGGTTATCTCAATGAGTGCAGTTGAGTGCATCATTTGAATAAGAATATATTTTTTAAAAATCTTGCCTAATTTGCCATTTTCCCTGTTACTTAAAAAAACATCAATCGTGAATATTCGTCTCTGTCTTTCTCTCTGTAGGTCTCTCCTCTCCCCTCTTTCCTTCCCTCATAGTGTTAAAAATGAAAGTAGACTATTGCCAATAATAGTAGTAATATTTTTATAAAATACCTTTCATTTAAGGCTCAAACCGTGAACAATATCCTCAGTATAGAGAGAGGAAAGTCCCAATACAGGCAAGGATGTGCTACGAAATGTTTTAATAACCGTCTTTCTGGGGGGGTAAAAGGATATAAGACACACTTTTAGATCTAATCTACATAATTAGCATTTTCTTTCCTCACTTTCTTAAGTCTAGCCAATCAACAAAACAATAAATGAAGCCTTTGTTCACAGCGTTTGCTGATTTCTGAGGTGTAAATGCTTACAATGAAAATTTAACAAACTGGCTCCAACACATCCCCAATGCGAGTGCATTTATAATTTTCTTGAAGTTTGGAGACTTGTAGAAAGCTGCTCTGAATATTGAGTAATGACATGAGATGACTTACCTGGGATGATACAGCTACTATGGGACCGATGAGACTTAAATGCAGGTCTTGGGGGCTGTGAGCCCAACTCCCTATTCACTACACCAAACTGCCTCTCCTTAGGTAGTGGAACATAGAGGAAAAGCAAGACAGGAAATCCCTACTAGGGCTGGGAACTTGTGGCCTCGATGTCACATATGGCCTCCTAGGTCCTTGGGTGCAGCCTTTTGACTGAGTCCAGGTTTTATAGAACAAATCCTTTTATTAATGGGATTTGTTCTGCGAAGTTTGGATTCAATCAAAGGGCCACACTTAAGGTCCTAGAGGGCCACATGTGGTCTTGAGGCTGCAGGTTCTTCACCCCTGCTGGCCTAACCTAACCACATTTGCAGAGTAATTCAAGAGTGCCTCCTACAGAACAAGTGCCAATAAAATGCTATTTGTTTACTAATTCAACTTTGTTTATCAACTCATATTGTTTTAGCTAAAACAATTTAGCTAAAACATTTAGTTGGGACTTTGATAGGCATAGGGTTGGGGTGGATAGGGAGATTTTTTTTTTGAGCTCCAATGAAAGGTAAGTAAAGAAGTATTATGGGCTTCCCTTCTCTATTCACTGCCTGCTGCATTTTTCTCAACTGTAGCTGCTGTCTATCCTGAAATGAAGAGTACTGTCTGGGGACCATATTTTGCTAATGAGCTTCATAGTGATGGAATAGCAATTTAAGTATGCAAAGTAGATCACAGTGGTTACCCAGCCTAGCTGGCTGTTGGTCAGCATGGAGTCAAAAGTATCCTCCTATCACCTGTAGTTCTGTAGCTAAAAAAGAAAAAAAAAATGGCAGGAGGGGCTTTGGAAACTGAGTGTTGGTCCTCTAAGTCTACAAAAATTCTCTTTCCATTAAAAATAACCCAAGCTAATGGCCAGTTGATAAATAACATAATATATCTTTTATTAAAAAAATCATCATAAAGAGGTTGATGATTAAATTAATCTTTGTGACATTAGGATCCATTTATATAGATGACAGACTTATTATGTATATGCATAAGTGTATGTCCATGTTTCTATGTATAATACATATAGTTTTCAAAATACATTACAACTAGGTCCTAAGTAGTGTGAATAATGAATTCCTTGAAGTGATGAAATTATTTGAATTCACATTGCATATTTCCATTGGGTTGAAACAAATGACCACATCTTACACAATTATAACTTTGAATAGTTCAAATTCAAGTACCCATGACCTCTTCAAGGGATTCATTAATCTCGCTAATCAGAACTTAACAGTACAGTGACAAATCATATAAGCATAAAAGAATGAAGGAAACAGTTAATTTTTAAGTGAATTTTTCTTACTTGGCTTGAGTTTCAATTTCTTCCCTTATTTATATATCATAGGATTGGATCAGAGATGATCCCTAACAGTCTTTAGTGAAAGTGCCCAACATCATATTCAATTCAATAAGCATCTACTATGTTCAAGGTGATGGGGATCACAGACTTTTGAGTTGGAAGGAGTCTTAAAAGCCATTTAGCCCAACCCCTACATTTTATAGAAGAGGAGATCAAAGCCCAGGAAGATGAAGTAATTTGCCCAAGGTCACAGAGGCAACAAATGGCTGAGTCAAAATTTGAACTTGAGTCCTATGACTGCGGATTATTTTTCCACTGCACCTTGCCTCCTCCAATGTGAACAAAAAATAGTCTTTACCTTGAAGCAATTTATATTTCACTAGAGGACTATGACATTTAAACAGAAATGTAACTACAAAATAATTTGACAAGAAAGGATGATGAGGGCTTTGTATTTTATCTTAAAGGAAATAGGGAGCAGTTGAAGATTCTTGAGCAGGAAAATGATATTGTTAGATCTGTGCTTTGGCAAAATTATTTTGAAATCTATCTGGAATTTGGATTGGAAAATCAAATAGGATGCTCTTGCAATAGTGTAGTGCTTAGCACAGTGCCTGGCCCATAGTAGGTGCTTAATAAATGTTTATTGATTGATTATAGGTGAAAGGTGATGAGGGATTGAACCAGGACACAGGGAATAAAGGACATGGAATCCAAAGATATGGAGGTTGGATGAGCAAATAAAGCTTCAAAACTTATTGGCTCCGGGAGAGTGACTAACTTAAGATGACTGAAGTTGTGAACTTGGATGACTAAAAGGATAATGGAACCCTCAATAGAAATAGGGAAGTTTCTTTTTCCCCCCTTAGAGCAGTCTTAGTATTATTGAAGAAGAGGACAAAAGCCCTCGCCCCCTTCCCCTTTGAAGGTCAGTGGAAACACTGTGTGGGATAGGTGAAGGAGAACAAGATTGGGAATCAAGAGATTCCCATTAGGCAAATAGCTTCCTTTCTCAGGCCCTTCTATGAAGAGTCCTCCTTCCTAGATATCAGATTAATAGAGTTTCTGTGAAAGCACATTGTAAACTGTGAAGCACTTTACAATCACTGGGTTCTGGATATTTTAGGTATAACAAGAAGGTGGATACTCAAGAGCCAGGCAAGGGGCACACTCTGAGGTTGGAGTAATTAATTCTCTTCAGATCTTTCTTCTCCAAAAAAAGGTCTGGACTGATAACAGGTATAGCATACTCATGCTCCATGTAGGCTTGGAGTTGAGGCCTTTCTTCACAGAGTGGTCCCAGATACAGAACTGGTTAACTGTGGTGCCCTATACACAGCTTTAGGGAGGGTAGGTGATGAAGTGAATAGAACCCTGGCCCTAGAGTCAGGAGCATCTGAATTCAAATCCAACCTCAGACATTTACAAGCTGTGTGACCCTGGGTAAGTCACTTAACCCTATTTGTCTCAGTTTCCTCATCTTAAAATGAGATGGAGAAGGAACTGGCAAACCCTTCCAATGTCTTTGCCAAGAAAACCCCAGATGGGGTCACAAAGAGTTGGACATGACTGAAAAATGACTGAACAACAACAAAAATACACAGCCTTGGGACTTTTACTAGATATCTCATTGATCAAGGGAGAGCCTGCAGCCAGGAGGGACTCTTGGTCCTGTAACACTCCACTGACCAGGGCCTTGATTGCCACCATCATTCTGGCAGTAAGCCATATCTTTCACCAGGCTTTGGTTACTGATAATATGGGGCAGACATGGTAGTGTTTCTATGTCTACAGTCAGGCCAGTGGTCACCTTTTTCACCTGCAACCAGTGCCTGATCTCATAGGCAGAGACAAGGTCTACTCCTCTTCCCCTAGTGAATAGCGAGGATGACTATCTTGAGGCACTTCTCCAGGACCCTGACTCCAGTAGCCAATTTACATAGATTTCAACTAATCTGGTCTGTGTTCTCCCACTGTGACTGCAATGATCTCCAGCTATATCCATAAGGTCAATATCAGAAGTGAACATCTTTCTGGCCCATGAGAACAATGCAACCCTGCAGTGGATGTTCCAAGAGATCTTTTTGAAACTCCACAACCTCTCTCTAGAAAGACTTGTTCACGACATTCCTCTCTCTTTTTTTTTTTAATTTGGCTTCTTCAGCTGCACATGGAGGACATAATCTTTACCTTTTATCACCTTGAGGAACTTATAGCCATGTTTCCTGGCCTGAAATGCTGCCAGCTCTTTTGAGGAACTCTTGGTGTGAAAGCTGGAGTCAAAGAAAACCTTTCAGCAATTTTGCTTTGAATAACCTCCGTCAATAACCCTGCAAAAAACCCCCAAACAAAACAAAACTCACTTTGCTCATTTGTAACCAAGCAGTTAAGATAATCTTCAGCTTTTTATATTTACATTTTTCAGGGGTGGTGGGCAGGTGGCCGATTTGTGTAGCAGGAGGATCTGGAGCCTCCCACGAAGCTGTGTCCTAGACACAGGTCAGGGGGAAAGGACAAGGTCAGCTTTGGAACTCTCTCTTGAGTCATCACCCTTTACTAGCCACTCTCTCCTCTTTTCTCCATCTTGACCCTTTGGTGAGCAATTCAGCTCTATACTCTCCTCTTCTCTTGAGTCCCTTTACTATATCACCAATTGACATCTTACCATCCCTCAACCTTGGATCACTTCTACCATCCATCATATTTATCATTGAACTAATCCTTATACTACCACCTAGTACACAGTAAATGCTTAAAAATGTTTGATGAATGAATAAATGGAATAACATAGAGTGTACAAGTATTTGTAAAATCTAAAGGGACATATAGATGCAAAGGATTATAAAGTGTTGACTACCCACGTTTCTAAGAATCCTAAATTCTATTGGAGAGAAGGTAGATTTGGGTGAAATAGTTAAATAACTCCCTAGCCTATTATTTCTCTTTCCCAAGTGTCAATACGCCACTTAAAAAAAATGAATGCCTTCCATAATTATTTGAAAAGGAACTATCTCTTCAGTCTCTCTCCTTGTACTACTTACAGTAGACTGCAGAATATACAGGCAACATTTGGTATTTAAAAGCAAAAACCATTACTTCAATCCTTATATAAGGCACACAAAAGGCATGTTCTTTTGAGGAAGCCCTCTGAAGTAGCTGCTACCCTGTCTGTGTCATGGATAAAACCAGTGCCAAACTTTGTAAGATCTTAGGGGATTTTGTGACACATTTTGCCAAATTTCTTATAAACTGCACAAAATGTTACAGATGCTTCAACAGAAGGCATATAGTGTCAATGCATAAAGCCATAAGCCTTTGCAAAGTAAATCAGTGATCATTTTGCTCAGCCTTATGTGACAGAGCAGTTGTTAATGCATAATCTTTTTTTGGCATTTACTTTATTGAAATTTTCTAAGTCGTGTGAATCATACAAAAAATATTTACGATAGGAAGCAGTCCCTAACTGGCCTTGCTTGTTTGCATGGTTCATTTTTAGATAGTCTTGTAAAATATAAATGTAAAAAGCTGAAGACACCACCATAACAGCAATTGCTAAGTCCTAAGTTAGAAAGGCAAACTTTTTTTGTGATGTTATCTAGTGGGGGGTTATTCAGGGCAATGTTGTGGAGAGGTCTCATTTCTCACATGTACATTGCAACACTGGCTCCTGAGTCATGGGATTTTGGTTCAAATGTCACCTCTGATACTTACCACCTGTGGGCCTTTGGGGAAATCACTTAACCTCCCTAGGCTTGGTTTACTTATCTGTAAAAATGGAGGGGTTGGGTTACATGATCTCTGAGGTATCTTCCATCTTTACATTTCTGATCTAATTCTGGACTTGGGATCAGGACCCCTAAAATGTATTCCCACCTCTGATGCTTCCTGGCTCTATGACTATGAACAGATCACTTGGCTTTTCCAACCACCAGTTTTGCCATCTTTAGACTCTATGGCTACAGTCTCTACTCCTAATACTCGGTTGAGTGGGTCCCCAGAATGAGGCTATGACATCCCCTGATGTCATAGGGTTAACCTTGAGGGGTTGGGGAGTTGTTTTTCTAATTCAATAGCTCCCATCAGTTTGATTTCCCCATGATTATCTGTTAATATTAGTCATCCAGACTCAATTAGCTTTTAGAAAAGGATTTTTATTAAGGTAGCATTATAAGAACATTATAAGTACAAACTCTCCTCCCTCCCTCAAAGACTGTGACATACTCTTCTGTTTGTACGGACAGAATCTGGGGGAAAGTGGGCTCAAACTTAGAGAGAACGTTTGGCAAAGGGGTAATTCAGTGTCTCTGGTTGCCAGAAGCCCTTATTTTTCTCTGTGGGGAAAAGTAGGCATCAAATAGCTTTTCTGCTAGGCTCTTTGTAGAGTTATCAGGTTGCCTTCCCTCATCTCATCCAGTCTTTCCTTGGCTTCTGATGCAGACATGGTGGCCAGCTGCTGATGCCTCAGGGACACTTCCAGGAAGTCCAAGTCCTCCAACCAAGGGGTATGGGGACAAGGAGGAGGCTGAGGCTCAGTTGTTCTCTCCTTCCTTCCCTTCCACCCCCCAAGTGATTCCTTCTCAGGAGTTTGGCAAGAATATAGGAACACTCTGACTCTGATTCTGACTCAACATTTGCCCCCAAATAGTAATGTCCTGGCAGATTCTTGAATCTCTGATTCCAGATAGTTCATATAGGCCCCAGAGGGCATGACCAAATACCTCAGCCAATCTGGACTGACCTCCTAGGGAGGTGTCTAGACCTTGCTCTCCCCTAGTGCACAGCTGAGATATATTCTCACCTGATAAATATTTTAGGGCTAAGTGGGTTCTGTTGATTTGGACTGTGCGCATAAAATGAGAAAAATAATGTTTTAAACTTCCTTCTCATGAGAGTGTTGCAAGGAAAGCCTGTTGTGAACTTTTAGGCCCTACAGAAATGTCATCATTGCTGTTACTGTGGTTGTTGAAATCCTTCTGATGAGGAATTGGAGGGAGACTTCAGACATTAAACCACTTTGTATTCATGATCCCCCACCCCAGCCCTCACTCCCCAGTCTCTCACCTGACAGAGAATGCTAAAATAGACTGTGGCAAATAAAAAGGAAAACCATATTTTAAAAATTCTCATGTATCTTATAGCACGGTAGTATTCTATCACAATCATATACCACAACTTGTTCAGCTGTTCTCCAATTAATGGGCATCCCTGCAATTTCCAGTTCTTTGCCACCACAAAGAGAACTGTTATAAACATTTTAGAATGTATAGGCTCTTTTCCTTCCTCTCCCCCCAATCTTTGGAAATAGACGAATAGACCAAGTAGTGGTAGCCATCTCTAGGGTGGGGGAAGGGAGAGGGAAAAAAAGAAAAAAAGAAATTTACATGATAAATTTATTATATATTTAAAAGGAATAGCAAGTTGTACATAATGGATTTGCAATTTTTTTGGCAATCATCTTTTTTATTATACTGCGTTATGGACATGTTTGTTTCAGTGCATAAATTAAAACAAAAAAGAATTCTCTCATATTGACTCCCTAGGTTTGGTTGAGCTCCCACAAGCTCATACGAAAACAAAGAATAAAAGATTCCAGAGGGTTGTAATCCACCCTCATTGACTAGAAAAGTAGTGTCCTGGAGCAGAGGGGACAGCAGTTTGTGAGAGCCTTGGGAGGCCAGGTGAAAAGAAGACAGAGCCTTAGCACAAAGAAATCCTAAATTCAGTTTAAATGAAAATTTTTTTCTAATTATAGCAGGTAGATTTGCCTTTGCTTTTGTTTTTGAAGTCACCTTGGGCCTTTTCCTCTTCCTGTTTAGCTTTAGAATTCATGATTTATAAGAAATCTAAACCAAAAGCAATTGCCTTCATGTGCAAATATGGTCTAATCAAAGTACCAGAAGACATGCTAGGCAGGGAGACTTGACTTCTCATCTGAGGTCTGAGCTGACTCATTCCCAGACTCCAACAAGTCATTACACCTCTATCTCAGTTTCTCCATCTATTCAATTAGGGTAATGATAAGGATCAGAACTGCAATTTCATTGGTATCCAGAACTCCATGGTAAGGAAACTCTATTAAGCAACGTAAGGGGGTATCTCCCCTGCAACTCAAGAGTCTGGGGAGTTGCTTCTCAGAGGGCTGCAAGGTTGAGTGATTTGCTCAGGTTACAGAGCCAGGATACAGGTACTGACTCTACTTGGTGCTAGATCTTCTTGGCCTAGGGGCCAGTTTCTGCCCACTACAACAAGCAGCCTTTCATAAGGTAAATAAAACCTCCAAACATTGCTATTAATTAATGCTTAGAAAGCATTTCTAATGATGGAATATTCTGCTTATTTTTAATGTACTTACTTGCTTAAATTTTCAACAAATTATTTTTTATGGGAAGAAATAAACCTTGTTTTGTCCCTAGAATAAATATATTATTAATTAGTCTTCTAGGAAAAAAAGTAATCATTAGAATAGATTCATTTGCAAATGAAGCATTCCTCATATCATGTCTTACTGGTTAGCTATCTTTATATATAGAATGTGTTTCTAATAGTTTCCTGTCCAGTAGTAACACGTGAAAAGAACAGTGTTGGTTTCTCATGTGTTTCTATGTTCTTTACTTTTGATGACCTAAAATGTTTCTCTCCCTCAGACAAAACAAAAGAATGTTGAGAGCATGAACCCTAAGCTCTGGTAACTTTCCTTATATGGACATTCCCTCTGGTAACTTCCTGACTCAGGAAGTTTCCTGGACTGAACTTTACTCTTTTATCTTGTAATATTTTTTTTTCAGGAATTCTGCAGATAGGCTGCATTTCAAGAATGTATAGCTCTGAAGCACTAACAATCAATCAATTAATCAACAAGTACTTAATGAATTTGATTCCAGTAACTGGAGGAAACATAAAGGGTCTAAGACAGAGCCTATGTCAATTATCTTCCTTATACCCTTCCTCCCCGGCCCCCAAGTTGGATCTGACATATTCTCTCCCTAGGCACCTTTTGAATGAATGGATTTGCATTCCATTCTGTAGCATATATCTGTATCTATAATGTAGGTCAGTTAGTTATTTATGTATTTGAGGTTTAACATTAAAGAATTTTTCAGATTTCAATGGGAAAGCCTTTTTTTTTTAAAGACTAAAGAAGAGAAAAACAATTTCTTTACCATTGTGGATTATTAATCAGGTTTACAAACCTGATTCTAAAAATTCCAAAAGCAACTTCTTCCCCAGAGCTTTTGTTTATTGGGTTAAAACTATTGATATTTATTGTATTAGAAATGAAAACATCTTGGTATTTTAATGAAAATAACTTTGACCTTGAAGACCTCCTGAAAGGGTTTTGGGGACCTTCAGGGGCCCCCAAAGAGAACTAGAGGAATGTAAGATATTGTTTTTAGGCTTCAGTTATATAGAAAAGTGAAATGTTCACAGGATCTGAAAGGGACTTCAGAGATCATCTAATTTAACTCCTTTACTTTTTGGTGAATCAACAGAGTACCAGTGAGTTTAAATGACCTGCCCAGGGTCACACAGCTAGTATAAGACAGAACCAAGATTTAAACAAAGAATTAAGATATAAAACCCAAATCCTGTTATAGAGCAATGGTTCTCAGTTTGGAGAACTTCAGGAATTGTGAAAAAAGGAAGTCAGAGGAGGAAGGGGGAAGAATTCTTGCAAAGGGACAGGGAATTAATATGTGTACCAAGCATTATTGTGTTTTTTTTTAACCTATTATAAAGTATGCAGTCTGATTCAGTATGATAAATAACCATACATTTTCTAGACTGTATGAATAATATTAATCACACAAATCCATTATTATTTTTCAAACATATATAGAGGTTGATTAATAAAATATAAACTCCCTTAAAAGCACTACAGAATTCTTGATATTTTTTGTCACTGTTTTTTTCCTCAGTCAGCAGATACTGAAAATGCAACTACTATGTGAGGTACTAATTTTTTTTGTTGTTGTTAAAAAGGAAATTAATCCTCAAAAAAGATTGGGACCCATTGCTCTAGAGACCAAATCTAATGTTCTTTATTCCATATAGCATATACTTTTGTTTGGCAAAGCATGTCTTTTGGAATGGAAAAAGTAGTTTGATGGTCTTTTTTTTAATATGCAAAGTGATCCTTGGGGTAGGGGTGAGGGAAGGAGTTGAAAAGCAAAGAAAAGAGAGAAAACATAGGCATCATTTATCACTTTGCCAATCTCTAGAAATAAGTAAATAAGTATTTATTAAGAAACTATTATGTACCAGGAATTGTGCAAAGGGCTGATGGCTTGACAGCCCGTAGTAGGGACAGCAGTTACATAAACCATTATGTTAAAAACAAACAAAAAAAAAAGGTGAAAGTCAGCTCGATTTACTGGCTTGTTATATCAGTGATGGGTCAGGGAAGGTGTGACTGAAAAAGGAAAAAGGAGGTCCCAGAATCATAGAATTTAGTAGCCAGGATTTAGCTACAAAGGGCTGAAGCCTGGGATCAATTACTCCTTTCACCTTTCCCCAACCCTCAGAATGCAGAGCTCTGGGGTTGGAAGCAGTGAGGCAAATTCATTTGAATCCCATGGGACTTAGAGGCATTCTCAATGTGCAGGTGCCAAATGAAGAGGAGAACCTGGGTAATTGGATATATACAAACATCAGTAGATGGGGGAGATTTTCATTTGAGGGAGAATCATGGCAACGTGGGGGAAGAGCAGTCTTTGCCGTGTGACTGGGCTCTTGGTCCTAGGGGTCTGGTGTATGCTGTTGAGTTTGACAGATGCCTCTGATTTCCGCCAGCCCCCTAGTCCACTTTACCTCTCTCTAGAGCCGCTTTTCAGACCTACTATAGTCAGAGTTTTCCTCTCACAGTGAAGACAAGTGACAAATACATTGATGGTAAATGGGAACAGTGAGAGGTGAGGAGCTATTTACACATCTTTGACTTGGGAGGTACTCAAAGGGTGGTTCAGAAATGGGCATACATGGCCAGGAGCAATCTGTTTCTTTCAATTAGTGCAAGGATTCAGGGGAGGGAGAAAATCACTAAGAGTGGGAAGACCTGCTGCCTTTTTTTCTCAACTATGCTGTCGACTCAATTACTCCAGCATTTATTTCAAGAAGTTGAAGTCCACAACTTTGTACTGGTGCTGTGCCGGCTGTTGAGTACAAAAATCTCAATATTACCTGCCCTCCAGAAGCTTTCATTCTTGTGGAAGCTGCTGAAAGCTCCAGAGAATGGCTGAGGACACAGGAGGGCAGGGGCAGTGGCTTATTTATCCCTCTAAATTTCCCTTTCCCTTCTCCCAGTCCATTCTAGTTCATGTGTACTTGAAATATTTGTTCAGTTTCTCTTGCAGACATTTATTAAGTGTTTGCTATGTAACATGCTCAATATAAACATCCGTAAGTAATGAACTGATATGTATTGGAAGATGGGCATCTAAAGCTTTGACATTCCCCTGTTTTCTTTCATTGAGCTTATTATGGTCTAGTCTAGGAGTTCTTAACTTTTTTGTGTGTCCTCGGTCTCTGGCAATCTGAAGCCTTAGGCCTCTTTTCAGAATGTGGTAATGGTTTTACATGCTCTGAATACAAAAAAATTACAAAGGAAACCAATTTTATTGAAATACATTTATCAAAATATTTTTTAAAAAGATGACAGACCTTAGATTAAGGCTCCCTGGTCTAGTAAAAGGCTGAGACAAACACATGTAACCTGTAACATTTGACTTTTAATCACCTGTTGGCAACCGTATAGTGATGAGACTGTGGCAACCCTGTAATGATTGAAAGAGAAGGCAAGAAACTGACCCAAAGCCAGGAATGATTCTTTTTTTTTTTTTTTGCAGGGGGGAAGGCAGGGCAGTTGGGGAGTGACTTGCCCAAGGTCACACAGCTAGTAAGTTTTAAATGTATGAAGACAGATTTGAACTCAGGTCCTCCTGACTCCAGGACCAGTGCTGTATTCACTGTGCCACCTAGCTGCCCCAGGAATGGTTCTTGAAGCCCTGGAAACGTAATTCTTTGGAACTGTCTCTCTGGGAAAAAAAGATGGAACAAGGTTAAGCTAATTTTGTTGGGTGGATTTCCAGGGGAGGAGGTAAGGGAGATCTGTGAGGAAAGAACAAGAGGTAGCCATAGATCCAGAGCTGGAAGAAATCTTCAAGGAGAGTGAGCTCGACCTCCTCACTTACAGATGAGGGAACTGAGGCACAGAGAGTTTAAGAGTTTTGCCCAAGGTCACACAGCTAGAAAGTGTCTGAGGCAGCCCATTACCCCATGACTTGCTGATACCAAGTCTGGTTTGCTAGAAATTGCAGGGAAATCCCAAGGAGCAGGGCATGGTGAGGAGCAAGTGAAGGCTATATCTTTCAATGAGTATCAAGTAAGTGTTGATTATATTCCAGGTACTGTGCAATAAAAGACAAAAGCTTGCACCCCATTGTACTTCAGATTAAACAAAATAACTACAAGATATATTGGGAGGAGGCACTAGGAATTGAGAGAATGTCTGACTCTGTGGCTCCATTTGGAGTTTTCTTTACAAAAATTCCAGAATAGTTTGTCATTTCCTTCTGTAGCTCATTTTACAGATGAGGAAACTGAGGCAATCAAGGTTTAGTGACTTGCCCAGGGTCTCACAACTAGTAAATGTGTTAGAGGCCAGATTTGAACTCAGGAAGATGAGTCTGTGCCACCTAGCTTCCAGAGAGGATTAAGCTGCTAACTACTGCTCACACTACTATGGAGTTTAAGGACCCCTGAAGGCATCAGGAGTTATTCTCCCTGGGTTCTTTCCTGGTCTTCCTCTCTTCTGGAATCATCATCTCTGAGGTGGTATTAGACATCACCTGTGTCCTCTATTGTTGATACAGCTGATGCCCAAGCTTCTGGAGGAGCCCAAGTCCTAGAGGGAGAGGTAGCTGCCACCAACTAAAGTTAACGATAACAGTTTCATAGAGTGTTGATCCATCTGAGGCCAAGGAGAAACAGTATTATTAATCACAACTTTGCCTCATATGCAACCTTCTCTAATCCGCTTGGCTCAAGAAGAAAGTTCTCCTCTTGCAAAGGAACAGCATATGAAGAGGGCTGCTCAATAGTCATTGGCCTATGTACCAGCAGATGCTGCCTTGCTCTGGTCTCAGAGAAGAAGCCCTGTGAACAGGTGGACCCGATGGTGAACCAGACCTTCTGGGGCAAGTGTATTATATATAATACTCCAAATCTTCAATATCTTCCAGTGCCGGGAGACACACCTAAACTTAGCTAGTGACAACTATGTTATATCCAGCAACAACTGGATAAAGGTAAGGGTTATGCAGGGCCATAGTTCTAGGCCTTCTGGCATTGAGTAAGGAAGGGGTGAAAGTATTCTGGGTAAGAATAACAGGTAGAGGAGAAAATGTCCTCTCCCTCTAGGTAAATCCAGCCTTCGCCTAAGCCTTCTTTGGGGTTACTCTATATGGAAGAGCTCTTTAGTATGATGGACTAGATTTATGAACCAGGAATCTTCAGACTTTGTTTTTTAGTACTAGCTCAGTTACTGACCAACTTTGAGTCTGAAGAAGGACCTTCTCTGAGCCTCAATTTCTCTGCCTGTAGATGTTCAAGGATATAGAACTTCAGTTAATTCACAATCTCAATTAAATGCCATATCACATGCATACTAAGCAGTGTGAAGAAGTAGTTCCAGACCGGGAAGATCTGTCTTCAAATCCTGACTCTGACAAAGATTGGCCACATGACACTGGACGAGGTCACTTAGACTCTCAGGGCCCTCAGGCAACTTTCTGCAGCTTAAGTTGCAGGTATTTAAATAGAGAGAGTTTCCTCATTAGAAATGTATGCTAGTTATTTTTAAAAATTGTTTTTATTTATTTCATTAAATATTTCCCAATTACATGTAATTTTTTTAACATTAATTTAAAATGTTTCAAGTTCTGAATTCTCTTCCTGTCTCCTGCTTTTCTCTTCTCTTTGAGAAGGCAAATGATTTGCTGTATATTATACATGTAAAGTCACAGAATGTATGAATGACAGAACATTCGTTAAGCCCTTGCCGTGTGCCAGACCCAGTGCCAAGCGCTGGCAATACCAATATAAATACAAAAAAAGAGAGATGGTCCCTACCCACCAGAAATGAACATGTGGTATTCGTCTAATTGAGGAGTAGTAGCTGGAGAACAGTCTTTGTTCTGGGAAATCATACAAATAGTGAGTAGAGTCATGGGGCAATCGGCTGACATGGCCTTTCCAGGAATCGGAAGTGCTAGTTGGATTACAGTTCTCAGTAAGAGGTGGGAAGGGGTGGGAAGGGTCACTGCTTTGCTCTTATGCAACCTTCTCTACTTCACTTGGCTCATGAAGAAAGCCCTCCTCTTGCAAAGGGAGAACAAGTGAAGAAGGATGCCCACCCATAGGCTGATGTAATCCCAGATGCTGACACCCATTTGTTCTCAGAGATGAAGCCCTGTGAATGGGTAGGCCTGATGGTGAACCTCCACCAGACCTTATGGGACAAGTATGATTAAAACACCCTAAATCTTCAATATCTACCAGTGCCAAGGGAACATGCCCAGGCTTAGCCAGCGACAATTGTGTTGTATCCACCAACAAATGGATAATGCGGTATGAATGGCTAGTAAAATGACTGGGAGTGCAACCTGGTAGTCTGGGGTCTGGCTAGACAGGCTGAATTCTCACACCAAATGGAACCACAAGGCCCAGGGCAGGATTTTAGTGCCCTATGCCAATGAATTCATAGACCTACCCCCCCACATTTATATTACATAATACAGATTTGTTTCATACATGGCTCCTAACTAATCTGCTGCTCAATTAAGAAAAGATTGCTCAGACTGGGCTAGTCTCAAAGTCCCAGCCCTAACTTTCTCTAGGTCTGAAAGCCCTGCCCTTTGTCCCTAGGGAACAGTACATTCTTCCTTCTGCCCTGATGACTTTTCCTCCCAAAGAAGGCCTATGATAATTGGGGTTCCTGAATGACTCTGAAGCAAGGCTAGGCTGAAAGTCCCTATAGGTGCCATGAGATTGCTCTCTTCTAAGACTGTCTCCTCCCCCTTCACTTTTGTACTGGTAATCATAAGAGTCTTTTTAAAAAAATAGACCCCTAGGATCTCCTTATGTTGCCTTGGACATCACAGTCTCTGACTTCCTAACCTTCCTTTCTCCCCTTGCCCTTCCATTACAGTCAACAGTCACCTTCTTGTTCTAAGAAATCTCAGACATGGGATGCTACCAAGTCTAGTTCTCTCTTTACAATAATCCTGCATGGTACCCAGAGAGTAAGCATCCATCTGTTGATTTACATAGTTTAAGAAGATCATGGCTGCCTCTGAACTATGTTAGAGGCCACAATGCCGGCCCCAGAATCAAGTGGGTTAGTTAGACTCTGCTATTTGAGGAGTGCTCTGGCTTGATCCCTCTTAAATGTTGGACAGAGGACTTTCCCACCTTTTGCTACCTAAGGACACAGTGGGAAGAATAAAAATTTGGGGAGGGGGGAAGGAGTTGGCAAAGGGCAAGGACCTTAAGTAGCCTCAGTTGAAAAGAATTTCTATAGTCATCTCCTCATTTTTTCACTATAAAGGAAGGGCCTGTACCAGTGAGACCGATCTCTGATTTCTGTATCTTTGAACCAGGCTTATGAATCTAGAACTCATTTCAATACTTCTTGACTTCTCTGCATGTCCCTCAGTTCTGTTTGCATGGAACAAATAGGAAGGGTTATCTCATATATACTTAAGGGAAAGAAGAGAAAAGGGAAGACAGAGGGAAAGAAGATGGCTAGGAGTAGAGGTCCCTGCCTCTTCTAAGTCAGGAAAACCTGAGTTCAAATCCTTTGACATGTACTAGCCATCTAGCCCTGGCCAGGTCACTTGGGGGCTATAAATCTGGCCCTCCTAAGTTACTCATACCTTGTTCCTACTCAAGGCTCTGGTCTCCCCACTTGGCCCCAGGACTCCTCATTAAAACTGCTGCTTCTTTCCACCAAGGATCCCAGAGGCCCTCTTCAGTCTCTCATAGGGATAATAAAGGGCTCTCTATATACAGAGCACTTAGGGTGAGTCAATTGGTTCGTGGCCCTGGGCTGTTTCATAAACAGCAACTCTGTCTCTCCCCACAAGGAGCAGATGCCATCAGAGAGGACCTGGCTCTAAAGGAAGTAGGAAGAGTCTTGTGTTTTTTAAGATTTTTTTTTTCTTTTTGGGGGCATAGGAGGGGGAGCATGGTAGGGAATTGTGAATCAAGTGCCTTCCAGTTTGAGGGAGGAGAGATGGTCAGCCGCTTTAAGCCTTATAGGAGTCAGGCTTTCCAGAATAAAATGTTAAGGAAACAAGAGTCTTCTGTTTTGGACACCTGCTTAATTAAGAAAAGTGAAGATTGTGTTGACTCAATTCTTACTAAGACAATGAATTTGTAGACATTGGTTTTAATCCATAAGCATGTAGTGATCACTTACTACCTGCCAGGTCCTATACTGGGACTCAGGCAGCTTTTGCTCTTAAGGAGCTTGCATTTTAATGAGGAGGGCAGTGTAGGAAAGTGGGCTAATTTATATGATTGACAGGACCAAGCATGGTACAAGGAGAAGAACACTGACCCTGACATTTTCTTCTCCAACTCATTTTACAGCTAAGAAAACTGAGGTCACAGGGTCACAGTGTTTGAAGCTGGATTTGAAGTAACGAAGATGAATTTTTCTGGTACTCTATCCACTGCGCCACCAGAGCACCTAGGTTCAAATCCCATGTCTGATTATAATCTGTGTGACTTTGGGTAAATAAGTCTTCCTTAACCTAAGTAAAATCTGTAAAATGAGTGTTTTTCTACTGACCCTTCTCCTTCTATTTCTGTGGTCATGTGCACTAATTGCTTTTATTCTGCTCTTAATCCAGCCCTCTTAAATTTACATACAGTAAATGTGTGTAGCTGGGCCAAAGATTAAGCAAGGGTGGTTCAATTAGTTTACTCTATTATAGCTGGTGGAGGAAGAAACACGTTCAAACACAATCAGATTCTACTATTGTAGATCATCATAGCATAGTCAAGATGCCAGTTGTCTGTCTAGGGCAGCTGATTACAAATTGAAGAAATAGAAAGCTTATAGTATCATGAAAGGGCCTCAGAGACATTTAGTTCAATGTCTTTCATATTTTGTTTTATTTTATTTTACAGATGAGGAAATTGCTACAAGGAGGTTTAAGAGACTTGCCCAAAGTTATAGATAGAAAGTGTCAGGTGAGATTTGAATCTATCTTTTGACCTAATAGATTGAGAGTTGGAAGGGACCTCAGAGTACATCTAATCCAACTGCTTCATCTTCTAGTTGAATGATGCTTTTTTTTTTTTTAAAGAATGAGCTATGGCACCTGGAAAAGTATATGTTCTTCAGTTCCATTTTCATGACATATTTAGGAAAAGTTACCCGATATGTAATTAGGACAGATAGAAAGGGCTAGGACAGAGAATTCTCTGTTGCTAAGAAAAAGGATATACACACACAAATATATATACATATATGTATATATGTATGTGCATGTATGTACATATCTATGCACATGTACGTATATATGTATATGTGTGTATATGTATATAAGTATATGTTTATATATATATATATACACACATTTATATATCTATATCTATATGTATCTGTCTGTCTGTCTGTCT
>CM053587.1:90003182-90054348 GCA_028646515.1 Pseudochirops corinnae | reverse complement strand
GGGGGAGGGGGGATACACTGGGATGGCTGTTTTGGGGTGGTGGGTAGGGGAAATATGGGAAGAAAATATGTAACTCAAAATCTTGTGGAAATGAATGATGCAAACAAAAATAAAATTAAAAAAAAAAAAAGAAAATGGGAAGGATTCACTGGTCACTTCTTGAAAGAAACCCTAAATGAAAAGTAGGAACATTATAGTCAAAATCCAGAGTTTCCAGGTCAAAGAAAAAAAAAACTGCAAGTAGCCAGAAAGAAAGAATTCAAGATGGAGCCACCCTCAGGATCACACATTATTTAGCAGCCCAGACAGTGAAGGAATGGAGAGCCTGGATTATCATATTCCAGAAGGCAAAGGATATATAGACTTATAGCTAAGAATAACTACCTAGCAAAACTAAATATAATCCTATGGGGAAAAAATGGATTTTTAATGAAATAGAGAACTTCCAAGTATTCGTAATGTATAGACCTAATGTATAGCTTCATAGAAACTTTGAAGTTCAAACACAGAAGTTAAGAGCAACATGAATAAACTATGATAAGGGACTGAACAAGGATAAGCTACTTACATTAAAATATGTTGAGATGAAATATGTGTCCCCTATCATCATCTGGGGTCATAGAGGGAATCTAATTAGACAAGACTGGGGGGGTACTTCTATTATGTCTTGATGATCTTAAGAGAAGAGTGGAAAGAGATGGGAAGATGAATACATAATGGAGTGGGGAGGGGAAAGAAAAGGATGGTTAGAGAAAATTATTGCATGCAAGGAGGGTGTGCAAGTGCAAACAAAGAGGGAGTGGGGAGAGCAGCTGATGTTTAAATCTTATTCTTATCTGAACTGGTCAAAGGAGGGAAGACACATACAGAATTGGATAGAGAAATACATTTCTCTAAACAGGGGGAACGAGGTGAAAAGGGAAGTAGAAGGAGAGTAGAATGAAGGAGGGGTTATACTTAAGCAAAACAAACTTTAATTGAAGATGTATGAAAATATTTGTAGCTCTTTTGTGGTGGCAAAGAATGGAAACCTGAGGTGGGGACCCATAAACTGGGGGAATGACTGAACAAAAAATGGTATGATGGTATGAAATTGTACTGTAAGAAATGATAATGGGGAGGGTTTCAGGGAAATGTGGGAAGATTTATATAAATTGATGTCAAGTGAGGCGAACAGAACCAGGAGAACAGTTTGCATAATGACAATAATATGGTAAAGACAAACAACTTTTAAAGAATCAGGGACTTTGATCAGCATAATGAACAACCACAAATCTATAGGACTAATGATGAAATGTGTTACTCACATCTTGATTGAGAGGTAGGTAAAAGACTCAGAGTGAAGGGAGATTTTTTTCATGGTAGAAATCTGTTTTGCTTGACTATACATGTTTGTAGCTGGGGTTTTATTTTTCTCTTGTTCTTAATTGGAGGGGGAGTTATGGTGAGAGAGTGAGAAAATGGATTTTTGCTGGTTAAAAAAATAGAATATAATTGAAAAAAAAAGGACAGAGTACAAAGAGGGGACTGATGAGGGGCAAAGGAGAGATTCAGGTAAAGTCCTCTAGGAATATCTGAGGAAGGAGAAAGCACTTTGGGTTGAGAGGATTGGAGAAGGTTTCATGGAGGCCCTGAACCTAGCCTTGAAGGAAGATAAAGATTCTGAAACAGATAGGAGGAAGTGCATTCCAGCATGCCAGGTGATCTTGGCAAATGCACTGATGTAAGAGATAGCATATCAAGTGCAGGGAACAACTAGTGATTCAATTTTTTAGGAACATAAAGTACATAAAGAAGAGCAATATAATAGCTAAAAGAATAGCTAATATTTATGTAGCATCTACTCTGTGCCAAGCGCTTTACAGCTGTTATCTCATTTGATTCTCACAGTAGTCCTGCAAGGTGGGTGTCATTATCCCCATTTTACAGATGAGGAAACTGAGTCAGACAGAAGTAGTGATTTGACCAGGATCACACTAGTTACCTAGAGTGTCTGGCTAGTAAGTTTCAGAGGACAGATTTGAACTTAGGTCTTCTGACATCAGCTGGAGCTAGAGTTTGAAGGGCATTAAATGCCCGGCAAAGGTATTTTGCAAAATGCTAACATATTTTTTACTATCAATGCCAACATATGTTTCAGTATCTTTCTGTTGAAAAAGATTGAGAAGGAGTGATCAGAGAAGTAGGAGAACTAAGCAAGAGAGATGTCATGAAAGACAAGGGAAAAGGAAGTGCCCAAAAGTTTGGAGGTCCAACAGTGTGAAAAGTTGTAGGAAAGTCAATGAGGATGAAGTATGAGAAAAGACCATTGGATTTTGCAATTAAAAGACTCCTGATTACCTGATGCAAAACAAAATAAATCAATATTTTTTTTAAATCATGCATTATCCTTGTCACATTGCTTTTGCTTTCCAGTGCCACGAGAGTTTTTCATCCCCACTTTTGCTATGTTGCTGTGCCCTTCTGAACCTTTAATGCTTTGGGGATTTAAACACTTGACATAAGAAACCTAAATAAAAGTTGACAACATAAAAGTTGAGACAGGTTGGAGGCTCTAGGTGACAAAGCAGTGATGTTTGTTGATTTAATGCTTGGATAGGCATCGAGAATAACCTCAAAAAAGTGGAAAAATCAGAGTCAAGACATGAAAGAGCACATGAAGTCTCAGGCCTGTGGATCAATGATTTTGGTTTCAGATGTGTTGAGTTTAAGATATCACTGGGTCATCTGGTTCAAAATATCCCGTGTCCAGTTAAAGAGATGTAACTGGAGCTCGAGGAGAGACTGTGCCTGGATTCATAGATCTGGGGATTATCTGTGTAGGGATGATAGTTAAACCCATGGACCAGGTCATAACTTTGAGGAACATCCAAAGTTAGGGCTGTGATAGTGATATTTAATCAGCAAAAGTCACTGAGAAGGAGCTGTTAGACAGGGAGGAGGTTAATCAGAGTTTTTGGAAAGGGTAGTCAGCAGAGAGGTAAAGAATTAGGACTGAGGAAAAAAAAGACATTAGTTTTGGAAATTATTATAAATTAAAAGGAAGGGTGCTCTGACACAGATTTATTTGACAGCATTTTCTACTGAGATTCCTGCCCACCCTAATTTTTATACAGATAAAAGCACCGGAGTCATTAATAGCCTAGACTCTGTAACTTTTATTTCTGTTGATAAAACTACTACATTCTCAGTTGTGTGGGTGAAAAACCTTGGGATTATTTTTCACTCCTTGCTTTCCCTCACCTCTGTATCTCTCACTACCAAATCTGATTCTTCGCTACATATCCTTTGCAGATTATTAGCTCTTTGAGGCAAGGACTGTTTTGTTTTCATCTTTGCATCCCCAGTACCTAGCACACATATAGTAGGCACTTAAATGTTTGCTGAATTGAATTGAGATCATATTGCTTGATCCATAGACAGTACTTGATGATGGAATCAAAGACTGAGGAATGATTTATGAATGCTACAAATATCTTTGACTTCTTTTTTTTTCTAATGAGAAAAAAGTAAAGTAATGGAAAAACCATGCTTGAAATCTGTATCTTCCTCATTTAGGTTATTAGTTGGGAAAATCTAGTCTCAAAATTGAGAATTGTTGACAAAAATGGATAGACTGTTCCACCCAAGTCCAATCCTGCTCTGCTGCTAATTATGATAGGGACATATCTCTGTATTCTCAAAAGCTCTGCCAAGGAAGTGCCAATTCTGGAGGTTTCTACCTGTCTGTAAAGGCTTCAAGAACAGTGCCTGACAATGGAGTATAGAAATCCATCTTCCTCTACAAGAAAGTAAGAGGGAAGAGGGTAAGGGGAGGGCACATTGGGGGAAGGAGTAATCAGTATACTTGCCATCTGGGGTTGGGAGGTAAGGGAGAGATGGGAAGAAAATTTGGAACTCAAAATCTTGTGGAAATGAATGTTGAAAACTAAAAATAAATAAATTCTAGAATAAAAAATAAAATAAAAAATACTAGGAAAAAAAAGGAACAATGCCTGAGAACCAGTACAATAAGCCTCATTTCCAGGAGGCTCTCTATTAATAAAGAATGCTTTGAATGTGATGATTCATGCAACAAAGGAAGATACAAAATTATTCTAAATCTTGTGCAGCCCCCTTCTACTTCTGTAATGTTGGCAGAGTGATGGAAAATGGGGCAGAGGGTATTAAGTCATGTAGCATTTAAACTGTGGTATATTTTAATACTTAATGCATTTATGATATTTCCATATAGATATTCCCTCAGATGTTACAGATCATATGACTCATCCATATCTTCTCATTCTATATGATTCTTCTCTGTGTCTTCCCTAAGTCTTCATACAGTACTTCTCTACTTTGCTGGAAGACTTCTGCACAGTATTTTGACATTGTATGGCTACTATTGTAGCACTTACATTGTCCATCTGTTATTATTCCTTGTTCTAGTTGAGACAGTGGACCACCTCCTTTTTCAATGACACATTTCCTGGAAGATAGCTTTTATTCCACTTCTTGTACTCAAGTCATTGTCAGTAATATGTTGCAGCCTTCTTATGCCTCCCACATGTGTTTCTATTGTCCTTTGTGATACCTACAATTCTGAGCCTCTTATGGTCATGGTGGTGTTTCACTGAAAGACTGTGGGTCTTAAAAAGATGGTTTTTTTTTTTTTTCCCTGTCCCTTGGTAGTTTGGAATCATTAAAACCAGTGTGAAGTTTTCCAAATGCACCTGTGCTCACTCTCTTCCCTTTACCCCTAGGCTCACCTTACCATTCTATCTTTAGTTTCTGTCCAAGATTTATTTATCTGATGGATTTAATGAACAGGTTACCTATACATCCACCTATGTCATGGTCTGAACAATAGGCATTCTTCATTCCTTTAATGTTCTTTGTATGGATTTAATTCAGTTCAATGCCACAAGTGTTTATGGTTGGGTTGCCTTCATCTGAATGTTTATGGTTAGCTTAAAAAGCTTTCTTAACACTGAACTATATTTTCCAGCACTTATTTTTGCTATCCTTCTCTGTACCTAATTTTGCATTTGTGCCTACCGAGTATGAGCACTGCTACTGTAATAATGCATGTTGCCACCCCTCCAGCCTATCTTATTCTTGTCCATAATTTTTTGTGTTCATCCAACATATGAAAGCATTTTTCTAGGTCTTTTTACCATTCCAGTGATGTCAGGGAAGCATTCCGTCTGTCTATTTGTTTGTTATTCTTCATGCTCATGACCTGATCAGACCATCTTAGCTTCTGATAAGCTTCCTCAATGATAATCTTTTGGGCCACTTCTTGCATAGAAATCATTATTGATAATATGCTGTAGCCCCTTTTACTATCTTTGTATCTCTCAATTGCTTTCTGTGCTACTTATGATTTTTATTTTCTCCAAGTTTATTTTGGGCTCTTAGTATTCTATAGTTCACGGCCATATACTGTAGGTGTTAAAAGGATACTGGTGTAAAAAGACAGGCTTTCATGTCAGGGAACAATTGAAAATACAGCAAAATTTCACAGTATGGCTCAATTCACTCTCTGCCTTCCATTCAATTCTGAGCTAAACTCAGTATCCATAAGTAGTTTGGTACTGATCCATATCTTATTGGGTAAATTCAGTAGGCTGCCCATGCATCTGTGTCTTATAGTGTTGGAAGTATGTAGCCTTCTTCTAGTTGGTTCTTCCTGTGCTGTAAACTATGAAACAAACAGAAAAAAACTAATAAAATTAAAAAATAATAAATGTAACTTTTGATACCTCAAAGATCTGTGATTTGGGTATTCTCTCCACCAATAGAGATTGCAACTTGTAAAAAGGTCTTTGAGAACATCACTTCTCTACCACATGTCTCTAAATTTTGCTAGTCTGGTCCTTGGGTAGCAAACATGCAGGGTCATGAGATGGTCTTCTGAACTGTCCTGGAGGATTCCCCATGCCAATAGCACTTTTCAGAGCTTACACTCTTCTGACAAATGACTGAGAACCCAGGGAAGAGGTAGGGGAAGGGAGTAAGCATTTATATACTACCTATTCTGTGTCAGCAGCGGGCTAGGAGCTTTTTTCAAATATTAACTCATTAGATCCTCACAACCTCTCTGGGAGGTGTGTTAATCATATCCTCATTTTGCATTTGAGCAAATCTAGGCAAACAGGTTAAAGTAACTTGCCCAGAGTCACACAGCTAGGAAGTATCTAAGACTGAATTTGAACTCAAGTCTTCCTAATTCCAAGCCCAGCACTCTATGCATTCTGCCACTAGCTACCTCCCCATCATAATGGGGTACCAATGCTGGACTTCATTAGTTTTTAAAATTTAAAAAAAAAAAAGATTGGTATTTTTAAAATGGGCAAGGTAGTTTTTAATACAGGGTTTATCAAGAAAATTAGGTTAATAGACTTCTTGTTTGGACTTCCGCATGAGGACAAACCACTGTGGCTGGAAGGGAAACCCTCACATATAGGATCTTCACAGTCTTTCTAACTCACAGTAGTAGTGGAGGACAGGTGGTCCTGCAAGTTCTCCCCATGAAACTGGCTCCAGGAAGTTGGTATAGTCCAAAATTCCCCCTTCTTCTCTGTAGAAGACTGGGTGTGTCAGAGCACTTTCCTCTTCACTGCCATACCCTAGCAGTATTCTTGCTGCAGTCAGCTCTCCAGCCGTTCTGTCAAAAAACAAACAAACAAACAAACAACAAACTCAAGGAAGAGTAAGTATTCGGGAGAAAGAATGTCAACAGTATTAAATGTAGTAAATAGATTGAGAAAGAGGAGGACGAAGAGGAAAAAAAACCCCATCAAATCTGGCAATTAAGAGATTGTTAGTAACTTTGGTGAGACCAGCTTCAGGCGGATAATTAAATCAGAAGTAAGACTGCAAATGATTGAGGAGTGAATAATAGAAATGAATGCAAGGAGTGTAGAAGTGTTCATTTTCTAGAAGTTTGGTTGAAAAAGAAAGATGTCAGACCACAGCTTGTGGGAATGGTAAGGGCTCAAAGAGCATTTTGTTTATTTTTAAGAATGGAGGAGACGTGGGCATGTCGGAAGGCAGTAAGGAGAAAAATAAGAGGTCAGGAAATGTTAAAGATTTTTGAGAGTGAGAATGGATGATCGAGGTTGTAATTTTTTGGAGAAGATATGAGGAGATGAAATCAAGGATACATGTAGAGGGGATAGCCTTGACAAGGAAAAAGGCTACACCTCCTCCATAAAACAAAATGATAGACAATATGTAATGGTTGTATGGCATTTTAAATCAAACAAGTCCTTTTCTCAATACACTTTGAGGCAGGTAATGTGGGAAATAGCTACTTTTTACAGATGAGGAAACAGGGGCTCAGAGAGACTATTATTTCCTTTTACTCACACAACTAATATGAAGTGAGGGAATTTAAGTGGGCAGTGGGCATTTAATAAATGCTAATTGACTGATTCTAGTACCTACCTTTTAAAACTGACTTGGCCCTGGATAATTCACAGGGAATGGTTTCCAACTTCTTAAAAAAAAAGTCCTGTTTAAACCTTGATTTTTACAATGGTGCTGACTGCTTTTATAATTCTGTGAATTTGATTGAATCTTTTTAACTGAGTTGCTGTACCCCTGGAGGGGAGATTACAACAGAGTTTGCAGTTTCTATAAATTGAAATCATTAATAAGTAAGGTAAACATACAAAAGACTTAACAGGTTCGTTGAATAAATCATTCTCGTTCTCACTGCTGGCCAGAATTGCCCAATGCTTTTCAGCCCCTGCAGCTGCAGATCAACTGAACTAACTTGCAAAATGATTTGGGAAGGATGACTCATTTTGAACTAGAGAAGCATGTAGTTTCTGAAAGAGCTGAGTTAGAATGTCAGGTTCTACAAATGGCAGCTCTGGTGGGTAACTCTAGATGTGTGAGAAGAACTGTCATTTATCTAGCCTTCTAAAGTTCATCAAACTCTTTACATACATTACCTAATTTAGTCTTCACAAGAACCCTTTAAGGTGGGCCTTTTGGGATTATTATCCCTAAGACACTGGGGCTCAGAGAGGTCTGTAGCTGTCCAGTTGGTAAGCTTCAGAGGAGGGTTTGGAGCTCAGGTCTGCTTGACTGCAGATTACATACTTCCTTACAGAGGGAAAAAGAATCTCAGGTGGCTGACAAATTGCTCTTTGCAGCTATAATTACCCACATGGGCTGGTGTGTACATTATGGCTGTGATTCTTGGCCTGAAAAATATGTAGGTCTCAGGAAGACCCTCAAGAACATCGAGCAGAAAGGCCCCTAAGAAAACCCACTGTGATAGAGGACATTGTTTTTTTTTTTTGTTTTTGTCTTTTCGGAGGGCAGAAGGCAGGACAATTGGTGTTAAATGACTTGCCCAAGGTCACACAGCTAGTAAGTGTCAAATGTCTGAGGTGATATTTGAACTCAGATCCTCCTGACTCCAGGGCCGGTGCTCTATTCACTCTGCCACCTAGCTGTCCCTAGCGGGCATTTTTAATGTTCTAATCATGTACCAGCAATCCTAGTTGGAGCTCTGGCTAGATCTTTAGTCAGCTGTTCTCTGGCCTGCCAAAGCCCATCATTAAGATCTTCTCCCAGTCCTGATCAGAAGCCTTGACTACACTGTGAATAGGCAGATAAAATATGTTTAGGTGCAGAACTGGATTTTGAATATACTGTAGCATATATTAGAGTCTGATTGGATTCTCAACTCTGTTGTTTTTCTGTAGGTAACCAGGTACCAGGCCATTCTGAGGGAATGGGTTTTACAGAGCCATATTCCTATGAATTGGATCTTTTCTCCTCCCTAGACATGGTTTTCTCCATGTTCCAAGGGTGTCCAAAATGTAAAATGACTGGGTTTTTTTTGGGTGCCATTAATTTCAATTTCTCTATAATCTCTGACTGGCTGTCAATCTTCTTCCATGTCTCTCTATCTCCATCCTTTTTCCTCAACACATATTCCAGTCTCTAAGATGCCCATTGCCCTCCCTGCTCCATCCCGAATACCTTCTATAATCTTATCTAACAACTACACCAGACATTCTGGTACCCATCAGCCTTCCCCAGTGATCACTCTCCCTTTTCTGTCCCCTCCACACTCCTTTGGGATATGTCTATAAATCTTCTACCATTTCCCCCAGCCCTCAAACAAACAAACCTTTGAACTGATGTGACTTATAGATGATATTTCCAGTTTCACTTACATTTATGAAGACTCTTTCCAGCAATTCACAAGTCCAAATCTTTATAAAGCACTTTAGGTTTATATGTTTACAAGGAAAGACAAACTTCATGTGGGCCAGTGATTTTCCTGGATATCCAGAGGTATTCAATGTATAGAAACAAAGTTAAGCTATAAATGTAAAAATCATTGAAAGTGAAAAATTCTAATGTGTGAACAGCTAATAATAGTAGCTGATTTGTAAATAGTGATTTAAGATTTGCAAAGTCCTTTTACATGTATTGTCTCATTTGATGCTCCCAGCATCCCTCTGAGGTGGGTACCATTATTATGTTGTTATTGTTCAGTCATTTCAATCATGTCTTACTCTTTGTGGCCCTATTTGGGGTTTTCTTGGTGAGGATACTGGAGTAGTTTGTCATTTCCTTCTCTAGCTCATTTTACAAATGAGGAACTGAAGCAAACAGGGTTAAGTGACTCGCCCAGGGTCACACAGGTAGTAAGTGGCTGAGGATGGGTTTGAACTCATGAAGATGAGTCTTCCTGATTCCAAGCCCAGTGCTCTATCCACTGTGCCACCTGCCTACCCTGTTATTATCATACCCATCTGACAAATGATAAAACTGATCTTCCTATTGGTTAAAAGACTTGTCCAGGTTAACTAATAAATACTTAATCAATATATAATAAATATATAATAAAAAAATTACCCGAAGTCCTCAAGCCCACTGATCTACCACTTCCTACTATACTGTTTCTGTCTTATGATACCTTCCAATAAAATACAAATGAGACACTCCGTTAATAGCTAGCACAGAGCTTTTAAGTTTGAAAAGTGCTTTATGTGGTATCTCGTTTGATCCTTGCAATGACTTTGTGAGGACAATACAGTTATTCTTTTTTTTAAAGATATGAGACATAGTATGTGAATTGCTTTATTAACCTTGAAATGATACAAAATGTTTATTATTATCATTACTATTATTAGGAATTAGCTATTCATACTCAAATCAGATTGGAATAATCTTTGCTGGGAGAAAAAATCCACTAGCAGTTGCTCTGAAGTGGTATAGCCACTGACTGATTGCAGGAAAGTAAGGAGTGAAGGCATGATGTGTTGGTGTTGAAGGGAAGGTAGGCTTCCGAAAGCTATCTTTTTAAAAGGATGAATGTGAAATACTACTGCAGGAAAAAATGCTGCACAAAGCTGCAACTTGAGCATAGCTTCCGGTCCATGTGGCTCTAGTTCTCTTACTGACATCTATTCTTAGCCCTTCTTTGCCTTCAAAGGTTTCCTCTTGTCTATTTTTGGGGGTAGAATATGAATTTTGATCTGTAGAATTCCCCTTACTACTAGACCGTATGCCAGAAGAGTCTAAGGCTGTTGTCTTAGATGGCCATTAAGTCTTTTTTTTTTTTTAAAAGTACCTACAGATGATTTTTAGCACTAGAATCACAGATTAGTGGGTGAATCAGTGGGTTTTCACTTTGATTTTCAGTCACCAGCTTTCATATTTCTCTCTTCAGTAGCAGCCCACATGAGAATGTGAGACTCATCTGCCTTGGGAATGAAGCAAAGAACTGAAGAATCCAGGCTCATAAAATCCCTTCCTGCTACAGCTAAAAAGTAAGCAAAGATGATTTTCACTGGATTAGGATGTAATTTTTGTCTCTGTTATCCTAGTTTGGTCTGCGTGAAATGTAAAAAAAGGCCACATGCTACCCCAAAGTGAATTTATTCAACAAACATTGATTAAGTAAGCAACTGCTATTTGTAGAACATTAACTGAATATAGGTTTTATATACTATTGAAAGCACTGTGAAAATGAAGCAATGAGAAGTGACCAAAATTTATTCAATATCCAGTAGGTACAGAGAAGAGGCAGCTAGGTACCACAGTAGATAGAGCAGCTGAGTTGGACTCAGCAAGACCTGAGTTCAAATCTTGCTCCAAACACCATTGTTATGACCCTGGGCAAGCTGCTTAATCTCTTAATCTCTCCACCCAGATTTCCTTATCTGTAAAACATATAATACTAGCACCCATTTCACAGGGTTTTTAGGAGAACCAAGTGAAATTTATGTAAAGTTGTCAACTTTAAAGCACTATGTAAATGTTATCTGTTATTATTGTGATGCAGTAATAATGGCTGTCCCTTTTGAGGTTTACAGTTTGGTAGCAAACCACAAATACAGTTGATGCTGAGTCACAATATTATATTAGGGACAGGCAAAGGAGGATGCAAGGGAAGGTCCAAGTGTAAGACCATTACTCACAAAGAATCAGGGAAGGCTTTGTAGAGAAGGAGGCCTTTGGATAAGTCTTTAAAGAATAAATAAGAATTTAGGGGGGTAAAGAATCAGAGGAGGATATTTCAGGCAGAGGAAATAGCATGGATAAAGGCACAGAGATAGAGAGTACAACCAGTCCTGGTTCAATATAAGTGGACCATTCTATAGACCTCCCCTTCCCTTCAGTGGGCTCCCTGCGGCCCTGCCCCCTCCAGCTCTGCACCCTGAAACAGGAACAATTTCAGTGACTGGAGCAAAGACCCCTGGTCCCCATGATGCCTGCTCCTGCTACCACTCTGAACAGCAGGGGTTCATGCAGCAGGGAGTGGCATGCATGTCTGGATCACAGAATTTATGGAAGGAATTAATTCAAGATTAGACTGGAAAATTGGAGTGGCACTAGACTTTGGAAGGCCCAAAATAGGATTGCCTGGTATACTTGACCCACACAAAGAAAGACATGGGCATGGGAAGAATACTTTATGAAGGGAATTTTCATCATATTCCCTCTATATCTGCCTCCAATTCCCCTAATAAACTTTTCCCCTAGTCCCTGGCCACATTGGTTCATTGCTAATGATGGTAATAACGACAACTGCCCCAACAATCTTTGCTCTAGAGACCTCAAAGTGTTCTACAATATTAAGTAATCAAAGTGTCTCTGAATTCTCTATTAAGAAAGGTTGCCCAGCCTTGTTGGCTCAGTGCAGAACTTGGGAAAATTCTAACCTTAGTTGCCTCAGTCCCATGTCTACTTACTTTATTTCTCATCTTTAAAAGGATGGCAAGGATATATTTCCCCCCTACTTAATAGTATTTTATTTTTTCCAATTACATGTAAAAATAGTTTTCAACATCCACTTTTATAACATTATGAGTTCCAAATTTTTTCTCCCTCCTTCCCTCTTCTCCCTCCCTCCCTCCCAAAGATGGCAAGTAATCTGAAATAGGCTGTACATGTATAACCATATTAAATATATTGCCACATTAGTCATATTATGAAACAATAATCAGAACAAAAGGGAAAACCACAAGAAAGAAAAAGAAAATAGTATGCTTTGCTTTGCATTCAGACTCCATAGTTCTTTCTCTGGATGTGAGTAGCATTTTTCATCATGAGTCTTTTGGAATTGTCTAGGATAATTGTATTGCTGAGGAGAGCTGAGTCAATCATAGCTGATCATCGCACATTGTTGCTGTTACTATGTACAATGTTCTGCTCACTTCACTCACTTCACTCAGCATCAGTTCATATAAGTCTTTCTAGGTTTTTCTGAACTCCATCAGCTCATCATTTCTTATGGAACAATAGCATTCCATTACATTTCTATACCACAACTTGTTTAGCCATTCTCCAATTGATGGGTATCCCCTCAATTTCCAATTCTTGGCCACCACAAAAAGAGCTGCTCTAAATATTTTTGTACATGTGGGTCTTTTCCCCCTTTTTAAAATGATATCTTTGGGGTACAGACCCATTAGTGGTATTGTTGGATCCAAGAATATGCACAGTTTTATGGCCCTTTGAGCATAGTAAGGATATGCTTATGAAATGCTATTATAATCACTGGGAAACTGAGGCAGGGAGATATGATGGCTTGGAAGCTGCCCAGCAAGTTTCTGTATGGACTAAGTTTTCATCTTGTCCTTTGACCACCTTACCTATCTACTGAACTATATACCTCAGAATAGTCTCCTGACATAGCTACTTGAAAGATGGAGAAAATGGACAGAATTTGGAGAAATAATTCTGTGCTCTTTGCAAACAGATACAGTGCAAGGAAAAAAAAAATCTAGGTCAAATACTGGGCTTCCAGCTTTAAGAGGATATCATCTTTAAACAACATTTTTTGAGCAGTATTCAGTATTATTTGCTTAGCAGCAATGTTGGGCATTGAATATAGAAACGGCATGTTTGTTACAGTAAAAAAAAAAAGCTCTCACATAACTTTCCTCCGGAATATTTTTCCTTCTGGATTTTTTAGGGGGTATTTCAAATGTGTCCCAATGTCAGATTTGTTAAGAAAGAGGGCATTGTATCTCCCAAGAGGCTGATAATTTGCTTCTTTTTTTTCCTAAGCTGAGCAAAATGCTAACTTTTAATGGGCTATCTAGCCTTTTCTGTGCACAGTAAGTCCTCCCTCAGAATTCCTATGCAAATATCCTAACCCCTGGGTTGGGAAAAGGTTAAAAAGAACTGTAAAAGTCTATAGTAGCTCTTTCTGAGATGCACTGCAACACTTGGCAGGATGAGGTGTTCATAGCAGGTGCTGGATTTGCTATAAATGGACAATTTATAAACAGAGCTGACAACTGGGAAAACAGAGCAGTGGGGAATGCGGGCATTCCAGGGGCCAGTGGTTGATTTCCTATCAGATGGTCCCCAGCATGGAATTATTGATAGCTACTGCTCTGAAAGGAAGCCAGTTGGCTTAGGTATAAAAGAGCCGAACCTCAATTCATGCATGATCTGTGACTAGATATTTTAAATAGGCCAGAGCAAATTAGCTTCTTCAGGTTTGTACTTCCTTAATTAGCAATTTAATTGCAAAGCCTTCTTCTCTCTTCTCAACCTTGACTGAATTTAGCTTTCTTCCCTCTGTGTAGTGGAAGGGGAGTGGGACCTGAAAAGGGCTTGACTTGATATAACAGAAGCCTCAGGGGCAAAGGGTGGGTTCAGCATTGCCAGCAGTACCCAGCACAGAAACAAAGTTAATGGGGGTCCTGTGATGCTGTCACCGCAAGGGGTCTTGTGCCTTGAGGAATACTGTGGCATGGCTCTTTTACATGGAGTTCTGACAGAAGGGTAAAAACACAGCAAAGTTCAGTCTTTTCTTGTTGGACAAATGCTCCCTGTGGGCTTAGTCATCCCGGCAGTAAAATTCTCTTAAGTTTCTTCTTAGGAAGTTTTCCGACGGGATGTGTTCTGTTGAACTCCTTTTCTATTTGTACTTTAAAAACCTGCGATGGGACTGTAATTCTCCCTCCCACCTCCAAAACAAAACCCAAACCAAAAAGCACACAAGCCTTTCTCCTCTGGACAGCTTTTCTGGTCTTCTGCTTGAGGACAGATCCTTCACTCTCTCCTCTCTCTGGACAGCTCCCTGCCTGACTGTCCACTTAGATCAGAGGTTCTTAATCTTTTATGCGTGTGTGTGTGTGTGTGTGTGTGTGATGGATCTCTTTGGTAGTACACTGAAGCCTTGTTTCCCCTTTCTCAGAATAATGTTTTTAAATATATAAGATATAAGATATAATATATATTATATATATATTATATAATATAATATTATATATATATAATATAATATATAAATATATAAGATATAACCCTTACAAGCAGCAAAAGTTGCAGAGGCTTAAGGGTTAGCATTAGGAATTATTAGCTTTAAAAGCACGTTCTGGGTAAAAGATGTTGGCTTGGGTGTAGAGATGTGTTGTACCACGAAACACGGTGATTTTGGGAAATCTAAGACACAGGCTCTTTGGTGACAGAATGAGGGCAAAACATATCTGGATTTAGAGAGGCACATATAAGATCTATTGTTTCATAATAATTTCATAATTTTACAAATATATAAGATATAAAAATATAGAAATGCAGTTATAATATTAAAGTTCATGGAATCTTTGAAATCTATCCTTGATCTTCAGCCCCAGGTTCCAGAACCCCTGATCCTATAAGCCCCTTCTTGGTCTCCTATATTTTATTTTTCTTCATCCATATCATGCCCTTCCACTGTGGGCATTCCCTATGTCTTTTTCTTAGGCCTTTTACTACATACACTCTCTCTCTTTTGGTGACTTCATTAGTTCTCATGGGTTTAATTATTATCTGTGTATCCTCAGATTAAGAACCTCTGACTCAAAAACAGATCTCTAACTTTTGGTCTACTTTCTTAATATTTCTCCTGACTAGTTATCTGCTGCTCATCTTCTCCCCATCCCCTGGAGCACCCTCCTGTCCTCTCTTCAATGATTGAATTCTGAGAGTGGTACAGTGCAATGAGCCGGGGCTCCAGATTCAGAAGACCTGGTGCAAAGTTCAACCCAGTTGCTTACTATCTGCATGACCTTGAGCAGGTCACAGAACTTCCTTGGTTGTCAATTTCCTCATCAGTAAAGTGAAAGGTATGGACTAGAGGATCTCTGAAGTCTCTTCCAGCCCTAAATCTATGATCCCCTAATGCATCTCTTAATATCTAATTAAAATGTTACCTCCTCTATGAAATCTTCCCTTATATTTCTGGTTGGCAGCAACTTTTCTCCCTGGAATTCACTTTGTTCTGTGTTTGCCTCTGTCATGGAACATGTATCGTAATTATCTATGCTTCTATCTCATCCTCCTCCTATATTTTAAATTCCTTGAGGGCAGTGACCCTGTCTTAGCTAAACTTTGTGTCAGCCTCACTGCCTAGCACAATACTTTGTCCATAGTAGGTGTTTAATTAATGTTTGTTGAATGACAATTCAATGAACATCTGTTCTCCTGTCTGCTCTTTGGTTTGCTGACCTCTTAGAGAGAGATCCCTGGCCTCCCACTTTCCCATCATTCTATGTATCAGCCCACCTGACTGATTCCCTTGGTGTCATTCAGCCACCTCATTTAATATAGCCTGTCCCCTGTCCAGGGATCACTGCACATTCATCACTTCCGATGTTCATTTGGAGAAACCCAACCTGGGTTCCCTAAGACTACTGTACAAGGTCACTAGCAAAATGAGAGAGGGAGAGAGAGAAAGACAGAGAGACAGGGAGAGAAACAGATAAAGACAGAGAGAGACAGAGACAGAGGAAGAGAAACAGAGAGAAGGAGGGAGGGAAGGAGGAAAGGAGAGAGAGAGAGAGAGAATGTGTTTGCATCGAGGGAAAAGGAGTGAGGGTGGCATCAGGGTTAGAATTAGTGTGGCTCAAGCCCAAAAGAGAGATGAGGGAGCAGCTAGTGCTGACAAGAGAACAAGAATGTAAAAGGAGGAGGCTGAATAGCTTATGCTCCAAGGTTGCAGGAGCCTGCATTCCGGTCAAGCACCTCCTTTTATCCTCCGGACACATTACTGTATATTACTTTGTCTCCTCCCAGCAACAGCCTCTCATTGGGCTCTAGGCTGCCATGTGACTCTACTCCCTAAGACTCCTAGGGAGACACCCAGGAGAAGGCTTCCCCTCAAGTCCCTTTTACTGCACTGGGGTTTCAACTTTAAATATTTCCACCAGGCCTCCTCCTCCTTGGGCAGACTCTAACCAGCCTATGCAACTATGCCCACCAATGCTTTTCCCCATCCTAGAGCCCCAGAGGAACCAAGTGTCCTCCATATTCAAGTATTGAGGTCCATAGCCTGGTTTTGACTTCCTACAAATACTTTCCCAATCTCTACACCTCCCCCTTGCCCCTAAGAAGTTTTTAGTAGCTGTTTCCTGGAAAAAATGCCACGGGAGGGCTTTGTTCTCTTTGTGTTTAGCCATCCTGGAGTGCGGATTTCTGCCAGGAGTAAGTGGACTGACAGTACCTGTTTGCTTTAGCTGTTAGAGTGGTTTTTCTAGGGCCATATATGGAGGCTTTTGTTTGGCTGGGTCGCTGCTACACATTTCTCCGAACCACACCCTGTTGTTTTTCTTTGTGGTGTAACAGACTATGGGCCTGATCCTCTGGGAATATCGATTCCCTTACAAGCAGCAAAAGTTGCAGAGGCCTAAGGGTTAGCATTAGGAATTATTAGCTTTAAAAACACGTTCTGGGTAAAAGATGTTGGCTTGGGTGTAGAGATGTGTTGTACCACGAAACACGGTGATTTTGGGAAATCTAAGACACAGGCTCTTTGGTGACAGAATGAGGGCAAAACATATCTGGATTTAGAGAGGCATCATAGGGTTATGGGATTAAAATGGGAAAGGGTCCTACAGACCAGAGCTAGTCTAATTCTTGTGACTGGGCCAAGGGCACACATGTAAGTAGCTCCTTCTAGACAGGAACTCATACACAGGAGGGGAGCTGAAAATGTCTCTTCTTCTAACCTTAGGAACAGGAAGAGATCAAATAGAGGATATGAGAAAGAAAACAATTTCTTTGTGGGGATAGAATTCCCTTCTCTTAGCCAGTCCACACAATTAACCATCTTCAAGCCTTTGCTCCCACCATTGCCTATGCCCCTCATGGCTCTATCAATGGAAATCCCGTCCATCCTTCAAGGCCCCAAATAGATGACACTGTCTCCATGAAGCTTTCCTTGATCTCCCTAGTCATAAGAGCTCTCTCCTTTCTCAGAACTCACATAATGCTTTGCCTCTGTCTCTTATGGATAGAGGTCATAAATTCCTTTGTCACTGATGTGAAGTCATGTATTATGGGTAGAATCTCTTGAGTGCCATGCCTCTGGGAATTTTAGCTTTACATTCAGTAAGGTTGTTTCCAGTATTCATGGTTTCGGCAACATAACTCTTGGGATACAGGAGACAAATAGTTGTTAAGGTTGCTGGTCTATGGAGAGTGCCAAGTACACTGAGGGAATAGGCAATTTGCAAAGTTGGCATCATTGTCAATAGTTCTTTGGGGGTGGAGTGGGGCATGTATTATGTGTGAAGTGCTAGTACTAGGTTCTTGGACAATGAAAATATACTAAACAATCTCTGCCCTCCAGTAACTTAAAATTCAATTGGGTAGCCATGATGTGAATGGATTACACACATATACACACACACAATTAAAGTGACCCCACCCATACCGTTAAATATGTAAATAAGCAGATTCTACTTGCTAACAGGGGGGACAAAAACAACCCAGAATTCCTAGAGGTCAGGTGTTTTTTTTTTTTTGAGGTGGAAAAAGTGTAGGGGAAAGGGTTGCCTCTCACTGTCTGTCCTGGTGAGCTCACCCAGTGGGGACAGGAATATCTATACTTCAGGAGAAGAGAGGGAGCCATCTTGGCACGGTAGACTGTAGAGATGATCAGGAGGTATTTCCTTGAGGCATAAGGGAAGACACAGTGCAGTCTAGACCAGTTATTTAGAGTAAGAGCCTTAAAAGCTATATAATCTAATCTGGCTTCCCCTAGGGAGGGGTGACCCTTCCCTACTCCACAAATGCCATATGACTAGCCGTATGGTAACATATGTGTCCCAAATCCTAGTGATTCAGGGGCACCTGTGAGGGCATACTGCAATGTGTTGCCATTGCAATGGAGTCCCTTGTTCATTTTGCCCTGTTTTATATTTACCTAGTCTTTATCTTGACAACGTTCCCAAAAGGTGCTGTGGTATGAGAGGCATGCTCAGAAACCTACTACCTGACCAGGGAGAGGAAAGCACCTTCCCCGTCTTAGAGAAACACACTCAGGGCACCTCTTAGTAGATTTAAGATAGCAAATCTAGGTCAATTGAAATAATAACATATGGAGAACACAAAGGACCTTATACATATTTTCCCATTAGTCTCTGCCCTGGGATAGGCAGCAGGTACTATAATTTTAATAATACTTTTACTCCCAAATTGAGGCTTCAGTGAAAGGATCCTCTCTTCAGACAGCTAGCAGACCTGGGCCCCTCAAGAAATAGAATGTTTAAAAGACACGTAGATGAATCTAATTGAATCCAGGGCAGCAGTAGTCTGGATAATGATGTTGAGGAGGAGGAGAAAAATGACATTAGTCTCATTATTATTGTAAACCTTCATTTTTTTAGAGATGAAGAAATTGTCATAGGGAGGGCCATTAAGTAGGGGGGTATAGTGGCAAGAACTCTGGACTTGGAGTCAGAAGACCTTGGTTCAAATCTTTGTTCTATTGCTTAATACTTAATAATACCTCAGGCCAGACATTTCCTTTCCTTAGTTCTCTATTTCCTCATATGAGATGAAAACCTTTGATGATATGGCTTCTAGGGTCTTTTCCAGCTCTAAATGCAATAATCTTATGGTCCTAAGAAGCTTTGTGGGCAAGAGGGTGCTACAGGTGAAAGGGAACCCCAACCCTCTTGTTTCTAACTGGATGATGAATCAATGAAAAGGAAAAAAAAGCATTTATGAAAGCATTAACTATACTCTAACCACTGTGCTAAGTGCTAGAAATATAAGTAGTAAAAACAACACAAAACAAAAGGATGTACTGTAGTTGCTGCTTTCAAGGAGCTCAGACTCTAATAGTGGGAACTCACCATAACAATTGGGTCCTAATTAGTATGAGCAATGAATCCTGTGAAGGGATTGCAAGTATGAGAATTTATACTATTTGAAGTTATAATTATGTAAAGCATGAGAATTGGTTCTGTCCCAGTGGAAATATGCAGTGTAAATTTGAATAATGTGACCACTTAATGGGATTCATTATTTGTACTCTTTGGGACTTAACTGGACATAAAAAAATTTAGTTGCAGGGCAAATGGAAAAGCCTCGAAGTCCTAAGACTGAATCAACAGATCAGATGACAGGGCCCAAAGGTCTGGAGGGTGTATCCAAGGCCCAGAGTAGTTAAGGGTTCTAGGACAGGTTTGATGATAATGGTTTCTTCTCATTGAAAGACTTCTAGATGGTGGCTCCTGGTTCATCTAGGTGGTGTGAACAGTCATGTCACTCTTCCTGCCTGACCACCCCATGAAAAGGACAAAGAAAAATCAAGAAGAAACATCTGCTCCCATGGGGTCTGTTCTACCTTTTAAAAAAATTGGGTGCCCGTGAAAACCAGATTGCTGTATTTCGAGATGACAGCTATTTATTATATAAAATTCAAAGTAAAACCATGGAAATTTAATGCCGAAATAAGAAAGCTTTGACATTTACATCAAATTTTGGCTACCATGCATATTTAGGGCTCTCGTACAAGTCATTTATTGCTGACTATTGGACTTGAGTGCTTTTGAAGTCAGCTACAAATTCACCTAAACATCAAGGACGCTTTTATTGACAGCTCCTAATATGTTATTAGGTTGCCCGGCAGCCACCCAGTAAAGATAGCTCCTCTCAGGGATAGCAGAACATTGCCTCTTTGGGAGCATTTCACCCAAAAGATCAGAGGTTTGCAGTCACAGTTGCCGTCTATAAAAGAACATATAATTTGCACTCCTATATGCCCAAGGAGTCCCTAAGAGCTCAAATAGAGTTAATTCTTTGGTGCTTGAAGTTGGTATGTTTTTGTCGAGACAAGTAACTTCTCGGGCTATTAATTATGTAATTAAAACTCTAAACCTTCTCATTTAAGATGATAATACAATGTTTAAAGGTGTGTTGCTTGTAAACCTAGTTGTTTTTTTTTTTTCTCTTTCCATGCATTACCATTTATTGCCTTTTATCACTGGTTGACTTGTTTGGCCAAACCAAGCTAATTACCATCCTATTGTTTCTGGAAGACTTGGTGCAAACTATACCATTAACCAGTCCATAAAAATGAAGTAGCAGAATAGAACATTCACTTTTTACTCCCCTTCTCCTCCTTCTGTGTGTGTTATTCTGATGAGGTCAAATCTGATAGGATGAAAGCAGCAAGACCCATTTCTGATAGAAGAAAAACTTGTTTAATATGTAATATTTCTTGGTGTACTTGGAGAGTAACAATAAATGAGAAGGCTGCAGGGAATGAGGGAGGTAAAAGAATAAAATTAAATAGCAGATGGGAAAAAGAAAGGAGGGAACATTACATCAAGGACACTGGCCCTTTTAGTGGCTTTAAATTCTTTCCTTTCTTGCTTGGCAGAATCCATATGGACCAGACACACCATTACAACTCTGTAAAGGACCCACAGGTAGTACTTTGTCATTGACTGTATAATCAAGCAGAAGTTTGTTCTATTTATTCCTATTTTCATTCAACAAACATTGTGGTTTTTTTTTTGGTCTTTTCTGGTCAGGGCACTCTTTTAGGTACTAAAGAAAGCACAAAGTTTAGCTAGGTATCTGCATTCATGGAATTTACAATCTAGTAAGATGTAGTTTAGTGAGAGTACAACACAAGAAACTATCCCAATGGCTATGGAGAGGCAGTCATTTAAGCACACAAGTGTATAATTATATGAAATTCTTTAGGCTCTTCTAGGAAGCCTCTTCTCTGAAGTTCTCATGCTTTGTGTATGTATGTGTTTAAATCCTTTATCCCCACATTTTGTCTTTTATACAATCTCACTCTAAAGAGTAATGCTTTGGAAACTCTTGGGTGGTGACACTCTACTGTTACTTCCTTGATTTCAAAACATATACTATTCTCCTCCCTTTCTCCTCTTCCCCCACTTCTTCCCCTGCAAAGTTTCATTACTGTAAAAATTGAAGTGATTTAAATGAATTGGATTTTGAGACCTTTTTTTTTTCACATGTCTTAAAATAATTGTGTGTGGTTTGTCCTTTGTTCTCCAGGGGGCCATGATATCAGGAAGATAATAACATGACTTGCAATGGAATTGGATTTGAGCGAATGAGGACTAAAATAATTAGAGAAATCTTGAACCATCACAAAACCAGGGTTGGAAGTCACTGACCTATTGATGGAGAACCATTATGTATCAGAGTTGGAAGGAAACAGAGATCATCTGGGCCCATCTTCACTCATTTTATAGCTAAACAAACCTTAGGCTTAGAATAGCTAAGTGATTCATTTAAAGTGAGGCAGCTAGATCATAGGAGAGTCAGGATGAATAACACTGGTCTTTTGATTTCCAGTTTAGACTTCAACAAATCTCTTTTATGATCCCAAGATTCTAAATCTGAGCATCTTTATGAGGAGTTAATATGAAGGTATTTCTGAGATGGATTTTTATCCTGGGTGGAAGTCTATCCCTATCTGTCATAAATCTAATCTGATTTTTTTAATTAACAAAATTTTATTTTCTTTCCCTCTCCTTCCCTCCCCACCTTCATGGAAAACCAAAACAAAACAAAACCAAAAAAGAGAAAACAAAAGTCTTATAACAAATATGCATAGTTGAGCAAAATATGTTCCTGCATTGGTCATATTTAAAATATGCATACATACATAGGTGTATATATGCATGTATGTATCATGTAGTAACTTAGCTACAAGTAGCCAGTAGAAATGATGACTTTTTTTTTTTTTGGTAAAATAGCATAATATAGTTTGGAATTATAATCAATTTACATGATTCTATGGGGGGCAGAAAGGCACACTGGACAGTGGACAAGTTATTTCATTTCTCAGGGCCTTATTTTTCATATCTGGAAAATACTCTAAATCTTAGTGCCCTTCTATCTTTAAATTCTATGATCCTACAAGTCTTAAATCTGAGGATCTTTATGGGGAGCTAGTCTGAAGGGAATCTTGAGTAGAAGTCTCCGTCTGGGTAGATGTCTGTCCACATTTGCTGCACACATAAGCTCCATTTGTTGTCAATTAAGGATCTAATTCTCAACACACAAGAGAAAGTCTAGGTGTTGTTGAAAGGATGGAAACTTTGCTCAGTACATTGAGCAGTGCCTCCAGCCTCCAAAGCAAGATTCCAGCTCAGTGGAGAAAGCAAATAAGATACTTCTGTATAAATTCACAAGGATGTTTCTGTGGATGCAAGACACTCCCTTCCTTCAAGGGATATTATTAAAACTCATTAAACTTTGAGTAGACAATGTGTACAATGGTGCTTATTATGAAGAAACTGGAGAAACAGCTAAGGGCTCCTCCTTCTTGGCATTTCCAATGCTAATTCATCTATGGAATATTAACAAACAGAGTTGTCATTGCTTCTCTGATATTTCCATGGCCCTGCTAGATTCTAGAGACAGTGTATTTATCATTCAGTGGCTGAGAAATGAGTTTTGATGAATTAATAGAAGGTGCGAAATCCTTGGATCTGCCTAAAAATAAAAGTGCAGCTTGGAAATGTGGTGTGTGCTTGCTCTCTTTTTTTTTTCTTAAAAAAAAAAAAAAAGAAATGGAAGAACCATTCTTCAGAAAGAGAGCAATTTTGCTTCTGTTCTCCCTGTACTTATTGACGAAGACAGAGGACCCTGTCTTTTATAGTCTGTGACATTCAATAGAACCAGTGTGGTTTTTCCTACTCTCAGTACTCATCACGATCCATTACTATTTTGGCCTTCCCTCCCAAGGCAGTAACGTTTGGTGTGGTTTTTCAGCTGGGAGGGATCAAAATGGGAATTTGTTTCCCATGACACTTTCTCAGACAGATGACGGTTTTGCACCTTTTTAAAGGCCTCTTGGCTATGGGTGAAGAAGTGAACAACCTGTGGGTGTGTTATAATGAGAGTCAGCTTATACCTTGACTGTCTTGTTTTAGTGATACCTAGTAGTAGAACTTGTTTCTTTCAAACCATGTCATTTCCAAATCTGACAGATCTGCATCGAAGGGGAAATTCTCATATTCTCCTTTGGAAGTCTTGGCATTTTGATAATCATCTGCAGGTTACAACTGATTGAAGCAGGAATTGTTTAGGAGTTTCAGAAACTGTGCTGGCCTGAGAATGGATAGTCCTGTGCATAGCCCTGTGAGTGGAAATAGGGGGTGGGGAAGGAAACAATAAAATCTCTGATCTGATGATTTAATGAGAAGCATGAGAACCAATAGAAGGGTAAACAAATAATGCTAGAAATTAGTGATATAACTTCAGAGTCATCTCCTACCCCCTCTTAACATTTCCTTTCTGTCTCCTCCCCCTTCACTCCCACTGGAAATAGAGTGTGTATGAATCTTGGAATCATGGAATCAGGCTTGGGATGGTCACCTGGTCCACCCCATACTGAATATATGAATCCCATCTGTAACCTCATTAACTTATGGTCATTCAATTCTATTAGAAGACTTCCCATAAGAACTCACCCTTTCATTCTCCCTTCCTCTTCTTTTCCTTCTTCTCTTCCTCTCTCTTTGCCTCTCCATATCAAATACTATTTTCTTCTTTGGGCTTAACACCTTTTTATGGCATAGTTTCATGTCCACTCCCCATCTTGTATGTCCTTTTCTGGATATATCCCAGCTTGTCAATGTTTCAATTAAAATTTGGAAAATTCAAGTGGATCAGATAACTACAGACAGACTTGGAAAAGGAGAGAGTACACTTATTTATCACCATCTATATCTTCTGCTTCTATTAATGCAGCTGAAGGTGGCCTTTGATGTTCTTGTGCCCATAGCACACTGCTGACTCTTATTGAACTTAAATCTACCGGAATTCCTAGATCTTTTCCATATGACCTACTTTCTAGTCATGTCTCTCCCTTTACCCCATATTTGCCAAGTTGGTTAACCCATGTGCAGGACTATATTACTCTCATCTTGCTGGCTTCAATTGAGTATTCCCCATGGAGAGGATCTTTTTGGCTCAAGCTTCTGTAGGCCAGTGCATCAACTATTTCTCCCATTTTGGGGCCATCCATAAATCAAATGAGTGTTCTATCTATCTGTGTCTGTACTCAAATCATGGACAAAAACAGTGAATAGAGAAGACCCAAGGATGATAACTACCACTTACATGGCACCCACTGTGAGCCAGGTGCTAAATGCTTTATAAGCATTATCTCACTTGATTCTCAAAACAACCCTGGGAGGTAGATGCAATTATTACTCCCAGGTTGAACAAATTGAGGTAAATAGGAGTTAAGTGACTTACCTAAGGTCACATGGCAAAGTGTCTGAGTCCAGATTTGAACTCAGGTCTTTGTGACTCCAGAGCCAGCACTCTATCCACTGTGACATTTACCTGCCTCTACATTAAAGATCTTCCTCTATCTTGTTTGACCTAGATCCATTAAACAGCAATTTGGATCCATTCAGTCAAGTAATTCTGAATCCAACTAACTGTACTATCATCCTTTCCAGTCCACATCTCTTCATCTGTTCCATAAGGATATTATGAAAGACCGTCAGTTGTCTTGCTGAAATCCAAATACACGATGTCTTCAGTATCCCCTGAATCTGCTAATCTCATAATCTTGTCTGAAAAACAAATTGAATTAGTTTGGCATGACTTGTTCTTAATGAACCGAGAATGGTTCATAGGGATCTTTTCTTCCTTTTTTTTAAGTTTTGAAAAATTGCCCTTTTAATAACCTTTTCTAGAACTTTGCCAGAAATTAATGTCGCGCTTCCTGACCTACGATTCGAAGGGTCCATCTTCTTCCCCCCTTTATTTTAAGTGTGACATTTGCTAATGCTACTCCTTCTATTACCCACAAAGGTCACTGACAGTAGTTGGGGCAACTAACTATAGAAGTTATCTTAGGGTCCTGGGGTGAAGTTCTTCTGGGCCTGATCTTGGGAAGGAAGAGAGATGCTCTTCTACCACTTCCTCATCATACTGGGTTTCAATTCCTTGTTACCTGCTTCTGTTCTAGACTTCCCAGTTGGAAGGTCATTCTCCTGAGGAGAGAATACAAGAAAAATAGGAATTAAATAGTTCCACCTTCTCCATTATCTTCTTCTCTACCTCGTTCAGGAGTCCTTTCTGTAACTTCTAAATTGTCCATTTCAACTGTATACACACACAACATATACATACATACATACATGCATATATATCTAGTATGTATGCTGTGTGTGTGTGTATGTGTGTGTTAATTTGAGTCACAAAGTCCATTGGTATGGGACTCTCTCCTCATTGGTAGAGATCAATGTGTGAGGGACAGAGCAGGGTGAGAGGAGAGAGGGGAGCATTGATTACCTTACTTGATGTAATCTCTTTGACCTTTGAGTGCTTTTGGTTTCCAGTTTTGAGAAAGAAGATGGAGGATGTCAATCCCACTTCAGGTTGCTAAAGGGAACCTCCAGGAAGAAGCTGATATGAGAAGAGTTGGCAGTCTCCATCTTGTCCCTCTCTCTAGCTTACTATACTAGAGACTTTTGGGAATTTCTTCATGGGTATGATTTAAGACTCTCTGTCTTCATTGAGCTGTTATCTTGCTCCTAATGGGAAAGCTTCTTTATTCTTTATTGTCAGGTGTATATCGTCCCTTGTATATTCTCTCTGATTTCTGGTTTGTTATTGACTTGGATAAATGAATTTCTTTGCTATCTACTGTGTGTGTTCATTTTGGAACTGGTATTTGATGGGAAGGGAATTAAACCTTGTACATAAAGTTTAGAGTTCTCATTTTCCCCATTAATGAACAATGATCAGAAATTTAACTTGAACCTTAAAATTACATCCCCGAGGCTAATAATATTTAATAAATCAGATAGATATAATTCTAGTCCTGTACCCCTTCTTGCTAAGGAGAGCAATATGGCTAAGCTTCTGGTCCCAACCTCCTGCTTCCTCTCCTAGTATCAATTAAAGTCTCCCTCAGAGGAGATTGGGGAGGAAGAGGCTGGAGATGTCTAATTTTCCTCCCTTTAAGCCACACAAAGTACCCCTATGCCAAATATGGGGGATAGTCTTGATAAAGATGTATATATGTACATATAATATATATATGCAATATACACATGTACACAGTATATATGTGTATACATATACACAGAGTATCTATTATATACATAGACACATATATGTATATACTATAATAATACACACCTTTATCTTTATAAATATATTAAAAAATTATCAGTCAACAAGCATTTATTAAATGCTTCATGAGTTCAAATCCAGCCTCAGACACCTACTAGCTGTGTGATCCTGGGCAAGTCACTTAACCCTGTTTGCCTCAGATTCCTCATCTGTAAAACGAGCTGGAGAAGGAAATGGCAAACTACTCCAGTATCTTTGCCACAAATGGGGTCACAAAAAGTTGGACACAACTGAAATAACTGAACAACAAATGTGCCAAAAAAATGTGCCATACACTGCTAAGCATGGAAACACAGAACATACATTCCTATGTGTCTGTCTGTCTGTCTATCTATCTATCACACTGGAATTCTTCCTTTTGACTGTCAGTCATAATTTGGACTTGGCATTCTTCTTTGACTTGGTTTTTCCTATGTGGATGATAGGGTCAGATTCTTTTTTGAGAGGTTATTATCTCTTGTAGGAGGCTCTGTAATGTTCTGGGGTTCAGCCTTACAAATACAATGGCATATGAATTCAGGTGCATTCAAAAGGCCTCACCCTCTAAAGGGAATCCTTCAATCTGAAAATATTCATAATAGATTTGTGAGGCTTTTATATCAGTTACAAATCTTTTCAATGCAACTTACAAGTCTTTGGCTTTTCTCATTCTTTCTTCCTGTCCCATATTTTCCAATAAATTTCTCACTGTCTCTTCTTATTTCCACTTTTGCAATGAAATCGCTGAACATGAAAGTGTGTATAAGGAACCAGAGTGCAGAATTGTCATTGAGGCCATGAAAATTGATAGAAGACACTTAGGCAATGGGAACTGAAGAGAGGAGGCTGTGTCTCGTGGTTCATTCAATTCAGCAAACATTTAGTAAGCATATACTGTGTCCAAGGCATCGGACTGTGTTTTGGGGATACCCCAACAAGAATGTCTCTGCCCTTAGGGAACTTATATTCTACTGGAGAATCACAGTACACATACACATTAAGTGAATACAAAATACAGTAGCTGGTACTGCTGACAGGATTAGCTTTATAAAACCTTGGTACATCATGAAACCTTTTCCTTTCTTATTGTTATCTCTTCTCTTCCCCTATTCCCATCCCCTACGGTACATTTCCCGGTAGAATTGCATGTAAATTTCCTTTAAATCAGTTAAGAGTGTATTATTATTGATGAGCAGAGGAAGGATGGAGCAAAATGAATTCTTACTGTCCTCCCTTTGTAGAGGGTCCAGAGCACAGGAAATCTCAGAAGACAAGGGAGGGTGACACCAGGGAGCTGAGACCTGCACTTGTTGGTAATAATAAGAATAATAATTTAATAGTTTTTGACTCTCTGTGACCCTATTTCATGGGTTTTTCTCGGCAAAGATACTGGAGTGGTTTGCCATTTCCTTCTCTGGCTCATTTTACAGATGAAGAAACGGAGGCAAACAGGATTAAATGACTTGCCCAGCTAGGAAGTGTCTGAGGCTAGATTTGAACTCCAGGCCCAGCACTCTATTCACTATGCCTCTTAGCTGACCCAAGAATAATGTTAGCTAACATTTATGTAGCATTTACTATGCACAAGGTACTGTGACAAACAAATTCTTATCTCATTTGCTCCTCACGATAGCCCTGAGAAGTAGGTGCTATTATTATCTCATTTTACAGTTGAGGAAACTAAGGCAGACAGAGGTTAAGTGACTTGTCAAGGGTCACACAGCTTGGAAGTGGCAATAGGATCACAGCATAGAGGCAGATGGCTGTGCCTCATGGCACCTTGAGCTCCAGCTCTTCAGAAGTCCTTCTGCCCCTTCTTTCTCTTCTGTTTCATTCTTCTGCCTTCCAGTTTCTCGATCCTCAGGCACTTGGTAGAGATTCCCCTTCATCTCCTTATAATCTTTTTAAATTTTTTTTCTCCTTTTAGAGTCTTTCTTTCTTCAGGGGAATTTCATTCTCTCTGGTCATCTCTCCAGTCTTTTTGCTATTGACTGCCTTCCCTTCAGGAGGCAGAAAAGATGAGAGATGGGACCTATTTACACCTGGGACTCATCTGGAAAATCAGGTGAAAAGGATTAGTCTCATGTGTGCCAGTGTGTGTGTGTGTGTGTGTGTGTGTGTGTGTGTGTGTGTGTGTGTGTGTGTGTGTGTGTGTGTGTGTGTGTGTGTGTGTGTGTGTGGTGTTCGTGCACATTTGTGCCACCAACCTACTTGTGAGCGTCACTTTTCTATCAAGAAACAGGGAGACTTATGGGTGTCAGGGAGAAGTATGGATGGGTACGTAGTTGGTGTCTACACAGTCTAGAACAAACACCTGCCCGGAGATTCTGGTGCTTACCCCACTTTCGTAGGCTGCCATGTCCTGGACAGGCTACTTCTTTTTCTTGATTTTGTATTTTTTGGGGAGGGATCAGGGATGGGGGAGGGTCTGGATCTATGATTTTATTTTTGTAGACAGCTACTTGTCTACAAGCTGTCCTTTATCAGTGCAGTCGGGTAAATCATCTGTAAATTATAGCTTTACAGCATGGACTGTGGGCACTGAAAATTGAAGTGGTCTGCCCTTGGTCCCACAGCTAGTATCTGTTAGAGGCAGGCCTTCTTGAACTTCAGGGAAGCTCTCTGTCCTTTATGTCAACTTTCCAGTCTGGCACCCTTTGTAGAGCTCCTTGTAGGAGCTGTTGTTTTCCTGAATCCAGGATGGCTGCCCTGCCTTCTGTATTGTGGTAGTAGGAAGGAGGAAGATCCCTTATGTTTGTGTGGGAAGCTACTGTGGAATGTTTCTCTTACTCAGAGAATCCCAAAGGAGACTAAGAGGTCACTGTGGTGGTGTCTTTGGTAATGAAGATGTATTTAGTGTCTGACATTTTATTTGCATGGTTTAATCTGGTTGTAGATGAGTCTCTCCAAAGAGACAGGAAATTGCTACTGGGACATAATATAAGGTGACTTGTCATTGTCTTTTGGACTTTAAATTATATTCCCATCAAAGGAGATGGACTTCATAATTACCTGGAAAGGCTTATACAATTTGATGCTAAGTGAGAAGAGCAGAACCAGGAAAAGCCTGTACACAATCACGGACACATCGTATGTGTGATGACCAACCTTGATAAACTGGACTCTCAACAATGCCCAGCTAAAAGACAATTCTACAAGCCTCAGGATGGAAGGAGATATCTAAACACAGAGAAAGATCTAGAAAGACTATAGTTTAAATGGGGACTGAAGCAAAACATGCTATTGTTCTTTTTCATGTTTGTTTGTTTTTTTCTCTCAATGATTACTCATTGGTTACAGCCCTTCTATATAACCAAACTATTGCACAATGTGAAAGTATTTGCAGATCCTATACATGATTACATGCCACCATGGGAGGGGGGGAGGGAGGGGAGAAAATTTGAAACTCAAGGGATTGTGGAATTGAATCTTGTAAACTAAAATAAATTTAAAAATTATGTTCCTTCAAAAAAATTATATTTCCATCTACATTTTACAAAGCATGGCCATGCAATCAATGTTCCTTATATATAAATCCTTAATTCTAAGAGAAAAAAAGTATAGCTTGAAAGAACATCATAATAATAATAGCTGGCGTTTATATAATACCTACTATGTGCCAGCCATAGTGGTGTCAAGGTCTTTAGAATTATTTTATTTGATCATCAACAAAAGCACTGAGAGGTAGGCACTATTATTATCCCCATTTTGCAGATAAGGAAACTGAGGGAAACAGAGCTTATGTGACTAGCCCAGGATCACATGTGTTTGAGGCAGATTTGAACTCAGGTCTTCCTGACTCGCGGCCCCTTCTAGCTGTCTTTGAGTTTTGTGCTTTTTGACTTTGGTTGGCACCAGCATGATGCCAATTCAACATTTTACACATGTAGCTATATGATTTACCAGCATTAAAGATGGATTGATGAGGAAGCATGGTGCAGAAAATTCTAAAATTGGAGTCAGGGAGCACAGAGCTCTAATTCTCTCTCAGATGCTTGTTGGTTCTCTGACCATGGGCACATCTCTCTGAACTTCGCTCAGTTTTATTGCTTGATATGGGCTACAGCCTGCTAGGAGAGGGAGGTCTGCAGATGCAGTTTCTTTTGCGCATCATTTTCATTAACATCACCGTTGTCCTTATCATCCTTATTCTTGTCATCCCAGCTCAGTTTAATTAAACAAATATTTATCAAGTGCCTGCTGTGGAGATTCAAAGACAACAATGCAATGGTCTCTGCTTTCAAAATCTTACGTTCTCCTGGGAATGTGGGTGGGGAGCGTAGCCTGGACATAGACTAGTACACGGTCTAGGTTTTCAGGGATGTGGTGGCAGGGTCACCAAACTTCTGTACAAACACTTCTTGTCACTCAGCATTGATGGGAAGATCATCGTAACGGGCCCTTATATAGCGATTAAAGACTTTAAAAATGCTTTGAATACATTATTTTATTTGGTTACTGAAGCCTATAGATGTAGCAGGCTCTATCAAGCTGAAGTTAAGCCATAGGCTCTGAATAGAATGTATGTGCATATGCACGTATAGCTAAGTACGCCTGTTGCATATTTGGGCAAGTGTTTTTGCTTAACTTCGGATTGAATCTGGGGTGTGCATGTGTGAGACAAACATGAATACATATACACATATAAAGACACATATGTATGTATGTAGACACACATATTTATACATGCACACACATATGAAATAATGAGCTACCTGGCTCAGTGGATAGAGTGCTAGATCTGAAATCAGGAAGACCTGAGTTCAAATTTGGCCTCAAACACTTACTAGCTGTGTGAAATTGGGCAAGTCACTTAACCTCTGTTTGTCTCAATTGACTGAAGAAGGAAATGGTGAACTGTTCCAGTTTCTTTGCCAAGAAACCTCCATATGGGGTCATGAAGAGTTGGACATGACTGAAAATGACTGAACAACTATGCATATATGTGTGTATGTATGATTATGTATATATGTATATGTACACACATGTCACATGCTCATAGACTTGCAATACAGGTTTCATACATGCATAGTGACCTATAAAAAGAGACAATTATACTTGAGCACTTCCTACCATGGCTTAGAGCTTGAGAACTAACAGTGCAGACTGTATTAAATACTCATTTGTTAATTAAAAAATGGCCTGTTTTCTAATACATACTTTAATATTTCAAAGATCCATGATTTTGTCATAGGAGGTATTGTTTTTATTAAAACAAATCAAAACCTCTCTATAGTTTCCTAGACGTTGAGTTGCTTTGGCCAAAAAAAAAAAAAAAAAATCATCAACTGGCAGCCCAGCCTTCTATTAAGAACCAGAAAATGTCTTAAGGGTCACTTAGTCCCAACCCTTCACCATTGGTAGCACAAGTAGAGTCAGGATTTGAACGCAGAGGCTCTGATTCCAAATACAGCTTTCATTCTACTGTATGACACTGTCTTTTGGTGACAAACATTTCTAAGGCTAAATTGGTCTTTGGTCAAGCAATGGGGCAATATTTGAAACATTTCCAGGTTTCATTGATTTTGGGAACCCAATGCCATCTCTATGCAGTGATGAAAAGCTGAAGAATTACTGTCCTGGCACCTCTGCTTTGATTCAGAGAACAAAACTAGCTTCTCGTTTGAACCCCCTTTTCTCTAGGGGATCTAGGTCCTTTGGTTTTGAGGTAGAAACTGAAGCAGTTTATAGAAAGAAGGCCTCATCAATCTATAGAAGAAATGGAAACAGGACAGAATTCTGGTCAGTCTATTAGCACTTTGACCAAGAGTCTTTCTTCTTTAGGATTTGTGTCATTTAGCCAGTCCAAGATCAAATTCAAATTTTAAGGCCCTATTTGTTGGAGTGACCTGCTATGGAAATAGTTTGCTTAGATTTTAGTAGAACCTTTGGTAAAATATTTCATACTATTCTTGTGGAGAAGATGGAGAGTTATGGATTGGATTATAATATAGTCTGATTAACCAATTGGATGGTTGAGTTAAAAAGATTATTTGATAATGGATCAATGTCAATGTGACAGGAGTCTCCAGGGGAATGACTACCCTAGGAATCTGTGCTTGACTCTGTATTAATGTTTTTCAGTGACTTGAATAAAGGTACAGATAATATACTCATCAAATCTGTTAATTATAGAAAGCTGCAAGGGATGATTAACACACTTGGAGACAGGAACCAAAAGGATCTTGATAGAATGGATCAGTGGTATCAAACTCAAATAAAAACAGGGGTCACTAAATGATGCATAACGATCCATGCAGGTCATATATTGACTTAGAAAATCACATAATAACATTATCCATGTCCTGTTGTACTTTATTTTGTTAAATATTTTTCAGTTACATCAGGCATTGTCTTTGACACCTCTGGGCTACATCACTGGGTAAAATCTTATAAGATGGAACTCATTAGGGATAAATATAAGGCCCTGCACTTGGGTATTAAAAAAATCAGAAGTATGAGACTGGGAGTTCTTTTACTTCCACAAGGACCTAGTCTTTTCAATTGTTTCCACTGGGGACTTCTTTCATAGTCTTCTCTGCCCTTGTACAAGAGTACAGGACCTGAAATATGAGTCTGGTCTTGTGCTTGTGAAATAAGACAATCACAGGAAGACTTAGATTGTTTGTGCTACTTCTATATCACAGCAGTTCTCAACTTGGCAGTCCGAGGCCATTTACTAAGTCTAAAAGCCCAGTTAGTTGCACACCTACTTCTGGCACAGGTGCTGACATTGAGGCCTACTGATGCTGTCAGTCTGCTTTGTTTATGAATTGATTTCTAATAATACCAATAACCAATAAGGAAGAAGCCAAGAAACATAAAGAAGTAGTAGTAGTAGTAGTTGTAGCAGTAGTAGAAATAGTAGCAGCAGTATCAGGAGTAGTAGCAGTAGCAGTAGCAGTGGTAGTAGTAGCAGTAGTAATAGTAGTAGTAGTAGTAGCAGTAGTAGTAATAGTCATAGTAGTAGTCGTAGTAGTAGTCGTAGCAGTAGTAGTGTAGAAGTAGTAGCAGCAGTAGCAGCAGTAGCAGTCGTAGTAGTGGTAGTAGTAGAAGTAGTAGAAGTAGTAGCAGCAGTAGCAGTAATAGTAGTGGTAACAGTAGTAGTAACAGCAGGAGTAGTAACACTATTAGTATTAGTAAAAGTAGTAGTAGCAATAGCAATAATAGTAGTAGCTGCAGAAGTAATAGTAACAGTAGTAGTAGTAGCAGCATAAGCAGAAGTAGTAGCAGCAGCAATAATAGTAGTAACAGCAGTAGCAGTAGTAACAATATGAGTAGTTGCAGTAGTAGTAACAGTAGCAGCAGCAGCAGCAGCAGCAGCAGTAGTAGTAGTAGTAGTAGTAGTAGTAGTAGCAGTAGAAATAGTAGCAGCAGCAGTAGTAGAAGTAGTAGTAGTAGTAGTAGTAGTGGTAGTAGTAGTAGTTATTATGTATTAATATTATCTTTATTTATTTTTTATTGTTTTGCTAAATAATTCTCAATTATATTTTAATCTGGTTAGAGCAGTGTGCAGCATATGATCTGGGTGTTTGATACCTCTGATCTAGAAGACTAGAGTTGAAGTATCTTGTCCAGGGTAACAGGCAATAGTAGTATGTGTGAGAGAAGGTTTTATTTTAACCCGGCTTTGAGGTCAGCTTTTTAACTATTTGCAATAGGGGTTCTTAATTTGGGATCTATGAACTTATTTAAAAATATTTGGTAACTAAATTTAAATATAATTGGTTTCCTTTATAAGCCCATGTGGTTTATTTTATGCATTTAAAAACCAGTTTACCTATTAGATTGGCTAATGGGACAGAAAAGGAGAATGACTGATGTTGGAGGGGATATGGGAAAAATGAGATATTAATGCACTATGGGTGGAGTTGTGAACTGATTCAACCATTCCGTAGAGTAATTTGGAACTATGCTTGAAGGGATATAAAACCAGGCATGCCCTTTGATGTAGCAGTGCCTCTACTTAGTCTGTATCCAAAAAGAGATAAAAACCGAAAGGGAAAAAGGACCTATATGTATGGAAATATTTATAGCAGCTCTTTTCTAGTGGCAGAGAGTTGGAAATTGGAAGGATGTTCATCAGCCAGGGAATGGCTGAACAAATCATGGTATAGGATGGTGTTATAAGAAGCATGCTATCTATTGTGTTATAAGAAATAATGAGCAGATTGCTCTCAGAAAAACTTGCAAAGACTTACATGAACTGATGCAAAGTGAAATATACTATGTACAAAGTAACAGCAATTGTAAGATGATCAGCTGTGAATGACTTATTCTCAGCAATACAGTGATCCAAGACAACTCTGAGGACTTAATGATGAAAAATGCTATCCATCCCCAAAGAAAGAACTGATGGTATCTGAATATAGATTGAAGCATACTTTTTAAACTTTCTTTATTTTTCTTGAGTTTTTTGTCTATGTTTTCTTTTGCAACATGACTAATATGGAAAAATGTTGTGCATGACTACACATGTATAACCTATATTGAATTGCTTGCTTTTTCAGTGGGGGTGGGGAGGGAGGAAGGAAGAGAATTTGAAACTCAGAGTTTTAAAAACAAATGTTAAAAATTGTTTTTACATGTAATTGGGGAAAAATAAAACGCTAAATAAAAATTTAAAATCCCAGCTCACAGTGGAAGGTAGCAATAGACTAAATTCAGAGAAGGGGCCTGTTCATGGGTTTCATCAGATTGCCAGAGGAATCCAGGACACAAAAAAGGTGAAGAAGCTCCATATTACACTAAGCTGCAGAGGAAAGAACAGAATTCTTGAGTCTACAGAGAGCTAGTTTACTTTTCTGCTTTGCCTCAAAAAACTGAGAGGAGGGAGATAGCCCAGATGTATGTGTAGGGATGGCCGGTCATTGAGGTATGGTAATGTCACATTTCTGCTCTGTAGGGACATTGTATAGCCAGTTTCTTGTGTGGCCTAAACAAAGAAAAGAAATGACACAATTCCTTTAGTGAGTATATAGCCTAAGAGGTGAGGCTGAGTCCAGAGGGGACATCGCTGGCCTGGTCATGATCACTCAGATCCATCAAAGCAGCATCAGAGGGCGGGGACTCACACCACCCACCATCATCATCATTGCCACTATCACCATAAATGGTCAAAGCCTTAGGGAGGCAGATTGTAGTAGATAAACAGTAATTTCAGGTGGACAGTCATTGGGAGCATGCTTTCTACCCCCTGGCTTCCTACTTCTATTGGGGACTCTAGGGTTTTGGAATTCTCCTCCAACCCTGGGTGTTTGACCTAGCCTGGTCTCAGGGTTGCATTCATTTGGACCCTGAGTTGGCCCCTACACCACTCTTCTTAGGAAAGTATTTTTTAATTGGCCTTTATAGATAATTGTCCTCATCACTGTCGCGTGACAGTACTCCACCAACTTTCTTAATTAAAACATTTTTGAACAAACTTGAAAACTCCCATATACGTTAAAAAATATATGAAGCCATGACTTACCTATTCCATCATAAGATCATAGATCTAAAGCTAAAAGGGCCTGCAAGGACCATCTAATCTAACCTGCCTATTTTAGAGATGAGACAGGTGAGGCCTAAGAAAGGTTAAATTATTTGCCTAAAGTCACACAAGTAGTAAGCATTAGAGACAGGATCTGAACCCGTCTTCTGTTTTTTTTTTTCTGCTTTATCAAACCACTGGAATATCTTAAATTTGACATGCTTACCAGCTCCCCAAGCTGGAGTACAATAGTCACAATCTATTTGTTTGAGGTTGATGTGACTTGATCAATGTGTGGTCTTTTATGGGGGGCAGGGAGGAGACGTTATCCTGTGATTGTACTCTTATGGGAGGTGCCCAACGAGGAAATTTTCTCTACCAAGTATATCAACTCTACCATGTATATCAACTACTTTTTTGTAATGTATAGAATTAGGGGGTTGCCTGAGCCATTGAGGGCTTGAATATTTGCCCTGGTTCACTCAGCCAGTACTGTCAGAGGTGGGATATGAATGCAGGTCTTCCTGACCACAAGGTCAACTCTCTAACTGCTACACTATGCTGCTTCTCATGTAGCTCTCAGTTTAAGAAATCTAACTGGAACTTAAAAAAGATTAGTTTCTACATAGTAGTGAAATTTTGCTGATGTTTATTAAGTGCATATTCTCCATTTAATAATACAGTCTCAAAGTTTCTAAGTTTAAAATAAAACAAAGGAGAAACTTGAATACAAATGTGTCAAAACAAATAGAACCTGAGTTCACAATGCAACCTTGGGCAAATGACTTAAACTTTCTAAGCCTCAGTTTCCTCATCTGGAAAATGAGGTCATTGGACTAGGGGACCTCTGAGGTCCATGAACCCAGAATCCTTTGAGGACAGAATCAAAGTGATAATGAAAAAGGAAAATTCTGTTTATTTGAAATCCTATAGTGTTATCAGGTCTTTATAGGACAGAGAATTCTGAAAGAAAAAAAGGCAAGGGAAAAAAAGTATTTTCAATATCTTGAGTAAGTTTGCTTCGTGTACACCTTGCTTTTCAAAGCACAGGCCTTTGTCTTGCCAGAAATGTACTTGATGGGCCTCTCCAAAGTTGAATCATATTAATCCCTGAAGGCACCTATGTGAACTAACCACAGGAAAGATCACGTTCACTCCTGCAAAGTAGTCCAAGTGGCATTATATTTATGAAAAGCATTTGTTTAAGGGTTTAAGGATTGCTGACTTCACAAGTTACTTATTTGCCTCATTTAGGAAACAATCCCACTTTCAGGAGTTTGGTTGGAGCCAAATTCTGCAGACTTTCTCTAAGACTCCTGTGTAACCAAAGTAATTGAGAAGCCATTTATATCAACTGTATGGATGTCATGCTCTTAGGCTCTTGCTACCGTTGATTCTGAGCTAGCATTGAGTGCTCTCATAGCCTTTTCCCCATGTTTCCTTGGGGCTATAATGGCCCTTCCAATTTTCAGTTTTGTTTCAATTACTACCCTAGGTGAGTCAAGAGGTCTATGATGGTGACAATAAAAGTGGCACTTTGGAGAACTGGTCATCCCATGTTCACCCAGTTCTATTTATAGCCCAAGTTGGGACTGAATATGCAAACAAAAAGCCCAATTTAATGTAAGCTTCTTCAGGGCAGGTACTGTTTTCTACTTTTTCATTTTATACTAAGCACCTACGTGCTTAATAAATTCTTATTGGATTGAGCTGAAGAATAAAGGATGTTTTAAAATCTTTCTTTTGCCCTGCAGATACGATGGATAACTGTTTGGTGGTTCAGATTTTTCTGGAACAATACAGTCTGTTATTTAGGTTCTTCAGGGAGGGCACAGATTAATCACTGCTACCATTTGTAGCTGGGGACCAGCATCATTAGCCTACATAGATGTTCAGTGTCTTCTTGGTACTGGAGAAGAACTTCCTGGTAAAACATGATCACATTATCACATTGGAGACTTGTCTTAAATCCAGAATTTTTATATTATTTGTATATATGAGAAAATTGCTAGGGGAACATTCTTTTTAGAAGAGATATGATGACAGATAGGAGAAAAGGATTGCTGTACAAGAAAGTCTCAACTTGTTATCATCTTTCATTTAAGGGCTCTCATTTTGAAACATCCATGGAGTTAATCTCAGGGAGAAAAAAGCCTAACACTTCAAAATGACCTGGGAATCTCTCTTAATTGACAGTTGGTCTTTAAACACTTCAACATAAGGCCTTTCCTTGAGTGGCAAGAAGGGATTAAACTCCACTGCTGGGGTGAAGTGGGAGTTTGACAATGACAGAAATTCCCATTTCTTCTCAGTGGCCTCTTTCACTTGGCAGGTTCCCTATTCTGGGACTGGGAGTAAATCAGTAAAGCATGATCTGAGGATTTGGGGAGATTGGAAGGATCCCTATCTCTCTTGGAAAGAAGACGTTCATTCCATTCTGTGGGGGGATAAGTGTGATTAAGTCTGGTGAATCCCTCCATTAATGTAGCTCTTATCTACTAGTTGAAAAGACAAAATTCAAAGCATAACACACCCTTTGGCAACAGGCCCTTCTTGGAGCCTTTCCTACTGTGCTCAGGTTTAGCATTGTGGTTAATGGAAATGGGCTATCTTGGTGGGGCGCCTCTCCCATCACTTGTTGATAGATTAAAGGAGGGGGATGAATTTGTTCTCTCCTTAAAGCTCTCTCATTATAGCATGTCTTTTCTTGAAATCTCTCCCGAGGTTCTTCTCTTTTATCTTTCTCTTCCCATGTTGACTTTTTCTTCTCAATGATTTTTCTTCAGAATGGACTTAGCTGGACTGACCTTCTGAATGTTCCTCACATACCACACACTCCATCTCTAACTCTGCACCTTTGTCCTGGATGTTCCTCTGTGCATAGAATGTGTTTCCTCCTGACCTCTGCCTCTTAGAATCCCTTGTTTCTTTCGAAATTCAGTCCACCTTTCTACATGAAACCTTTTCTTATTCTCCCAGGTGCTACTCTTCACTATCCCCCCTCCCTACATTACCCTGTATTTATTTTGTATATAATTATATGTATGTGTTTTCTCTCTTGATAGAATGTAAGCTCCTTGAGGACAAGACTGTTTCACTGTGGTCAGTGTATCTCTAGCATCTAGCTCAGGGCCTAGCACGAAAAAATGCTTACTTGTTTCATTCAGTAGGATTGGACTTGTTTTCTAAATTTATTTGTCCAAAGTCACTGAGATCAGAGTAAGTAGATGAAAGAAATAAGGAAATAAGATTAAATGTTTGAGAGACATTTAACATACTGTCAACCTAGAGTTGGATAGGAAAGAAAGTGAAGAGACCTAGGCAGCTGATAGAGTACAAGTTTATGTGACTATGAAACACCGCCTTGGTATTAGATGAGGGCTTACTGTAAATGAATTATTCTCTAATCACAAGTAAAGATGGGTAGTATAGGTATTAAGCACAATTGAACCTTAGGAGGCCATGTTACTCCAGGTAAAGTTAAGATCCTGAGCCTAAGATATAAGTTCGAGGTTTTAAGGAATTTCCTTCCTTCCTTCTTTCCTTCCTTCCTTCCTTCCTTCCTTCCTTCCTTCCTTCCTTCCTTCCTTCCTTCCTTCCTCCCTTCTTTCCTTCCTTCTTCTGTTTCTCTCTTTCTTTCTTCGCCTTACTGTTAAAAGGCATACCATCTCACCTATTTCAAAAGATGCTTTCTTCCTGTCCTACCTGTCACATTCCTTCCCCTTCTTTCTCCTTCCTGTATTGGAATTGTGGGCATTGTAATGGTTTCTACTGCATGTATGGTTTTGAGCAATGCCTAGCACAGTGCCTTCCACATAGTAAGCACTTAATAAATTCTGGTCGAATTATATTGAATTGAGAAAAGAAGGGATTTAGATTGATGAACTGCTCTGGGGTCATGGAGAATTTTCTTTATTTGCCAATCTAGTTATTAGGTCCAGGGTCAGTGGGAGAAGAATAAATCTTATGATTACATTAAAGCAAGCATTTGGGGAATGTTACACCAAGGAGATATTTAGTAACCCAAATAGAACTAAGGCAATGATATGAGTCTTCCAAAGCTGTGTTCTAACAGGCTAACTAATAGCGTATTTGAAAGTTTTGAGATATTTTAGGTTCATGACTGTTTCAATCAGCTTTCAAAAGAGATGTTTTACTTGCTGATTGTTTTTTGGAATTTCTTGATGATGTGAGATCAAGGTTTCACTGACTCTTATTTGCATTGGAGGGACTAATGGAATCCTTAATGCATCTGCATCACGTTTTCTACTTTATACATGTGATATTTATAAAGGATTTTCTGGATATTTTTTCTTTTCCCCTTTTTTGCATTCAAATGAAAGAAAAGCGTGTGTGTATGTGTTTATTATCTCACCACATTAACTGTCAAATTTACATGATTCTTTGGTTAATTAAAATTTGTAAAGCCCTAGTAATACTGTCCACATCTTGTTTTAACTTGATGAGATGCTTACATAGTTGTGTTAAGCCACACACTAATTTTTCTATTAAACAGTATTTCCTAGCCATCTAGGATCAGGCCTATTAGAATAATGTACTTAGCATAACAACTAAAGTGGCTGGATTTGTTTTCCAAAACCTCATACCCACATAAATGTGTTTTGTTTTGTTTTTTCTTTTTGAAAGTGGATATAATGCTTTTAAAATCTAGAGAGCTAAGCATAAAAATTGGAACCTTTCCCTCTCTTTTTCTTTTATGCTGCTCAAAATTGTGGGAGAGAGAGGAAAAAACAAGGTAGAATTGGTAAACACTTCTTTGAGATGAGAAATTCTGCAGAAAGTGGTCTACCAGGACATTGTAAGGTAGTGAGGAGAGTGCAGGATTCATAGAAATATTACCTGAAAAGGTGAAAACTAGATTGGGAGAAGATCCCAAAGGTTCCAGCTCTCACCCTGCCCCTACCAGATGTGACCTTTGACAAGTCACCCTCTGATTCTGTGACTACTTTGAGAATGAAGCCAAAGGCTTGTGAGTCTGCATGCATTCCCATGTAATTTGATTTTATCTTATTTTTGTTGATATCTCTTGTTCTTACATCACCTTTATTTCTGTATATATCCCTCCAACTAGCCATACTTTGTAACAAAGGTTTAAAAAGAAAACAATTTGACAAGACTGACCAAGAGGCAAACCTGTCTGCCCTCTTGAGAGGGGAGGGAGGGTTATTTTCCAACTCTTCTCCAGTGCAAAGCTTGGTCACTGTAATTATAAAAACTTCAGGTTTGTATTTTTCTATTTACATTGCTGTAGTCATTATTTTGTTTTCTTGAGAAAGTGTGTGTGTATGTGTTCTGTGCTGGATTTTGCATCAATTCATATAAGTCTTCCAATGTCTCTCTACATTATTTGTGTTCATTTTTTTATAGTGTAGTAGTATTTCATTCTAAGGGTGTTTCAAAGGTTTTAGTGCAGTTTTAATCCTAAAATATCCCGTATTCATATACCACAATTTGTCTAGCCATTCCTCAATTTATGGGCACCGTGTTTACACTCCGTTGCTACCACAGAAAGTGCTACTATGAATATTTTGTTAAAACCAGAACTTTTTTTTGGTCTTTGGAATATTTACTTCCCTTTGGGATCACTGAGTTAAAGGGTATGGACATTTTAGTTACTCTTTTTTTTAAATGTACAGGCATACCTTGGAGATATTGCAGGTTTAGTTCCAGATCACTACAATGAAGCAAATATTGCAATAAAGGGAGTCACATGAATTTTTTGGTTTTCCGGTGCATCTAAAGGTTATGTTTATACTATACTGTAGTCTGTTAAGTGTGCAATAGTATTATGTCTAAAAAATCCAACATATATACTTTAATTAAAAATACTTTATTGTTAAAAAATATGCTAGTCATCATCTGAGCCTTCACCAAGTTGTAATCTTTTTGCTGGTGGAGGGTCTTGCCTTGATGTTGATAGCTGCTGACTGATGGTGGAGAGGTTACTGAAGGTAGGGGAGGCTGTGGTGATTTCTCAAAATAAGACAACAATGTAGTTTGCTGATTGATTCTTCCTTTCACTTGAACATTTACAGGCCATTGTAGGGTTATTAATTGACCTAATTGTAATATTGTTGTGTCTCAGGGAAGGAGGAGGGGGAAAGGCAGGCTTGTGGAGCAGTCAGAATACACGCAATATTTATAGATTATGCTTGCCATTTTACATAGGTGTGGTTGATGGCTCCCCTAAACAATTACAATAGTAAGATCAAAGATCACTGATCACAGATCACTTTGCTAGTTATAATAATAATGATAAAGTTTGAAATATTACAAGAATTATTGATATGTGACACAGAGACATGATATGAGCCCAGGCCATTGGAAAAATGTCGTCAATAGACTTGTTCGACACAAGCTTGCCGCAAACCTCCAAAAAAAAAATGCAATATCTGTGAAGTGCAATAAAATGAGGCATGTCTGTCATTCCAAATTTCATTCCAGAATGATTGGATCAATTCACAGCTCTACCATCTGCTCTAGTGTTCTGGTCCTTTCATACTTCTTCCAACACTGACCATTGCTATCTTTTGTCTTCTTTGCCGACTAGCTAGGTGTGAGGTGACACTTCAGAGTTGCTTTGACTTTCTTTCTCTTATTATAATTTGGAGCAATTTTTCATACGATTTTTAATATGTTGGGATTTTTTTTCTGAGTATTGCTTGTTCTTATCCTTCTACTGTTGATCCATTGGGATCATAATGTATGGTTTCCAGTTATGCCTTAGACCTGGAGAAGGAAATGGCCAACCACTCCTGTATCTTTGCCAAGAAAACCACCCAAAAAAACCCAAATGGGGTCATGAAGAGTCAGACAAGACTGAGATGACTAAATAACAACAAATGTTTTAAACTAGAAATATTTGAAAGATTTTTTTTCTCAATGAAAAGTTTAATCTTCTATTTAAAAAGCCATTTTCTAGCAAGATCTTATCTGTATCTAAAAGGAAATAAAAGGATTTTAATGAATTAAAGGAGAGTTCTTGGATGTGTTGGTTCTAATCTGTAGCTCAACCCACTGACCTTAACCTATATGTAGTTTCTGGGCTTGATATAATTTGTTCTTTCCCCCTCCTCTGGCTTCTGTAGACAGTGGAAATTTCATAAGTAATAATAACTGACTGATCAATAAGGTTCCTTCAGTACCAATCCACCACCTTCTGACTTTCTCGAAATCAGAATCTTTAGTTTGTATACCTGAAGCTTTAACTTCCAGAAAGAAATAATTGGCATATTCCATTTTTAAAGATCATTTTGAAAAGTAAGAGGTACTTTGTCACAGACCCCTAAAAACTTCTATCTTCATGCCTTGGAAAAAAGTACTTCATAAGTACTACCTCAAAAATTCCATGCTGTAAAAAAACCAGCATTCTCAGGGGTAGTCATGCTTCATATAGGGGTTGGGCAAGAGGCCCTCCAAGATCTTTTCCAATTCTTGGATATGAGAAACTTAGCAATAAACTGATGCTGTTGGAACTTACCTTTGTGCCCTTGTTCTAGGTACATTAGAAGGGTATGGTATAGTGTGGTCCATGGACCCTTGGAATTTCTTGTGACTCTTTCAGGAAGGGGATCAAAACTATTTTTAATCATTCTTGTTTTTCGGTCTTTTTTCAGTCATATTAAACTCTTCATGACTCTATTTAGTGTTTTCTTAGAAAAGATACTGAAACAGTTTGCCATTTCCTTTTCCAGCCTAATTTTACAGATGAGGAAACTGAGGCAAGCAGGATTCAGTGACTTGTCCAGGATCACACAGTTAGTAAGTATCTAAGGCCAGATTTGACCTCATGAAGATAAGCCTTCCTGACTCCAGGTCTGGCATTTTATCCACTCTACTGCCTAGCTGCCCCATTAAAAAATTAAATTTCATTTTTATTTAAATATTATTCTGAATAATATTAAGATGTTATTTGTTTATTAAAATATTCCTCCTCTTTTAAACTACATATCTAGATGAGGCCAGGTTTTTTCATATATGTTAATCAAAATAACATATTACAACAGATTGCATGTAGAAGCAGATCTGAGAATCCAACTATTTAATCTTAAGCCAGACATTAAAGGGATTTGAAAAAATATGTAAAACAATATAACTCTCCTCACTAAATTTACTTTTGTTTTGGAAAATATAGTTTTTTCCATAAAAATTTATTATTGATGTTAGCATGTAATATATTATTATTTTAAAATGAATTAATATCTACTTTAATTTCTAATATGGTAAATATTTCTAGATATAATCAAAGGTACGTTGTATCCAGCTCCAACCAGCTCTAGAGAGTTAATTGTTTCACCGTGAGCATTTATATCTTCGAAAAGGCAAATGCTACAAGACAGGGCTTGATTCATTGATTTATTAATTGTCTGGACTTAAGACGGTGACAAAGAAAACACTGGTAATGTAGATTAAACGTAAAGGTGTGTCATGCTTACACTCCACCTTGACCAAAAGCCAGTTGTAAAACACTTATCAGCACACTCCTGGATATAACCCACATAAACAAAGGGTCTTTGAGATCCTCAGTAATTTTTGTTTTTAGTTTAGGGAATAAAACAAGCATTTCCAAAACAGTATAATAAAAAAAAAAGATGATTGCACATGAAACTGCAAATCCTTATCGACAACTTGCTATTCCTTTTAAATATATAATGAAGTTTTTTCCCTTCCCTCCTTTTCCCCCGCACTAGAGATGGTTACCATTAGACACAAATAGGTATGTGCACACACACACACACACACACACACACACACACTCAATTTTTCAATAGAGACTTCTATCAGTTCTTTCTCTGGATGCAGATAACATCTTTCTTCAAATGTTCTTTGTAGTTAATTTGGGAATTTGTAATAGTCAAAATGACTTATTCACTCAAAGCTGTTCTTAAAACAATATTGCTGTTACTATATACCACATTCTCTTGGTTCTCCTCATTTAGATTCTCAATAATTTTTAAGGGTGCAAAAGAATTTTGGCACCCAAAAGTTTGAGAAGTGCTGACCTGCTATGAAGATTGTTGGACCTGCTGTCACAAGACCTGGCTTCAGATCCCAGCTCTGACACTGACTTGCTGGGTGATCATCAATGACTCATTTAACTTTCCTGGGTCTCAATTTCGTGATCTCAGAAGTGGGTATAACACTTGTACTGTGTACCGTACATACAGAGTTGTTACGAGGAAAGGATTTTGTTTATAGTGCTATATAAATGTGAGTTTTTATTACTTACTAGCTACCCTAAAAACTGGTATTTTGATCATTGTATGTTCCTCTGTGAAATTTTCTGGCTATTATTATTTATAACTTGCTCATATTATTTGGATTTTTTTTCCCTTGCTTTTTGGAGGGCAATTGGGGTTAAGTGACTTGCCCAAGGTCACACAGCTAAAGTGTGTCAAGTGTCTGAGGTCACATTTGAACTCAGGTCCTCCTGACTCCAGGGCCTGTGCTCTATTCACTGCGCCACCTAGCTGCCCCTTATTTAGATCTTTAAAACAAGAAAAAGATTGTCTTATCTACCCAAAAAGACTCCAAGCTTCTTGAGAAAATAATGCTTTCATCTTTTATGTTAGGAAAACCCTAGTATTTCTCAACCTTAGGATTTTGTAAAATAGGGGTGAGGAACCTGTGCCTTCAAGGCTATATGTGGCCTTCTAGGTCCTTGGGTGTGACCTTTTGATTGAGTCCAAGTTTTGCAGAACAAAGCCTTTTATTAAGGGGATTTGTTCTGTGAAGTTTGGATTCAGTCAAAGGGCCCCACTCTAGACCTTTTTTATAAAACCCTAAGGTTCAGAAAGGCTGCAGATTCCCCAACCTGGGGGTTCTTTGACCAAAAAAAATGTTTATAATCCTAGAAGTCCCTTCTCTTGTGGTTTCCCAGGCAGGAGTGATATATAGGAAACCTGTATTTCTCCAAGTGCTTTATTGAACCTGCACACCTATAGCTAGCAATGTTGGGGAATAAACAAACTTGCTATACATTAGAGCTCAAATGCCAATTTCTCCTAGGAAAATGGGACTCCATATTCAGAAAGACACATCACCCTCCTCCTCCCCCATCTCCATGATGTTCATAGATGGCAAGTTTTCCTTCCCCTTCCTAAATGTCCTTGAAGCATCCAAGGGCTTATGTTCTCTCTGTTGTTGTTTGCTCTCATTATAGTACCATTGGTCTTCATTGGTACAATTGTAGGAAGGACCAGTCCCATTTCAGGTGGGGGTGGTAGTGGTAGTTTCTGTGACACTTGCCTATTGACTACTTCTTCATCCTCCACTTATTCCAGCCTGGTTCCTACTAACTTCTAGAGAATAGATAATGGAATCTAGCTCCCTTCTCTAGACAGAGGTGGGATAACTAGAACAGCAAGTTGTATACACTAGCAGAAGGGACCATTCTATGAAATGTTTTTTGGGACTGACTGCTTAACTGGTTTACTTTGGGAGGGTTCAATATACAAGGAACCCTCTCTTTACAAGGGAGGGTTTTCAATATGAGGATGGGGTGTGGTAGGAAGGAAAAGAATATTTTAATAAATGACTGTGACATAAAAACAAAAGCTATCAATAAAAGTAACTTTGCGAGTGAAAAATGAGTCTATACCTTCATAAAAATAAAGCTGAAGCTTGCAACATTATTTCTCCTAGCTTCTGGAAAGTTTTATTTAACCCCATATTTGTTGCCATAGCAGAGGAAATAAACACACATTTATTAAGCACCTACTATGTGCTAATTGCTTTATAACTTCTCTCATTTGATCCTCACAATCATCATGGGAAGTAGGTGCAATTATTATCCCCACTTACAGTTGAGGAAACTGAGGCAAACAGAGGTTACATGACTTGCCTAGGTTCACTCAGCTAGTAAGTGTCACAGGCCAGCTTTATATCCATGTCTTTCTGACTCCAAGTCCAGCACTTTATTTACTGTGTCACCTATAAGCTGTTAGCAGAGCAAACCTCTGTGCTAGTAAGTCATTAATTATATACAATAAATACATTTAACTGATAGCAGAGATTTGCCAAAAATGGTCACTTAACTGAAAGGTTGGTTTCTTACTGGTCTAAAATCAATCAAAGAATGTTCACAATGATGCATGTATGCATATAATCAGGTAATTATTAGTCTTGGAGGACCTGAGTTCAAATTCAGCCTCAGACAAAAGCTGTATGACTTTGGGCAAGTCACTTAACCCATTTACCTCAGTTTCCTCAACTGTCAAATAACCTGAAGAAGGAAATGGCAAATCTTTCCAGCATCTTTGCCAAGAAAACCCCAAATGGGGTCACAGGGAGTCAAACTCAACTATAACAGTGAGAGAAAAGCATGAAGATGGTGTGCGTGTGTGTTGTACGGATTAGCAGAATGTGAATGGCAGTAGGTGGGACAAGGGCTTCCAGCTAAAAGACAGTAGTGCATAGTTGAACTTACAAACTAGAGTGACTGAGAGAATAGAGAGGAATGGGATGATTGGAAGTTTCTACAGGGCAAAATAGATCAGGGAGGAGCATGATAGAGAGAGAGTTGGAACAACAGGAGAGAGCAGCTCAATGACAAGGAATTTCAAATTATGATAGTTCTCTCCAGTCTGGGTTTACTTGTAATGCTCCTAATACACAGGATTACAGAGAGCCTCAAGTGTTAAGCTGAGATTTTATATCTTATCCTAAAAGAAATAGGGAATGAATGAAGGTTTTTGAGCATGGGAATGACATGGTTAGTCAAATGGGAGGATTCTGGTGCCCTCAACCAAAATAATGGGGTATATAGGGAGGGCTGGTTTAGGTGGGGAAGATGATGATTTTGGACATGTGGAGTCTGAAGTGCAAATGGGACATCCAAATTGGGATGTCTGTGGAACAGGAGACAAGGAGAGAGGTTGGGACTGGATTTATAGATTTGATAGTTGACTAGATAGAGATGATAAATGAACTGTTTGGGGGATGGGCAAGAGTGAACGACATCATTTAGAAAGGCAGAAAAATATAAGAGAAAATAGAAAAAAGTATTAGAATGGAGTTTTAGGGCAGGGACATGCTGGGAAATGAATAACAACTAGCTCTCTAGGAAAAATAAAAGTGCTTACAACATAGTTTTAAGTTTAATTTGCATGAATGTTTTCTCCTACATTTTCTCAAGTCTAGAAATCAACAAAATAATAAATTAAGCCCTGATTCATAGCATTTGTCAATTTCTGAAGTATAAATGCTTACACTGAAAATTTAATAATTCAGGCTGGCTAGGTGGTGCAGTGAATAGAGCACTGGCCCTGGAGTCAGGAGGACCTGAGTTCAAATGTGGCCTCAGACACTTAACACTAGTCATGTGATCTTGGGCAAGTCACTTAACCCCAATTGTCCTTCCTTCCCTCCTCCAAAAAGAAAAAAAGGAAAAGAAAAGAAAAGAAAATTTAATAACTTACCCTTGTAAGTCACTTTGAGTTCCTCCAGTACAACCCTTGTTAGGGGAAACCCATAGTAAGGAAAAGGAAGATTGAGGACAACCCAGCAAGAAAGCCTGGAAAGTAATAGCATATATATAGGTAGGGCCTATACCATGGAGTGGGTGATCTGCTATAGAAAAGCAAGTGTCCCTGGCTGTGCACTGGACAAAGAGAAGGAATAGAAATAAACGGTAGCTGTGTCCTCTGATCCCTCTGCAGACTAGGGTCTCAGATTCATCCCAAAGCCCAGCCTTGTAGCTGTGTAGTCAGGGCAGGAAGGTTAGACCAAGGGGGAGCCTGAAGTTCTGTCATTGTGGGCCCTCAGAGCCTCCAGTTTGCTAACAGGAGACTGGTACCAGAAAGAGTCTACTACAGCTGTACTCAGAGGCAACCCTATGGTTGTGTTACCCAAACTTAAACCAGGGTTGGAAGCTTTCAAAGTTGAGACTAGAGATAGTAATAATTTTAGATAAGATTACTTTAGGTTCACTGAAACCTTAAAGCTCCAGGACCTGACTTGACCCTGTGATCCTTGCAGAATACAGCACCAAATAGACAGAGAAAGCAATAGAGAATACAAAACTGGATTAATTAAGTCCAAGATATCCTCTCCAGAAATACACAGAGCTTAGCTTTAACATAAAGTCCCCTTCAGGAAGAACAAATATAATTCTTCCACCATAAAGAGATATTACAGTGACAAGGATGCCAAAAACACAAATGCACAAGAAGAGAATGAGTCTAAAATGTCTATAAAACCTTAAAGAAAAACATAGCTTGGACAGAAATTCAGTGAGAATTCTCATAAGAAATAAACTAAGAGATTAAAAAAAGAACTTAAAATGATATTATAAATAAAATGTGATTGTGAGGAGAAAGAATTAGGAAAGAATTGAATGCTATATAATAGAGGAAAAACTTAGGAGAATTAACACAAAAGATGCAAAACCAGCAGATTCCTTAAAAATCAGAATGAACCATACAAAAATTAATGACTCCATAAGACAACACAAAATGTTAAAGTCAAAAGATTGAAAAAGAAGAAAATATAAGCTATCCCCTTATAGTTGAGGAAACTGAGACAAACAGAGGTTAAGTGACTTGCCTAGATTCACTCAGATAGTAAATGTCAGAGACCAGATTTAAGTTCAGGTCTTTCTGAGTCCAAGAACAAACCTTTGCAATGTGGGTGAACTAGAGTCTTTTTCAACAAGATCAGGAATAAAGCAAGATTATATATTGTTACCATTATCATCATCATCATCATCATCATCACTTTTTCCAGATGACAGAATGGTTTAAAGAATCCTTCAGAGTCAACCAAAATTTGTTGAAACAATCATTTCAGCAAAGTTGCAAGACAAATGTTGGAGGGGCTACAGGAACACAGGTTAACTAGTAAAATGCTGGAGTTGTGAATTGGTATAGTCATTCAAGATAGTAATTTGGAACTATGGTTAAAATGTGACTGAACTTTCCATACCCTTTAACCCAGTGATACAGTTACTAAGACTATGTCTGAAAGAGATCAGAGAAAGAGGAAAGGACTCATATGTACAAAAATATTTATAGCAGTGGTGGCAAAGGACTGGAAACTAATAGGGTGCCCATCAATTGTGGAATGACTGAACAAATTATGGTAAATGCATGTAATGTAATATTTTGCTTTAAAATGATGAAAAGAGTATTTCAGAGAAATCTGTGGAGATTTTGTGAATTGATGAGGAGTTAGTAGAACCAGAACAATTTATACAATAACAACATATGGAAAATTAACAACAATCTAAGAATTCTGATCAATTGAATGACCAGCCTCAATTCAAGAGGACCAATGGTGCTGTCTTCTGTAATGATAATGGGAATTCAAAGACCTTCCCTGCCCCTTAATAAGCCTAAGGGGATTCGAAGACCTTCCCTGCTTTGAAAATATACTCTGGATGGAATGGGGCAGAGCCAAGATGGCTGCGTAGAAGCAGAAAAACTCCACAGCTCTCACATAACCACCTCAAACACCCATAAGATATAACTCTAAACAAATTTGAGGGCTCCAGAACTCGCAAAAGTACAGAGAAACAAAGCTCCCACTGAAGGCAGCTTGGCAGGTGGGACAGGAAGGGCTCATCACAGCACACTGGGAGCTGAAACCAGCCTGGCCTGAAACTATGGCTTGGCCCCAGGGCTGCCAAGACAAGCCTTAGCTGGAGTATTCAGGAGAGTGGATCAGCAGCAGCTGTGGTGATTTCCAGAATTATCAAGCCATAAAAAATAAAGGCTAAGTGAAAGGTTAGTGGAACTCAGCTAAATTTAGGGGAGAGAGTCTGGCCAAACTGCCTCCAGGGCAAGGAAGCAGCAGAAG
>CM053587.1:89975087-90002682 GCA_028646515.1 Pseudochirops corinnae | reverse complement strand
AAAAAAAAAAAAAAAAAACAAATATATTCTCTGGAAATCTTGATTTCCAGGCCCAACCATTTACCTTTTAAGTATATTCTTCCTTTATTTCATAGTTTGATTTGGGTTGGGTTTTTTTTTAGATCCCACAAATTTATCCACTTTGAACTCAGTTTAGTGTGACGTTGTGACCAGAAAACTGGCCTCAGAGTCAGAAAGACCTAGAGACTGTAAATCCTGCCTCTGACACATCCTGTTTGGGTGACCCCAAAGCAAACCATTTAACCACTTAGTGTTCTGGGCTAGAAGTGTCAAATACTTGGACCACAAGTATTTTATATTTATATGAAATATAAGTATTTCATATAAATATAAAACTCCCCAGTGAGGCTGAACCAAATAAAAATGTGATTATTATTCAGTCATTCTAGTAGTGTCCAACTCTTCATGACCCCATTTGGGGTTTTCTTGGCAGAAATACTGAAATACTATTTCCTATTCCAGCTCATTTTACAGATGAAGAAAGTAAGGCAAATAGGTTCAAATGACTTGCCCAGGATCACACAGCTAATAAATGTCTAAGGTCAGATTTGAACTCAGGTCTTCCTGCCTCCAGACCTGGGGTTCTATACACTGAGCTGCCTAGCTACTCTAAAATGTAATTAGGAATTATTAAGCAAAAATAAAAATGCAATAAACACAGATAATATTACATTTTAAAACTAAGTCAAACATGCCCTGCAGTGATCCTTATGTACTTTAGTGGGCCCCCTTTTCTCCTGGAGTTTGACACCACTGCTCTAAGCAGCTTTCTAAGACTATAAATCGTAGCCCAGGTGCCTGTTTGTATTCACAGAGGAAGTTTCCTCCTTGGGAGTTCTCTATTCCTAAGAAATCTTAGATCTGATTTTTTTTTTAATGAAGGAGAGGAAAAGATCAAAAAGGAGTCAGATTTTGACCCAAACTCTACCTCCAGGCAGCAGTTACTCTATTTCCAATACAACAAAGTCCTTCTGACTGAGCAAAACAGAACCTTCCATGGAATGAGACCCTCCTTGGGTTGTCTATGACTCTAGACTTCCAACTAGTGGGGCAGCCCAACCCCTGCCAAGTCTTTTCCCAGATGTGAGAGGCTTTTCCTCTGATAGAAAAGCAGTTGTAAAATGACTGCCCTTTCTCTTGGATAGAGGTATTTTCCTTACCAGTTCCCAATTCTAATGAAATCACAAGTTCTAACCACATCTTCATATGTATGCATGTACGTGTGTATGTGTGTATGTACATTTGTATGTTCATCTGTGTATATGTGTGTGTGTTCCTCTGTATTTATACATAATACATATATTATGTCCTCTACAAATGGCATACCAACTGGTCAAAAATCTACCCAGGTGGCATATTGTAGAAGAAAGCTCAAAAGATGGTAGGATCATGATATTTGGGTTTGAGTGTAAGGCTCAACACTTAGCGATGTGCCCTTGGACAAGATGTTTTTGTGACCCTCATTTTCCTCATGTTATAGTAATGTTTGCACGAGCTACAGACGGAATTGTTAGGCAGGAAGTACTACATAAAATGCAGTGCCCTATATAAATGGGCATGATTATTATTTCATCAGAATAATGAGGACTCTAGAAAGCAAGGATTGTTTCAGTTTTGTGTTTATATCTCTGGCACTGGCACAGTATCTGATACAAATAGGGGTCTAAAAATACTTATTGAATTACATAGGATCATAGATTTAGAGTTGAAAAGTATCTTAGAGATCACCTAGTCCAATATCTCATCTTAGAGATGAAGAAACTCTTGCCCAGTAACATATCCAACCAGAAAGGGAAGCTAAAGCTTTCAACTTTATCTGAAACTCTTTCATGTTTCTAATAGGTACAACCATTGGAAGTATACTAGCTTTTCTGATATGGATGGAATATTGAGCCAAATTCTGTTAATAACATGTTTAGTTTACCCAAACCAGTTGCAAGCAAAGACACGTGAAATGCAGATAAAATTTAAATACCTACCACAATGCACCACTCCCCTCCACACTCTCTCCAATCCATTCATACTTGCTTTTTGCCATTCCTCACACACTATACACCATCTCACATCTCTGCACCTTTAAACTGGCTGTCCCTTACAACTAGAATTCTCTCTCTCTCTCTCTCTCTCTCTCTCTCTCTCTCTCTCTCTCTCTCTCTCCCCCTCCCTCCCTCTTAGAATGCGTCATTTCTTCCAAGGTTCATGGAGAGTATAACTTCTGCATGAAACCTTTCCCAGCAGACCCAGATGCTGGTGATTTCCCTCACCAAAGCCATAGGGTATCTGCTTTATGTATGTGTGACACAGTGGATAGAGTGCTGGCCAGGAGTGAGGAAGACTCATCTTCCTGAGTTCAAATCCAGCCTCAGACACTTACTAGCTGGGTGACCTTGGGAAGTCACTTGACCCTGTTTGCCTCAGTTTCCTCATAAGTAAAATAAGCAAGAGAAGGAAACAGCAAAGCAAATATCTTTGCCAAAAAAACACAAAATGGGGTCACAAAAAGTCAGACATGACTGAAAAACTACTAAATACACATGTATATGCAGGTTTCCCCCTATTAGAATATGAACCCATTGAGGGTAGGGAATGTATCACTTTCGTCTTTGTATCTCCTCAGTGTCTAGCACAGCACCTGGCAAAATAATAGCAGCGTATTAAAAACTTGTAAATTAAGAGGCACCCCATGTTGACTAGCATCATTAAGATTTACTGGGTGGTAAAAAAAAAAAAAGAGTATGGCATGTTCCCCTGTTGTTCTGTGCCACATTAAACTAGATAAACAAATAAGGAACTGGAAAGGATACACTGAGTAAAGTTATTTTTACCTGACAATCTTTGTCTCTCAATCTCCCTCCTATCTTTTAAGTAGAAAATACATTGTTAGAAGGAGAGGTTGCTGAGGAGCAATCTGTGTTCCTGCCAAGCTCCACTCCATCACCAGGAAAAATTCTTAAGAAACATTAACTTTCAGACCATCTATTCATCTCAATGTTAGACATAAGCTGGGGAGTTGTAGTGAGAAAAATAAAGGGTCTCTCCTTTCACCCTATTCTTTCCTGGTGCATGGTATAATGGAAGTGGACTTGGAGTCAGAGGGCACCCAGTTAGCAGTCACTCTAGATCTGTTTTTCATTGCCAAAATAAGGGTGATGACCTCTTTCTGGAAGGGAAGGGAAGGAAAAGGGAAAGGAAGGAAAAGGGAAGGGAAGGGAAGGGTAATAGGGAAGAAAAGGGAAGGGAAATAGAAAAGACAAGGCCAGGGAAATAGGCAATGCAAGGGATATAGGCAAGGCAAGGCAAGGGAAATAGGCAAATAGGCCATTTGCCTTGCCTTGCCTTGCCTTGCCTTGCCATGCCTATTTCTCTTGCCTTGCCCTGATTATTTCCCTTGCCTTGCCTATTTCCCTTGCTTTACCTTGCCTGTTTCCCTTGCCTTGCCTTGCCCATTTGCCTTGCATTGCTGTACCTATTTGGCTTGCGTTGCTGTGCCTATTTGGCTTGCCTTGTGTTGCCTATTTCCCTTGCCTTCCCTTTCATTTCCTTGCCCATTTCCATTGCCTTGCCTTGCCTATGTCCCTTGCCTTGTCTTCAGGGCAAGGGAAATAGACAAGGTAAGGGACATAGGCAAGGCAACACAAAGGAAATAGGCAAGGGAAATAGGCAAGAGAAGGCAAGGGAAATAAGCAAGACAAGGGAAGGGTAATAGACAAAGCAAGGCAAGGCCAATAGACAATGTAAGGCAAGGGAAATTTACAAGACAAGACAAGGGAAATATACAAGATAAGACAAGGCAAGGCAAGGCAAGGCAAGCCAAGGCATGGTCCTCATTGATTCATCTTTCTTTAAAATGTAGGGAAGAGAATATAAGGAAGGCCAGAAATAAGCACAGACTAGCAGGACAGTCTTGAAAACTGTAGGTTGAATCTATTCTTTTAAAGAAAAGCAAATTGTACATAGCTAGAGTTCTGCATTTCATCTACAATCTTTTTTTCTGTTTTACTACATATATGTAAAAAGTCATTTATTTGGTGTTTGTTATATTTAGAACAAAACGTAATTAAAAAAAGAACAGTCGACAGTATCTTCTATTAATCTAATGTGTGATAAAGTGAGAACTGCCATTTAAAGATATCAGTTATAGTGTCTTCCTTGTTTCTACAGCCTCTTAATACACTCTGCTGAAAAACAATACAGAGTGCAATAGCCTAACTTTAGGACTAGCTTTAAAACACAGATCTTTGTATTAAATTTTGCAGAAAATGCCTTTTCCTCTGGTTTGAATGATTCTCTACCCCTAAGAATATCTAGACTGGAGAGAGGCCAGATTGCCTGCAGCCATCTCCCTGGCTCTGGCCAGCTCACTGGATCACTCATGAATGGTTCATTGTTAAAGACAAATGCACTTCAGAAGCAAATAAGTCATAAAAACACAGAGAACAGGAGTCAGTGTCGTGTTCTGAGGATCAGTCTGGATTCTGAACAATGAAAATTAGTAGGAGTGGCAAACACCTAAGGCTGAGTTATGAGTCAGAGCAATCGATTCCTCCTCCCTCATTCGGGAAGCCATTGGGCTACATGCTGATAACCCAGCTCACAACCATCATAGAATCATAGATGTTGAGCTGAAAGGCACCTTCTGGGTCTTCCAGTTCAGGCCTGGCATTTCACAGGAGGAAAGGGAAGCCCAGGGAGGGAGGTAATGATTTTCCCAAGGTGACAGGATTTGAAGCAGCATCTGATCTAAGGTTCTTTGGCTCTAAAGCCAGGATACTCTCTACTGTACCATGCAGAAGAAGAATGTCCATGGGTTCCCCAGAGTTCGAATTTCAAATGCCTCCTGGGCTTCCATATAACTCCTTAGCCAGAGAGATCAATCTGTTTTTTAGATTACTATGTACCTACTAGGTGAGTTTACATTTTAATGGGAAGACAAGAATTAAGTAGATATAGGATAAATATAAAGAGAATGTAGTGGTATGCAAGTTAATTTTGGAGGTAGAGGATTAGCATTTGAGGGGAGTAGATGGGGCTTGAGCTTCATTTTGGAATAAGAGAGAGCCCCTGAGGTGGAAGTGAGGAGATTTATAACAGCCTCTCTAGAATGATTATATCTCAACCCTCCTCTCCACTAACCTTTCCACAATGACTCTGAATGTTGGAAGAACCAATGAAGTATTATACTACAGAGTACAAAGTGAGACTAAAATTCACATCCTATACCACATCACACCTATCAGATTGGCTAACATGACAAAACAGGAAAATGACAAGTGTGGGAGATATGGGAAAATTGGAGAGCTAATGCATTGTTGGTGGAGTTGTGTACTGATCCAAACATTCTGCAAAGCAATTTGTAATTATGCCCAAAGGGTTATAAAACTGTATACGCTTTGACCCAGCAATACCATGTCTAGGTCTGTATCCCAAAGAGACCATAAAAATGGGAAAAGGACCCACATGTATAAAAATACTTATAGCATCTCTTTTTGTGGTGGCCAAGAATTGGAAATTGAATGGATATCCATCAATTGGGGAATGGTTGAACAAGTTGGGGTAAATGAATGTAATGAATACTATTGTTCCGTAGGAAATGATGAGCAGGTGAACTTCAGAAAAACTTGGAAAGACTTATATGAACTGATGTAGAGTGAAGTGAGCAGAACCAGGAGAATATTGTACAAAGTAATAGCAATGTTGTACAATGACCAACTTTGATAGACTTAGCTCTTCTCAGTAATACACTGATCTAAGACAGTTCCAGAAGATTCATGATGGAAAATGCTGTCCACACCCAGAGACAGAACTATGGAATCTGAATGCAGATCAAAGTATAATATTTTCTCTCTTTTTTGTTCCTCTAAATCACTGTTTTCCCTTTGGTTCTAATTCTTCTTTATATCATGACTATATATGTGTGTGTGTGTGTGTGTGTGTGTGTGTGTGTGTGTGTGTGTGTATATCTTACATATATTGTATCATAATATATGTAATATATTATGATATCTTATAATATCTTATGTCAGATTGCATGCCATTGAGGGGAGGGAGGGGGGAAATTTAGAACTCAAAATGTTATAAAAGTAAATGTTAAAAACTGAAAACAAATAAAATTTAAAAAAATTTTTTTAAACAATTGCACATTAAAAAAATGGATAAAAAGCACACCTCAGTAGCCAGGGTCTGAGTTTAGGACACATGGATGAGCAAAACTGGTTTTATTGAAAACCCATTATTTGACAATTGTATCATTACTTTAAAAATTTTTCTTGAACATTTCCTTTGAGTAAAATAGAAAATCACAGTCTGTTATTATTCACCGGTAAAATCTAATCCCTCCTCAAATGACCCATGTGGCTTAAATCCTTACTGGCCCACAAATTCAGCATGAGGATGGTTTAAGGACATTTTCACGAGACTGGAGTCAAGAAATCCTATTCTTATTTCTAATTCTCACTTTTGAGTTCATTTGGACTTGCTTTAGCCAGAAAGAAAGCTCACTGGATTGGAGTCAGAAGAACAAGGAGAGCATGACAGCTCTCCAAAGCACTAGTTCTATGACTTTGTGATAATTGTAACCCTCCCCTGGTCTCAGTTTCCAGTTTAAAGGAAGTTTAAAGGTCACTTAGTCCAAACCTAACTTTTTATTGATGAGGAAATGGATGACTCTAGGTAAAGGGACCTAGCAAGGATTTAAGTAGTTCTAATGGACCCCAGATCTTCAAAAGCAAACCTAGAAAAACTCCATGGAACTACTAATACTAATTCATCCAACATAGCAGATCTTCTGGGCAGCTAGGGGGTACAGTGAATAGAGTATCAGACCTGGAATCAGGAGGACCTGAATTCAAATCCAGCCTCTGACACTTAACACTTACTAGCCCTGTGACCTTGGGCAAGTCATTTAACCGCAATTGCGCTGCCTTCCTCCCTCAAAAAAAAAAAAGACAACGTAGAATATCTTCATGGAATATCTATCATGTGTGAATCACTTTGTCAGAAGCTGCAGGGAAGCAGAGGAATAGGGGGACATGATCCTTACCTTCAGGAGTTTATAGTTTGTTTACAATAATCCAGTTTTAAAGTTCTTCCTGCCCAGGTTACCTTGTAGTTACTCTCTTAACTTGTTAAAAAGAAAAAAGACAAAGGCAGCTCTGGCCTCTTGGATAGAGAACTGGCTTTAGAGCCAAGAAGATCTGGGTTCATCTCCAATCTCTGACACATAGCGGTTATGTGACCTTGGGCAAACCACTTCAGTAATTAATGCTTCAGGAAACTTTCTGAGACTATAAGTTGCAGAGAAAGTGATGAGCTCCCTGGCACAGGGAATTTCATCATAAGGAGTTGGTTCCTTATTCCAAAGAAATCACGAGTTCCATCCCTACTCGTTTATATGTATATATTGCTTTGCATTTAACAAACATTCATTAAGTATCTCCTATGTGCCAAGTGTTTGGGGTATAAAAAAGAGGCAGAAGACAGGCACTCTGCCCTCAAGGAGTTTATAATCTCATGGCTTCCCCCACAGAATATAAAGTCCCTGAGGGAAGAAACTGATTCATGATACATAGTAGGTGCTCACTAAATGTTTATTAATTGGTTCAATTCAGTGCAACAAACATTGGTTGAAGGCCTGTGTGCTAAGCACTGTGAGCAATCCAAAGACTGTTTGTTTTCAAGGGCATGTGGGAGGAGAGACCAGACATATGTACAAATAATTACAATGCAAGGTAAAATGAGACTTGCTTTGGGAGAGGTATAATACAAAGTTTTGCCTATAGAAGAGAAATGATTGCTTCAGCATGGGAAGGCTTCATAGAGAAAGAAGGATTCAAGCCATTGCTTGAAGGACAGACACAAAGCAATTTCAAGAGGTGGTGATGAGGGAAAGGGCATTTCAGGTGTTGGAAACAGTATGACTAAAGCATGGAGGGAAAGAAGCACAGAGTTTCTTTGGAGAACAGTACATAGGCCAGTTTGGCTGTAGCATGAAAGGGAGAAATGAAAGGAGATAAGGCCAGAAAGGTAATTTGGGGCCAGGTTGTGGCAGGCTGAGGAATTAGGACATTGTTCTGCAGGCATAAGGGCACAGGGAGTCATTCTACTTTTTTTAAGTCAGGGAGTGAGTGATATAATCATAATAGAACTCTTTAGAGGAAGGTCCAATTAGCAAATGCAGAGACCATTGACTTGTGGTGCCTTTCATTAAATTCCATTTCTGAATGAAAAAAGAAAGTGAGTTTTTTTGGACCAGATGTCTGATTTCATTGGCATGGAGAGATCCCCATAGTTAAATTCCCTGTCCCTGTACAGATCAGCAGCTGCTCAGTAGCAATAGAGTCTTAAAGCATTACATAGGGCACTGAAGGGTTAACCACCATGCCCAGGGTCACATAACAATATGTGTCAGAAGTGGCAGCTCTTCCTGACTCAGAAAACCTTATCCACTACACTACACTGGCTTTCATAGATGTCTTGGCCTAAAACTTTTTTTTTGTGAAGACAGTGTTTATTTCAAAACAATGTGGAGCAAGACAGAAACCTTAGAAAATCTCTAAGCCAGCACCTTCACTTCATAGATGAGTAAAGTGAGGCTTTAGTTAAGTAAGGTTAAATAAATTGAACAAGGTCACAAAGCTAGTGAATAGCCATTTTTTAATATAACCTCGGGTCTCCTGATTCCTTTACTTGTCTTCTTTCCACTATAACATGTAGCACCTATTGTTCTGGAGACTGATTTACAAGTACCACAATTAATGCCTGATAAGTATATATAATGGGTCAGGGTAGGTAGAGCAGTGGGTAGCATGCTGGGCCTGGAAGCAGGGAGGCTCATCTTCTTGAGTTCAAATCTGGCCTCAGACACTTACTAGCTGTGTGAACCTGGGCAAGTCACTCAATCCTGTTTGTCTCAGTTTCCTCATCTGTAAAATGAGCTGGAGAAGGAAATGGCAAAGTACTCCACTCTCTTTGCCAAGATCATCCAAAATGGGGTCAAGAAGAGTCAGCAACGACTAAAAATGACTGAGCAACAACCAAACAAGTATATATAAGATGTACAAGATGTTATATCATAATTAACTTCCTATGCATCAAACAATTACATCTTCTGATAAATATTCCGTCCATTCCTTTCCCTTATATGAAATGTATAACAAAACCCTAGCATAGTATAGAAAGTAACTTTACTCTGTTTCAAAACAGGTATCTCATACCTCCTCTATTCTCTTTGCTTAGCTCTCTCTAGAGATGAGATAAACACAATACCATAACAAACCAGGAAAAAGGCATTGGGGTTATCCCAAGAACAATGGAATGATTAGCTTATACTTATTTTTAATCAACCTAGAGCATTCATAGCCATATTTGCTCAAGTGAAAGACTTCCTGGCTTTATGCCATGAAGGGGGGAAATAAGTCTATCTTGCTAAAACCTGTTTCTGCTCTTCAAATGCCCTTCATTCAAAGCCACCACTTCCTTCAATTCTTAGCATCAGATCCAAGCCTCTCAGCAACATGGCCTTGGACCTCCTGGACATCTCTAATTTTCCAATGAGGTCACTGAATAGGCTAAAAACAGGGCTGAAGGACCATTTGTTGGGCAAAATCATTTTGCTCTTGACATTTATTATCAATAGAAAAGTTTTTCTGTTTTAATACCCACATTCTGGCATATAATTACAGGAATAAAGTCTAGTCCTTCACTCTGGGTGACTATTGCCAGGATTATGAAATCACGGCAGTGGTTGTAAAAATAAGAGAGGTCACAACCCTTCCACACACACACACACCCACTCTGCAGTCGATATTAAATAGCTTTGGTGGGAAAATGCAGACCTTTAAACTTTCTCTACCAAACTCAATGCATTCTGTATTTCACTTCTTCTTTAAAACAGTTTGTGTTTGAGGAATTCAAAAACTGCATATAGCCATGGAAAGCCTGCACTTAATTAGCTACTAAATCCAACTTGAACTAAGCACAATAACAACCATGCCTTTGTGTTAACTGTTTTTAATGATATGCATTACATGCATCAGCCTGTCCTAACGCCAGGACTTTTCCAGCGTCAACCTCTGTTCCAGTGTTGTGCTTTTGGCAATTGGCAGCACGGGAGAAAGCCTCTCCGTCAATGCTTTGGTGTTTCCATAGGAGTGACCACACTCTCCCCATTAGCATGAATCCCCACTCAACTCAGAGCATCCCTTGCGTTCAGCAAAGTGCCTGACCATGGACAGCTGTCATTCAAGGAGGTCAGCAGCTGTATGGGGATTCTACCGAGTAGAAACAGGAGGTCATTTCAATCCAGCACTGGATCTCTTTAAAATTCATTCTCTCTGGGCTTAAATGGGAACAGCCATCTGTGTGGTTCTTGTCCAATTGCTTTCTAGCTCTTTCCTTATAGACCCACTGCATTTAGCATTTCACTTCCCAACCAGGCCTTAGGTCAAATTTGCTGAGGATTATGATATGGACAGCTGTGCCCAAGAGAGAGCATTTTATCTATTTGCTTTAATCTTCTGCGATTCCAAGGAGAAAGATCAAATAAGTGGACATAAGAAATCTCTCAATGAGGTCAATTCCAATTCTGAAAGTCTGGGTTTAAATTTCCAAGGGAAAAATAGCAGAAGGGATACATTTTGGATCTCCACAGTAAAAGGAACTTGGAAGGAGGAAAGGGGAGGGGAAGGGAGGGAAGAGGAGGGGAGGGAAGAGGATGGGAAGGAATGGGAGGGAATGGGAGGGGAGGGGAGGGGAGATGAGGGGAGAAGAGGGAAGGTGAGGAGATGGGAAGAATACATTTTATTTCTTTTGGGTTCCATTTCATTTCATCTTCACAGGAATCCAAGGAATACATACGAGCATTTCTTATATGTTTAGCAACATAGGAAGCAATATGGTGGGAGGACCATGGCTACGATTAGGGGATGGGGAGAGAAAAAAGGAAAGATTCCTTATAAAGGAAGTGTGAATCCTCTGCTAATTTTGTAGAATAAACATAAAATTCTTAGGAGTTACTCATGATTTTTTTTTTTTTTTGCTGGGTTGCTCATGAAAAGTATTAGCATAACTAACAATATCCCTGAAGGTGGATTAGTAGAATGAATCTATCTTTAGAATGGATTAGTAGAATAAATTAGCCTTTTAACATTTAATAACATGGCCTGGTCCTTCCTACTATACCACATTTTTTCCCCTCTTCAGATCACAAGTCAATAACCATCTTCTCTATCAAGGAAGCTTGCTGAGGTTGTAGTCTCTTTTACAATTGACAAAGGCCATCTTCCCCCCTCTTGATGCCCACTTATAATGCCATTGATAGCTTCTGGTTAATAATAGCTAGCAGTATATGCAAAGTGTGAGAGTATAGACCATGAAGATTATGTGCATATCCATGTGGATTTCTCTAAATGAGGCTCTCTCAGGGAGGTGTCCTCTCCAAGGAAGATTGTGATCCTGCCAGTAGGGCAGCATGAAGCTAACCAACTCTGTCCTTCTCGGATAGGCGATATTAGATTAGAAGTATATCTATCCTCTCCCACCCCCCCAAATATTGTTAGCCTGGGGGAAATAATTTGGAGGTTCAAAACACTTTTCTTGGTCACTATCCATTAAGACAGAAGTCTTGACTCTCTTCCCAAAACATGCTAGTCAAGACAAGGAATGAATAACAAATAAACCCATTTATCCAAGCAGATAGCAACAGCAAACTGAAATCATAAAAATTAGACAAATACACCAGACAATAGACAGAATAAATGAGCTCTCCCACTGGGAACAATATATCTCTATTACCATGAGAGAGAATTTTTAATATCACACGGAGATATTCCCAAAGCTGCTAGTGTAACAAGCTGGAAATAGGGTTATGCCTAAGTTGCTAGTTCCTCTACATGTTGGTTTCTTCCCAAAATCCTTTCTCTCCCTCCACAGATCTCTCCCCTAAGAGATTATGGAAACGGGGAGGGGGGGGGGTGACTAGGTGGCACAGTGAATAGAGCACTGGCCCTAGAGTTAGGAGGACCTGAGTTCAAATTCGACCTCAGACACTTAACACTTACTAGCCATGTAACCTCGGGCAAGTCACTTAACCCCAATTGCCCTGCTTTCCCCCCTCCAAAAAAAGCAAAAAATATATCATTAGAAGCCAGAAGAAGAAACTACTCTCCTGCACTGTCACCAATTTTGACCCGAACGCTAGCACAGAACAGGAAAGAGAGTTCACTTTTGAGGAGAATCTCATGCGAATGTATAGACTTTAGCCCTGGGTGACACATATAAATGAGTGGATGGGAAGAGTTGGAAAAGGAAAAGGAAGGAAAGACAGAAGGAAGGAAGAATGGAGGGAGGGAAGGAAGGAAGGAAGGAAGGAAGGAAGGAAGGAAGGAAGGAAGGAAGGAAGGAAGGAAGGGAAAAGGAAAAGAAGGAAGGAAGGAAAGAGGGAGGGAGAGAAGGAAAGGAAAGAAGGAGGGAGGGAAGAGGAGAATGCTGGGGAAACTATCACACTTTCCCTGCCATAGTCCAGGTGATGCTTTTTAGTATAGATGACAGAGATTAGTTCATAGTTGCTTTCTCTTCTGCTGCCTTCAGAATCAATCATACATCCTATGACTGCAAGTCCCCTGCTTTTACCAAGGTATCCAATGTTTCAAAAACTATTCATTTAACAAAAATGGGAGAATCTCTAGAAACCTGGGCACATTGCTGACACGGATTGCATTGTTATATGTTTGAAGTTCTGATTGTAGGATGCCAGCTCCCTGAGGGAAGGCATGATTTTATTTTGTTTAAGGGGCTCTTCTTCCCCATCAGACTATGAACTCCTTGAGGGCAGGGACTGGTTTTTTGTCTTTTTTTTTTTCTGTATCATCAGTCCTTAGCACAGTGTCTGTGCATATAGGAGAGGCTTGATAAACTTGATGGCCTTGAAAACTTAAAATGAATACAAATGTCATATAGTCCCTTCCACCACTGACATTAGTGGGTTATGGTAACAATGTGACTTGGCTAGAGAGACAAATGCTGAATTTGGCATCAGAAAGGCCTGTGTCTGAATACTGGTACCACCACTGGCCTTGGGCCAATTATCTAACCTCTTAGAGCCTCAGTCTATCTGCAAAATGGAAATAGTAATATTATAGTACCAATCACACAAAGTTGTGGTGACTCTCAAATCGGAAAATGTACTGAAAATGTTTTGTATGGATGGCTAGGTGGCACAGTGAATAGAGCATCAGCCCTGGAATCAGGAGGACCTGAGTTCAAATCCGACTTCAGACACTTAATACTTAACTAGCCATGTGACCTTGGGCAAGTCACTTAACCCTAATTGACCTGCCTTCCCCCCTCCAAAAAGCAAAAAAAAAAAAAATATATATATATGTTTTGTAAACTGAAAAATGTTATGCCTACATATTTTTATTGTAGAGCCTGAAATACCCTACCTCAAATTAAAAGAATTATTCATGAAATCATAACAGGTGCCACAAAAGCCTCACTCATGGACCTTGACAAAAACATACCACTTGACCTAATATTGACCCCCAAAGCAAATAGGCCCGTGAAAAAGAAAAAAAAATATAGACAGGAACTAAAAATGCAAAAAGCAGTCAAAAAAAAAGCTAAGAAAGCAGTCCACATGCCTACATACCCCTTCCTGCTAAGAAAATATTTCACCGATTTTTTTATGTCTTTTTTTTTAATGTCGAACCTTAACTGAAATATGTTTACTATTATTTTTACTGAATGATCCAAAGGATACAACAAGGAAAAAGCAGTGACTCCTTGACTTCAACTATCAGTAGGTGGTGTCAATATTCTTAATAGTTCACCTCGTATAGAACTTTAACGTTTGGTTTTGTTCATTCTTCCATCTAACAAAAACCATCACATATCATCACAAAGCCACCCCTAGTAAAGACATAGGTTCTACATGACCTCTTCCTAAACTAAAGCAACTTTCTACTTAGACCTCAGTAACATTATCTTTCCTTAACAACCCTGATTTACTTAAACAAAAGTAAATTAAGGGATTCACAGAGCAATAATTGCTCAAGACCACAGAACAGCTTTCAGGGAGCCATATTCAGGGCTCTCCACTTCCCAGTCAATGACTAACAATGAGGCCTACATCCAGAGTAATGAGCTTGGTAGCACATTTTATGGACCCCAAAACTATTTCTGGTGTCTCATTAGGAAAAAAGAAATCCTATATATGACCACTGAAACCCCAACTTCCATGGTTCCTCATCTTCCCAGGTCAGGTGTCCACAACATTGATATTATACATTGTATACTATTACTAAACTTCTTGATCAGTATGAGAAATCAACAAAACTAAACTTTGACCAGGTATGACTCTCCCTCATGTTCAGAAGGAAAAGGAACACTAAATAATTTTCTTCTATCCTCCCATCATCTCAGCTTTCTCCTTTCCACACTGGACACTTTATCCCTACCAACACAGGAAGCAAATCAGAATGAAGCATTGGGTACAATTCCTAGTATACTATGAGAGACCACCAAGTCATAGTCACTGTGCTTCTTACTGAGCCTACCAAGGAGCCTGAAAGAGAGAGGTGACCCATAAAGTCCAAAGAGGAAAGAGTTGGACTTCTCTCCTGACCCCAGCCAGGAATCTGGCAGTTCAGAACCCTTGGGGGGAATTGGGGCTTCACTAACATACACATGTACTTATAGCTTCTGTTATTGCTTAGAGTAGGACCCATTCAGTAAATAGTTTTTCACATGATAACAAAGAGCCTACACCTCAAAGAGCATTCATTCATTCATTAAATGTTCTATTATGTGCAAAAGTAAGCAGAGAAATAGCCTAATAGTAGCATTTATAATCCTTCCTTACCTCTACCTCACAGGGTCCCTCTCTTTTTTTAAAATGTAGCTCAAGCATCATCTTTTGCATGAAGCCTTTCCTGATTCCCACTCTCCTCTCCAGTGTTGCTACTGTTCTCCTTCCAAGGGTGTGCTAAAGCTAGCTCAGAACCAACTCTTGTTCAGTCATTTCAGTCATGTGCAACTCTCAGTGATCCCATTAGGGGTTTTCTTGGCACAGATAGTGGCATGATTCACCATTTCCTCCTCCAGATCTTTTTACAGAAGAGGAAACTGAGGAAAACAGCATTAAGTGACTTGCGCAGGGTCACACAACCAGAAAGTTTCTGAGGTTTGATTTGAACTCAAGAAGATGATTCTTTATGCCTCCAGGCCCAACACTCCCAGACCAATTCAAATAGAGCCAATTATTAAAATAATGTAAACCGTTACTCCACAGAAATCAGCAAATGCCACAAGTTAGGACCTGATTTATTGTTATATAAATTGTCTGGACTTAAGAAAGGGATAGTGAAAGTGTTAATAAGGCAGATTAAACTTTAAAATGTGTCCTGGATACAATTTATTTCTTTGAGACCCAATTGTTAAACATTTCCCAGCACAGCCCTGCCTCCCTCCCCAAACTTCTTTCTATTCAGCCACTTTGTATTCATTATAATACCTCCTACTTGCTCCATTTGTTCTTGTTGTTGTTCAAGTCGTATCCTGTTCTTCATCTTGGCAAAGATACTGGAGCGGTTGGCCATTTCCTTCTCTGCCTCATTTTTAGATGAAGAAACTGAGGCAAACAGGGTTGAGTGACTTATCCAAGGTCACACTGCTAGTACGTGCCCGAGGCCATGTTTGAACTCAGGAAGATGAGTCTTCTTGAGTCCAGGCTTGGTACTCTATACACCACACCATGTAGCTGCCCTTACTCCACATAAGTAGGAATTGTTTCACTCTTTGTATTTGTATCCTCAGTATCCAGGATGATGCTTGGACCATTGTAAGTGCTTAATAAATACCCACTGATTGACTGACTGGAAGTACAATGAAGCTACCTTGTCCCCTGCCTTGTAGATTCTTTCACTGAAAGAACTCTAGGATAAACTGAGTAGGGAGGATATTTCTCTACTGACTATGTCCCTAGGTCCTAACCTATCCCGCTGTTCACCTTCTCCAGCAGTAGCTCCCTCCTCCCAGATCCACCAGAGTGAATCATGCATAGTCAGTCTGAGGCACCGTAAAACTTGTTTATAGTGTGAGGGAGTGTCAAGGTATAGGATATGAAAACAGCAGAGGTCACCTATGGAAAGTCATGTTATTCTCAGCTTTTTGCACATGGTAAAAGTCCTAAAGAGTCCCATCCTGGCACTATTTCACTCCTCTTTTATATTCCACGAGCTATCTTTAGGCTCTAAACGCTTAAGGTGGATTTTCTGCTTAATAGTTCATCCCAATTTCCACCTTCCAATCTTAGGTGAAGACATTTTTTCTGGATTTCCTGTAAATCTCACCCCCTCACCTTTTTTATCTCCTTTTCTCTGTCTAAACTAGGTTTTTTTTTTCAAATTCCAATTCCCCTGTACTCAACAACTCTATCAATTTCCCTCCAGTCTCACCCCCTGTCATCAACACCCCACCAGAACCAGCAGGAATCCACCTTCCTAACCTGAATCATCACATACCTTTTGGAAGAATCCCATTCAGTGATTCACAGAGCACCTTTAAATGTCAGTGACCAGCCCAAGATTCCTGAGATGTCCTGGTTGTCTTTCCTTAAATACTTAAAATACTTATGATGTCAAACTTACATTTTGACCCAGTTTAGAACAAAAGGGAAAGAGAATATGGCGGCATACAAAGAAACAAAATCAAGGGTTGCTACACTGAGGGGAGAAGAGTATGCCTGGGTTGGGCTCCTGAAGTTATTGGGTGTTTGTTTCCCTTTCTAGAAAAACTGTTAACCATTGTATTGAAGCAGCCTCTGTGGTTAATCTGGGTACTGCTTCTTGTTCCTTCTAGGGGCTGATAATCACAAATTGGGTTTGATTCCAATTTAGGCCAATTACTTTCAATTGAGAGCCAGATCTCTCTGAGCACTTAGGCTTAGTACTACTTGTTGGAGGCCACAAAAGAAGCATGTTAGACATTGGGATGAAGATTGCTTCAAGGTCAACCAAAATTAAAAGCACATTTGGAACACACATGTTGATATAGCTGGAAGGGATCTTAAAAATCATTTAGTCCAGTCCTCTCATTCTGGGGATGATGACACTGAGGCCCAGAAAGGTTAAGTTAACTTTCCAAAAATTATATTAACTAATGGTAGCGCCTAAGTTGGAAACTACATTCTCTGACTGCCAATATAACGTGAATTGCTCTCATACACTCAATTAAGGAGCAAGAAAATAAACAAAGGATTAGACACCAGTTAGGTAGCCCATTTTATTCATCCCTCAAAGCCCATTTTTTTCAATACCTACTATAGGCTAGTAGTATACTAGCTAGGGAAGATAAAGGTTTAGATATAATATAATCCCTGCCCTTGTGGAGTTTATAGTCTAATAAGGAAATAAGACACAGATAATACAAGATTATGGACATGGGCTTGCATAGAGTGTGGGCCACAAGTGGTCTGCATTCTCTTAATCAAGCAAGCATTTATTAAGTGATTATTATGTAACAGGTATTGTGCTAAATACTAGGGATACAAATAAGAATTAAAAGCAGTCCCTACCCTCAAAGGAGTTTATATTAAAATGCAAAGGAGAGAGCAATAAATAAGCATATACAAAACACAAAGTAGATGGAAGGTAGCCTCAGAAAGCCAGCTCTGTCTTTGAGGGTAGCTCTGAAAACTGGGAGAACAAGACAAGGTCTCCTGAAGAAGGCGGCATTTGGGCTACGTCTTGAAGGAAGCCAGGAACTGATTTTAAGAGGCAAAGGCAAAAACAGAGAGCATTCAGCAATGGAGTATCATGTGTGAGCATAGCAATCATGCCTATGATTATAAGACATTAATGTGATTTGAAAAGAAGTACTATGTAAAGTCCAAGGAGGAAGATTACTTGAAAATAAAGGGGGGAGGGGAGGAAGGAAGGAAGACTTTCTTAGAAAAAGAGATGAGGATAGGAACCTAACAGAAGAAGCTAAGGAAGGGTTTTAATGAGGTAAAAGTATATTGTTAAGAGCAAAAGGTAAATTACAGGAAGAGGGTGAGAAGAGGAATTAAAGACAAGAGGAAGAAAGGTCTAATTGGATCTAATTAGTGAGGAGGCTGAGGTAGATCTCCAGGAAAGAAAAAAATAACCAAAGGAGTGATGCTGTTCTTTTGACCCAATGCTAAGAATCAAATGTATTGTTCTGTCTCACTCTCTGCTTAGCAGGACAGGTAACAAAAATTTTAAAACAAAAAACTTTCATACTGAAGAATTTACAAATCAATATTAGCTCATCAGAATGTCTTCATTTTATCAAGTTAGTAAAAATCAATTATTTTTTCTAAATAAAAGAAATCGTCATAGCTTCTAATAGAAGTCATTTATTGCATATACAGCTCCAACATAACACAGTATCTTATTTACTATTTATTACACCCCATTTCTAAGACCTTTTTTAGTTTCCTGTGACACACGAGTCAAGAACTGACTTTATGCACGAACTTTCTGGAATTAGTTCAGAAGTTGAAGTGAGGGGGCAGCTAGGTGGTGCAGTGAATAGAGCAATGGCCCTGGAGTCAGGAGTATCTGAGTTCAAATCTGACCTCAGACACTTAACACACACACCAAAAAAAACTAGCCATGTGACCTTGGGCAAGTCACTTAACCCCAATTGCCCTATTTTCCCCCCTCCAAAAAAAAAAAGGAAAAAAAAAAGAAGAAGAAGTTGAAGTGAGAGAATTGAAGCCAGAAAAGCCATCTATCTCCCTGAAATTGATTTGGTCTCCCATACTCCACTGGCTAATGCATTTGCCTCTGGACTTCCCCTATCAGCATTCATATCACACACACACACACAGGAGTGTTCCCCAATTCCCCAATGTGCTAAGCCCTCTTTTACTTCTATATTTCCTCTCCCATGGGTATAGCCATTGTCCCTGTGCTTGTCTATATGTCCAACTTTAGTCTCTTCCTTGAACTTCAGGCCTTTATCATCAATTGCCTATCAGATCAAACTAGATGTCCTGGAGACATCTCAAGCTGAACAAATCTAAAACTGAACCCAACATCTTTCCCTCTGAACCAAATGCCTATGAACTTGCTTTCCAAATACTTTGATAACAATATTTCAATATAATTGGTTAGGTAATTTATTTTGTGAACTTAAAAATATTTATTCTTAGAAAGGGTTTTATAAGCTCTATTAGAATGCCAAAGGGGACCACAACAGGAAATAAAGTTAAGAATCCTGAGTCTTGGGGAGGCTAGGTGGCACAGTGGATAGGGCACCGCCCTGGAGTCAGGAGGACCTGAGTTCAAATCCAACTTCAGACACAAGACAAAAAACTAGGTGTGTGACCTTGGGCAAGTCACTTAACCCCAATTGTCCTACCTAACCCCCTCCAAAAAGCAAAAAATAAAAATAAAAATAGTCCCGAGTCTTCTCTTCCAAACTTACTTTTTCTGTCCTTCCAGTCTCATTAATTTATCATTACCCTGGACTCCTCTCCCTTCCTTATCCCACATATTCAATCAGTTGCCAAACTTTCTGTTTCTACCTTTACACCATCTCTCTCATCTAATCCCTTTATCCCCTCACACAGATACAGCCTGAGGCCCTTATCACCTCTTGCAACAACCTCCTCATTGTTCTCTCACCTTCAAGTGTCTCACCACCTCCAGCCCATCTACACACAGCTGCCGAAGTGATTTTCCTTGAGAGCAGATCTGACCATGTGTCCTCCCTGCTCAACCAACTCAACTGGGTCCTCATTGCCAGTAGGATAAAACAGAAATTTCTCTATTCAGCTTTTTAAAGCCTTATGCAACTTGGTACCAACATATATTTCCAACCTAACAGATATAATATACAGTCAAACTGACCTCTCCATTCCTTGAATGTAGCTTCATAGCCTCTCTCTGAGCTTCTGTACTGGCTTTTCCTCATTCTTGGAATGCCCTCTGCCTCTTCCTCTTAGTATCCTTCTTCCTCGAGGATAAAGATCAGTCACTCACTGTCTTCTGCATAAAGTCTTCTCTGATTTCCCTATTGCAAGTGTCCTGTCTCCCAAGCTACCTTGGATTTAACTACTTGAATATATTTGTATTTAGAGGTATACCTAGCTTTATTGCACTTCACAGATATTGTGGGTATTTTTCTTTTTACAAATTGAAGGTTTGTGCTGACCCTGAGGAGAGCAAGTCTGTTCCAACTGTTTTTCCAATAGCATGTATTCACATTGTGTCTCATTTTGGTAATTCTCATGATTCTCACAATATTTCAAACTTTTTCATTATTATTACATCTATTAGGGTGATCTGTGATCAGTGATCTTTGATGTTACTATTGTAATTGTTTAGGGGCACCATAAACCATGCCTATATGAGACAGAAAACTTAATTAATGAAAGTCGTGTGTGCTCTGATTGCTCCATGGACCTGTTGTTCTCCCTCTTTCCCCCTCTCTTTGGACCTCAGTATTCCCTAAGACACAACAACATTGAAATTAAGCCAGTTAATAACTCTAAAATTACCTCTAAGTGTTCAAGTGAAAGGGTCAATTGATGCCACAAATTTCATCATATCATTTTAAGAAATTGCCAAAGCCACCCCCAGTCCTCACCACCCTAATCAGTCAGCAGCCATCAGCATCGAGCAAGACCCTCCACCAGCAAAAAGAAGGCTTGGCTGAAGGTTAAGGTGATGGTTAGCATTTTTCAGGAATAAAGTAATTCTTAACTGAGATATGTACATCATTTTTTTTAGATATGATACTATTTCACACTTAACAGACTGCACTATATTGTAAACAGAACCTTAATATGCACTGGGAAACAAAAAAATTTATGTGACTCACTTTATTGCAATTTTCACTTTACTGTGGGGATCTGAAACCAAATCCACAGTATCTCTGAGGCATATCTGTATTGACTTTGTATTTCTATTTTATACATGTTTATATGTACTTGTCTCCCCAATTAGAACATAAGCTTATTGTGAGGCTCCATTGAGATAAGATTGCATAACTTTACAGTAGACTCAGTTAGTATTATTTCTTGATTTCTTCCAGTAGTGTTTGACAGCTTGAGAGTATGAGCAGAGGAGGTGGTAGATAATAATCATTAAACAGACTTGAGAATTAGTGGGACAGAAAAGGCAAATGGTTCAGGGGACAAGAGATTCAAAGGTAGAGAAGAAGATTTTATTATAGGAATAAGACTGCATAGAGAGGAACTTAGAGCTAGGAAATTCAGGAGGACTGAAAGGACCAAAGATGATGATGATGGCAAGAACAGAGAATTTCAGAAGGAGAAATAATTTCAAGACTGTTGCATCCTAGTGTTAATTTCGAGAAGTGGCACATTCGAAGGTGCAACCCCTCTGGTGGGTCACTGAAATAGGGTGGAGACCATGAATGAATAAATAAAAAAGAATTTGGTGTTTCCTATGTGCCGAGCACAGTGCTAAAATGTAGTTTAGAATGCACTTAGTAAACTTTGCAAGGATAATGGAAGACAAAGCTATGGAGTAAAAGTATAGAAGTGAGTGATAATGAAAGAGAAAAATCACAGCATCTTGGAGTTCAGTCAATGGAAGTGGACCTTTCACCATCTGACTCTAGTCTTACCTTTCCAGTCTTATCTCCTTCTACTCCCCTGCATGTGCTCTTTGGCTAAGGAGAGCATGATAGAACTAGATGGCATGAACTTGAAATGAGAAGAGGCTGTTGGAAAATAGAGGCAAAGCAAAGGTTTGGAAATAGCAGCTTGGACCAAGGAGTTTGTCAGTTCTACCCCCAGGTCCAGTGAGATAGGGGAAAGAAGGTAGCTAGCATTAGAAAGGATGGCTAGAGGAATGGAGTCTTGAGGGGAAATATCAGTCTCCAAATTAATACAAGGTTATGGGTAGGATGACAGTAAGAGGAAAAGATAGAAGAAGTGGTTGAATAACAAATGAAGATTACAAAAGGCGCAGTGGAAGGAGCAGACAAGAGACGTGGCAGAATTACAATGAATAGAGAATAGGGAAGAGAGCAGCAGTACATATTCATTCAACGCATACTTATTAAGAGTGTGGTATGATGAAAACAATGGTAAGCCTGGAGTTAGAAAGAACTTGGACTCAAATCAAAGATCTAACCTAACACTTACTAGTTGTCTGACCCTAGGGAAGTCATTTAACTGCAAGCCTTGGTTTCCTCACCTGTAAAATGGATATTATCTACTTCACATGGCTGTTGTGAAGAAAGCATTTTGTAAACCTTAAAGCACTATATGATATTATTACTATAAAGCATTATTAGGATACTTAAATTATGGGACTTAGGAAAGCAAGAGTTTTGGAGATGAATTCAATATAAGGATGGTTAGTGGAGAAGCTTGTGGTTCCCCACAGTCTAGGAACTTTCAAATGCAGAATTCCCCTTGATTTGCTGAGTGAACTTACTGTGGCTATGAGATATGTAGGGGAGGTGGGGGGCTTCTTCCAGATGGAAGTTTCCACCATCATAGTAAGCCCTTAATACTTATTAACTAAATGGATAATAGAACTAAAAGAAGAGTAAAAGCTCAGAGCCCTCCATCAATTTATTCTGTCACCAAAAAAAAAAAATTTGACAAAATCATATGATTGAAAATAATAAGATAAACATATGAATTTGCTGTGACAAGTTCTGTTTTCATGTTTGTCCATAATGCAGCCCCACAAAAAAGTGATTTTTCTGGTGAAATATATCCCACTTATTTTTTCCTGATTGTGGTCAGGATCTGGAATGACCATAAAGTTCAGAGACTCTAAAGCTAGAAGGACTATGGAGATCATTAAGTCTAAGCTCTTCATTTGCAGATGAGGAAACTAAGGCAGGTAGTAAATAGCAGAGTCAGAATTTAAACTCAGGTCTTCAGGCTCCCAGGCCAGTGTTATTTCCGTTACACTATACTGCCTAGCAACAGAAGAAAAAGTCCGGGTGGGGGGAGCAGAATTCATTTGATTGCCAAAACACCTTGAACACTCTAGTTTCTTCTTTGGTTCTGCATGTCAGCTCCCACTGCAACAGATTTTTTTCCAGTAACCATAGCTGAATAATGAAATTATCCTCAAACCTAACTGATGCCCACTCTACCCTCTTATTTCTAACACTGTTTAATACACAGAAATTCTAGGCCAGAATTAAGGCAGTTGCTTGTAATTCATTTTATTATGGCTTATATCTGAAGAAGATCAAGGTTTGGGTTCAGTCTTGGTCCATTTTTGTTGAAGTCACAAGGAGAAGAGGAGAATGGAGGGAGGTTAAGAATGTGAGGCATGTCAAATTGCTAGAAATTAGTTTCCCCAGCACCAGATGCTGGTCTTCATAAAAGACTATTTCTGATGTTGGATTTGGTGCCTTTTCCGCAAACCTTATTTTTCAGATCTCCTTTTTAGACCTGCTGGGTCTAAAAACAACAACAAAAAACCAGATCTGAAAAATTTCAAATGGGGATGGGGGTGGGGGAATGATGTGCAAAGTTTAAAAACACACATGCACACGCAAATATCTACTTCCTGTTTTAGTTCAAGTTGGGAGGATCAAAGGAGGCCTTCCTGCCAGATAAGATAGCTTCTAAGGGTTTGACTTTGTGCTGTCAGGTTCCTGAGACAGAAAGGAAGAACCTACAGCTGTTTCTGTGAATGTTTTTTGGGAGGGAGGAGGTAAATTGACAGAAAATATTTCTAGCAGTCCCCAGCAAGGGAAAGAAATTGACAGACCAGTTGTTGAGAACGAGGCAGTGCATTTTGTCACTTTTCAAACCTACTCAGACTTCAGAGGCTTGGAGTTTGAAACTCAGCTGGAAGGTTTTGAAATGTGCATTGCCTTTACACTTGGCTAAGGCCAGCTGTCTAGTTCCTAGAAAAATAAGCTGATGCAATGATCCCTGAGGATTTTTTGGCCAATTGATTCCTCCTTCCCCTTCTCTGCACTCCTCCCTCCCAACCTATGAAGTTGGATTAGAAAAATGACTAGGATAAAACCCAATGGGTCTTATAAATACAAAAGAAAAGTAACTTTTGAAAGGATTCAATCAGTGTGTATTTATTAAGTACCTACTATGGGCCAGGCACTGTGCTAGGGATTAGGGATAAAACAACAAATCAACAATCTTTGACCTCAAGGAGCTGCTTTTATTCCAAAATAGCTAAAGATGCCCTATGAAAATTGGGCCATGTCCTTATCCTTTGGAATTTTTTTTAAATGTTTTAAATTATAAATTTTTTTCAGTGAAAATCTATCTTCTCCCTCTCCCATGCCAAGTTTTCCCTCCCCCATTGAGAAATAAAGAAAAATAAAACTCTTGTTATAAACATGCATAGTCAAGAAAAACAAAGCTCAATTCTGGTCATATCCAAAAAAATTTTGTGTGTGTGTGTAATTCTGCATTCTGAATTCTTTACCTCTCTATCAGGTGGTAGATCACATGTTTCATCATTTGTCCCCTGGATTCTTGGTTGGTCATTACACTGATAAGAGCTCCTAATTCTTTCAGAGTTGTTTGCCTTTATTATATTGTTGTCACTGTATAACTTGTTTTCATTTTTTTCATTCCACTCTGCATTGTTCCATATAAATTTTTCCAAGTTTCTCTGAAACACTTCATCATTTATTGTAGCACAATAATATTTTATCACATTTGTAAACTACAACTTGATTATCCATTCCCCAATTTATGAGCACCTTCCCATTCTTTGATACTTCAAAAAGAGCTACAAATATTTTTGTATATCATCAGTTTGTTTTACTTGCAATTAAGCTCTCCCTTAATCTACCCTTTATTTCTCTCTTCTCACTTTCTCCTTTTCTTCCTATTTCTCTGTTGAGTGAAATCTACTTCTTAACCCAATTGTGCATGTATGTGTGTATGTATTCTCCCTTCCTTTAGCCAGTTTAAATGAAAGTGAAGTTGAAGGGTCAGTTGCTCCTCCTATTCCCTTCTCCTTGTTTTCATAAATGTCTACTTTTTTATCTAGATTATGTGAGGAAATTTCCCCTTAACTTTCCTTTCCCTTTCCTTTCTTCCCCTCCACTCTCCCCCATGAAACCTGTATTTCTCTTCCTTTCTTTGCATTCTTTTCATAAGATCACAACATAACAGAATCATCCCCAGGCCTTATCTAATTATATTGTCTCTAAGACTCCTGATGACAAGATTCAGAGGAGACATATTTCCCCACATATGAATGTGAGCAATTTATCCTTGTGCAGTTTTTTCATTGTTCATTTGTTTACCCTTTTTATGTTTCTCTTAACTCCTGTGTTTGAACTTCAAAGTTTCTACACAGCTCTGGTCTTTTCATCAGGAATTCTTGGAAGTCCTCTATTTCATTAAAAATTATTTTTCCCTTAACTATTATACTCAGCTTTTCTGGATAAATTATTCTTGGCTACCAATCTATATATTTTACCTTCTAAGACAGTGATTCTCAACCTTCCTAATGCTGCAACCCTTTAATACTTGTATATGGGTGTATCTGCATGTGGGCAGACCCATCTGGAGATGGATAGAGGAGTGGTGTCTCAGTTCCTAAAACCATCGGAAATATGTGGTTTCTGATGGTCTTAGGTGATCCTTGTGAAAGGGTTGTTCAACCCCCAAAGGGTCGCAACCCACAGGTTGAGAACCACTGTTCTAGGATATTGTGTTCCAAGTTCTCTGCTCCTTTATAGTGGTGACTGTTAAATCACGTGTAATACTGTCTGTGACTCCTTAACACTTGAATCCTCTCTTTCTGTCTGCCTGCAGTATATTTTCTTTGACTTGTTCTGGATTGTGGCTATGATGTCCCTAGGGAGTTTTCAACTGAGAGGTTCTTTCAGGAGGTAGATAATTCTATTTCTGCTTTGCCCTCTGGTTCTAAGAGATCTGGATGATTTTCTTTTAAGATTTCTTGAAATAGTGTCTAGATTATTGTTTTAGTCATGGAGTTCAGATAGTACAATGATTCCTAAATTTTTTTCCCTCTATTTCCCGGGTCAGTTGTTTTTGCTCTGAGATACCTTACATTTGCTTCCATTATTTTTCAGTCTTTTGCCTTTGTTTTAATATTTCCTGTTGTCCCAGGGAGTCATTGGCTTCTGTTTGGTCCATTCTAATTTCCAGGGAGTTTGTTGTTTGGGCAAGTTTTTGTACCTCTTGTGACAAGCTATTAATTCCCCATCAAATTCTTCTTCCATGGCTCTCAACTCTTTTCTAGCTTTTTTTTTCTAGTGCTCTCCTTTCATTTAAAAATTTTTAATTCTTTTTCAACCTCTTGATTCATTTTTTCTAGGAATTCTAGTCAAATTTGTGCCCAGGTTTTATTTTTCTCTGAGGCTTTGCTTGTCGATGTTTTCGATTCATTGTCTTCTTCTATGTTTGTATCTTGAGCGTGCCTGCTACCATCATAGCTTTGTGTGGTCACATTCCTTTTTTGAAGTTTGTTTTCTCATTCTTCCATCCTGCTTCCAGACTTTAGAACTGATGCTATGATTGGGGTCTGCCACATTTCTGAAGAGAAGGTTTGGGTTAGTCTTTTTGATGCTTTCTTGAAGTATTGAATGATGTATTATTCCAGGGTCTCAGGGACAGGCTGGGGTCCTGCAAGCTTTTAATGGCCGCAAAGAGGTTTGATCCAAGGGAGTCTATTGCTACTCCCCCCTCCCCCCAGACTGAGTTCTGAAAGTTCCTGACCTGAGTTTCGTTCTGAGAAACAGCAAAATGCTGCTGGGCTTAGTTCCTATCAGCCAGCTAGAAAGATATGTTGGTTCAGGGTGATAAAATTGTAGATTCCCCCTTAATCTGAGACTCCTGATTTTATTATTCCTCTGCAGATTGAGCTAGATTCTAGATCTGAGATTCAGCACTGTTTCTGGTGGCTGAGCCATACCTTTGCTGCTTGCTTGTGAAATTCTTCCTTTCCACCCAGGATCTCTCTGCTGTGGATTGAGAGTGCAGGTCTCCTTATTCTGCCCTGAATTTGTGACTCAGAACTGGGTAATGAGTGGCCAAGATACCAGTTTGCACATGTTTCTGTTGTGCTACCCTAGGATAGATCTAAGGCTACTCTTGTGGGCCTAAGACTTCATCTTACTCTTGTCCATAACCTTTCCCTGGGAGCTAGAGTGTTGCACTCATTCTTGTCCCAAACTTAATTCCAGTGTGCACAGATCTCTCTGTCTCCCTATACTGAACTGGGGTAGGCAAATGGCTGTGATGGAGCATGACTGTGATTTTTCCTGGATTTCTCCATCAGGATTAGATGAGATGCATTTTTTTACCTATTTGAAGAAATTTTATGAAGGGGAACTCAGTTTGACTGTATTACTTCCTTCTATTTGTCCATCTTGGCTCTGCCCCATTCCTTAGCAATTTCTAATAAGTAGTAAATGAAGGTATTGGAAGCAGGTATTTCTGAAATATGTCAATAATGTTTTGGAATCATTGTCTTCACACCCAGTACAAAATCTGGCATATAGTAAGAGCATAATAAATGCTTGTTGATTGATTGACTTCCTTACTATCCACTCACTTCTTAAGAACCTTTTTGACTACTATTATCTTTTTTTTTTT
>CM053587.1:89958045-89974587 GCA_028646515.1 Pseudochirops corinnae | reverse complement strand
ATATAATATAATATAATATAATATAATATAATATAATATAATATAATATAATATAATATAATATAATATAATTTAAATAATATAAAATAAAATACTCGTTACCCTTATATTTAATGCCCACCACAGTCTGGTTCCCATCTACCTTTCCAGCCTCATTTCATGCTGTTCCCTTATATGAGGTTTGCATTTCAGCCAGACTTGACTACAAGCTGAACTCAGTACTATATCTTCCACTTCTATAAGATCAGTCATGCCATCCTTCACACCTGGAATGCCCTCCATCCTTACCTTGACCTCTCAGAATCTATGTCTTCCTTCAAGGTTTAAATCAAGCAATGCCTCCTCCATGGAGCTCTCTTAATCTCCCCAGCTTTTAGTGCTTTCATCTTTCATTTTTCTTGTATTCTCCTTAGTTATGTTTATGTTCTTTTCTGTGCAGTCGAATATGAGTTCCTGAAATATAAGGGCTATTTCACTTTTGCACTCCCAGAAAATAGCACAGTGCTTTGCACTTTGATAAAAGTTTTAGAAATTGAATTGAATCAAAATTATTTTTAAAGCACAGCATATGATCCCTATATTCTTAACCATACAGTAAAATAATTATCTATAAAATAATTATCATCAATATTTATTCATAGAGAAATCTGAAAGAAAGCTGAGACACTGCTCATCAGGGAAGAACAGAACCTAAACAATGAAGAAGCAGATCCAGTATTCTTCTGGTCTTTATCTCTTATGAAATCCTTCTTTGCTCTGGCATTGTCTAAATTCTTTATCTTTACATGATAAGGGAAATTTGGTGGTCATCCTTTCTTTTCAAAGAGGACCAGCGGCTTCATAGGGTAATGTTTTGACTCGCTCATGAATTGGATTTCAGTGAGGCTGAGTTACACAAGGTCATCAGCCTGGAGGAGCTCAAGAAGGATTTTGAAAATCAAGTAAGAGAAATGGAGAAAAAACTAGGAAGAAAAATGAGAATGATGCAAGAAAATCATGAAAAGCAAGTCAATAGCCTGATAAAGGAGACCTAAAAATACATTGAAGAAAATCTCACCTTAAAAAATAGACTAACTCAAATGGCAAAAGAGGCCCAAAAGGCCAATGAGGAGAAGAATGCTTTAAAATGCCAAATTTGCCAGATGTAAAAAGAATTTCAAAAGCTCAGTGAAGAGAATAACTCCTCCAAAATTAGACTGGAGAAATTGGAAGCTAATGACTTTATGAGAAATCAAGATGCTATAAAACAGATCCAAACAAATGAAAAAATAGAAGGCAATGTGAAATATCTTATTGGAAAAACCATTGACCTAGAAAATAGATACAGGAGAGATAATTTTAAAATTATTGGTCTACCTGAAAACCATGATGAAAAAAAGACTGTAGACACCATCTTTCAAGAAATTATCAAGCAAAATTGCCCTGATCTTCTAGAACCAGAGGGCAAAATAGAAATTGAAAGAATTCAGCGATCACCTCTTGAAAAAGATCCCAAAAAGAAAACTCCTAGGAATATTATAACCAAATTCCAGAGTTCCCAGGTCAAGTAGAAAATACTGCAAGCAGTCAGGAAGAAACAATTTGAGTATTGTGGAAACCCAATCAGTATAACACAAGACCTAGCAGCTTGTACATTAAGCAATCGAAGGGCTTGGAATATGATATTCTGGAAGTCAAAGGAGCTAGGGTTAAAACCAAGAATCACTAACCCAGCAAAACTGAGTATAATGCTACAGGGAAAATATGGTCATTCAATGAAATAGAGGACTTTCAAGTATTCTTGATGAAAAAACCTGAGCTGAACAGAAAATTTGACTTTCAAATACAGGAAGCAAAAGAAGCATGAGAAGGTAAACAGGAAAAAGAAATCATAAGGAACTTATTAAAGTTGAACTATTTACATTCCAACATGGAAAAACAATAATTGTAACTCATAAGACTTTTCTCAGTATGAGGAAAGCTGAAGGGAATATATATGTATAGGAGGGCATATGTGTATATAAATATATATTTGAGTGTGGGCATTTGTATGTTCATGTGTACATAGACAGCGGGCACAGGATGAGTTGAATATGAAGGGATGATATCTAAAAAATAAAATTAAGAGGTGAGAGAGGAATTTATTGGGAGAAGAAGAAAGGGAACAATAGATTAGGGTAAATTATCTCATATAAAAGAGGCAAGAGAAAACTGTTACAATGGAGGGGAAGAGCAGGAAGTTGAAAGGGAATGGGACAATCTGATTCTCATTGAATTTGACCTAAAGAGGGAATAATATACACATTCAATTGGGTATCTTACCCTACAGGAAAATAGGGGGGTAGGGGATAAGAGCAGGGAGGATAGTAGGGAGGGCAGATTGGGGGATAGTGCAGTTAGAAGCAAACATTTTTGAAAAGGGATAGGGTGGAAGGAGAAAATGGAATAAGTGATGGGGCAGGAAAGGATAGAGGGAAATATAGCTAGTCTTCTACAATATAACTACTATGGAAATGATTTGGGTAACTACACATGTACAATCTACATTGAATTGATTATCTTCCCAGTGGGGGTGGTTGAGGAGGGAAGAAGAGGGAAAAATCTGGAATTTAAAGTTTTAAAAACAAATGTTTAAAAATTGGTTTTTTACATGCAACTGGGAAATAAGATATAGAGGTACTGGGATATAGAAACCCATATTGCCCTACTAGAAAGTTAGGGGGTAAAGAGGGAGGATATAAGAGAGAACAGATTGGGGGAAGGGGTATTCAGGAGGCTTGCTTTTTGGGCTGGGGCTAGGGAAAAGATGGGGAGAGAAAAAATTGTAACTCAAAATCTTGTGGAAATGAATGCTGAAAACTAAAAATAAATAAATTTTAAAAATTAATCGGAAACGAAATAATTTAATCCTAAAGAATGAGTTGGTCAAAGAATGAATCATAGAAACAATAAATAATTTCATTAAAGAGAATGACAATAATGAAATGCCAAAATTTATGGGATGCAGACAAATGACTTAGGGGAAATTTAATGTAAAATAACAGACTAATGAATTGGTCATGCAATTTTTAAAAACTAGAAAAAGAACAAATTTTAAATCTCTGATTAAACACAAAATTAGAAATTCTGAAAATCAAAAGAGAGATTAATTAAATTGAAAGTAAGAAAACCATTGAACAATAAAACTAGGAGCTGGTTTTATAAAAAACAAACAAACAATAAAATAGATAAGTCACTGGTTAATTTGATTTTAAGAAAGAAAGAAAAAACAAATTACCAATATAAAAAAATTGAAAAGTATGAATACACCAAGAATGAGTATGAAATTAAGGCAATTATTAGGAGTTATTTTGAACAATTATATGCCAATTAAGCTAACAATCTAAGTGAAATGAATGGATATTTACAAAAATGTAAATTGCCCAGATTAACAGAAAAGAAAATACTTACATAACCCTCTTATAGAAGAAGAAATTGCACAAGCAATCAATGAACTTCCTAAGAAAAATTCCCTGAGACTGGATGGATTCAGAAGTGAATTCTATCAAACTTTTAAAGAACAATTAATTCTAATACTATATAAACTATTGGGGGGGGGGGGGGAATAGTCAAATAAGGAATTCTACCAAATTCCTTTTACTACATAAATATGGTACTAAAACCTAAACCAGAAAGAGCAAAAACAAGGAAAGAAAACTATAGGCCAATTTCCCTAACAAATATCAAAAGAAATTTTTTAAATAAAATACTAGCAAAGAGATTCCATTGATATATCACAAAGATCATACATTATAGCCAGGTGGAATTAATACCAGGAATGTAGAGTTGGTTCACTATTAGGAAAACTATCAGCATAATTGATCATATCAATAACAAAAACAACAAAAATAATATGATTATCTCAATAGATTCAGAAAAAGCTTTTTGACAAAATATGACACTTGTTCTTATTTAAAACATTACAAAGCAAAGGAATAAATGGGTCTTTCCTTAAAAAGATAAGTAGTATTTATCTAAAACCATTAGCAAACATTAACTGTAATGAGGATAAACTAGAAGTCTACCCAGTAAGATCAAGGGTGAAGCAAGGATGCCCATTATCATTACCATTATTCAATATTGTACTAGAAATGCTAGCTATAGCAATAAGAGAGGAAAAATAAATTGAAGGAATTAGAATAGGCAGTAAGGAAGCAAAACTATCACTTTTTGCAGAGAGTTTAATGGTATACCTAAAGAATTCTAGAGAATCAACTAAAAACCTAATTGAACAATTAACGACTTTAGCAAAGTTGCAGGATGTGAAATAAACCCACATAAAACAACAGTGTTTCCATATATTACCAATGATATCCAGCAAGAAGAAATAGAAAGAAAAATTTTGTTTAAAATAATTGCAGACAATATAAAATACTTGGAAGTCTACTTACCAAGACAAACCCAGGAACTATATGAACACAACTATAAAATACTTTTCACATAAATAAAGACAGATCTAAACAGTTGGAGAAATATTAATTGCTCATAGGAAGGCCAAGCCAAGATAATAAAAATGACAATTCTACCCAAATCAATTTACTTATTCAGTGCCATGTCAACCAAATTACCCAAAAATTACTTTATAGAATTAGGAAAAAATAACAAAATTCGTTTGGAAGAACAAAAGGTCAAGAATATCAAGGGAATCAATTGGGGGGAAGGAGGGGAAATGTGAAGGAAGGTGGCCTAGCTGCACCAGATCTCAAACTGTATTACAAAACAGTGACCATTAAAACAAACTGATACTGGCTAAGAGATAAGAGGAGTGGGTGAGTAGAATAGATTGATTATGCAATACACAGTAAGTATTGACAATAATGATATCATGTTTAATAAATGCAAAAATACCAGCTTTGGGGACAAGAACTCACTATTAGACAATTTCTGGGAAAATTGGGAAACAGTTTGGCTAGCTATAGACCAACGTCTCACATTACATACCAAGGTAAGTTCAAAATGGGTACATGATTTACACCTGAAGGGTGATCCAATAAGCAAATTAAGAGAGCATGGAATGGTTTATCTATCAGATTTGTGGATAAGGGAAGAATTTAGGACCAAAGAATATAGAGAGAGCATTAGAAAATGTAAAATAGATATTTTTGATTATATAAAATTAAAAAGTTTTTGTACAAATAAAACCCAGTGTAACCAAAATTATAAGGAAAGCAGAAAACTAGGAAAAAATACTTGCAACAAGTATCTCTCACAAATGCTTCATTTCCCAAATATATAGAGAACTGAGTCAAGTTTATAAGACCATAAGTCATTTCCCAATTGACAAATGGTCAAAAGATATGGACAGGCAGTTTTCAGACAAAGATATCAAAGCTATCTATAGTCATATGAAGAAATGCTCTAAACTACTATTGAATAGAGAAATGCAAATTAAAACACCTGTAAGGTACCACCTCTCATTTATCAGAGTGGCTGAAATGATGCAAAAAAAAAAAAATGAAAAATGTTGGGGAGGATATGGGAAAATTGGAACACTAATGTACTATCACTGGATCTGTAAACTGATCCAATCATTCTGGAGAACAATTTGGAACTACACCAAAAGGGTTATAAAACTGTGCATACACTTTTATTCAGCAATACTGCTAGTAGGGCTTTATCCCAAAGAGATCAAAAAAAGGGGGGAGTGAGGACCTATTTGTACAAAAATACTTACAGCAACTCTTTTTGTGGTGGCCAAGAATGGGAAATTGAGGGGTTGCCCAACAATTAGGGATGACTGAACAATGGTATATGATTGTAATAGAATATTGTTGTGCTATAAGAAATGACAAGCATGATGATTTCAGAAAACCTGGAAAGACTTACATGAACTGATTCAGAGGGAACTAAGCAGAACCAGGAGAACATTGTACATAGTAACAGCAATATCATATGGTAATCAACTATGAATGATTTAGCTACTGTGATGAAGACAATGATCTAAGACAGTGCCAAAGGACTTATGATGAAGATGTTATCCACTTTTAGAAAAAGAACTGATGGAGTTTGAATGTAGTTTGAAGCATATTTTTTTAAACTTACTTCATTTTTCTTGCTTTTTTTGGAACATAGCCAATATGAAAAGATGCTTTCCATGACTTCACATGTAGAATTGATATCACATTTTTTGTCTTCACAATGGGTGGGGGAGGAGTGGGAAGAAGATTATCCAGAACTCAATTTTTTAAAAAAGAATATTATAAATAAAGAATTTAAAAGCTGGGAAATAAAGATGAAAAGAGAAAAAATAAAATCATAAATTACTATAGAAATGAAAAGTATCTTTGTTATTAAGCACCAAAATTCATCCTGTTTTTGAACTTTTTATAATAGTGCTTGCCTTGCCCCTTCTCATGGCTCTGGCTTATTTTCAGTGGGTTTTAGGAAGTCAAAGTTCTCTTGTTTCAACACCATGTTAACATTGCTTCCAAATTACTAATAGATCATAATGTAACTAATGCTTGTTCTGGGTGTTTTGGAATGGCCTTTGGCCAAAATTAGTAACTGTCTGACCTAGATCACTAGGCTACCAAAAGCCCCACAGTCTTGAACATAACTGGTATGCTTCTTTCTGTGGTTCTCAGAGCAGTAAGCTCTCGGAAACCCCACCCTACAGACATGCTCTCCCTTCTGGTTCTCTGGAGGGCTGAGCTTTTGATTTGCAATTCATATGGGGGCTTGTAGCCTTTACCCTGCTCCATTTAGTCAAGTCCTCTTAAATCCTTTTCGCATCAATGACTCCCCAGCTCAATTTTTTAAAATGCCAAACTTTTTTGATAGACAACCTACAAACGTTAAATAAGGTTGATTGTTGTTGTTCAGCTGTTTCGATCACGCCCAAATCCTCATGACCCCATTTGGGGTTTTCTTGGCAAAGATACTGAAGTGGCTTGCATTTTCTTCTCCAGCTCATTTTACAAATGAGGAAACTGAGGTAAACAGAGTTAAGTGACTTTCCTAGGGTCACACAGCTAGTAAATGTCTGAGGCCAGATTTGAACTCATGAAGATGAGTCTTCCTCTATCCAGTGTACCATCAAACTGCCCCAAATATGGTTAAATCAACAGAATCACAGAATTTTAGAGTTGTAAAGGACCTCAGCAGCTACCTAGTCCACTCCAAACCCAAGAAAAAAATCCCCAATAGAATATACCAGGAAAGCAAATAGTCACAGCGAACAGTCAATAAGTCATTCAACAAATATTTGTTGATTATTTAATGTGTACTAGGTACTGCGTGAGGTGCTGAGAGGGATACAAGGATGAAGCAGACACAGTTCTGGCCCTCAAGGACTTGACCCTATCCATAGGGAGCTCAAAATTCTATACCTGTGCAACTAGATATATCCACACTTGACCAAGATCACAAGATTAACCTTTCCTAATGTCCTTCCAGCAAGCTCTGCCCAACTGGAAAGGTTCCCACTATGTACGGGCCCAGTGACACCCTCTATGTCTAATGTCCAACCACCAGCCAACTCAGAAAGTCTCCTTGTCATGTTGGTCACAGGGAGTGATTTCTTTTTCTAACCAAAGTAACTCTCAGAACTATCCAAGTTGCAGTAGAGTTGTGATCAGAGGAGTACATATGTCAACACTTGTGGGTGTCCAGGGCAGACTAGTACCCTTTTTCAGGGCTACCATACCTTTGGTGTCTACCTTCACTCAACTCTTATCTATGTCTCAAAGAGGTTGCCTAGCAACCTCATTTCAATAAAATCATCTTCGCAGACAGCCTAAACCAGGTTGAGGGTAACCAACAAGCTTCATACCCATTGATAAGTTAGGAGTATATCTACAATAAGCATATGAAGACTTCCCCCTGGCAGGATGGGCAGATAAGAACAATTTGTTCCAGTGGCCATGCAGGAATCTGAAGCAGGAGCTATAATGAGCTTAGAACTTGATGAGACATCAAAGACACCAAGGTCATCCACTGCATCCCAGGCCATTGTCAGTCCTCTTGACTTTTGTCTTGTCACTGGATTTCTATGACTCTGCAAGAGAGAGAGTGAGGCTGACAACTTTGTACTATCCTTCTTTACTTAAATTCAATACACGTGCTAGTCAAGATATCACCCCATGATGTTATTGGTCCTCTTCAAAAATAAAAGACAAAATTCATTTTCTACATCAGTACAGCTGGGAAAATTATGAACTGTTTTAGGAGGTCATAGTAAAGCAGATATTCTGTTTTATGTTTGGCTAGGTTTATACCCACCTGTGTTTTCCTTTTCTTGAATAGGGAAATTTAAGTAAGATATTCAAATGGAAACGTAAAGTATAATTTTCTGAAACATTTTTATATACAACTAAATTTATACCATAAATTAAATTTTTAAAAAACTTTCAAAACTAATTAGGTTTTACTATAAAACTGCTATGTCTTACATAATAAAATCAGCAGTTCCTCCCCCCAAAAAATAAAAATGAGAGACAAACAACAACATATATCAACAAAATTATAGATCCTTAAAGTATCTAAATAAGGAAATTCCAAAGTTCAAACACTAGGTCATTTTAAATCAGAAATGCCTATGCCTTTGATATGGAAAAAAAGCATCAAAGTGTGAGAAAATTGAGGGTTGCAGAAGACAACTTAGTAAAAATGTATCCAAAGAGATCTTAGGCTAACTTTTCCACCATCACCCTCCATGTAGGAATCCCTTCTACAGCCAACAGAGGATCATTCCGTCTTTGAACATTTTCAGTCTTAGGGGACTGAGCAGCCCATTCTGCTTCTTGACAGCTCTGGTTCTTAAAAAGTTCTTAATTAAATTGAAGTGAAATTTACCTCCCTATAATTTCCCCATATTGGGCCTAGCTTTGGCTTTTAGAGCAACCTAAAATAAATCTTCTTCCATGTGATAGCTCTACAAATAGCTGTCTTCAAATATCATGTATCCCTCCCTTAAATTTTCTCATTTACAGAATAAAGAAGCCCAAGTCCCCCATTTCTTCTTTGAAATGAGTTTGACTTGTCTGGTTGTTTCTTTGAATGGAGATTTGGAGAGGAAGAAGCCATGGGGTAGAGTGAGAAAAAAGGTCACTGGGGAGGGGTGGAGAGATTGTCCAGAATTAGGCACTAGAGATAGAGATATGAAACATTATACAACCCCTACCCTCACTGTGATTACACTCTAGTAGTGGGATGCACAGAAATGACTGCTATTTAAATTAGACTATGAATAGGCCAAGTGCATAGGAAAGGAACAAAAAGTTAATGAGAGAATAGAGGACAGAGGAGACACTTGAAGCTTGGGCATCAGAGAAGGCTTCATAGATAAAATAGCACCTAAATTTGAAAGAAGAAAAGGATTTTGCAACAGTTCTGTGAGTGGAGGGCTACTATCATCCCTATTTTACAGATAAGGAAACTGAGGCTCAGAAAGATCAAGTAATTAAATATGAGTCACAAAACTACAAAGTAATGTGGAATTCAACTGCAGGTCATCACCCTGGCTCCAATTCCAGGGCTCTGTCCTCTATCCAGCATTTCTTAAATTGTGGGTCATGATCCCATAGGGGTCCTGAGTGGAAAAAGTTTAAGAAGCCCTGAGTCTATACCATCCTGGAAATGAAGAGTTCCTGAAGAGAATTTAAAGTAGAGCTAGAAAGAAAGATGGAAGCTAAATTGGGGAGAGGTTTTCATTTCATGCTCAGGAGTTTATATGCTATCATTTGGAGGTGATGGGGAACCACCCGGAGTTTCTGAACAGGGAAGTGACCTGGACAGACCAATATATTAAGAAAATTGTTTTGGCAGCTGTGCTAAAGATGGATAGGAGAAGGAAGAGCCTAACTGAGGGCAGAGAGACCAGTCAGAAAACTTTACAATAGTCTAAGCAGAATATGACAACTTATCATGAGATAAGATGGCAGAGGGTGTGGGCGTAGATATGTTATAGGAGTAGAATTCACATGACTTGGTTGCTGATTAGAAATGGGGCACAAGGTAGACAAAAGCAGCACAGATGATTCAGAGGTTTTGAGCCTAGGTGCCCAGAAGAATAGTGGTGTCACCCAAAGAACCAAGAAAGTGGGGATAGCAAAAATAAGTAAACAGGAAGCTACCAGACTGTCCGTCACGCTGAGCTGCCTTCACCCACAGCCTTCCCAACAGTTGCCTCATCTGTGTGCCTTTGAGTCTCCATCTCCCCTTCGCTGTTCCAAGCTGAGGGCATCTTTTGTGTTCTTGGCCCAAATCCTCCATTACATTTCTACTTATGCCTCTGGTTTGAAGTCACACAACTAGCCAACGGCAAAGGCAGAAACTCTTGTTTTCTAGCCAAGTTTCTGAGCTAGGGGCACACACCAGTGTCCCAAGTCAGGGCAGCATTTCTGCAATTCCTCCACTAGCCCAAGGGGCTGTCGGGTTTAGGCAATGGAATAAGGGTCAGAGAAATATGCCAGAGTCAGAGCATACCAAACATTATTGCACTGGGTTCCCGTATTCCCCAACCTCAGGCTTCCCCTCTTGTTAAGCCCATTGCCTAGAGACTAGGCTTGTCACAAACTTGACATTACTCAAGTGTAGGTGGAAGAAAACTCACAGTTTCTGAATAAAACCAGATGGCCTGGGCTAAGAGTGGGAGTCCAAGAGCTGGGACAGATTTCTCAGGCTCTTTCTTCAGCACAAGGCAAGCTCCTCCTCTGCGGGCCCTCCAGCCTTTCCCTTCTCTTTCTTCTTAAAAAAATGACCCTTGAATGTAATGGGAGAAGAGACATTGCAGATTTCACAGGCCAGCAGAGCCTCACAGCTGTATCCCTCATTTTTTAATTGAATGTTCATTGGCTAGTTGGATGTTAGAGCTGGCATGAGCCTTTTGAAAACAGAGTTCAATTTTTATGCAATTTCCAAGCAAACTTTCTTAATGCATATTTAAAGAGTCTTCATTTTTTTTTTAATGCTAATAGGACCCAGGAACCAGTGTTGGGCCAACATTTATAATAATGTATCTATCCCACATGAGTACTCCTGAGCATCCCAAGATGGATTCAAATAGAAGACCAAGTCCTCATGGAGAGAGTCCCACATTTTCTCTGTCCTCTAGTATGGCTACCATAAGGAAAGCTCCCACCTATCAATCTCTTCAGGTCCCCTCATAAGCTCAGGAAAACATGTGGAGTGCTCCTTATGAGCTGTGTGACCCTTCTCAGAGTTCTAGTTTGTGAAAGGAGAGGTTGTGCTGGGTGAAGTCTGAGATCTACTTAGCTCCAGCAGCCAGAGAGCCCCTGTAGCGTATTCTTTCGTTAAAGCTTCTCAACTGAGACAGAGAGGCAAACTCACTCCAGTCTGGACCTCTGCAAGATCAGAGAGATCATTGACTTCTGGATGAGCAGCTCTCCCTGGGGATTAGGAAATAACTCTTGATGTGGGTGTGGGATGGGGACAGGGGAATCTGGTGGCCTAGGATATTGGAGAAGGTCTCCAAGTAAAACACTTTGGGTTTGGCAAAACCCAAGATACAGTTTGCCAAGCTCTGTTCCTTTGATTTTTAAGTCTGTGTGTATATAAGGGGGTATTTGATCTCTGTCTCAGATTCAGAGGCAGTATGGTGTAGTGAATAGAGAACTGAAGTTAGAGAGACCCACGTTAGACATTTAATAGCTGTGAGACCCTGGCCAAGTCACTTAATCTACCTAGACCTCAGTTTTCTATTCTGTAAAATGAGATAAAATCACTTGTAAGATCCCTTCCAGCTCTCAGCCCATGACCCTAGGCTCGTTAGAGTACAAGGAGGTTGGGACTATTTAGTGGCTTAGAACACCCTCTTTCCCCTGTCTGCCTGTCCAGCAGCTCAGGGGTAGCTCAGTTCTCCACCTCCCTTATGAAGCCTTCCCAAATAATACTAGGTGACAAGAACCTTTCTCATCTGTGAACTCAGAGCGTTCTTATTTTGCCACTCTCTTGACATTTAATCTAATGCCACCTTGTGACACCTCTTGCAGTATTTCCTTATATTGTTATTTAACTCTTCTATTACATTGTGTCTCCACCACTAGATCTTGAGCTCGAAAACAGCATAGTAGAAAGCAATTTGGAGTAAAGGACCAAGGCTCCAATTCTGTCTTTGCTGCTTACTGCCTATTGTGACCTTGGACAAGCCACTTGACCTCTCTGGACTTCAATCTCCTCATCTATAAAAGGAACAGAGATACCATTCAACAGTCTCTACAATCCCTTCCAGATCTAAACCAATGAGGCTTGGGAGGCAGGAGGACTATGTTTTTTTTTTTTCCTTTATCCCCTAGTGTCATGCTATGTACATAGAGGGCACTGAATAATTTTTTTGTTAAGTGAATGGCTGACAAGTATTGTCAGAGTTCGTTTCAATTACTATATTGCATTTGAGAGGGCAAAGAGGGGGATGATAATGGCTAGATTTTTGCAAATGTATCCTGGATCAGATAGCTATTCCTGAGCTCTCAGACTGAATGGAGTGCCATGCAAAGATATGAGCTTTGCAGAACATTGATCAAACAAAGCTATTGCTTTCTTGCTCAGAAAAAGACAAGGTTTTCAAAATAAGAGAACTGGACTCAAAACAGATCCAGAAAGCTGATGAGGACTTTGCAACAAATCTTGGACCTTTGTCCAAATAATGAGGGATCTATCTTTAGGCCTGAGAATAGATAGGATTATAGATCCAATATTTTTTTGCCAGTTCCAAAAATGGTGGAGAGAATCCATTCATGTGCTTAATAGGTGCTCACTATGAGCTTAACAGGTCCTTCCCTTAAGGAACTTACATTCTAGTAGAGAAAACCCTTTTACAAGTAGGTGAGGAGAGAGCACTATTGAAAGGAGGGGATTAGTGAATGCTTCTGCCCTAATAGAGTCTTCCCCTTCATTTGGAAGGATTTGAGCAACTCTCAAGAGTGCAATAGAAAGAGCAAAAACTACAACTATTCTCAGAAGGTTTTAATTAGACTTACAGCCCTAACATAGCTGGTTCCAGTGGGAAAGATCAGAAGACTGATATAATTTCTAAATTTCAGCATCAATTAGAAATATAAAGAGAAAACCCATTAACTGAGAAAGAGAAAGGAGGAGGGAGAGTGGTAGAGAAGAGCTTAGGACCCAAACAAAATAAATAAAAGGGGGGATAAAAGCCAAAGAGGAAGTGATTTCCTTGTTTGCCAGTGGAGCCTTGGATGGAACAAGGGAGCTACCTTTTCTAATGCCTCAGCTGCTCCTCTGCCTCAAGAGCACAATCCATGGGAAGAATGCCTCTTTAAAAAACAGCATGGCATCAGGGCTGGCTCCCAACCAAGGCCCAAACAGTTGTACCATTGAAGAGTCCTAATGGCAGGCCTGGGCGTCTATCCCTTTCTCCTACTCAACTCAATGGGTTATTTGTGGGGCTGACAAGGGCTGAGGGATATGCTGCATATCTCATATGTGGCCACAGCAGCTGCAAGATTCCCCAGGATAGCCACAATGGCTCTTGGAATTACTAGGAAGAAGAGAGTAAGAGAACCAATGGATTCAGAGCATTTCTCCCCAAGAACTTCCTAACTGAGGAAGAAAGTCCTGGCTACTTCCCAACTCTGTCCTCCTGTCCAGGGCTGACCCTGGGCAAAATTATGCAGGCAGTAAAAATTTCACTTTGATCCTTTTCTCCCTTCCCTGTTAGCCTCTACTATTCCCTCATGAGGCCCCCTGACACCCACACACCCAATGTCCTACCTTCCTGCACATTCTAATCTCCTTTCTCCATCTTCCTCATTTCATCAAAACCTGCTCTATGGGTAAAACTAGTCTGATCCTCTCTTATTTGTAGGAAGAAAGGGGGTAGGAGGGAAGGAAATAAATATTTAATGACTGAATGGATGAATAGATGGATTGATCAATCTTTCCCTTCCTTTCCATTCTGGTCAACATTTATGTCTGTGCTCCAAGACTCTTAGTGACAGTGGCAGAGTGGGTCCTGAACCAATGTAATATTGTTCACAGTTACTATACCCTTAACATTTCACGTTGTTACAAAACCAGAACAAATGTATTAGCTAGAAGTCATCAAATCCTCCATTATTTTTTCTTCTCTTCATCTCCTATGTCCCAGCAGAGCGATTAGAGACTGAATGTGCATGCTCATACTTTATGACCTGACTTACAAAGACATTTGAATACAATTAAGACAGATGCTTGAAACTGGGAGAGGGAGAAATTCCTTGCCTAATAGCTTATAAGGTGAGAACCATAGAATACAAAGTTATCTCTGGCTATGGAGTTATCTCTGAAAAACAAAATTGAATGTCCCCCAGTGGGCATAGGAGAGGTGGGCTTGGTTGATACATGTTAGCTACAACACACTAGAAATGGAGAATTGTGCAGAAGTAATGTCAATGATGTCTTTAGAGAAATGTATGACCAGAAAAAAATGACAGATTGGTCTCACACCTAGGGCAAGGGACAACTCATGAGCTCTACTGGTATTTGCACAATGTCAAGAGAATGCAAGGAAGGCCCTCAGCATTCTGGGTGGACTCCTATGGATGAATTTATAGGGGGGACAAGGACGACAGATGCACAATTGGGTTGTGACCTGTATCACTAGAGGAAATACCCACATCAGTGAAATCACTGGTCCGTTTGAGCACTGGAGAACCTTTCAGAAAGGGCACAAAGGGTTGTTGAGGATGGGTTGACACTGGATAAGAATGGCCTGTACTATCATAGTTCAGAATTCTGTCGCTGTGGTTTAGGTTGTATTATGAGAAGAAACACATGAGCTCCTGGCCTCTAGGAAATGTCTCTAATGAAGATCGGTAGCCTTGAACGACTTCACTTCCAAAATCACTTCTGTTCTAGCCCTTTCTCCAAATGAGAATCCCAAATCATAGCCACACAAATGAGGGAGGCAAGCAAAGGCGAATCCAAACCTTGTGGCTCCTTTCTCCCAGATTCTTCTAAACCCCATCCAAAGAGATGTTTGGTTTCTGATTTCACAAGGAAAATAGGAGAGCCGTATAAATGTTTTTCAGAAGCATGTGTTTAAATTCCAAGCCCACATTCTTAAAAAGCAGATTTGGATGCCAGGCTGCAGCAGCTTTTTGAGCTGAAGCCACCCAGTCTGAACATGGAAGCTTCTTTTGGCAAAACCATGTGAAAAAGGCAAGCAAGTCCCAGTCAGTGATTTTCCTGAGCAGTTCACTCAGCCTCAGTACCTCCTGGAGACTGAGTGTGAACTGAAAAATGAGCTGGTTGAAAACACTAGTGAATAAACAAATTGCCTCTTTGGGTTTCTGAGAGAAGCAAAAACATAACATTTTTTAAAAAGACATCAAAACCAGACTGGAACTTTGGAACTAGTCTAATAAAATGATGGTGTGAACAAGCAGAAGGAAAATATTAGTGTTTCCTTCAAGAGCAGCTATTTATGATGAAATTAAAACCCAGCAACTAGCCCTGAGCAGGCTGTGTCCCAATGCATTTTTCTGATACATAGATTGAGAGCATCAGATCTTGTCACTAGTGAGAAGCTGAATCATATCATCACACACACACACACACACACACACACACACACACACACACATGCTGCAATAGACCACATTCCTAAAATTTAATTCTATACAGAATTTAGTCTGGAAGATCCACTTGTTGCTTCTCTCGCCTTTTGAAGAACGAAATAATTACTAAACATAGAGCAGCTGGTAAATATTTAACTTGCTCTAGCTGAGAGGAAATGCCATCAAATGTCTGTGTAATTGAGACTTCTGATCTCCCTACTATATTATAATTTCATGCCAGGCCTCCCCTTCGAGTCTGTGAATTTCCTCTCACACGTCCATATCATCCTTTTTATCTCATCTCTTCTTTTGAAAAAAGTAGGTGTGTTGTAGCCATGGACCATATCCCACTATGTCTGAGTGATGCATAGGCCATCAAATTCATCTCTTTGTGTTGAGAACTTTAGTTCATCTCATTTATTAGCTATAATCTAAGCATTCACATAAAGACAGCTGAGACCATGAGTTTTGTTACTACCCCGTTTTATTGAATATTGTCTTGCATGAATTATTTGTCCTCCCCAGTGATTTCTCCCCCATTTCATACCTGTTTATGCCTACGGATTGGCAGATCTCTCTAGGCAATTTCCTCTCCTCTCTATAACCACAAGTCTCCAAGCAGATATATTTTTCCAGACCTCATTATATACACTTCACCCTTACCAAGAACCCAGCATTCCTAGAAACTAATCTTTCATTCAGAAATCCAAATACATTGAGACCTTCAAAATGATTGCTTCTGTTTCCCACTCTTCCTAGAAACTCTGGTCCTATAAAACCTACCATTCTGCAACCTTGTCAATAAAATTTGTTTTTAGCATGCATATATATATATATAAAATATATGTGTGTTTGCTTATTTACAAATTATGCAGTTGTATAATTTTCATTATTACATACATTACCAAAACTTACACTGAAATTAGATATTTAAAAGGTAAGATAAAAATGAAATAATATTTGATCTTAGAATGGATAGGGAGTCACTGGCATTCCTTGAATAGAG
>CM053587.1:89896680-89957545 GCA_028646515.1 Pseudochirops corinnae | reverse complement strand
CCAGCATTTGTCATTTTCCTGTTTTGTCATCTTAGCCAATCTGACTGGTGAGATGTGGTACCTCAAAGTTGTTTTGATTTGCATTTCTCGAATCAATAGTGATTTAGAGCATTTTTCCATATGCTTAAAGATATCTTTAATTTCTGCAAAAAGGACCTATTTGTAAAAAAATATTTATGGCAGCTCTTTTTTGTGGTGTCAAAGAATTAGGAATTGAGAGGATGCCCATCATTGGGGAATGGTTTAACAAATTGTGGTATATGAATGTAATGGAATACTATCATTCCTTAAGAAATGTTGAGCAGGCAGATTTCAGAAAAACCTGGAAAGACTTAGATGAACTGATGCTGAGTGAAGTGAGCAGAACCAGGAAAACATTGTACATAGCTGTAGCAACATTGTACAATGATTAACTATGATGGACTTAGCTTTTCTCAGCAATACCATGATCTAAGACAATTCCAAAAGAATCATGATGGAAAATGATAACCACATCCAGAGAAAGAACTTCAGAGTCTGAATGCAGATCAAGGCATACTATTTTCACTTCTTTTTGGTTTTGCTACTTGTGATTTTTCCTTCTTGTTCTGATTCTTCTTTCACAACATGACTAATGTGGTCATATGTTTAACATGATTGTACATGTATAACCTATATCAGATTGCTTGCTGTCTTGGGGAGTAGGAAAGGAGAAAAAATTGGACCTCAAAATTTTAAAAAAATGAATGTTAAAAACTATCTTTACATGTAATTGGAAAAAATAAAATAAAACACTATTAGGGAAAAACAGAATAAAAAAAGAACATAGATGATACTCTAACAAAGACATTTTGCTAGAAAGGCAGAGACTGGAGAACCAGTGTCATAAAAGCAAAGGGGAGGGAGAGTGTGCGGGAGTAAAGTGTGTTCAATGGTATTAAAAGGTATAGGCAGAGGTTCTCAACCTGTGGGTTATGTTCAATTTGTAACAATGAAAATACATCCTGCATATCGGATATTTACATTACAATTCATAACAGTAGTAAAATTACAGTTATGAAGTAGCAACAAAAATAATTTTATGGTTGGGGGTCGCCACAACATGAGGAACTGTATTAAAGGGTCGCGGCATTAGGAAGGTTGAGAACCATTGTGAGAGGTTAAGGTGGATGAGGACTGAGAAAAGGACATTTGGTTTAGCAGTGAGGAGATCACTGACAACCTGGCATTTCAATCCAATAGTAGTGTCAGAAGCCAGTTTGCAGTGGTTGAGAAGAGAGAGTGGGTTGTGAGGAAATAGAGAATATATATACAGATGATTCTTTTTAGGAGTTTGAAAGTGAAAGGGAGAAAAAATAAAGGGTAATAATGTGAGGGAATGTCGGGAAGAAATGAAAGATTTTTAAGAACATGGTGACTGGAGTACATTTGTAGGCACCTGGTGAAGAGACAATAGATAGGGAGAGACTTAAGATGCGTGTGCGTGTGTGTGCGTGTGTGCGTGTGTGTGTGTGTGTGTATGTGTGCGTATGTGTGACAAACAGAGGCAGACAAACATTAGGCAAGCTTGTGGCAGATACTGTGAGGTTGGCCTTGGCAAAGACAAGGACCCTTTCTTCCTTTCTTCCTCAAAGACGGGGGTAAGGAGGGAGAAAGTGGGTAAAGATGTCAAGGGGTTTTGAGGCACTGAACAGGGGAGAAGAAGGTGTTCATATCAAATGGCCTCTATTTTCTCAACAGAGTAGGAGGCAAAGAGGTATCTGATGGCAGTAGAGGAGAAGCCCTAGAACAGAGAAAGAAGTTTTAAAACCTCTTTTTGGACCTGTGTCCCAGATCTCAAATACACTCTCAGTTCTCTAACTTCAAAGTTCTTATAACTACCTTTAGTTATGAGATAGTTATAACAGATCACTGGGAAATCTTTCCCCAGGGTGTAGAATGCATCTCAATATAGGATACATGATCTAGATGCCCACTGCCACAAACCACACATGTCTGGGTTGGTGGCTAGTGGCTTTTTTATAGGTGAAAACTAAAAAAAAAAAGAGATGAAAAGACAGTAGGAAATCAGGGCAGAATTTGTTTGAAATTTGAAATGCTGATTGCTTGGACCCTTAGTCAATAAGAAACAGGGCAGGTTTCACCCATCTTTACTTCATCTGTATTTGGGAGGGAGGAGAACCAGAAGGTGAGTACTTGGGTAAGTAATGGAGAAGGGGAAAGGAAGGTGTCAGGTGACTTCATGTGTGGATGTCTCATCAGCCAACTCCACCATCTGCCGTTTCCACTGGTGCCTGCCCTTACCTGATTCACACTGCTCATGCATCTGCTCCCATCATGACTTGGTACCCAGGAATCCTGACTGCTCTCACCAGCCACCCTCAGTGTTGATAAGGCCCAAGTTATTACCCAACTTCCTGCTTTGACAGGGTAGGATGCAGCTCTGGCTCAGCTTCTTCAGCATAACTGTTGTGTCTTCTCTCTTATTTCACCACCCTCTGTGGCCTCTCTCTTTGTGGCATTCTGCTTAATTCATCATACCAAGTGTTTGGGAACTCTGAATAAAAATATCTGGTTAAAAAATAGTCATTTACAGCATCCTTAAGTTTCCATGGCAATTGGCCAGAGGGTGAAATGATGGCTACCCTAACATTTGTGTGTGTATATGTGTGTGTGTGTGTATGTGTGTGTGTGTGTGTGTGTGTGTGTATGTATGTATGTATGTAGTCTTCCTTTGTAGAATATAAGAGCCGGGCCTATATCCTTTTTGTCTTTGCATCCCCAGCACCTAGCACATTGTCTGGCACATTGTAGGCACTTAATAAAGGCTTGTTGATGGGCTGCTGGTTTCCTGCAGTATCCTGAGACATCAGCATAGATTTAAAGTCAAGTTTTGTGGGTTTTAAGGCCAATCTCTGAGACTCTTTGGGCCCTAATACTTCCTCATCTGCGAAATGAGGGGACTGGACAAATGACTTCTAAGATCTCATCCACCTCTACATCTTAGACTATCTATGACTTGGAAATGGGGGTAAAATGGGCTCCCCACATAGCAAAATAATTATCATTTAGCTCAATAATGTCAAACCCAAATAGAAATGGATCCCTGCTGGCCTCAAATTGACTTAGAAAACCACAAGTTAACATTGTTCTATGTTGTACTGTATTTTTATTTTTTTTGTTAAACATTTCCCATTTACATTTTTAATGTGGTTCAGCCCCACTCTCTATTCTGACACATCTGATTTAGACCTAATTTGGTTTACAGAAGCATGATGGGCCCTCTGCTTTTCCCACAGGTGCTAGCCCTCTGGTGATTTAGCTACTTCCATTGGAGGAAATAGAGGAACGTAGAAAGCAACAGAAGGTTGAAAGGTTTTCATTCTAAGAGCCTTCATTAAAGCTTAGGTGGGGCAACAGTGTACAACCAATGATTAAAACCAAGTTTTCAAATAACTTATGTATTCCATACCTTCAATTTCAATTTCTCTCTTTCTCCTGGCCCATTTTCTACCCCCTACAGACATACTCATGTCTTCCCCATCCTGAAAAACACCAGTACATCTATCTATCCCTGCTAACTATTTTTCTATTTCTCTTCTGCCCTTTGTAGTTAAACTCCTTCAAAACGCTGTGTTTGTACACATACACATGTCTATACGATAGAAGCCTCCCCTGACTCTTCTGTTAACCTCTTAGGATGTGGAGTCTGATCTTATTCCACAGAAACAGCTCTCTCCAGACCTACTAATGATCTCTTGGCTCTAAGATCCCATGGCCTTTTCCCAATCCTCATTCTCCATGATCTCTCTGCAGCCTCTGATACCCTGATCTCTCCTCCTTGACACTCTCTTCTCCCTAGCTTTTTCTGACACCACTCTCTCCTGATTCTCCTCCTACCTTTCTGACATCTCTTCTGTCTCCTTTGTTGGATCCTCCTTCAGATCACATCCTCTAACCATAAATGTCCCTTAGGGTTCTGTCCTCCATCATCTTCTTTTCTTCTCCCCCTATACTACTTCTTGGTGATCCCATCAGTCCTGATGAATTTAATTACCATCCTTATGCTGATGATTTTCAAATCTACCTTTTCTGCACCAATTCTGCTGAACTCCAGTCTCACATCTCCAGCTGCCTGTCAGGCATCTTGAACTGAATGTCCAGTAGACATCTTAAATTCAGTATATCCAAAACAAAACTCATCGTTCTTCATAAACCCTCCCCACATCCTACCTTCCCCATTTCTGTAGAGAGCAACAGCATCTTCCTAGTCCCTCAGGCTCACAATTTAGGAGTCATTCTGAATTCATCACTATCTTTCACCCCCATATCCAAGCTATTGACAAGGCCTGTGAATTTTAACTTTACAATATCTCTCAAATATGTCCTCTACTCTCCCCTAACACTGCCACCACTCTGGTGCAGGACCTTATTGCTTCATGCCTTGATTATCACAATGGTCTTCTGGTAGGTCTGTCTTCCTCAAGTCTCCCCCCACTCCAGTCCATTCTCTATTTAGCTACTAAGGTGATTTTCCTAAAATGAAAATCTTTCCCAAGTATGGATATAAGTAGATGCAAAATGTACAAGAAGCAAATACAAGACAATTTCCAGGATGTAGAGTGGGCACTAGCAGCTGGGGGAGGGGGATTAGGGGGAGTCAGAAAAGATTCCACTAAGCATTGGTGCTTGAGCTGAATTTTGAAGGAAGGTAGAGACTCTAAGAGCTGTCATCACAGCAAGAGAGAGGGGTAACATGGACATAATTTCTAGCAATTGGTTTGGTATTTCATCAAGGGTTGGAGGTGACAGACCATGTTCCTACCCCACATTCTGCTGGAGGGTAACATTGAAAAACCAGAAAGCAGAGTGGTCACTGAGAGCTGGGAATCATTTACCCCTAAGGGAGTAATTGCTGGGCCCACTCTCCCTATCGGAAATGAGAGTTAAAAATAAGGGAAAACAGAATGTAGGAAGATGTGACTCCCAGGCGATAGAGAAACTCTTCTCAGACCTGCTGAGGGAGCGAATATTCTGTGAGTTATAGGGACCTGATTCTGAATGCAGACCTTCTCTGAGGTGATTAAATGGAAGTAACTCCCTAGTCTGGAATCCTTACAGCCTCCTCTTGCACTCTGTGCTCCATAACCTTGTTTTACCTCTCCTGAGCCTCCTGGAACCCTGAGGAATTTGTTAATGAGACTCAGTTATGGAAAATTGCAGGTTTTTAATCAGCCTACATATAAGCCTGTAAGGATTCTGCTTGCCCTCTGCTCCCTGAAGAGAGTGTATATTAAATAGTGTTTTAGACTAGCTTCAAGCTTTGTGCCCCCCTTTCCCTACCTCTTAGCCTTTCCACCTTCTCCCCTATCCCTAAGTTTTACATAGAATGATTGCCCCACAGCTGACTACATATTGGGAAAGTTCCTTCTTTGGACGGTGAAGTCAGCTGCAAGGCTGCAGGTTGTGGGATGCTGCTGGACTCTCCCCAAGCTCTCTTTGCTAAGGGGGTGGGGGTGTGTGTGTGAATGTTCCATGCTCCCCTCCCAGCTCCTTTCCTGCTACTATTGTGATTTCCTTCCCAAAGCAGACAATTTAAAGGAATGATCAGAGGCAAGATCACTCCAAATAACACTTTAAGCAAGTTGCCCAACACTAGCACTCAGAGAGGAAGCATGCAAAGAGTCAGGAGGGAAAAACCGAGCAGAATCAAGCCCTTGTTCAGCTGTCGGGGTTGCCAGGGCCTCAGGCCTCAGGGGCAGCTGGGGTCCTCTGACCTGAGGTGGGTGGAAACTTTACAAGCTTCCTGGGCTTGGCTTTTGCTTTTCTGGAGGCTGCTTTTGGTGTAGTGAGAAGGTGTGCCCCTTTCAGCAACAGATGTGGGAATGCCACATCTGGCATTCCCAAAGCAGAGGACTCCACCCTGTGCAGTCTTGTACAATATGATGATTGGCCTCCTGAGAGGTGTTGGAGCTTCTGAGACCCCCAGCATCCTACTGAAGCCCTATGGGACTGACAGGTTCTGTTCAGCTGATTAAACATTCTTCCTCTGGGGATGGGGAAGGTGGAGGGGGGAGCAGAGAAGCAAAATTTAAAGGGGCCATAGTATGAAATATCCAGGCTCTTCCCAGCTAAAACCTCATTTTTACCAAGGGAGGGGACCTGAGGGATAAAACTTGAGCAGGGGAGTTAAGAGATTAGGCTTCAATCTGCTGGTACACTGACACTGAGGATGTTGGAAGTTTCTAATGGGAGCTTAGATGGAGTTGAGATAGAAAAGGTAGGTGGTTTTTAGAAGTGTGGCCAACAAAGCATGGGTGGTCAAAATGGGTCTTTCAAGTGTCTACTCTTGCAGAAGAAATCTCTCTCCCCTTCTTTCCTCCAATAATTTCTATGTATTGCTACCAGATTAGTCATCCTAAAACAGTATGTTATTACTCATGCCCCTTCCCTGGTCAAAAACAGTCATGGGTTCTCCATGGACTAAAGTGCAGATTCTTTAGCCCAGCATTCAAGCCTTCTCTGTAATGTGGACTCTGGTTACCTTTCCAGATTTATAAAACTATTTATATACCTAACTGTTTGCGTGTCTACTATGTGCATTGCATTGTGCTAAATTTTGTAGGGCAGTGATGGCAAACTCCAAAAGAAGGGGCCACTCAACCCTACATAAGGATCCTTGCCAGTCTCATATTGGCTTAGAAAACACATATTAGCAGCATATAGATTCTGTTGTATTTTAGTTTTTATAAATATTACCCAACTGCATTTCTTTTTTAGTTCTCAACATTCATTTTTATAAAATTTTGAGTTCCAAATTTTTTTCCCCTCTCTCACTTCCCTCCCCCCTCCCCAAAAGAGCAAGCAATCTGATGTAGATTCCACATGGACACTCATGTTAAACATATTTCCACATTAGTTATATTGTGAGAGAAGAATCAGAACAAAAGGGGAAACCACAAGAAAGAAGAAACAAAAAACAAAAAAAAGTGAAAATAGTCTGCTTTGATCTGCATTCAGATTCCATAATTCTTTCTCTGGATGTGCTTAGCACTTTCTGTCATGAGTCTTTTGGAATTGTCTTGGATCATTGCTTTACTGTGAAGAGCTAAGTCTATCATAGTTAATCATCACACAATGTTGTTACTGTGTACAGCATTCTCCTGATTCTGCTCACTTCACTCAGCCCCAGTTTGTGTAAGTCTTTCCAGGTTTTTCTGAAATCTGCCTGCTCATGATTTCTTACAGCACAATAGTATTCTATTACATTCATATACCACAACTTGTTCAGTCATTCCCCAATTGATGGGCATCCCCTCAATGTCCAATTCTTTGCCACTATAAAAAGAACTGCTTTAAGTATTTTTGTACACATAGATCCTTTTCTCTTTTTTATTATCTCTTTTGGGATACAGACCTAGTACCAATTGCATTTTAATCTGGTTCCCCAGCTGCCCAAGCAGCTGTTTTGACACCTCTGATGTGGGGGTTATAGACTGTCCATGTTTGTCAAATGGGATCAAGGATGGTAGCTCGTGATTGTAGTCTTTGATACTGGGGAGGTAGAGACCAAAGATCAATTGAGCTGGGGACTCCGAGCTGCAAGTAGGACTAAAGTTGGTGAGTGTCTGCACTAAATCCTGCACCAAAACAGTGAACCTCTCCCCCATGGCTCGTCCCCTCCCCAATCCTCTGGCCAAGAGCCACTAGGCTGCCTTAAAAAGGGGCAAACACACCCAGGGCAGAAATAAAGAAGGTCAAAAGTTGATCAGCAGTGGAATCAGGCTTCTGAGTGAAGGCTGCATTTCTAACCGAGGTGAGATAGGAAGACCCAGTATCAAAACCAAACCAAAACCAAAAAACAAACCCAATTTTATCTACTCCAAGCATCTAGAACAGTAGTGGAGAAGCTGTGGTCTCAAGGCCACATGTGCCTCTCTAGGTCCTCAAGTGTGGCCCTTTGACTAATCAGACTACAAACTTCAGTGATTCCCTACCATTGATCTAGAACGTACTCTGAACTTTCCCACCTTTCTAACTTTACCATGCTCCCTGACTGCTCTCTCTCTGCTTTTTGCCTACCCATCTTTCAAGGCCCAGCTCAAATTCTTCTTAGTCAACAAATATTTATTAAGTATATACCATGGGCCAGTCATTGGGCTAGGCAGCAGGACTACAAAAAAAAAAAAGCAAAACACGATCCCTGTCCTCAAGTAGCTCACAGTCTAATATGGCAAACAAGCAGCTAATAACTGTATGAACAAGTTATGCATAGGATAAACAGGAAATAATTAAGAGGGAAGGATTGGGAAAGATTTCCTGTAGAAAATGGGATACTTGCATGAACTCTTTCTTGTTCACTCCAACTAGGGGGGGAAAGGTACAACAGAGTGGATAGAGAGCTTGGAGTCAGGTAGACCTGAGTCTCAGTCCTGTTCCCTTTTCTTCCTGGCTGTATGACCATGGACATATCACTTAAATTCTGAGTCTCTGTTTCTTCCTCTGAGATAATGATATCTGGAATCCTTACAGAATTGTAATTGTATTAGATCAAATGAGCTAATGTACATTAAGTGCATTGCAAACTTTAAAGCATCGTGTGAAAGTCAGTTATTATTTTTTTTTTTGGGGGGGGGGTCAGACCTGTGGTTTCATTGGTATCAGCAACTCTCAGGTAAGGAAATCACCACCACTGTCCATCCTTGGGACCTGATCTGCAACTTGAGGCTTAAAAGTCATTCTCAGGCATCGAGGGGGTTAAATGACTTACTCAGAGTCAGGTAGCTGGAAGTCTCACTTGAAACCCAGCTTCCTAGCTCTAAGGCTGGCTGTTCTCATTGTGCCACATGGTTGGTCTCTCAAGGGACTCTTTATTGTCCCTATGGCCCATATATATATGTATATATATATAGTATATATATATATATATATATAATACATGTATCTTTTTATATTACATATGTTACAGATATATCTTTTTATATGTCGCATTTAGGGATTAGAGAGAAATGCTGCTGGAAATAGTTCTGGACATGTCATCTCCTCTCCTAGGGTGCAAAGGTCTGGAGGGTAGTGATTTTGTATTATTTGTAGGATCATAAATTGTAGAAGACTTAGAGGAGGGTCTGGGTTTGACTTGGCTCCTCCCTCCCCACCCCTGCATTTTATTTACAGAAGAGGAAACTGGTGCCCGGGAGGCAGCATGGCAGGTGGGCAGAGGGCTGGCCTCAGAGCCAGGATCACTTGGGTTCAAATACCCCCCTGACATATACTGGCTGCGGGAGCCTAGACAAGTCACTTAAACTCTTAGTGACCTTGGCAACTCTCTAAGACTATATATAATAAATTGCAGAGAAAGTGCTGTCCTGCTTGGGTAGTTGGAGTTTCCTCATGCCATGTGAAATTGCAGGTCCACTCCTATTCTTATCTCATATAGTTAGTAATTAGTAAAGCTGGGATTCTTTGTATTTCAAATCTCATATCCTTTCTACTATCCTAGGCTGTATCTTGTACAAGTTTTTTGCTTCCCCCCCCCTCCCCCCAGGGAGGAAGGCAAGGCAATTGGGGTTAAGTGACTTGCCCAAGTGACTTGCTAGTAAATGTTAAGTGTCTGAGGTCACATTTGAACTCAGGTCCTCCTGACTCCAGGGCCAGTGCTCTATTTACTGCACCACCTAGATGCCCTATAAATTTTTTTTTAATTACCCAAAGCCCTAAGACAGGGGTGGTGAACCTGCAGGTCTCAAGGCTACATGTGGCCCTCTAGGTCCTCAAGTTCAGCCCTTTGACTGAATCCAAACTTCACAGAACAAATAAAGTTTGTATTCAGTCAGAGGGCTGCACTTAAGGACCTAGGGGGCCACATGTGCCTCAAGGCCACCAGGTTCCTCATCCCTGCACTAGGAGCTCACAAAAACTCTGTGATATTTGGTAGTACATTATTTACCATGAGGAAAAATATTTTTCCAGGGTCATACAGATAATATCAGGGCTGAAATTCAGATGGAGATCTTTTGACTCTCTCTATTCCAGTGTCTCTCTACCAAGAGGCATTGAATGAATGAATTCTTACAGCATCCAAACTTTTGTACTGGAGTGAAAGGGCAATTTCCTTAATCTGTTGTTGATGTCAAGTCATGTCCAACTCTTTGTGACCCCATTTGGAGTTTTATTGGCCAAGATCCTGGAGTGGTTTATCATGTCCTATTCCAGTTCATTTTACAGATGAGGAAACTGAGGCAAATAGGGTGAAGTGGCTTGCCCACGATCACACAGTAAGTGTCTGAGGCTGGATTTGAATTGAGGAAGATGAGACTTGCTGACTCCAGATCTGGTGTTCTATCTACTGTGCCATCTAGCTGTGCCTAATTTCCTTGATACTTTCCATTTGATAAGAATATTAAATTATATATACATATATGTATATATGGAGAAAGAAAGACATACTCAGAATGACAATGAGAACATATATCAGTTTAGTTCTATTAAATTGTGGCAAAATTAACAAGTAACTTAAAATATGCAGGTCATTAGAGTAGACAGTGAAGGGGGTGTCTGTGCCTTTGGAGATTTGTTCCTGACCAAAAATATTTCAGAAGCCACTGGTTTAAGGAAGATTTGCAAATATGATCATACCAAGCATGTAGGAAAGATTTCATTGATTTTATTACCTGTGTGGCTCCAAAGAGAGAGACAGTGGAAATATCTTGGTAGATTGGTTAGAATATTGTACTCATTTACAATATTAAGATTGAAGGTTAGATTAAGACTCCAGAGGCATAGAATCAGAAAATTAGAGCCTGGTTTCAGCCTCCTCCTTTTACAGATATGAAAACCAATACTCAGAGGCAAGTGACCAAGTCCCTAGTGAGTGACACCTGTGTTCTGTTCCAAGCCCATGCTACCCAGTTACTTCCTTGCATGTCTCTGAGTCACCTAATCTCTTAGACTGTCCCTCACTTATGACTTGCTTACTCCTGCCTTCAAGCCAAAGAACACTCTGTTCTCCCAGCTGTCCACCCCACCCCCCTCTTTTGCTCCTATCAAAATCACATCTGGTCCTCCCTCTGCTCACTGAATCTCTGCTGAAAACTCACTTTTTATCACCCTTTCCCAGACTAACACAGTGTCCCTGATCACTTCAGTTCATTCCAGCTATTCCGCCCCCCCCCCCCCCCACTTCCCCCATCAGCCATTCTACCTCTTAAGTTCAGAGACAGGTACCTTTATTTTTCTGTTGTGCATTTTTGAGTTTGTTAGACAGCAAACACCTTGAAGGCAGGGCGCAGAGATGGACGGTGCTGTTCTGATCTTTGGAGTTCAATAAATGTGGTTGATTTCCTTAGGTGCCCTAATTTTTCTATCTGTAAAGTGGATTATAATCCCACTTTGTTTCTAGCCATATATATTCAATAGAACATACTGCAAACACTGGAGAGCCACAAATATGGAGCAAGGCTCCAGCTATTGTTGGCAAGAGAAACAATGAAAAAGGATTCTGGCTACTGGTCTTTTCACACTGAGGATTCCTGTACTTCTGGCAAATTGTTTTGGATTTTCCCCTTTTAATGTATTCTATTCTGTTGCCACGGTGGGTTTGGTAACAGCAGCTTTCCTTTGGATTTGTCCACAAGTATCTGTGTATGAATGAATAATCATGCTATCATGGTAGTGTGATTTGGTGTTTATCTGGAGCCTCTGAATTCTAATATTAGGCAGCCAAGACTCCCAAGTTTTCCCAGGGGTTAATTTCATGCCTCATGATTACCCAATGGGACTGAATTCCTTAGTCCTCCCCAGGGCACTTTCGCTTCCTAGGCTGACAAAGTAAACTGGGGATTTGCTTTGAAAACATTGGCTGCTGACAATGGAGCCAATCTGTCTGTAAACTGTGGGTGTCTAGAGTGACTGCTACTCACACCTACAGCCTGGAGGAAATTCATATCTGAAAGATCTAGAATTTTAATAAAGTTTAAAAATCACCTCTAGAGTGAGTGGGGGTGCTTTTGGACAAGGAGAGTTGGAAAATTCTTTGGCCAGAGAACTTGGTAGGGTGGGAAGGGGAAAGGAAGTTGATTGTAAAATGGTAGTCCTTTAGTTTCCTGCACATGAATTGTGATGATAACACAGTTGTTAAAAGGAAGGAAGCAAGCATTTATTAAGTACCTGCTGTGTGCCAGGTGCTTTTTTATTGTTGTTCAGCTATTTTCAGTCTTGTCCAACTCTCCGTGGACCCCATTTGGGGTTTTCTTGACAAAGCTACTGGAGTGGTTTGCCTTTTCCTTCTCCAGCTCATTTGACAGATGAGAAAACTAAGGTAAACAGAGTTAAGTGACTTGCCCATTAGCTCACACAGCTAAAAAGTGTCCAAGGTAAAATTTGAACTCAGATCTCTCTTGATTCCAGTCCCATCATTCCATCCACTGAACCACCTAGCTACCTCTAGGCTGCTCTGCCTGTTGTGAGACTGGAAATGACTGAGCCACCCATGACTATGATATTCAACTGATCTTTGAGTATTGCCTTCATGTCAGAGCTGGAAAGATCATCTATTGTAACTTTCTCACTTTACAGATGAGGAAACTGAGGAAGAAAACAGGGAAGCAACTTGTCTAAGACAGTAAACCTAGTGAGTGAGCGAGCCAGGTCCCCTCATGCCCAGTCTGGGGCCCTTTGCACTGCCCTGTGAGTAGCTTCAGAAGGATTTGGTCATCTGAGAAAGAGGCCACGGTGTGGTGTTTGCATTTGGAGTCAAATCTGAGTTCACATTCCAGTTATCCCACTACTCACTGGCGGCATGACCTTGGTGAAGGCTCTTCTTTCTCTGGGTCTCAGCTATGTACTCTATAAAATGAAAGGGTAACAATAGGTCTCCAAGGCCTCTTCCAATTTTGCACACTATGAATCCATAATTACAGAGACAGACTAATAAACCTTACTCGTATGGCAATCAATTTCTTATGTTGTAATGAAAAGCAATGTGGTATAGGGGGCAGCTAGGTGGCGCAGTGGACAGAGTGGATAGAATGTGCCCTCTCTCTGTCTCTGTCTCTTTGTCTCTCTCTGTCTCTCCCTCCATCCTTTCCTCCCTCCCTTTCTCTGTCTCTCTGTCTCTCTCTCTGTCTCTCTCTCTCTCTGTCTCTCTCTCCTCTCTACTCTCTGTCTCCCCCCACACATATCTCATATATATATATCCATATACATAACTAATTCAATATTCTTACTAAATGGATAAGTATTAAGGAAATCAGGGACAGCTAGAAGGCACAGTGGATAGAGCGCCAGAACTGGAGACAGGAAGACATGAGTCCAAATCTAGCGTCAAACACTTCCTAGCTGTGTGATCTTGGGCAAGTCATTTAAACCTGTTTTGCATCTGTTGCCTCATCTGTAAAGTGAGCTGGAGAAGGAAATGACAAACCACTCCAGTATCTTTGCCAAGAAAACCCCAAAAGGGCTCACAAAAAGTTAGATACAACTGAAAGATCTGGGCAACAAATGTGGTGTAGTGCTGGACTTAAGGAGATCATGCTTCAAACCCCAACTGTAGCACTTAGTGTAACTAGCTACGGGATCATGGTCACCTTATTTTTCTGAGCTTCAGTTTCTTGATTTGCCAAATGGGAATAATAATGTATCACGAGGTTGTTGTGAGGTTCAAATGAGATGATATATTGAAAACACTTAAGAAAGTCCTTAAAGCATTCTATTAAAGTAGATTATGATTATAGCAAGCTGCTAGGCTACTAGCCCTGGCCGAAATTTTGGTGAGGAAAGCAAGAACAGAAGACTTCAGTGTTTCCTAGCTCTTCTTTCTGTCCCTAGCAACACTTCCTTCCTGTAATTCTGGGCACCGTGTATTTTTAGGATGCCTCAGCTTATCCTGAAACTAAGAGGATTTATCTAATCAAGCAAAGTCAATCAATAAACAAACATTTATTAAGTACCTATTCCACCCCAGACACTCTGTTAGGGATAGGGGTTACAAAGAAAGGCAAAACACAATCACTGCTCTCAAAGAACCCACAGGCTATTGGAGAGACAATATGGAAATGACAATGTATGGACAAGCTAGGGAGAGGATAAATGAGAAACAATCAAAAGAAGGCACCAGGATTGAGGTGGACTTGGAAAGACTTGTAGAAGGGAAGATTTTACTGGGACTTGAAGGAAGCCAGCCTTGAAAAGAGGATTTATAACTTCACTCATTATGTTTTTTTAATCAAGGTTTTGGTGACTTGATGTGTTTTTTCTTTCATTTTTTTTTTTAAATTTCAGAGTACGACAGGAAAAGGACTGGTTTTTGACCCAAAGGAATAAATCTCAAATGGTAGATGGTTCGGCACTAAGGACTGGCGATCTAGCCAAAAGTTTGGGAGGGAGCGTGGGGGCTCTCAGACCACACTCCGTAAGTTTTATGCCTTTTGGGAAGATGTATAGCACAACTTGCTTTTCTTTCTCAAACTATCCACATAGGTATCTTTACCACTGATATTTCTTCCCTGTAAATTGTGAGTCATCACCCTTGCAATGATTGATAAAAGATTGATTCAGCTCTGCAAGCAAATAGACTCATCATTCTTTTCCAACCTGGTCACAAGCAAAGTGGTTCATAAAGTTCTCATTTGAAATCTTTATGGCTGGTGATTGCTATTGCAACTAGTGTGAATCATCAATCACTGAAATCCAAGAGTCTGTGGCTGGTAGGGGTAAGAGCAAAGGCGTCTTACCAAGGAAGGTCATTTAATCTATGGCCGTGGAGCAAAAGTTCACTCTGCATCTGGCTACGTCACACCAGCCATCTTACTCATTCTGCTGCCCCTTTCATTGATAGGTTGTTTCCTCCCAGAATCTCCATTTTAAGTGTAGCTCCATCTTCTCTGGACATGCCTCTAAATATTGTCTCCATATTTGGAGACCTGGGAATGCTCAGATAAACCTGGGTTACGAAAAAAGAAGACAGTCATGTCCTCATATCTCTCTGCACTCAGCTCTTGACTCTCTAGATTCCTTTCTCCACCATGCCTACGACAGAAAATTGTTAAAATAAGAGCAGAAATTGTTAATACCAAATGTAATATTACCTGCCACTCCCTAAATGACCCTAGCAATGTCAGAATGTCAGCAGCATTCCCAACAAGATAGTGAGGATTAGGTTGAGCTGAGTCAGACCTTAAAGAGTCCCAACCTGAGATCTCGCCTTGTCAGGGAACCTGGCTCAAGTTAGATCTAGGCCTGTGATGTCCTTTCACCCTTTCCTTTGGTATTCATGGCATGAAGGACAAAATGAACAGAATGAAGTGGTTCTCTTAGCCCAGATTGCTGGGGGTGTCTGGGATCTCATGACTAGGCCTTGTTACCTTGTGTGCTGCTTCCTCCTCTTCCCCTCCTAAAGGTATAAAAGACTTTTCCATGGGCCTCAATTTTGGGAAATCATGGAACTCTGCACATGTGGGTGACCCCAGTTTGCAAGCTTCTTTATCTTGAATAGAGATGTATTCCTTTTCTCTTTCACTTGCATGTTTGATTTATTTCAGGACTTGACACCCACTAAAAGGTACCTTCTTTTCTAACTCCTCTCTTCCTCTGGCCTCCTTTTATGTACTGTATTTCCTTGTTAGAATGTGAGATCCCTGAGGGCAGGAACTGCCATCCTTTCTGCTTGTAATTGTATTCTGGGTATCTAGCGTACTGCTTGGCATATAGTAAATGTTCACTAAAAATTTATTGACTTGGCTCTCTCCTTAAAGGACAATACCCTTCATATTTGTTGATGACTACTAACTCCTCCTTTAATCTTCTTTTCTGATGAATTCCATTTTCCTGTATCTTTTCCCCTTAGGTATTAAAGTCTGGGCTTTAAATCTTTTTTTTTTTTTTTTTGGTGGTCCTTCTGTTTGTGTCTCAGGCTATCCTTCAGAACTCAACAAGGTACTCTGGTAAAGGCCTGATGAAAAAAATGAACTTAAAAATTGATCTTTGGGTAGATGCATGTTTAGAAATTAAAGGTAACATGCAGTTATTTTATAGCAGAAATTCTTTACTCATTTTTAAAATTAAATTTTATGTTTATTTTTAGTTTACAACATGCATTTCCATAAGATTTTGAGTTACAAATTTTCTCCCTGTCTTTCCTCTACCCACCACCCCAAAACAGCAATCCACTGAATACCCCCTCCCCCAATCTGCTCTCTCCTATATTCTCCCTCATCCCCCTCCGACTTTCGAGTAGGGCAAGATGGATCTCCTTACTCCAATGCCTGTATATCTTATTTCCCAGGTGCATGTTAATAATAATAATCATAATTTTTTTAAAAATCATTTGATTTTAAAACTTTGAATTCCAGATTCTTTCTCTTCTTCCCTCATCACCCACCCTTACTGGGCAGATAAGCAATTCAATATAGGTTGTACATGTGTAATTATGCAAAACATTTCCATAGTGAATATATTGTGAAAGACTGACTATGTTTCCCTCCATCCTATCTCACCCCCCACTTGTTCTATTTTTCACTTTGTCGTGTGTGTATAGCAGAGATTCTTAACATTTTTACATCTTGGATAATTTTAACTAACTGGTGAAGTATATAGACAAACCCCTTCACAGAATAATGATTTTATGTAATTAGAGGAAGTATTAAAGTTCAGTTAGATATTAATGAAAATAAAGAAGTAATTTTTTTTTTGCCATCCAAATTCCAGAACCCTCTGAAGTCTTTCTACCAGGTTAAGAGTCCCTGCTTTATAGCATCATTTTTCAGATCTTATGGTGTCCCCAAGGACACCAAAGTGACTCTTCTATGGATAAGACAAGGAGTCATTAGCTGCCTTGCTCCAATGTGTAACAATAATTTAGAAAAAATTCTGGACTATTTAAAAGCATATTGTCACAAGAGATTGTTAGTATTACTGCCATTTGCCTGAGTCAGCAAGTTACATCTCTAGTTGGAAGAATATAGCCAAGGCATATAATTTGAGCCTGGCGCTTAATCTGATCGTTCTTGTTCTGTCTGTTTGTGCAATTCCAGCTTGAGATATAAGCGAAATCCCCTAGTATTTGCTGATTAGTTTATTATTTTACCTGAGGTAGTTCTTCTCCTTCTGCTATTGGTTCTTTGATGTGTAAATCTTTACCTTCCCTTTTGCACTGTGCAAAAATTCCAGTGGAGTACATCCTGCCCTGTCCTATATGAGATTTTTGGAAGTGCTCTTGGTAGCCCATTGGTTTTTGTGTACACTGGAACTGTGTTCTGAGCATACAATAGACTGGTTATTAAAATATCTGTATGTTGATAAGTATGATTGACTGTAGTGCCTAACAATGAAATCCCCGAATATATATTTATATCAATACTGATGTCTCCCTTCTTTGAACTTCAATTAATTTTGTCATCATAACACATGGTTTAGTATTTAGTTAACCTCTGTTAACTTGGGTTCAAATCTTGTCTCAGACACCTGCGAGCTTTGTGCCCCTCAACAAGTCCTTTACTCTCCCAGCCACAGTTTCCTCATCTGTGAAATGGTGATAATGATAGCACCCATCTCAAAGGGCTTAGTATGAGGTTCAAATGAGATATGTGTAAAGTGCTTTCAAGTCTTAAAGTGCTATATCAGCATTAGCTACTGCCATTATAATCATACCATTCTCTAGCCTCATAATGGCTGGTGCACCTTGCTAGGTAAATAGTCATTATTAAAACGTGTTGAATTTGTTGCATGATTGATGGATATATGTAAGAACTGTGAACTGAGTTGTTTCATTAAACTCTCTAATTTTTTTTTACACTGACAGAAAAATAAAACAAACCACAAACTCTAACAATGAATTTTCCAGCTACACTAAGCTTGTTGATTCTTTTTTAGTGCCAAAATTTTTTTGTTCCAAATGTTTCCCATGGAAATCTTTCTGAAGTGTGTTATGTACATCTCTATGGTCTTGAACAGATTATCCTGAACGTAATCTTATTTAGGGTTTATATATATATATATATATATATATATATATATATATATATATATATATATATATATATATAATATACATAATGTATAATATATATGATATTGTATGTATGCGTGTACCTATATTATACTACGTAATAGTTTTAGGGTCATCATTATGCTGGGCTATGCTACAGTAATATCCTTAGAGGTTACTGAGGTATAGTAAGCTATTTGCTTTTATACGGAATGACCCTAAAGTCTTGTACTTTTTGAGCTCTTTTGTCTGCTTTTTATAGTTTTTCTGTTTCTTCCATCTCTGTTAGGTTGTCTCCTTTTACTCTAAAGCCTGCCCTCTTCCACAATGCCCAGTTCTAGTTTATTGGGTTTGGTTTTCCGTAGAGCAGGAAACTACGTAGCCAAGCTTATTAAAATTGTGTGTGAAGTAAGAATAATAAAACACATTCTGAGTGAGGGCAGAGGGGCTCTTAGAAGTCAAGCACAGGAGCTCTGGTGCAGCCAGAAGGAATTTTGATGTCTTTTGGCCAACTTTATTCTCCCTTCCTGATTTTTGTTTAGGTCCCAAAGAATAGAGGTTCCTGAATGAAGAACAGAGATTGCTAGACAAGTGACCTTTAGACACCTGACCTCTGGATATCTGTCACTGGATGCCTGAGCTATTACTGTACCTTGGCTCTCTCAGTAAATCAGTAAATTCTTTTTGTTGTAAACCTAAAAAAACAGGAACTTAACCTGACATTATGCCATCTGATTGATTTGTTAGATTAGGGCAGGGTTGCTATTAAAAATCTAATGAAAATCTGATATTGTTTACAGCTCATGCATATACTATTTTTGTTCTACGTTCCCAAATGGTAATATCCATTTATACAAATCCATGAACAAAATGACTCGTCACTGAGACAGAAGGCAGAAAGGAATAGGCCACATAGCCTTTAATTACAGTGGAGGTTTGTGTCCCCAGTTAACCAGCCCAGGTGCATAATAGGTAGGGAGGTAAACACATAGCAAGCAAAGACTTAGTGCATTTATATCAACACCCAAGGATTAGCAAAACGTTTAGCTGTCATTAAGCTCAATCCTCTAGGTGCTCCAGTTGGATATTATATATAACTCTCTTTCATGCAGGCTGCAATCCAACCAAACTGACCTTTTTGCTGCTCCCTTATTTGCTATTCTTTGGACTCTCAGGACTTTGTTACCACAATTCAGCTGCCTTCTCACCCTGGAACTTCTCTTACTTACTGTTGTTCAGCTGTTTCCAACTCTTTGTGACCCCATTTTGTTTTTTTGGGGGGGAGGGGCAAAGATATTTGAGTGGTTTGCCATTTCCTTCTCCAGCTCATTTTACAGATGAGGACACTGAGGTAAACAGGATCAAGTGACTTGCCCAAGTTCACATAATTGCTAAGTAGTGACTATCTGACGCCAGATTTGAACTTGTGAAGATGAATCTTCCTTATTCCAAGCCCAGTAACTCTATTTAGGTTTAAAATAAAAAGAATGAAAAGAATTTACTGATTTACTGGGAAAGCCAAGGTACAGTAATAGCTCAGGTTTCCAGAGACCAGACAACCAGATATCCATTCCAAGCCTGGTACCACCTAACTGTCCATAGTTCACTTGCCACCTGGGGCCTTCTCACTCTGTGACATCCTTCCGCCATGTTGGGCCCCTTTCTCCTGTTGGTGAGTTCCATCTTGTACATGGGCCTAGAATAGCCATGCATCATTCTTCTCCTGGTTGTGCTTCTGACCTTCTACACTTTACCACCATGTCCCAACATGGGATCACCTTTTTTCCCCCCCTCCTGCCCCATTTCAGCTCCATTTCATGTGTTGTTTTCCCCTGTTAGAATATAAGGTCCTTGAAGGCAGAGACTATCTTTTTTTTTGCTTACATTTGTATCCCTAGAGCTTAGCACATTGAAAACAACGAACAAATACTTGTTGCCTGTCTTTCTTCCTGTTTCTCACGTACTTCACATCACCCATCTTTATGCCTTTCCATTTTCTGATCCTGCACTGAAGACTAAATAGCTTCTGAGACTTCTTCTTGCTCTAGACCTTTCCTGATCTTTACAGAAGGTGACACTTTCTTCCACATCTATATAAGCCAATATTTGTTTTGTATCTATATGTTCGTGTGTGTGTGTATGTGTGTGTGTGTGTGTGTGTGTGGTATCTCCTGATAAAATATAAGCTTTTTTTGAGGAGGGGATTTGTTCATTTTTGTCTTTGTAAAGCGCACTGAATAAAAACTTGTTGATTGATCAATTGATCAGTGAATAGCATGGAGGCTACATTTCTTTTTCCATTTAAGGAAGGAGCCCATATGAGAGCAGCAGCAGGGAGTTAATCTGATATTTTCCTTTTCTGGTTTCTTTGGGACCAGCAGGGGCCATCCTCCCCTTGATTAGACTGTAGAAGAGGTATGCAGGAGAAGTGATCAGGACTGTCCTAAGGATGGACAGTTCGGCTTTCTTACTAACCCAAATTGTGTATGAGGAAGGATTAACATTAGTGGTTACCACATTTCGGTTCGAACTTCTCGGGTCCAAGGCTTTTCAGCAAGCAGTCATAAAGTATGGCTGTTAGAGCCTGGCTAACATGGTAATATAGAGGAAAACCACTGCTCATTATAAGTCATCCTCTTATCTCAGCTTTCTTCTCTAGCTTCATATGCCAATGTAACAAGTTCTAAAAAAAGTACCTGAAGTTGTGAGCTACACCCACATCCATTGACTTAAAGTCAGCTAAACACTCGTGTGTGTGTGTGTGTGTGTGTGTGTGTTTTAATTGGAAAGTTCTTGTGCATGACAGTGGCAAGATATCCTTGCCTTATTACTAGCACCAGAATGTTTGCAATGCCTTAAAAAAACAAAACCAAACCATTTTATTATCCTTTGTTTTTATATCACCCATGTACCCCAATGTAACCCTTCATTTCTCCCCAGTAGTTCTTAATCAATAAGAAATTCCCTGTGGGTATATAATACACTTTCCCCATGTTTGCATCTTTTATCCAAATACCTTAAAGACTTTTGAAAAAAAGATGAATAAGCAGCATTTATGGAGGCAAAGAACCAGAAGACATTTTTCAGTTTGAAGCAACCTCTTGGGGAGGAGGCAAGGGGAAAGATACAGGTGTAGATCAAATCTTGACATTCTCCTCATCCTCACACCAAGCTAAGGAAATCACAAATCTTCCCACCCTTTTTATTTCTCCAGGCAATTCATTTAAAAAAGGAAAACAAAAAAAAAACAACCCAAAATACCAGTACTGGAAGATGTCATTTAGATGAGTCTTATTTCCACCCTCCCCACACACAAATTAATGTTTCTCCCGGGCTATTGTTCCTTTAAAAATGACCCTGGCCTTGGCATAGAAAGGAACACTGCTCCCATAAAAACATTTTCCCACATTAAACAATTAAGAACTCATTTTTGTTGTTATTGTCATTTTTTTTTTTTAAAAGGAATTTGACCTCTTGGAAAATACTTTGCTGGAGTTTGGTGGTGTCTTATTTTGTAGCTGTCCACACAAATAAATGGGGTGGAGGGAGTTAAATGAGATGGATCAATTTGAATAGTATTTTATGCTGCCAAACAAGGGAGGATATGAAACGAGCAAGTCATATACACTTAGAATAAACTTTAAATGCTCCCATCCTTCTATTCGTGGACTCTGGCTCCTGATAAGTAGGGGTCTCTTCTCAAGCTTCAAGAGGCTCCTACCTGCCCAGAGTGCCCCTACCTGCTGTTCTCCTTTCAGCCATAGTGACTCCCTACTCAGACTTCCTTTCCTTTGGTTCTCCCCTTAGAATCCTCTGTTCCTTGTTAAAGCAGAATCCATTCATCTGATACCTGCAGGGCCTTGGTTCTGTGATCCTAGTCTATAGATCTGATGGCTTAGAGTTGGAAGAGACCTTGGAGATCATCTAATTCAACCCTTTTATTTTACAAGAGCTGAAACTGAGTCTCAGAGGGATGATAGGACTTGCTCAAAGGTATACTGAACTGAAACCCAAGCCTGCTTCCTTTCCACTGTATTTGAGATTTGTAACTTTTTGTTTCATGGATCCCTTGGGCTTTCTGGTAAAACCTATGGACCTCTTCTCAGGACAATTTTTTAAAAATTAAATTAACTTTATTCTGAACTTAAGAAATGAAACAAGTATTTTCATAACATAATAGAATAGAAAAAAAAAGATGATTGTATATGAAACTGTAAGTCTATTATGTATAACTTGCTATTCCTTTTGAATATATAATAAAGTTATTATGAAAAAGAATAATGTCTTTTAAATAATGGAAGGAAATAACAAATTTCAGGCAAAGGTTACTGAAAATAAAGGTGTTATTTTTTTTTCTCATCTAAGTTCACAGACTGTCTTCCCCTTCCTCTGAAATCAATCCAAGGATAACTTCAGGTTAAGAACCCATCCATAACACCAAATGGCTTCATCTTTCTACACTTTGCCTCTCACACACTGTCTCCAGCCTCGGCTCCTATAATACTTCCAAACCTTCTCATCCTTTCCTTATGGTTTCCTCTTATGTCCCCTCCATGTAGGCTTATCCTAAGATTTTGTCCTATTGCCTCCATTTCCCCCCCTGTAGATCTGTTTCTTTTGCTTTCTCCCAGTCCCTCACCTTTCTGAATGGCAGCAGATCTGTCTTTAGTGCTTCTCAGAAACAATGACCTATCACTGTCAGATTCAAGAAGAATTCCAGCATCCATGCCTTTCTCTCTATCTCATGAAATGAGCAGTCCCCAGGACCTTGTCTGACCCCTAAATCTGACATTTTCTGGATGGTCTTTGACACCTCTCTGTATTCTGTTTTTTTTTTTCTTTTTGGAGGGGGGAAGGCAGGGCAGTTGGGGTTAAGTGACTTGCCCAAGGTCACACAGCTAGTAAGTGTTAAGTGTCTAAGGCCAGATTTGAACTCAGGTCCTACTGACTCCAAGGCCGGCACTCTATTCACTGTGCCACCTAGCCACCCCCTCTCTGTTTTCTTGTATACAGCCTGAGATTAAGTCTAACCATGTCACCTTCTGTAACATGGCTCATCTTGCCTCCCATCTTAGGCTATACAAACATTATTAGCTTCTTCATGTCTATATTATTGCACTATTCCATCACCCATTCCACTAAAACACTTTTATATTGCAAAAAGAAAAATTTTCCATGTCTGTTATGTTGCCTTTCCATTCACATTTACACAATGCTCCTCCATAACTTTTGAGATGAAATATTAAATCATTTATTGCCTCCTAAATTCTCTACTCATGGGTTCTGCTCTAGCTTTCTGTTCTCAGTTCACCATCCACTCTACCTGTCTTCCAGGTCTACCTTCTCCTTCTTGCTGTCTTCCTTCTCCCAGTTCCCCAGATAGACATGCTAAGATTTCCTTAACTCGCCTCTAAATCCTTGTTCAGCTTACCCAAATGCTTGGACTGATTTCTTCTTTTCATGCTTGTAACAACTTATTCCTTCCTTTCTTTAAATCTAGTCTTGACTCACTGCCTTAGGAAATATTCCCAGATTGACTCCACTTCTTTTCCATTGGATAGTAAATCCATGGTCCTACACATTCTTCTTCAGTTATTATGCCTGTGATTGCTGTGTCTCTGCGCATATCTATTTGTTTTCCCTGTGGCTTTGACAAAAATTGTCACAGTCCTTGAGAGTAAATGGAATACAAAATCTCTCATTTAGACCCTGAGAGTCTGTTTTTAATATAATGCAGCTCACAGATGAATTTTTTTTTTTTTTTGCTTTTTGGAGGGCAATTGGGGTTAAGTGACTTGCCCAAAGTCACACAGCTAGTGAGTGTGTCAAGTGTCTGAGGCTGGATTTGAACTCCGATCCTCTGGTGCTCTATTCACTGCACTGCCTAGCTGCCCCAAAGCCTACAGCACCTGGTATTCTGAGGCTGTCTCCCATCCAAGAACTAACCAGGCCCGACCCTGCTTAGCTTCCGAGATCAGATGAGATCGGGCTCATTCAGGGGGGTATGGCCGTAGACTCACAGATGTATTCCATAAATACAGTGGCATCCCTTTCTAGGGAAGGTAGTGGAGAATAGGGCTCTAGGTTCACTGTGCTTGCTTAGGCACTGTGAAGACACTATTTGGGGATGTCTCTACTGGGAAATGATTTAATTGATCTGAATCTACAAAATTATAAGTCACCGGTTTTTTTTAAGTCACTTTGTTTTTTGTGGTTAAAATATTTATTGACAAATTTTGTCTTGACAGAGCATAGAAACTTCAAAAAAACTCACAAAGATCATTTGCAAATTAAAGCCACTGAAAAGAGGTGAAAACCTAATAAGAGGGATTATGAAGAATAATAATGCAACTTTCCAGTTTGGTTGTTTAATGTTTGATGTTAGAATCAATGTTATTTTTGATCTGAGTTTTGTTCAATTTAATTTATTGTCCAATTTAATTTTAATTAAATCGTTTGTTAATTAATTTATTAAATAATTTACCATTATTTATCATCTGCTATGTTTAAAGTACTGTGTTAGGTTATGACAATATGAAGAAGAAAAGGAAATATCCCATCTCTCAAGAAGCACACATTTGGGGCATTTGGGAAGATGGTGGAGTCGGTCAGAAAATTCCAGACTCCCCAACTTTCCCCCCCAAATAGACAAAACATCGCCACAAAATGAATGTAGAACAGTAAAAACAATAGGGTAAAGCAGCTGTCCTTGGAAGACAGCTTGAAAGGACCTCAGAAAAGACATGACCTCCAGGGTCTGATGTTTGATCTGAGTGAAATGTAAACACTTTCTAATAATCTAATGGGATGCACAGTTGTGATTCATATGGGCAAACCAAAATAAGTACAAAATTAATTTCCTTAAGGGGAGCTCTCAAGGGGGCATGGGGAAAGGATATATTTTTGGAGATAACACCTGAACTGAGCTCTAAGAAAAGTAGGGATTCAAAGGTGGAATTGAAGAGGGAGAGCATTCCAGGAGTTCTGGAATTCCAGGAATGGGGGAACTCCCTGTGCAAAAGCATGGAGATGAGAGAGGGACCATCGTGTATAAGAAGAGTAAGTAGGCAAAGTTGCCCACAGCACAGATCACTGTTATTATTCTTTTGATGGCACTTTTGTCACTCTGCATCACTTCATGCCAACCTTGCCATGGTACTATGATTTGTTCATATTTGTCTTTCCTTTCTGAAATAATGCCATTTTCTAACAACCTTAAAATTTTTTGCAAAAGTAAGAGAATGAGGAAATAGACAGCAGATATGAAAAGTGAAATGGACCCAGTCTTCAAGAGAAGAAAGTAGGGGGTCATCATGCTTGGAACCCAGAATAGCATAAGGCCATATGACAATTAATGATCTAACTCATTCTGAGAACCATTCCCCAATAGATATCTGGTCAAAGGATATAAATAGGCAGTATTCAAAGGAAAAAAATCTAAGCAATCAAAACCATATGAAAAAGCATTCCAAAATCACCAATAATCAGGGAAATGCAAATTAAAGGTCCCATTTCACACTTGTCAGATTGGCAGGTGACAAAAAAGGAAAATGACAGGTGCTGGAGGGGCTTTGAGAAAACAGACACACTAATACACTGTTGGTGACACTGTGTGAATTGATACAGCCATTCTGGGAAGCAATTTGGAACCATGCCCAGAAAATCACCAAATCAGGAATACCCGATCACTCAAAGACATCACAAAGTGTATAACCCAAAGAAATAAAAGAAAGAGGAAGAGGATCCACATGTACAAAAAAGATTTTTTTATGACTCTAGTCTTAGCAACTAAAAAACCCTGGAAATTAAGAGGGTGTTTGCCTAGTAGGGAATAATTAAAATATTATGGTATATAAATGTAATAGAATTTTGTTACCCCCTAAAATGAAAGGAACAGTTTAAGAGGAAACTGGGAATAGTTCTATTAATTGATGCAGTCTGAAATGAGCAGAACGAGGAGAGCAGTTTATACAATGACAAAATTATAGAAAAAAGCAATTTTGAAAGTCTTTAGAACTCTAAACAATGCAACGACAAACCACAATTCCCAAGGACTAGTGATGAAACATGTTATTTACCTCCTGCTAGAGAGGTGATGAGTGCAAAATAAGATGTTCAATTTTGGACAAGGTCAATGTGGGGATTTATGTCGCTAAACTATGCATGTTTGTTACAAGAGTGTTCTTTTGTTCTTTTTTTTTTCCATTGTAGGAGAGAAAACAAACACTTATAAAACAAATAAAAATGTAAAATTTAAATTAAAAAAGCCATCAGAGACATGAACTACTCCATGTGAAAGACATAATGCACAAGAGGTTAATAAATAATATAATATCATATCATATATCATATAATATCATATATCATATGATAACAATATAATGTAATAAAATATAACATAATATATAGGTTAATATAAACCCCTGCACAAAGCCATCGAAGAAATGAACTCCTCTTTCTGTGAGAGAAAAACTTAGAAGTAATTAGAAGGGAAGCTATTAAAACCAGTGCCCTCTTTCCACAGAATTCTCTTCTATTTGCCTCTCTGATAATGGAAGAGGTGAGAGGGCAAAGGTGTAGGGAGGGAAGAGGAGAGAGAGGGAAAAATACTTTCCCACCCCATCTACAAGTCTGAACATGAGACATAATAACTAGTTAAAAAACAGGATCAAGGAGGAAACTCTCTGGGTCTCATCAAATAGTTTGGACAGAAAGCAGCAGTAAGACACACCCCAGGACACCTCTCCCTTGCACCTTGACGGTTTGGAGTGGTCTGGTCCTGTCTCTGTCATACTGGAACTCTCAGACAGGAGCTGAGTCCCAAAGAGGAACTATTTACTTCTGCCCATTGGAGTCATGACCCACCAAAGTAAACATCACCAGGCTTTTCTGCAGTTTGTCTCAGATGTCTTCTTTAGCTGGGGCACACCTGGCAGCACAGGCTTCATCAGCCCCTGACCGCATTCCTTCAGAAACCCAAACCAAACTGGTCAGCAGGGAGGCAAGACAGTTGGCCATATTCCAGAAATGTAAACAATTGAAGCAATCATAATGCAGCAATTAAGCTTGTTAATTATATATTATCAGGCTAATATAATCTTCCATTTTCCCCCTTCTAACTTGACTTTTTCTTAAAAGGGAAAAAAAAATAACTTCTTCAGTAATTCTGCTTCTACTTTTTGGGTTATGATACTGTAACTGGCCATTTCATAATGGGATAGACTAGAGAATAGGAACTGGACATTTCATTGCTATAGGGTTTCCCAGTGAGAAAACTCCTTCTGCCAGTGCAGGGCAGCACCATCTCTGCCTCTCAGTTATTTGGGGACAATGAGAAGTTAATGGTCATTATACATCAGATGGAACACTTAAACTTAGGTCTCCCTAAGGCTAAGAGCAGAGATCTCTTCAAGGCCTACTCTCTATCCAATGATGTCATACTCTCTCAATAATTGTTGGTGTTTTTTTTTGAGATCGGATTTCTCCCTATTCTCACCTAAGCTGCAAGTGAAGCAACCTTTCATGACCTGCTGCCACTAGTGATTGGCACAGAGACTTTGACATGCTCTATTTCCAACCTGGCCCAATCTGCCATAGTGGTGTGGACATTCTATCACCTTAAGCCCAGCACAGTTCAGAATGTCTAAACTCAAGTGATCCATCAGCTTTAGTGTCCTGGTAGAAGGAATCAGTGGTCTGGCTTGTTCATCAGAAAAAAAAAATATGGAAAATTCTTTACTGCAGAAATTCTTGACTTTTTCTTTGTCACAGGCCTTTTGTTTTATTGCCTACATTAGTAAGTAAAGAAATACTAAATTTCAGTTAAAGATTAGTGAAAATTACGATGCAATTATTTCTTATCTAAGTTCACAGACCGTGCCCCTTATTCTTTCTACAGATCCCAGTTTAAGAACCCTTGCTTTAATGTGAGACCAGAGGGCAGGTAGTTTTGGATTTCCCTGACACAACACATCCATAAACATTTCTGACACATCCACTAAAGTTCTAATCTATTGGTTGATCATGGAACAATATTGACTTTTAGTTCTTAAAGGCTCTTCATGTGAAGCACACTACTCTTGTAGGTCTTCCAAGGTTTTGAGTACTAGTAGATTCATAACAAGGGTGGGACAACCAGGACTTTGTCCCAGGACGCCAAAATTTAGATTCCTAGGATCCCATGATTCCTGGCCTTGAAATCACACTACATAGACTAACTATTCCTTTCCTTTCACATTTAAGTTCAGTTTGCAGCTGGAGGGTCACGGAGGGAGTAGGGTGTAGGGTAGACAAATGGTTCCAGAAGATCTTAAAAATATTAAACTTAAAATATTACTTCTGTCTTTCCCCAGTTTATCCCTCATGTCAAAAAGATTTTTGACATCACCTTTTAATGGTAATGGCATAGTGGAAAGATGATTGGATTTGGAGTCAGGGCCTAAGGACCTGAGTTCAGACCTTGGCTCTGCCATCTATTCAGGCATGGGGGAGTCACTTAACTACTCTGTGCTTTCATTTTCCCACACTTTTTGATGTTTCTCAGCACTAGAAAAAGTTGCTGAATTAATAGCTAATGTTCATATGACACTTTAAATTGTGCAAAAATGCTTTATAGTATTATCTCATTTGATCTTTACAATAATACCATATGAGGTAGGGCTCATTATTATCACCATTTTACTACTTTGTTGCTTTATCATTCTACCATTCATCCAAATTGCACTGTGCTCCCTGTTATATGAGCGATTGCCTTTTGGTTGGTTTTCACTGTGATTGGACATAACATGGTGCTAATAAGGAAATGTCCATGAGGTTCCATACCCAGATGAGCTGAGTTATTCTAATCCAAAGGGTATATGTTAGTACAGATTATTGGCTTAGCATTGTGCTTGGTAAGACACATGAGGAGGAGATGTGGTCCCAGCCCTGGAGGAACTTAAGACTACACAGTTGAGGAAATAAAGCAGATGTACATCCCACAAACTCTGAACTTAACTTTGGCTTTGCTCCTGTATCTTAGCCACTATACTGGAAGTTTTAAGGGCTTTCAGTATTCTTCTTTCTTATATTCAGAGACACCAATCTCTTAGAACTGCACCTTTGGCAATAAAGACCATGGATCTCTAGAGCTGGAATGGACCTCAGAAACGATCTAATATCCTCCCCCCTCAATTTTATAGATGAGGAAACCGAGGCCCAGAAAGTTAAGTGACTTGCCCACGATCACACAGACAGTAAAAAATATAGGGTTTGAACCCAGGTCCTCTGACTTCAGTTTCCACTCTATTACTGCTGTAGATTAGGTAAGAGAGAGTAGATGGGTCAACTAGTATGCCTATGTCTACTTCTAGAAAAGCAACTGAAAGTGTGTATCTTACTGTTGGTGAATCAAGTATCACTTTTTTCATTAGTAAGTGTGATAATTTATTAATAAAACAACATTGGTATCTGGATTTTATGAAGCCTTCCATCAGACGTAAGGAACAAAGTGAAAAGATGAAAAAAGAGTAGTATCATAGAGAACAGGATGAGAAATCAGTAATTCTATCTGTGCTGAGTTCCCACTATGTACAAAGTGCTCTCAGTCCTTCCTTGCCCCTCACTCCCTGCTTCTCTCTCTGGCTCCAATTCAATAAAGGAGGCTTACTTAACTGGGCATGATGGATGGATGGATTTTCTGATCTGGGAAATCCTAGGATGGAACCTGAGAAGTAGAGCTGGGCAGGATTCTCAGAGCCAAAAGAAGAGCCAGAAAGATTAAGGAAAGAAGACTTCCTAAAAGGTCATCTTCTTGCCTATGGACTGGACCATTCCAAATACTTATCTGGATCACTCTAGGAGCCCAATAAATAGTGTCGGGATCAGCCTAGGCAACAAGTGGCCAAATGCATCCCTCTGAGGTACCTCTTTAGAGGCAGAATGTTTCTGATAGTCTTCCTATCTGATAGGGGTCTCTTCTTTTCTATCCCATCATGGAAGGGCCCTGGTCATGAATATTCTATATTCTGGGCAAAGTTGAGGATAAGTGAATGAAAATAGGCTAATTTATAAGTATTTGAATAAGGATAATAGGCTCAATCCTCTTCAGTCAATTGATATCTTCTTTTCAGCAAATGAAGTCTTTGGCCCTTTCATTCCAGTGTTTCCTGTAATTAAGAGGGAAGTGTGGAGATATCTATCCACCTCTACATCTGTATATAGATAGAAAGCAAGCAGTAAGTATTTTATCAGGTGTCTACTGTGTACCTGTCACTGTGTTGGGTGTCAGGGATACAAGTACAATGAATGAAATAATCCCTACCCTCAACGAGCTTACATTCTAATAGGAGAGACAACAAGGACATATCTAAACATATAGAATACATAAAACTAATTATAAAGTAGTTAAATGCAAGATAGTTTGGGAGAATGGGCACTAGAAGTTGAAGGTATCAGGAAAGATTTTCTGTAGAAGGTGGGGTATACCTCTGGCTTGAAAGGGACTCAATAAAACAGAGAGAGGAAGGAGTGCATACCAGGCTTGGGGAGATGGGAAATGTATGTTTGAGGAACAAAGAGAAGGCTTATTTATCTGGATTGTGTAGTGCAGGAAGGGACTGTAATATGCAATAATAAAGCTGGAAAAATAGCCGGGGCCATATTTGAAGGTGGAGGCAAAATAGAGGAGTTCATATTTGATTCTAGAGACTATATGAAACTATTGTAGTTGATCAAGTAGGGGAATGATATAATCAGATCTGCATTTAAGGAAAATCGCTTTGGTAGCAGTGAGTGAGATGGACTAGACTGGAGAAAGAGTTAAAGCAGGGAGGGCCATTAGGGGTCATATTGGAATAATCTAGGCTTGAGGTGATGAAGGCCTGACCTAAGGCCATATGCTGGAGACATTTAGGAGGTAAAAAACTGCAGGATTGGACAACTGATTGTATATGGGAGCAAAGGAAAGTGAAGGGACAAGGATAATGCCATGGTTATGAATTGGTGGAGGTATGGTGGTATCTTTGACAGAAACAGGTTGGATTTGGAGGACAGAAAAAATAATTAATTCTGTCTTGGACATGTCAAGTTTGAGATGCCCTCAAGACATCCAGTTTGAAATATCCAAAAGGCAATTGGTGATTTGAGATTAAAGCTCAGGGGAGAGAGTAGGGCTAGAAATCTAGATCAACAGTGAAATAATGAAGACCATGGCAACTAACGAGATGACAGATGGACAGAAAGATAGACAAAGACAGAGATGCAGAGAGAAGGAGAGAAGAGAGAGACAGACAGACAGAGGCAGAGAGAGAAGTGGAGAGACAGAGACAGAGAGGCAGGGAGAGGTAGAAAGTCTGTGTGCTAGAGGTAGAAGAGAAAGGGGCCTATGAAAGAAATTTGAGGAACAGTGACATGATATGCATGATGTACCAGCAAAGAGGTTTTAAGAATGAGTGATTAGGCAGGTAGGGGGACAGTGAGGAGAAAGTTGTATCTCAAAAACCCACAAAGGATAGAGTACTTAGGAGGTGTGGGTGGCCAGCAATATCAGAAGCAGTATGGTGCTAGTAAGGCTGAGGAGGATTGGGATTAAAAAAAAAGACCATCAGATTTGGTAATTAAGAAACCATTAGTAACTTTGAAATGGGCATTTTTAGTTTAGTGATGAAATCAGAAGCCAGATTACAAAGGGGTGAGGAGTGAAAGGAGAAGTGTCAGCAACTGTAAACAGATTTGTCAGGGTGTTTGGCTTAGGAAGGAGAGATGGTACAGGATTTTGAGTTCTGTAACTCAGGCCCATTCTTTGGTAGTTTAGATTTGATATTGAAACAAAGTAAGACAAGTCACTTAAGTGAAGATTAACAGGAGAAGAATAAGCCACAAGGATAAGCATTGAGGACACCTTGAGTTAATTCAGCTGAGTGAAGTTTCCATTACACATGATCCATCAGCCAAGAACCTCCAGCAACTCATAGATATTTTGTATTCAAGCAAAGCAAGGTCACCAATCTGAATCCTTAGTTTCTTGAGCCAACCAAGTCTCAAGCAATGTCTCAATACCTTTTAAGGAAAAACTAGTCTAATATGCAAGAGAGGGGAGGGGTTAGGATATTGCTCCTACAACTATAGGGTCTAGTGAAGGTTTTTTAAGCATGGGGAAGACTTGGGCATGTTTGATGACAGGAAAGAAGGAACTAGAAAATAGGAAGAAACTGAAGTTTTGAAAGAGCATGGATAATGATCAAGATCACAACCTGTTGGAGAAAATAGAAAGATATAGTTTTGAGAACATATGTGGAGAGGCTGACCTTGGCAAGGAAAAGCATCACCTCATAGTCAGATCATGGGGAAATGAGGAGAGATTGAGGATGATCATAAAGGAATGAAGAAAAGGAGACGAGAGAGAACTCATATTGGATGGCCTCAATTTTCTTGGTAAGGTAAGAGTAAACATCCTTAGTTGAGAGAAAGGAGGAAAGAGATGTAGGACACTTGAGGAAGAAGAACAGGTTTGTAGACATTTTTCAGGGAGTGAGATAGAGAACCATTTGGGAAAGAATAAAAGGATTGCTTTGCTGCAGTGACAGCCCAGTTGAAGTCGGATAATAGGAATTTATTTATACTCAGGCAGCTCCGTTTTATGACTTCCTCTAGCTCTGTGCAGCAGTATGTGAGGGGGAGCAGTAGAGGCAGATGGAAGGAGAAGACCAGGTCTGAGGTTTTACAAGGAATGAGCAATGATGGGACAAAGGATTAATGGATTCAAGAATAGAGAACAATGAAGAATTTAACTGGATATGTATTATGGGTTGATTGAAAAGGGAGGGAAGCATAGCTTGATGAGGGGAGGGATGGGGAATGATGATCTGAGAAAGTATTGTGAGTGGAAGGATTAGAGGGAGCAATGAAGATGAAGAATGGGTTTAGGAGTGGAGAGACCTAAGGAGACATGAATGACAGAAGATTATGCTCAGATAGAGGAGTGTTAGAGTTTTTAAATAGTGAATTAGATCACCTGTGGGTAATGGTGAGATCAAGTGTGTGACCATTATTCTGTGACTGATGGGTGAAGGAGTAGGTCATGGGAGGATTTAAGGACACTGAGGAACTGAGAGGTAAGGGGAATTGAGGGAGCATCAATGTGGATGTTGAAATCCTTTAAGATAAAGGCAAGAGTTGCAGAGGAGAGGAAGACAATAATCTAGGTGCTGAATTCCTTAAGAAAGGCAGGAAAATGTTCTGGAGGCTAGCATATAACAATCTGTCTCAGATGGACAGTTTCAAATCTATGAATTTCAAAGGAAGATAGTTTGCTGATGGATTGTTGTAAAAGGAGGGTCTGGAAGTACAGTGGGGACTACTCTAAATCCTCCAAGGTCAGAGATGTCTGGCACTATTGGTGATGATAGAATTGGTGGTGTGTGTGTTGCGGGGCGGGGAAGAAGGTGCAACAATAAATTGGTTCCATGAAGGAAAAAAATGTGAGAGAATGAGGAATCTTTAAAGAGTTGAAAACCTAGCTTGGATCTCCTTTTGTTTTTTATTGTTGCATGAAATGCACCAAAATATTGTCAGGGCAAGAAGTCTCATTTAGAGGTTGGCAACTGGTGCTATGCTGGTCTTTCTCATACCATATCCATTACATTAAATCATGTCCATTATGTCCATACTCTGCCACCTTTGCTGAGGACTCCATAATTGACTCCGGATATGGGACACACCATTCATGTTCCCTGTTGTGTGTCCCCAGACAGAAGATACCAGGTACCAAATACTAAGTTGTGCTTTCTCCAGCAAGGCTCAGTTGAAGCTGCTTCTGCTGCTGTTGGGTTGTTTAAGTTGTGTCCTACTCTTTGTGAGTAGAGTGTTTTTGGGTCTTCTTGGTAGAGATACTGGAGTCTTGTTGCCATTTCCTTCTCTAGCACATTTTACAGATGAGGAAACTGAGGCAAACAGGGTTAAGTGACTTGCCCAGGGTCACATAGTAAGTATCTGAGGCTGGGTCTTCTTGACTCCAGGCCTGGAGCTCTATCCAATGAACCAGCTAACTGCCCCATTGCTGTTGCTCCAAAGGTGAAAAACATGAGATCCAAAGTGGGCCTCCAACATATACTAACTGTGTGACATTGGGTAAGTCATTTAATCTCTTTGAGCCTCAGTTTCCTTATCAGTCATATGGGGTATTTACAAAAAGGAAGCAAATAGAATTGGCAAACTATGAACCAATGACTTTGACTTCTGGTTGATAGCAAGAATCCCAGGGTTCATCTGAGAACTAGCGATTTTGAGCTAATGCCCTTGATCCTGTGATGAGAAGACCAACAACCAGCAGCCTTGGAAGTTGAGACCTCACTCATACACTCATCAGTTCTTAATTGTTTGTCTCAACAGTTCCAGCTACACCATGGAGGAAGTCTTGGAGAAAGAAGGTCTATCATCATAGAAGCATAAGAGGGACTGCAATGATGAAGTCTTCATAGCAAAGAGTATGGGTCTTATATTGCTGAAACCTATTCAGAGAGTAAGACCCAAAGCAGTAATTTTCCATTTTTGCTCGCTTCTTTCTTTCCCTATCTTCCCTATCCCTGGGAGACACTTCTATTTCTTTAAAAAAATTGTTTGCCTTTTTGGTTACTTTGTCTCTTAAACTAGCAATTGTGATCAATACTAATATCCACTGCATTATTAATCGAATGTGTCATCGTTCAAATGCAGCAGAGAAGAGGTGATTGGAGGAAAGCTTCCCAGGAGAAGACAGAGAGATTTAAAACTGGTATTTTGCCTGGCTGCATTCTTTGGCTGGGGGCTCAGAGCACAAAATAAAACTATTCATTTGATTTTGTCATTTCAAGAGCAGAGTACTTATTTTAGGGTCCTTCCCCAGGAAATGAGAAACAGTGACTAGAATGGCTCAATTATCTGGGCTAGTACATAGGTAAGACTTCTGCCATTTTAATTCCCATTGTTTCTTGTAGCTCCTCTTTGGAAGGAAAGCCATTCCTCCAGATGGGGAAGAATCAAAAGAGCAAGTAGGAGGGAAGAAAGTCTTACCCAGGGGAAAGAGTAACTTGCCCATCAAAATGTAGAGTCAAGTGACTGGCAGCCTTGCTCTTGCACTCACCAGAATTGAATCCATGACATCACTGCTATAAAGACCTTTTGCTGAGGAAATTTCCTCTATCAGTGCAAAAAATTTAATGTCATAGAGAGTTGCTAGAGATAGTGGATAGAGAGCAGGTATCAGAGGAAGGAAGGCCCAGGTCCAAGGCATTATTCTGACACCTCTTGGCTGTTGGACCTTGGTCAGGTCATTTTACAAAGTCTCTCTGAAGAGGAAGTAGGGGACAATTTAAATCCTCCTGAATCCCCATTTGCTGATCTATAAATGAGGGGCCATCACTGACTACCTTCAGGAGGATTAATGACCCTCTCAGTTGCTTTAGAAAAACCCTGAATTTTACATGTCAGTATTAAAAGACTAGGTTAAAGGCTATGCACATAATAGGTATTTAGTCTTTTTTTTTTTTGCTGGTGAATTTCAATGATCTAGCAATCACTGAAAGATGAAAAACTTCCATTTCTGTGCTAGTTTGTGAGAAAACATGCCATTTTAACTCCAAATGCCTTCATGGTTCACTTAAATAACAAAATTAACTTGGGTTCACTGGTTCTGGAATCTTGTTACATCCAAGGGCTAAATTGTATTGCAGGAATGAAATGAGTATCTATGTGTAAAATGTATTTTTTTGAGGCAGATCCAAAAATGTGCATATTTTAAATGTCTCCTCCCATCCAATTCTCATGATAAATTCCACATATTTGACCTAGTTCTTCTTTGCTATGGTTTAATTTTTCACTTCTGTCATTATAGAACTTGGAATTACAAAGACCTAAATTCAAATTCTGCCTCAGACACATACTAGCTGTGTGACCTTGGGCACATTAATCTCTTCCAGACTCAGTTACCACAATCATAAAATAAAGGGGTTAGATCTGATAGCTTCTAAGGTCCCTCATACCTCCAAATCTATGTTCCTATGACTCAGAAGTCCTTCAAGGATATGACCTTAGGTTTAGAGGCAGCTAGGTGAATAGGAGGATAGAAGACAGGGCCTGGAGTCAGGAAGATCTGAATACAGACACTTACTAGCTATGTGGCCCTGGACAAGTCACTTAACTCTGCCTCAATTTCCCCAATCTGTAAAAGAGAGTTAATAATAGCACCTCAGAGCTGTTGTGAGGACCAAATGAGACATTTGTAAAGTGCTTAGCACAGTGCCTGATACATAATAGGTGCTTAATAAATGAATGATGTTTATGAATCTGGTATATTAGAGGCTTGTTGATGAAGCTCTGGGGTGATGGTTATTGTTGTGGTGGTTGTTGTTGTTGGCAGCTAGGTGGTGAGTTGGATAGAGCACTGAGCCTGGAGTCAGAAAGATCTGAGTTCAAATTTGGCCTCAGACACTAACCATGTGACCCTGAACAAGTCAATTAACCTCGTTTGCCTCAGTTTCCTCATCTGTAAAATGAGCTGAAAAAGGAAATGGCAAATCACTCCAGTATCTTTGCCAAGAAAACCCCACAAAATGGGATCCTAAAGAGTCAAACATGACTGAAACAATGAACAACAAAAACATCAAAGGTTTGTCAATAAAGCTCTGGGATCATAGAGAAAAACTTAGAATTTCATCAAGAAGTAATCTTGGGAAGATTAGAAGAAAATTATAAAACTGAGAAAAAAGTTACAGCATATTTTTCTGATAATGACCCTACTTCTCAGAAACATAGAGAACTGAGTCAAATTTATAAAAATACAAGTCATTCCCCGGTTGAAAAATGGTCAAAGGATATGAACAGGCAGTTTTCAGATGAAGAAATTAAAGCTATCTATAGTCATGTGAAAAGATGCTCTAAATCACTATTGATTAGAGAAATGCAAATCAAAACAACTAAGAGGTACCACATCACACCTATCAAATTGGCTGAAATGAGAAAATAGGAACATGATAAATGTTGAAGAAGATGTAGGAAAATTGGAACATTAATGTATTGCTGCTGGAGAACAATTTGGAACTATGCCCAAAAGGCTATAAAACTGTTCATACCCTTTGATCTAGCACTTCCAGGTCTGTATCCCAAAGAAATAATAAAAAAAATGGGAAAATATTTTACAATTTATAGCAGCTCTTTTTGTGGTGGCAAAGAATTGGAAATTGAGGGAATGACCATCAATTGGGGAATGGCTGAACAAGTTGTGGTATATGAATGTAATGGAATACTATTGTGCTATAAGAAATGATGAGCAGAAGGACTTCAGAAAACCTGGAAAGAAACTTACATGAACTGATGCTGAGGGAAGTGAGCAGAACCAGGAGAACATTGTCTACAGTAACAGCAACACTGTATGAAGACCAGCTTTGAAAGACTTAGCTCTTCTTTGCAATGCAATGATCTTAGACAATTCCAAAAGACTCATGATGGAAAATGCTATCCAAATCCAGAGAAAGAACTATGGAGTCCGAATGCAAACAAAGCATACTATTTTCTTTTTTGTTTGATTTTTGTTTTTTCTTTCTTGTGGCTTCCCCCTTTGTTTCTGATTCTTCTTTATAACACGACTAATGCAGAAATATATTTAATATGATTGTACATGTATAGCTTATATCTTGGGAAGGGGGAGTAAATTTAGAACTCAAAATCTTATAAAAGTGAATGTTGAAAACTAAAAATAAATCAATTAATTAATTTTAAAAACACCTAAATGAACTGACGCAAAGTGAAGTGAGTGGAACCAGGAAAACATTGTACACAGTAACAGCAATACTGTATAATAATCAGCTGTGAATGTCTTGGCTCTTCTCAGCAATACAAAAATCTAAGACAATTCTGATAGACCTATGATGAAAAATGTGATCCACCTCCAAAGAAAGAACTGATAAGAGTTTGAATGCAGATCAAAGCATATTTTTAAAAACTTTTTTTTTGATCTGTGTCTTCTTTTGCAACATGGAAATAATGTTTTACATGACTACACATGTATAATCTTTATCAAATTGCTTACCTTCTCAAGGCAGGAAAGGAGAGAAAGGTAGGGCAAGAATTCAGGACTCAAAATTTTTTAAAAAAATAAATATTAAAAATTGTTTTTACATGTAATTAGAACAAAAGAAATGATCTTGGATATCACTTAAAGATTAGATTCTAATCCAACCATCTCATTTTATAGATGAAGAAACTGAAGTGAAATGATTATCCCCAGAAAGATAACAAGTCATATAAGTGAGATATGAACTCAGGTCCTTTGATTCTGAGAGTCAGGGTTCTTTGCACAAGACTAAGCAAAGCAATGAGTTCATGGACTGGTTAGGCAAAGAGTGGTGGCAGGAGCTGAGCGCAGATGGAAGCATGGATTTGTAAGGTAGAAAGGCACATATGGAACAGAAACAAGAAGGTAGAGATGTAGACTGGAAGACAGCCTGAAGCATTTGACTTCCTTTTCAGTAGATGGGTGCTCCCCTTTCCAGAGACCATAAGTAGACCTCAAAGAAGTTAAGAAGGAAGTGTCCAATTCTGTCTAAGGCACTGTAACCATGCAACTGGTAGTCAACCAAACAAGTCAGCAAATAGTTTCCTTGCTCTTTCCCCTTGATGAATATATGGGATGAGCCATTTCCCCAATAGTGTGAATCTCATTTTATGCAGCTGTACTAGAAGAGGAACTAGAAACTGATCCTACAATATGCTTCCCATCTCTCTACAAAAATGTCCACCTCAAGAAAGGCTTCTGGAATGTACCCTTAAAGAGGCCTTTCTATAAGCTGATGGCTGTGCTGTGGTGCACACATCAGGTAGATGTACTCACTAGATTTGGCCATGGAGTCAAAACCATGTTAGAAATTAGCAGTTGACTCAGGATCACATACCAGGATACACAGCAGGCAAAACCTCCACACCACCAGAGGCAAGGCAGAGTGGAAGATTTTCACTGACTTTGTTAAGTTCTGGGAACTAGAAAACCACCATGAGGGAGGCTCATGTCCTGATTTTGGATTCCATGTGTCATTAAACTCTAGACCAAGCATGCAACTGTTGCTATTGTCTCAATTAAGAGGTGACGAATCTGCTTTAGATCTTTAAAAAATATAATTTAAATGTTTTCAAGTAGGAAAAAATATTTTTTCCCCTCTTCCATCATTTCCATTTTTTAAAAAAAGGATAACAACACCTGGGGTGGCTAGGTGCTGCAGTGAATAGAGCACCATTCCTGGAGTCAGGAGGACCTGAATTCAAATCCAGCCTCAGATAACTTAACACAAAAACTAGCCATGTGACCTTGGGTAAGTCACTTAACCCCAATTGCCCTGCCTTGCCCCCTAGAAAAAAAGCAAAAAAATAAAAATAAAAAAGGATAACAAAACCCAAGTAACAAATGTACAAAGTCAAGTGAAACAAACTTCTACATTGACCACAACCAAAAAATATATGTCTAATTCTGCACCCTGAGTCTATCACCTCTCTGCCAGAAGGTGGGTAGCATGCTTCTTCCTTAGCCCTCTAGATTTATGATAGGTTATTGCATCACTGAAAGTTCTTAAACTTTTCAAAGTTGTTTCTTTTTATAGTGTTGTTATAAATTAATGTCCTGATTCTTCTCATTTCACTCTGCATCAGTTCATACAACTCTTCCCAGGTTTCCATGAAACCTCTTGTCATTTCTTATGGCATCATAATATTCCCTTAAATCCATATACCACAATTTGTTCATTCATTTCTCAAGGATGGGTACCCACCATCTGCTATAGATTTTGTAGTAATACAGGATAGGTGGGAAGAGATCTCCTTAGTGAAGTCTCCCCTCATTCCCCCAGCTGAAAGTGTTCTATCCTTTCTCAACATTTCTAGAATGCTTTGTCTGAATCTTTACCTGCTTCCATCATGGCTTCCTACATATTCTCCTTATCCAACCATTTCTCAAGCAAGCAATAAGCATTTAAATGTCTAATATGAAGCATCACCTGACCTCACAGAGTTTACATTTTATAGGAGACCATGTGCACACATGTAAGTGTAATGGGCGTGATCAGGGCAGTCTTTTGCTCTCCCTGCTCAAGTTACTTCCCCCCAGAGCTGAGCATGCACCCCGGCCTCTTCTGATAAGCAGGACCATTGTTTAAGGACATGTATAGCCAGAGATTTCAGCTTGCTTCTCTGACTGGACTGTATCAGAAATGAGTGGTGTCTGAGTGGGAAGAGCTGCCTGCTCAGTAAACTTTAAAAGTGGAGACAATGTAGAGGATCATAAATTCAAGGTTACAAGAGAACTTAGAGGCTAGCCCTTCTGGAACACAAAGATCAGATGATCTGCCCAAATTATGCAATGAATAAGTGTCTGAGCTAAGAGCTGACCCCAAGCCTGTCTTGACTTCAAAGTCTAATGCCCTATCTACTATACAACATTGTTTTTCTTTCACTATTTTTCTTTCCCATTTGTCAATAATGTCAAAGATTTGTATAATATTTTGAAGTTTAAAAAAGTATTTTGCATGTTATGCCATTTGAACCTTACAACAGCCCTGTGAAGCTGGTGCTATAATTATTCCCATTTTACAAATGAAGAAACCAATTTGCCCAGGGTAACACTGAAGCAAGAGGATTCTAATTCAGATCATCCTGAATCCAAGTCCAAGTCTTCATCCCTCTGTTTCCCATCTTGTTGAGTTTCGGGCATGTTAGGACTCTGACACCTTTTTATCTCCACTCCCTGACTTCTCAGCAGTCATAGTCCCTGCACTCAACGGCAGTTAAGGGCAAGTGCTTGTCCAGGTAGAGATCAAATCTCTGGCTGCTTTATCTGCATCGAGTTTCTTCTAAGTGCAGATGACTGAATAACAATCCTGAGATGGATATTCTTAGCTGGGGTGGAAATCCTGTAATGGATCCTGAGAGTTCAGGGTCCAAAGGTTGGGTTCTTAAATAACTTCTTAAAGGAAGATGAGCCTGAAGGGAGATGTTGTGACTTACCAGAAAACAGGGACCTTGTATGAATGGCTTAGAAAGGGCGCAGATGGTATGAAGGTACAATGCCTTTTTAACAATACCACAAAAATGTTTCCTTTTGTAATGTTTTAAGTATTAGCCTCCAAGAGAGTATATTAGGAACTAGGGGTAGATTTTGTCATTCTTTAAATATTTGTCAATAGGTAATTATGAATCTTTCTTTATTTTGAGTAGACAGCTAGGTGGGACAGTGGGTAGAGTACTGGGATTGGATTCAGGAAGATCTGAGTTCAAATCCAGCCTCAGGTACTTATTAACTGTGTGACCCTAGCCAAGTCTCTTAACTGCTGTCTGTTTCAATTTCCTCACCCATAAAAAACAGGACTATAACAGCACTAATCTCACAGGATTGTTGTGAAGATTAAATGAAATAACCTGGAAATTACTCTGCCAATTTTTAAGTGCTACCTAAATACTAGCTACCATTATTGTTATTTACATCGTGATGAAAGAAATAAATAGCTGTCCTCTGCTTGATTGATTTTGTACATTGAGTGACTTTATGAAAGGTATTTCATTGATCCCTTTTGGAAAGACCCTATATATGATTTTATATATATATATATATTATATATATAATGATTTTATATATATATAATATATATATTTATATATATTTATATTACATATTATTTATATATAATGATTTTTTATATATAAAATATTTATATTTTATATATGTATATATTATATAAATTTATCTATAAATATATAAAATTTATTTGAAAGATTATCCCCTCCTCTTTGTGGGGAGGGAGTGAAAGGGTGGTGAGAGTAGTGTGTGTAATGATCCAGAGACAATGAGAAAAATCTTGACCCCTCTCTTTAGAGGTCAAGCTCCCTCAGGCACTGAAACTAGTCTGTAAGAGCCCAGACCTAGGGCCTCTTAGTGTGAGGGGACAACCCATCATTAACCTGTGACATTTAACTCATTGGTATGCCCAGATAACTAAGGAATTCTATGTTGCCAGAGGATATACCCTCATAAGTCTGGAAACAAAATGAAGCACCGAGAGACCACTGAATTATTTTTTAATATAGCAGCTGGGAGAATCAGGACAAATCTCATGGTCAAGGTAATCCTTGAGCTAAACTATGAAGGAAGCTAGAGATTCTATGATGTAGAATGTTAATTCCATAGATGGGAGATGGAGTGCTGTGTGTAAGGAACAGCAAGAGAGCCAGTTTGATCGTACTTTACTGTGAAAAGAATAACGTATAAGTCTGGGAAGGTAGATTGGAGCCAGAATACAAAGAGCTTTAACTGTTACACAGATGAGTTTGTATTTGGTCCTGCAGGCAATAGGGAGCCATTTCAATGTATTGAATGGCGGAATGATATAGTCAAACATACTCTTTAGGAAAATCACTTTGGTAGCTGTGTGGAGGACGGGGAGTGGACAGAGACTTATAGCAGGGACACAAGTGAGGAGACCATTTCAATCGTCTATTATATGTGTGTATGATATATAATGTATATATATATATATTATATATGTGTATGTGTGCATGTATATATATTTCCTTCCTAGCAAAAGGGCAGCTAGGTGGTACAGTAGATAGAGTGCTGGGCCTGAAGTCAGGAAGACTCATCTTACTGAGTTCAAATTTGGCTTCAGATACTTACTAGCTGTGTGACCTTGGGCAAGTCACTTAAGCCTGCTTGCCTCAGTTTCCTCATCTAACAAATGAACTAGAGAAAGAAATGGCAAACCACTCCAGTATCTTGCCAAGAAAACCCCCTATGGGGTCACAAATAATCAGACACGACTGTAAAATGACTGAACAACAACAAAGCAGAACAGCAGTTCCATGACTATGATTTTTTTAATCTTTGTGTCCCTAGTACCTGTCATTGTACCTTGAATGTAGCAGGTAAATCCAGGATGAAATAAATAGAACAGGACAGGTACCAGCAAAGGAGGGGGAAATGACTCCCATTGAAGCTGTTTGCAAATTTATCATTTGGAAAGTGTTTCTTGGTTTAATCTGAAGCTTTCCTTTTAACCCAAATCATTCCTGCTACCTTCCAATTCAAATTCCTCTTTATGGGCAATTCAGAACAATCAATTAATACTCAGCTTATCTGATAATGCCTTTTATTTATTCAATAAACTTTTATTAAGAGCCTAGTATGTGACAACCTCATCTATCCAAACTTCCATCTATCTACAAACAACACAGTCATAACTGAGGGATTCCCCTTCCATGTTAAACATGCTTCATTACTCAACTCTTTCTCTCATGGGTATTATATTTTGAGAAACTACTTTAATAAAACACTTACTTGGCCCTCTTCTGAGTTCTGAGCAAGACTACAGGGCTCACCCACCACCAGATGCTAATTAATAAATTCCTTTGTGATTCTAATTTGTTGAGAAGTTAAAAAAAAAAAAAAGCTGCCCATACAATCTTCCTTCGAAAATAACAATTCTGCAGTAGAAGCTCTGCCCACTCTTAAGGACACCAAGTCTTCTAAACCATTCATCCTCTCTTCTTTGAATGTTAAAACTCCATGGAAGTTACAAAATTTGGCTTTGGATTCACTCGCCATTTCAGTAAGTATTCTTGGGTGCCCCCTTTTGCCTCCCCCTCACTCCTACTTCTGGGCATCTGGACTTCCCCATTCCTGAGAATGAAAATAACTTGTAAATTGGTGTTCCCACCCTTCTGTGACGTCCTCAAGCCAATGTTACTCTGTTGCATCATACAGGGTTGACAGTAATGGTTTGTTTTCAAAACTCTGAACCTGTGCATGGGTCATTAATATTCTGGGTGTTTTTCTTTTCATTAAACCCCAAAGTTTGAAAAGCAAGTCTGCAATATCTTTGACATTACTACTCAGAAGCATCAACTCTAGTCTGCCATTTTGTATTTTGGGTATGGTAGTATTTTCCCTGTAGGGACCTCATTTTAGGGTTGTAGAAACTAATACTGCATAAGAACCCTTTCTGAAAAGAAATGTTAGATTTTTTTTCTGGGCAAAAAAAAAAAAAGATTAATAGAGCCTCCTTACTGCCCTTGAAACTATTTAACTGTGAATGATGAGTAACAGAATCATTAGGTCAAAAAAGGCAGGGTAATGTACTCAAGAAGTTTGGACTGATCCTTGCTCTGACACTTACTGACTATATGAACATGGGCAAGTTTCAACTTCTCTGAGCCTCAGTTTCCTAATTTGTAAATGTGGTATCTCAAACAATCTATATAACAGACCAGAGGGTGCTCACTTTCTCCCACTAAGGAGCTCCAATTCTGGGTTGGAGCAGATTAGGTTCATTGCTGGGGAGGCCTGGCCTCTAAAGAGAGGGAACAGGCTTTATTTTTTTTTCCCATCACACTCCTTGAATCCTCATGTTCCCAAATGAAACTTCAGGGAGTTCAGATTTGGCTCACGTCTAGAGTAAGCTCAGAAAGGATCAAAAGAGTCTGTTCCAGGAAGGCATTCCATGTAAAAAGTAGATCAGTTATAGGGCAATAATTTATTTCTTCCACAAGTGAATATGCTTAAAACATAGAAGACTCATAAGAATTTATTGACAATGACTTAAAACATGAAACAGTAATCTATAACTACTCTCCCAGGAAGTTGATACTTAAAACATCAAAACATGAAACATGCTGAGGTATTGCTAAACAGACATTTCAATTTCAATTTTGCTCTTCCCTGTCCAAATAATTCCCTCATGGGGGAAGGGAGAGGAGAAAGACAGACAGAGAGACAGAGAGACAGAGAGTTCCATGTTACACATTCAGGATGGAGAGGAAGAAGAAAGAAACACTGGAAGTTGTCTCTTCCATTAAAGTCAACTAAGTGGAGAACTCTTCCTGACTCAGTGGCTAATCATCTTTGATGCAGCCCTCTTCCCCTTCTGCCAGATGATGACAAATTACTGTCCTTCAGCACTGAACATGTATATGCCTGGAAGTTGCCAGTGGAATTCAGCTCAATTCCATGCATGCTCCAATGGGGTGTGTCCTAGTCAGACAGATGGGGCAACTGGGAAGTTGGGAACAATTATCTTCTATTGTATCTATATATGCAGTATCACAACAGCTTTGAGGTTGTTTGTAATTATCAAATGAGATAACATATTAAAGTCTTTGTAAACTTCCAAAGTGCTATGTAATATATGTTGCGATTATACACTAGGTAGGTCAGGCAATCTTCCTCTCTGGCTTTGGTCATGGAATTATATTTGCTAATTTTCTTCTAAGATACTTTGGAAGGGAATATGCATTTGTAGGAAGAAAAAAAAAGCTTGTGCAAAACAATTCCAAACTTTAAAGTGGCATGTCTTTTTCCTTTTTTTCTTCAACAATTTTCACTCTGATCCAATTAAATCTTCTCTTTCTTTCCACTCTCCCTCCTTCTTCTCCTTTACCCAAAACATATACAGGTTTTCAAAGCCACTTTATTGTTGTTCATCCATCATTCAGGAAGAAGGCCAATGACAGCAGGAGGGTTATGTCTTGATTTGCAAGTGAATTGTATTTAAGTGATGCAGAGCTGTGCAGAATCATCAGCCTCACTCTCTCCTCCAGAGTCATGGAGTCCTTATGTCAAGACAGCTGGTGGTGGTCCTAAGGCCAGTTGAATAAGGCTGAAGGAAAAAGCAAGCTCCTGACTATAGCCTGGCTTGTAATTGTCTAATAATTCACCCATGAGGCTTGGAGCATAAGAAATGGAATTTCTTTGGGACTTGACGTTGACAAACTGATAAGCTTGGCATGGCCAAATTTTCCCCAACTCTCACTGGAGAGCTGTTAGGGGAAAGCTAAAGGAGAGACTTATTTTTATACTATGTATTACATAGAACAGATTGCAACAGGCTCCCTCCACCTTATTCTCCAGCATCACTAGATGCTCTCTCAGCTTTAAGTACAGAAGGGTCTAACTACAGCCAACTAATCCATGTTGAGAATGAGAGGCTTTTAAGACTCTACTGTTATAGTCAAGATGAAAAAGCTGGTGGTCTTATCACCAAACTCCATAAACCTTATATTCTCAGCAGCCTGGGTCTGGGCCAGTTTCATCCTATTGTACCTTCTTTCCTCAGAAAGTGAAGCAACTTAATTTAAAACATATCTACTTACTGAATTAATGAAAATTCCCATTAGCCTGGGAATAAAAGGAATCCATCCCTTAATCAAGGAGCATTTATTAAGCATTTACTACATGCTGGGCAATGGGGATAGAAAGATCAAAATAAAATAAACCCTGCTCTCAAGGAGCTTATATTCTGTCATAAGAAAACATAAATACATAGAAGTATATAAAATAAAGCTCTCTATAAAATAAATACAAGATAATTTAGTGAGAAGAAACTGAAAGCTGTGGGCAAGGAGGGTCAAGAAAAGCTCCTTTTCAGGGCAACTAGGTGGTGCAGTGGATAGAGTGCAGTCATGAAGATCTGAGTTCAAATGTGAGCTCAGACATTTTCTCTGTGACCCTGGGCAAGTCACTCAACCTTGTTAACCTCAGTTTCCTCATATGTAAAATGAGCTGGAGAAGGAAATGGCAAACCACTCCAGTATCTTTACAAAGAAAACCTCAAATGGGGTCACCAAGAGTCAAACATAACTTAAAAATGAATGAACAATAAAAAAGAAAAGCCCTTTTTCTTTTTAACTGATTTATTGGAGGAAGATGCTAAACAGGAAGCTATGGAAAACCCACAGCTGCCAGATAATAGCCCCATTACTGATCTATAATAGCATCATTTATTTAGACCTAGAAGGAAACCCAGAGGAAACTTAGTCTAACTCCCTCATTTTGCAGAAGAGGAAACGAAGGCCCAGTGAACTTAAATGTCTTACCCAAGGTCATGTGAGCATGAAGAGTCAGAATCCAGATTTGAATCCAAGTCCTCAGATACTAGATCCTCAAGTCTTTCCATTATACCAAGTTGCCTTCTTAAGTAAGGTTAGGAATTGAGTCAAAGAAAGGACAAGCTAAAAGTGATCGGTGAAGCTGTCTCTGGGCACGTTGGGTGTGCTTTGGGGGGACAGATGATCACTTTGGGTGCAAAGTAACCTCACACCATGGTCCTATGACAATTAGAAGTCATTTCAATATTTTTTCTTTTCTGGAAAAAATGTACTTTCATTTTATAGTTTTGTTTTGTCTTCCTGAATGAACCACAAATTTGTAGTGATGGAAGAGGGTTGTCAGGAGCCAGGAGTCATACCTGAGAAGTATGCAGTGGCAGCCTGTGTAAAAGTTAAAGCCTATATAAATATCAGTTACTATTAAATGTCTATTGTTTAAAGAACACTGTGTTAGACCCTGGGGGAGGTAGATGACTTAGATAAGACATGGTCCTTGCTCTCAAGGAACTTAGCTTAGTAATGTATGGCATGCGTAAATAAATATAGTATAAAATTATACAAGATTCTTGCATAAGAGGAATGCAAACATGATGTGTGAGATCCAAGGGAAGAAAAGTCATTTACCACTGAGGAGAGGAGGGATCAGGGAAGAGGTAGAGGAAGTAGAATTTAATTTGATATTTAAAGGATGAGTAGAAAATGAGTAGGAAATGGGGGTTTGGTGGGGAGCTGGTAGTGGTGGTAATGGTAGCAGTGGTGAAAAACATTCCAGACTTAGGAACAGTGTAAATAAAGACAGATACAGCAGTAAAAAGGGTAAGTTTGTCATTGGGGAAAGAGGGATGGTGAATGACTAGAGTGTGGAGGAGTAGTTCTTAACTTGGGGGTCATGGGTCTATGGATAGGTTTTCTTTGGAAAGGATTCATGATTCCAGAGGACCAATGATGAAGCATCCCATCCACCTGCTGATAGAGAAGTGATACACTCAGGATAGACATTTGGGGAGGAGGAACTTAGCTGATGAGGGAATTTGTTTTACTGGGCTATAAATCTTCATGACAAGGATATACCCCCAAAAAAATTAGTCAGGAAGAAAAAATAGACTTATATCAATAAAAATTTAATTAAAAATTACTTTCATTTCAATATAATCGTGATCCTGTGAATTTTATTTCATACATTTAAAACCATTATTCTGAGAAGGCACCAGAATGTCAAAGGGGTTCATGACAAAAAGAGAGTTAAGAACTAACATAGAACACATGGAAGAGTATGTGATGAGGCTAGAAAGGTAGCGTGACCTCCAAATGGAGGAGGACTTGGAATGCCAGGTCAAGAATTGTGACCTTTATTTACTGGGGCAAGTAATAGGGAACCACTGAAGAATTTTGAACCAAGCAATGGCATGATTAAATCGATGCCTAAGGAAGATTACTTGGGCAGCAGAGGGATAAAGTGAATGAATTGAAGGAGGTGAATGATTAGAGACTGAAAGACTTGTTAGAAGGTTACTGCAGTAGCCCAGGCTAGTGATATTGAGGGACTAGATGAGGGTGGCAACTGTGGGAAGAGGGACAGAGGGATGTGAAATATATTGTGGAGGGAGAATTCAGTTCGACAAACATTGATTAGGGGTCTGATATGTGCAAAGTCCTAGTTTAGGCATTAGGGGTACAGGAAAAAAGAACAGAATCAACAGGACTTGGTAACTGATTGAGTGTTATAGATTAGGGAAAATGAAAATGAGTCCAAGATAACACCAAGGATTTGAATACAGGAGACTGGATAAAAAGTGGTGAGAAATAACAGTCAGGAAGAGGTGAAGGTTTTGGTTTGTTAAGTTTTGCATGAGATAATAATGTTAGTTTTGGATATTTTGACTATGAGGTACTAGCAGGCCATCCAGGCATAGACATCTCACAGGCAATTAGAAATTTCAATCAATTAATCAATAAACATTTATTAAGCATCTCCTATGTGCTGAGCATTGTGCTAAGGATACAAAAAGAGGCAAAAAACAAAACCAAACCCAAACCCCAAACAATCCCTGTCCTCAAGGAGTTTACAGTCTAATGGAAGAGACACTGTGCAAACAAATATACAGAAAGCATGCTATATACAGGACGAATAGGAAATAAACAAAGGGAATGACTGGAATTGAGTGCTTGGGGACTAGAGCTAGACAGTGTGGTCTGGGCTCATTCTATACTTCTGGAAATCATCCAGATAGAGAACATAATTAAAGCTGTGGGAATGAGTAGGATCACCAAGAGGAGAGAATATGGCCAAGGACAGATCCTTGAGAGATTGGCAAGGGGGATGAGTAGCAAAGAAAAGGGAGAGAGGGTATGATATTAGACAGGGAGGAGACAAGGACTACGGAGTTCCTGAAGTCAAGGAGGAGAGATCAGTAAAGGAGGAATCTAGAACAGGGATGAGGAACCTGCAGCCTTGAGGGAACACATGGCCCTCTAAATCCTCAAGTGCAGCCCTTTGAATTCAAATTTTGGATTCCTGATCTAAAAGGACAGAGTAGTTCAAAGAAAGGTCAATGAGGGTGAATGAGTCTTTGGATTTGGTGAGTAGGAGGTTTTTGAACTTTGAGAGAGAAGTTTCAATGCAGAGGTGAGAATGGGAACCTCTGTGCGAAGGGTGAAAATGGAAGGGTCAAGGCAAAAGGCAAAGTGGAGGCATTGGGTAAAGAATTTATGTTTTGTTTTTCTCTCAAGAAGTCTGGCAATAAAGAAGAGGCAGAGGTAAAGATGGGGCAGTAGCTGGATGGTGGTGAAAGGGACAAGGGAAATTGGGATTGGGGTAACGGGCATATGGGAAGCAACCAGTGGAGATGAAGAAATTGAAGATGTATAGAAGAGTGGGTATGAATTATTTCTGGAATCTGCTAAAGTGCAGGCAGCTTCTGCTAGGATTTGAAGGTTAATCTTAGCTTTACAGCTACTCCTTTGATTATCTTATAGAAATAATTTCCAGGAAAAAATTGAATGTAATCAGAATCACATAGGTCCAACTGCTGCTCTCTGGGTGACTTTTGAATTGAATTCAACAGTTGTCCTTTGAGTCTTGCTAAGTTTCAGCATGCCAGCTGCTGTGGACATAGTCATTTTTGAGAGCATGTGAAATTAGAGACTCCCAGTCAGACTGCCTTTCATTTCATTCCTTCTCGTTTGGTCAGTTAGATAAAACTGGAATGATATGCAAGAGGAAACTAAGCTCTTACAGTTAAGGTTTTTAGTAGATTGAAGGCATGATCCTCAAAACAAAGTGGAGCTTAAAACCAATGCCCATTAATTGTAATGAATCATAGAATCCATAGACTAGCTGGGTTGGAAGACACTTGGCCTATTGGGTACTGACAAAATAGACTGAACAGTCTTGCTTTTTCCTTTCCTGATAAGATTCCTTCCATTACTGAGACTTCTGAAGCTTAGCACCTGTGATTAGATGAATTACTGTCCACACATTGTCATGACTCCGTGGGAGGAAAACAGGAGGTTGACAATTTACCCTAAATCCTAAAGTCTCAGTGGGTTGATGATTTTTTGTCATATTCCTACCCTAGATTTCTCTGATTGCTTATAAAGGAAAACGAAACTCCACTCTCATCAAGATCTTGCTTTTTAAGTTAATTAATTTGAATTAATATTTCAGGATCCCAGTCTACTAGAAGTGAAAACCTCAAATCCATTTGACTGTCTCTAACAGATGACTTCTGTCTTGATTTCCATGCTATTTTGTATTTGGTGTACCTGTGCTTCAAGTTTATCCCTTGACTTTTATCATAATTGCTCCTTTTGATCACCTCCCCCTCCCCACCTCAATCCATGATGGTGTTTTTTAAAGGACCTGATAGGAATCTTGAGGGATCTTGAATTTAGATGGGTGGTAGAAGGGGAATTTCAGCCTGGATGGGAACCCTGGCCAACTGTAGCTCTCAGCCCTCCACTTACAGGGAATTGCATCATATTTGTTTGTTGGGAGGATTACAACTTACAGGGAAAACGGTGTGGAAACCCTTCTGCTTTGGGAGCGAGTGTGGGACCCACCGGAAGCTTTCTGAGTGTCTCTTTGCTTGAGCGGCACCAGATCAACGTGTTTCTCTGTAGAGAGAGCCTCTTGCTCTCTCTGAGAGCTCTGTTATTACCCGGCTGCTGTTGGAGGTCATGCCAACTGCTTAATTACATGGAAAGTTATGAAATTTCCAGGGCACCAGAACATTGTTTGACTGTGCATCCTAAAAGAAAATAAACTTCTTTTTTTCGAATGGGAGACATCTGCCAGTAAGCTACTGTGTCTGGTGTGACCACATGCATAAATCCTATCTCTGGCTGGGGGAGAACCTTGATTCACCTTTCCAAAGAGCACCAACGATCCTGAGTACAATAGAGGCATTTTAAACCCAGAGAGAGATTATATCTGAGTACTTCAAGTCAGACTTTTCCTTTCATTGAATGTAAACAATAAAATCTCTCTATGAAGTCTTTCCTGCTTCATTTAGAAACAGAGGACTACATTCTCACTGTGAACAGTCCTTTAAAACCCTGAGTTTCATTTTGAAAAAAAAAGTGTTTTTGTTAAGGGGATGATTATTTGGACCTGAATTTTCCCACAATGCCCTTGGCCACACAGAAAGGTTATCTGAGGAGGAAGGGTTGTGTCCAGGGGAAACTGAGTCTGGGAGGTGGAGTGAGTCTCTGACTTGGGGTTCATTCACCTGACATGACTTGGGAGCACACAGGCATCTGGATTTCCCATGGTGCAGTTGTTCTGTCCGCCTGCATGCTGGGAAAAACAAACATTGTAAAAGTTTTTACCCCATTTGGAAAAAAGAGTAATGAAAACAGATCCTTAGAGATTCTCCTGAACAGTTTTTTTTTTTTTTTTTTTTTGTGAAGCATTAACTGCACTTTCTACAGGAAACAGCTTGCCCAGTGTGGAGGGTGGAGCCCTCTCTTATTTCTCTAAACACTTTGGGTGGGGGGGAAGGATAAGGTACAAATACCAAATGTTAGCTTTAACCCTCAAAGTCCAAAAATTCTAGGTTAAGCAAAGGTTACTTTCCAACATGCTATAATGTATGGGACTAAGCTCAACCATCTGGTCATCTTCTATCTCCTTGCAGAGGTAGAGGGTGTCTGTCTGACCATCCAAAGAAGAGCTGAGCAGCTTGGGGGGTGGGGAGTGCTTGAATATCCAAAGCTGTCATAACCCATAATTGATTAAGTGGTAGGTGGTGTTGGTCAGGGGACCAGGTTAAATATTGAAAAAAGGTCCTCTCTCTGGTGTTTCTCCTTCCTGAAAGCTAATTTAGACCATATCAAAGTTTTGATTTTGTGTGTGTGTGTGTGTGTGTGTTTTAAATGAAGGCATTCCTAATGCCATTGTGCTATAAATCCTGTCTGATCCAACCTTCAAATATTTATGTAAACTGAAATATGTCTGGAAAGGAGTCAGAACAAAACAAATATGCCACACAGCCTCCTCATTCCGGCTTGTCCCTCCTCCCTCATTTACATGCATGCTTAAGCTTCTCCAACTGGCTCCCAACTGTTAGGGGGGTGGTTAATTAGTGATAATTGCTGAGACAATTCCTTTGAGTGCGCTGATGGCCTCCTGCCTTGCCAACCAATTTAGGCTGCAGATTTCGGCAGTTGTGAAATGCATTAACAGCATTTTTTTTTTTTATTGTGGCAGATAAGTGCGATTGGGTTATCCTCCTTATGACTCGCTGCTGAAACAATTACTGCCTTTTAAATATACCTGTGAGTTAGTCACAGCCTGTTCCCTCTGTGGTGAACTCGGAGTTTGCTCCTGTCCCCCTTGTGATTAGAATGGGCTTTTCCCCTTTCTGTGGGTAGCACTGTGCTGGGCTTGCTAGGGCTGGGCTATGCCTGCCTTTGCTAATAACAATGTATGTCACTTTCAGATCTGAGCAACACTGGGATCCCATCATCTATCTTTTGGCTTGGGGAACTATACAATTAGAAAGAGAAGAAGGACGCTCCAGTAATGACTATGGTTTCATATTCCAGGTTTATGAAACCCCAAGGAAAGCAACTGCTCACCAGTGTGAATGTTTAAACGTTCCTTAAAGGACTTCATCCTGACCCTGAGTCTGGCATGCAGGAAATGAGCAGATACCCGATCTTGCCCTCAAGTAGCCTGTGTCTAACTGGGGAGAAGGAGCAGATATAAATCAAAGAAAACATGACTCACAGGGCTTACAACACGTAGGTATGAGAGCTAAGGAGCCTGGGATGTGAGCAAGTTAAAAGATTGCTGGAGGAATGGAAGTCAATAGAATAGGGCTGTAATGGGGCATTTGGAAGAATATTCCTTACAACCTCTTTCTACCCAGACCCCCATTCAATTTCAATCCTAATCAGTGCTTACCACTAAAGGATGTTAGAGCTGGATGACAGATTATCTGGTCCAAGTTCTTTATTTTAAAAATGAAGAAACTTAGATTGATGAAGTGACTTGCCCAAGGTTTCAGGTAGTAAATTGTACTTAGAGGCAGCTATGTGATACAGTGGATAGAGTGCTGGACTTGGAGCCTGGAAGACCAAAATTTGAATCTGGCCTCAGACAACTCACTAGTTGTGTGACCCTGGGCAAATCCCTTAACCCTGTTTGCCTCAGTTTCCTCATCTGTAAAAGGAGCTGGAGAAGGAAATGATAAACTACTCCTGTATCTTTGCCAAGATAACCCCCTAAAGGAGTCACAAAAAATCTAACACAACTGAAAACAACTAAACAACAGACATTATTTTCTAGCTGTGTGACCTTGAGTAAGTCACAGCCTCAGACTCCTCCTCTGTGAAATGGAAATAGTAACAGCCCCTGACTCCTAGGTAGGATCACATGTTGAGGATCAAATGACATAACATACACAAAGTGTTTTGCAAACCTTCAAGTGTTATATGAATGCTTACCAACAGCAGTGGCAGAGAGTGTGGTAGTACTTGATCCAGGACTCATACCCTGGCGTGCTTTTTCTGGTCCTCTCTACGTACTTACCTAGCCTGCCTGGGGACCTAGCCTATATTAAATCCTCACTGGTCACACCCTTCATGTTTCTATGCATTAGGCAGTTGGAATTAGTCTGGAAAGACCTGATGGAAGAGTGAGTTGAACAGAATTCTGAAAAAGGGGAGGGGCTTTGGTTTGGTAGAAAGGAGGTGGGAAGGATGCTGGAGGTGGGAAGATTGGCATGTGGTTCAGGTGAGACATAGAGGGGGTGGCAAGCCATTGGAACAGGGCCAGTGAGCTGGAAGCCAGTTAAGAAAGTCTGCGGTGGAGGGCAGGGGTGTGGGGAATCTTTATTTGGATGTCAGCAAACCTTCAGTTTTCCAGACAGTAGAAGCTTGTGCTCACAAGGAATGACACTTTCAAGACAATTCTTGCTGCTGAGTCTAGGATAAAGTGATAGGGGTGGGGAAAGGAGAAGAACCAGAAGTGAGAAGGCTGTCATATTCGGTAGTTCAGGTGCAAGAGAAGGAAGGCATAGAGGAAACCATGTGACATTTTTAGGTACATCTGAAACCACCTCAGTTTAGTGAAAGGCAGTCAGGACGGCAGAGCAAATACTCAGTCTCTCTAAAACCAGAAACCAAACAAACATAGCAAAGAATTTACTACTACCCAGGAGTATTGAGGACCAGAGAGAAAACATTTTACCTATTTGTTTCTGAACTGTGATTTTTCCACCATCTGCTCATATGTTCAATAACTGAACACTCAACTGGTCAGCCAACAAGCATTCATTAAGATTCTACTGTATTCCTAACTCTATGCTTGGCAATGGCAAAGACAAAAATGAAACTCCAAGAGCACAGTTCTATTGTGGGAGACAATATTCCCCCTTCCCCCCCAAAAAAAGGTTTTTTAAAATCCCATTCTGAAATTTGTAAGATCTTAAGAAGAGTTGCATTGTATGGATGTACGTAGGAAGAAGCTGAGGCTCAAAAACAAAAAAGCTCGTGTCTCTAGGTCTCTATGTTTCTTTAGTTGTGGGCCACACATGGTGTACCATGGTCTTCCTTGAAATGTCCCTTGGTGGCACTATCAGATTCTGAATCCTAGGTGGCACGAAGTATTGGCATGATCCAGGACCTGATCCCCTAATTGTTCAGTTGTATTTCTCATTCTTTGAATACCTTTATATTTTTATATATTTTGCATTTACTTGTCTCTGTGTATTTTGTTTTCCCCAGTAGAATGTAAGCTCCTTGAGGGCAGGGAATGTTTTATTTTGGTTTTTGTATATCCAGCAGCCAGCAAAGTGGCTGATGGAGTAGGCCAGATCAGTGGTTCTCAACCTTCCTAATGCCACGACCCTTTAATACAGTTCCTCATGTTGTGGTGACCCCCAACCATAAAATTATTTTCGTTGCTACTTCATAACTGTAATTTTGCTACTGTTATGAATCTATCTGATATGCAGGATGTATTTTCATTGTTAAAAATTGAACATAACCCACAGGTTAAGAACCGCTGATCTAGAGAATCTAGAAGGCCACCTGTCACCTCAAAGCAGCAGGTTCCCCACCCCATGGAGTAGGCACTTAAATGCTTATTGAATTAAATCGTGCCTTGAATTGAACCAGAATTCTATACAAAAAAACTTCACTTTCATTTTCTGCTAGTAAAATTAAGACAAAAACTAATAGCTAGCTAGCCCTTATATAGTTCTTTAAGGTTTATAAAGCACTTTACCTATATTATCCTATTTCATCTTATTCAGAAATCTAAGCAAGTTACTCTGAGAATTAGAGAGAAAATCCACTTTCCCCTTAAATTGATCAATTGCCTCAAGGCTCTTTTTTTCTTAGTTAATGAAGTTCTACTCCCCACAGAAATTCTACTCTGATGCTTAAATAAAGTGTGGAGGTGACCCTGTCTTCTTGAAGGCCATGTTAATGGAACATTAGCTCTGATAGGTTCTACCAAGATGGTAAGGCTTCCAGGATGGACATGTTGAAAAACTGACCATCCGTCCAAGGGCAAGCCTGATGGAGTATAGCACATGACTGTCTCTATGTGCAGCTTGTGGAGAAGCAAGAATAGACATCTCTGGTATCTCCTCCCTCTCCCCTTCTCTAAGGGAGGAGAATCATGAGATTGGGGTCAGAGGCAGGCTGCTCTACTTTCTTCAGAAAGAGAGATTACCATGCTAGAATTATATTTGCCCTTTCAAATATTGTTAGACTAGGGGAAATAACTTCAAGGTTCAAACTAAATTCCTGATTTCTGTTCATTAATAGAGAAAAATGGCACCAAGCTCTATACCCAAGGCTTGAGCCCTATCCCACCAGATAACAATTCCACAATGTAGATACATGGTAAATAGAAAAGAAACCCATTTATTCAAGTTAATAGCAAAACAGAAATCAGAGAAAATATACATTTGAGTGTATATATCAGATAGTACAGATGAAATGAGGTCTCCCTTTGGTAGTGAGGTCACTCAGTTCAACCAAAAGACAGAGTCCTAGATCTTAGTTGGCAAAGCTATCTACTCTCCCTTGAAACTGGAAGCCAGAAGAAACCAAAGAGATGAAAGAGATGGAATCTCTCTTCTCTTCTGCTCTTTCCAACACTGCCCTGTCCCCTCCTCTTCCCCACAACCTCCCCAGGCACAAGGCATTGATCTCCACCAGTGAGGAGAGAGTCCCATACCAATTGTAAGTATCCGAGGAAGTCTTTGAAAAGGAGTTTCCTAACTTCAGACCCCAAACTTTCCGATCAGGCCATGAGACTCATTTGGTGTTATCATTGTCTAATGTGCATTAAACAGACATGGCATAGGGAGGGAATAAGCATTTTTAGTGCTTACTCTGTGCTAGGTGCTAAATGCTTTAAAAATATGATCTCATTTCATCCTCATGACAATACTGCAAGGTATATTCTTATTATCTCCATTTTACATTTGAGGCAATTGAGGAGACTCAAGATTGCCCAGAATCACTCAGCTAAGAAGTATCTAAGGCCCAAGATGAACTCAGTGGTCCTGTCTCTGGGTGCAACTCTCTACATACTGAGCCACCTAGCCACCCACCTAGCTGCTGGAAGGAATTAAATCACATCCACCTTAATATTATCAACATAAATAAGACCAGAGAACTTAAAGAAATGATAGCTGAATAGAAGGCTAGATCACAGTTCCTCTTTGAGAGGTGAATGGAGAAGTTCATAAGATCACAGAGTTTTAAATATCTCAAAGATAATTTAGTTGGTCTCATGGGACACTGATTTTTGTTTGTGCTGCCTTGCCACACTCATGATAAACAAGCAGGCCACCTGGAACATAATTTAAACTTATTTGCCAATATCCGTTGGAGAGAAATAAGAAATAGAGAAAGTGTGTGAAAAACTTTAGAAGATCCTTCAAAAGAATTCAAAATATCCCTCAAGACTCAATGACTTCAGGGGTAAAAGTGGGCTCAGAGGAAATTTGAAAAGTTGTGAAAAAAAACAACACTGTTTGGAATTAAGAAATGAAAGAGACCAGAATTTTGGAAATGATTCAGAATCCTCATACATGTCTATCATTAGCGCTTTAATTAGGAAAAGAGTTGCAATATGTTAAAGGTAATAAACATTGAATATTATAAAGAAAAATGAAAATTACTCTCTCTTGACACCTAAGTGCCTTCATCAGACATACTCAGGAAAGGTTGAACTAAACTTCCAAGAGGCAGAGATGAAGAATGGGTGCCTTCAAGGAATGGAAGACAAAGGCAAAGAGGTGGGAGATGAAATATCAAATAGAGCTAGTTGTCTGGAACATTAGAGTATGTGAGAGGGGATTAATGTGAAGTCAAGAAGAAAGGCAAAGTCAGTTTAGAAATATAGGTTGGGATTAGATTATTGAGGACTTTAAATGATAAGTAAAAATGTTTTTATTTTAGTCTTATTGATCCCCTAAAGTTTCTTGAGACTCAAATTTGTGTGCAATTTGTGTGTAGCTGTGTGGAAGCTTGGAGAGTGGAGAAATTGGAAGCAGGGAGAACAATTGTAGAGTATACAATGGTAGAATATTGAATTTCATTGCAGTTCTCATCTTGACATTTAATCATAATTCAGCATATATCCTTGATTTTTTAAAAGTGTGTTCTAGATTTAAATAACATGTTTATGCTCGAGGTTTATGTGTTATAAATGCATTAAGTAGGTTTAAAAAAATGATGAATAAAAGGGGAAAAAAAGGCTTGGGCTAATATATATTTCTGGCCAAAATATTTGTAAATTCTTTTTTTGTTTGTTTGTTTGTTAAATTACTTTAAATACTTAAAGCATTTTGTGGTTAAGATGGACAAGATGTTTGAGGAAGAAGTAATATCTGATGAGATGGCATTTCTGGACAGCAGAGCATTCTCATGTCAACTCATCCTGTCAGCAGCTGTCCTTATGTGGCAAGGAATGTAAAGGATCCGGTTTGGGAGAGAGAGGGAGAGAGACACACAGAGAGAGAGACAGAGACAGAGATAGAGACAGAGAGACAGAGACAGAGACAAAGAGACAGACAGAGACAAAGACAGACAGAGAGAGACAGAGACAAAGAGATAGAGAGAGAAACAGAGACAGAGAGAATAGTGTATCACTTGGGAAAAACAGCATGGAATTAAGATGAAAGACAGAAAATACAGAAGACTAGGGAGTTTGGACTTGACCCTATAGTCATGGAAGGTTTGGGAGTGTGACATGGAATGAATGGAGAGTGACATGACTATAGCAGCATTTCATTTATCTATCTATCTATTGAACAAGAAAGTCTTTATTAACAACAGAGAAGACAAATAGCATCAGTACAGAATAGACCACTGGGAGTTACAAAGCAGTGTGTCAAACTACCTATGTGGGACACTCAATGGTCAGTGTCCATATGTCAGAGGAGGAGAAAGTCAAGGGCCAACAAGATTCTTAGAGCTAACCAGTAAAGAGGAATTAGTGACAAAATCATTAGTAAATGGCCATGATTACATTAAATTTGTAATGAAGACAATAGTCATTTCCTTTCCTTCCTAGCAGGGAAAAGGGCTCTCTTTTCTAAAAATCTAAAACATGATCTGCCACCCACCCTAATTTTCAAACTAACTAAATTCTTAAAGCTTATGAATTAAGGAAATGCTTATCTGTTTGTATTTTTTAACATTAGTATTAAGCCAATCTCTGTTATTTATGATTTTCTTAGGCTAACATTACATTTAATTTTTTTTTTTCATTTGGTGGCCTGGCCTGGGAAAAGGAAAGAGCATTTGTCAGGATGGCATACAAAGTGGGTGAGCTAGATGCAGCAACCCTAGAATTGGCTGGAAATGATGATGTCATGGAGCACTCTAAGGCTTACATAAGACAATAGGTATATCAGAGTGTTTTCGGGCACAGCAAAGAAAAAAATCATAAAAAACTAAGTCAATAAAAATCAAAGGGGGGTGAATGGGAAGAGGGAAGGAAAAAAGGGCTTGGAATGGTGACCTACAAACCAATTACATGGTCCTGCTGAGCACATCAAAGAGAAGAGATGATGGAAGCAAGGCAATTAGGGAACCAGAACCTTAAAGGAACTATTCTTTGTTTCTACTTCAGTGGCCATAACACTTGAATTTTGCTTTGGGGTTTGGCAAATATTAATAAATGAAAGAGGGGGGTGGAGCCCAGATGGTGGTGTAGAAGCAGCAAGGTTTCACAGCTGGGATGTAGCCATTTCAAATACATATAAAATATGACTCTAAATAAATTTTAGGGCTCCAAAAATCACATAAAAATACAGAAAAACACATCTCCCACTGAAGGCAGCTTGGCACAAAGGGCTCAGTGCAGCACGCTGCAAGCTGAAACCAGCCTAGCCTGAAACTGTGGCTTGGCCCTGGGGCATCCAGGACTTCAGGAGAGTGGATCAGTGGCAGCTGTGGCAGTTTCCAGAATTCTCAAGCCATAAGAAACAAGGACTAAGTGAAAGGTCAGTGGATCTCAGTGAAATTTGGGGGAGAAAAGTAATCCAGTCGAACTTCCTCCAGGGCAAGGAAGTGGCAGAAGCGGCGGCCCTGCAGCCGCCTCCACATGGCTGCTTCAGAGCTCCTGGCCTGCAGACTGCGGGGGGAGGGCCAGTGATCATTCAGAGGCTAAGTGCTCTTGTGTCAAGAAGCTTGGATCCAGATCGTGGTCTTGGGTGGTGGTCCTGGGGTGTGTTTTCAGTGAGCCAAATCTGGTGGAGGCTGCAGCAGCCTCCCAATAATTCCAGCAGGTGCAAAAACCCCAGCCATTTGGGACAGAGCTTTCCTCTGTGGAAGCAGAGTTCCACAGAGCTAAAAAAAATCAAGTAATTCACTGGCAACATGAGCAGGCAAAGGAAGCAAAGTAAGAACAGCAACCAAACTCTAGAATCTTTTTCTGGGGACAAAAAGGATCAAAGTATGGAACAGGAGGAAGATAACACAGTCAGAACTCCTGCACCAAAAGCTTCCAAGAAACATGAAGACTTCCTAAAAGCCATAGATCAGCTTAAGAAGGATTTTGAAAACCAAATAAGAGAAGAGAGGAAAAATTGGGAAGAGAAATGAGAATGATGCATGAAAATCATGAAAAGACAGTCAACAACCTGACTGAAGAAAATAACACCTTAAAAAATAGATTAACTCAAAAAGCAAAAGAGGCCCAAAAAGCCAATGAGGAGAATGATGCCTTAAAAAGTCAAATTTGCAAGATGGAAAAAGAATCTTAAAAGCTCACTGAGGAGCTGAGGAGAATAATTCCTTCAGAATTAGAGTGGAGCAAATGGAAGCAAATGACTTTATGAGAAATTAAAATATTGTTAAACAGATCCAAACAAATGAAAAAATAGAAGACAATGTGAAATATCTCCTTGAAAAACCACTGACCTGGAAAATAGATCCAGGAGAGACAATTTAAAAATTATTCGACTACCTGAAAGCCATGATCAAAAAAAGAACTTAGAAAACATCTTTCAAGAAATTCTCAAGTAAAATTGCCCTGATATTTTAGAACCAGAGGGCAAA
>CM053587.1:89832541-89896180 GCA_028646515.1 Pseudochirops corinnae | reverse complement strand
AATTTGGCTTAGGGAAGGAATGACATAAACTCTAAACTGGGTATCTTGCCACACAGGAGATTAGGGGGGATGAGGATGAGAGGTGGGATGATGGAGGGGAGGGGAGAGTGGTGGGGAGGATTACTGGAAGCACACACTTCTGTAAAGGGATAGGGACAGGGTAGAGAATAGAACAAGGTGGGGGGGGGCAGGAGAGGAAGGAGAGACATATAATCAGTCTCTCACAATATGTCCACTGTGGAGATGTTCTGCATAAATACACATGTACAGCCTGTATTGAATTGCTTGTCCTTCCAGTAGGGATGGGTAATGAGGGAGGAAGGGAAAGAGTCTAGAATTTGAAGTTCTATAATCAAATGTTAAAAAAATATATATATATATGTATATATTATTGTTATTATTATTAACTACATGCAACTGGGAATTAAGATATACAGGCATTGGGATAAGGAGACCCATCCTGCCCTACCGGAAAGTCAGAGGGGCAATGGGGGAGGACATAGGAGAGAGCAGATTGGGGGAGGGGCTATACAGTAGGATCGCTGTTTTGGGGTGGTTGGTAGGGGAAAGATGGGGAGAAAATTTGTAATTCAAAAATCTTGTGGAAATGAGTGATGTAAACAAGAAAATAAATAAATAAATTTAATTTAAAAATAATAAATAAAAGAAGAGATGCCAGGCAAAAGGGTGGAGGAGGAGAGTTTTAAGCCCCCAACATTAAGCCTGGTGGGCTCTGAATTGAAGAATCCATCCATGAGGTGTTTTATTTAGAACTACGAAGTTTTTAAGAATTCTTAATTATCTAGATAAAAGAGTGGAAAAACCAGCCTCTGTGCATGTAGTGATGCCTTAAAAGATGAAAATATAAGGAATTTTTATAAACAGCAAATCTATTTGTATATATATATGCCTGCAAAAGTGGAAGAGCTATTGACCTCAGGAGACACTGATCTTTTCCATGATCCACAGGAACTCCATTTCCTTGACTTCTCCATCTCCATCATCTCCTTCTCCATCAGCTTCATCAATCATTTCCTTTAGTTCCTTATCAGTGAGATTTCCCCTATCTCTCTGATCACAGTTTAAGTTGCTAAAGGAGATTTTTGGGTATCTTCATCATCCAAAAGACTGGAAGGCCTCATAATCTCTTCTTTGGCATCTTTTCAGCCATTTTTTTGGTTACTATAGCCAAGAAGTCATCGAAATTGATTTTTTCCGTCCCCTCCTCTTCAGTGTCAGCTATCATTTTATCGACCTCTTCTTTCTGGGGTTCAAAGCCCAGAGCTCCCAGGGCCACCTTGAGTTCCTTAACATCTATTGTCCCAGTTTGATCTGTATCAAAGAGATCACATACTTGTCTAATGTCTTGTTTCTGGTCTTCTGTGAGTACAGGTTTGGATCCCATCTTCTTTGATGTGGGGGCAGAGTTCAGATTGTGCTTCTGGATGGTACTGGCCAAATCTCTGGTCCTGTAGGCGAACGCAGAGACACTGAGTCTCAAAGCTCCTGGAGCGTCATCTGAACCCCTGTTGCCCCGCCCCCTCTGTTGCCTTGGTTCCACTTGGGCTCCACCCCTTCTGTAAACACTCACAAGGAACCCTGCCCCCAGCAAACCCTTCCCCCTTTCCCCCTTTTGTGGCTCCTCCTATCTCCCCAGGAGCTCAAGAGCAGGCTAAAACAATCTATTAACAAAATACATCTGTGTAGCATGAATTGGAGGTAAGAAAATGGACAGGGCGTAAGATCCATATGCAGATTATTGTAGTAACCAGATGTGAAATGATAAAGACACTAGGATAGTGGCAGCAATATTTCAAAAGAAAGATTGGATGAAAGAGCCATAGTGAAGAATAATTGGTAAAGTTCTGTGTCCAATTGAGTATAAGAATAGGGTCATAGGAACAAATTTTGAATACACAAAGCTGGAGGATGGTGGAATGATGCCTAGACATTTTTTTGGTAGGTGGAACTCATGAATGTGTTTTTAGATACATTGAGATAATGGTGGCACGATTAAGTGAATGCATTACAGTAGGAAGAAGAGATGAGAACTTGGACACACAAAAAACTACCGATGAAGATTTAGGAATCTTTTGTACAGTGAATAGGGTTAAAGTCGGAGAGTATGCAGAGAGCACAAAGGGCCAACAACTGAAATTCTTCCAAAATGCCCACATCTAGGGAATGAAAGGGAAAAGAGGTTTTGAACAGGAGATTTAGGATACCATAGCTTTTGTGGCAGTCTGCTTTTGACAGCATTTCAAAAAAGAGGTAATGGTCAGCAATATTCAGCACTGTTGAGAGGTCAAGAGAGATAAAGACCAAGAAAATCCATCGGATTTATCAGTTCAGGAAGGAAAGGACCTTCAAGAATACAACTTCAATTTATTGTTTTATATTGAATCCTCTCCTATATTCTGTGGTGTACATGGAAATGTTCTTTTTTCCTTTTCTCATTTTGTATTTAAGTTGAATTGAATAAAACAACTGAATTGAATAAAATTGAATAAATATCTATTGAATAAATCGGATATTTGAATCAAATTGAATAAAAATGGAGTAAGCTGATCAAAAAAACTTAAAAAAAAGAATACAACTTCAATTGAATGATGAGAATTAAGTCAGATTGCTGGCAGAAGAGTGTTAAGGGGTAAATAGTATGGTAAATAGTAAATTATTGAGGAAAGTTTAGCTATGAAAGAAGAAGAGGCTGGTAACTAGAGGGAGTAGCTGGGTCATGTCAAAGTTATTGTCTTTTTCCCAAGATAGGATAGTGCTTTTGAGAACAGGGAAAAACCAGTTAAAAGACAAGTTGGAAGATGTTGAAGAGAAAACGTCATTAATTAAGGAAGCAAAAATTTAGAGAGATTTCAGGTAGAAGGGTTGATTTTGGAGAAGAGACACACTTTTTCCTTTAGCAAGGAGGAAGGAAGGGAGAATGGCTGTAGGAACAGGGATGTTTTTATTCTTAATCCATTTGGCCCTAAGCTGCCCATTGTGGTCCATCTAACTGAACTTTTCTATAAATCTTCAGCAAACTCAGTCAGACAACTTTGAAAAATACCTGGAGACATGACATCATAAAATGTGCTGCACAGAGCAACATAAACTAAAGACTGGAACTCCACATTCCTGCTGGGACCCCAAGCTTCTCTCTTGAGGTCCTTGATAATATAAAGTTCCCTGTGCTATATAACTTTCCTGGTTATTTGGTAGACAAAATGTCACTTTCTACCACACTGGGTAACAAAGGTACTTATGTATTCTAAAACCTGAGGATTGAATGAGGTAATGTGTATGAAAAGTGCTTATAAACTGTAAAATATTATACAAATATTATTATAACCTGGAAGGAAAGGTCAAAGGGGAACAAAAATAAGAATAGACTAGAATATTAAGGACCCCAAAGAAAAGTTTTGGATTTAGCAGGAGGGAGGGGGGAGAGAGAGAGAGAGAGAGAGACAGCAGAGGAAGAGAGAGACAGAAAGACAGAAAGAGACAGAGACAGAGACATGGGGAGAGAGACAGATGGACAGAATATGGAGGAAGAGAGAAAGGGGAGTTGGATGACACAGTGGATAGAGCTCTGACCGTGGAGTCAGGAAGACCGGAGTTAAAATCTAGCCTCAGACACTTAGCAAATTGTGTGACCTTGGGCAAGTCACTTAACCTCCATCTGCTTCAGTTTCCTTACCTGTAAAAGGGGAGTAATAATAGCACCTGCCTCTCAGGGTTGTTTTGAGGATAGAATAAGTATATCTGTAAAGTGTTTTATAAATGATAAATTCCAGCTGTTATTATTAAAAAGCAACCTGGATATAAACTGAAAGGGGAGAAAGAATTCCCCCATTCATTAGAATGGAGAAATAATCAACTTTGAGCACCAAGATGTGCAGGGCACTGTTAGGGCCTGGGACTTGGGGTTGGGGTGGTGGGCAGATGCTAAGAAGGTAAGACATGGTCTCTGCCTCCAAAGGAGCATATAGTATGGGTAGAGAAATAAGAGATGGACACATTAGCCAAGGATGATGTGAGATGATGTATACTAATGCCAAATAAGTGATACAAAGCGTCGAATGTCAGAGGAAGGAGGCTGGAATGGGCAGTTTTCTAGGAATTAGAAAAATGGAGAGTAGACTAGAAAGTATTTCAGATAGGATGAGCATCATGCAAAGACAAGGACAGAAATGAGTTCCAGAGATGATAAGTCCTTGAGGTGGTGAGCAGACCAGATTGGCTAGAATAGAGATGTTGGTGCTTAACAAATCATTGTTGCTTGATGATTGACTTTTCCCACAAAGCCTGTTGGATTTCCCTGGAAGAAAGGACCTGAGTGTGTTCACTGACATTTAGCAACAGCTCTTCCTTGATGAGATGAGATGAGATGAGATGAGATGAGATGAGATGAGATGAGATGAGATGTACTGAGGGTCTATCATACCACACTAATCTTAGGGTTAATTTTATTTTACATACACATACATTTTTGCAGCTATTGCTGGCAAATCTCAACCTTTTTACTCTTAAAATGTATCATCTAAAAACCCTGATTTGCCTCGGTGTCCCTTTCTTCTCTTCTTTGTACTTATTCAGCTCGATATTTGTGTGGTTGATATTCCTAACACCCTGGGCTCTCAATTTATCAATCCCTTCAACAGTACTGAATTTAGACACAAGCTCATAAGTAAACTACACCTTAGGGACTTATATTATGAGAGACCTTTAAGGATGTCAGAGACAATGGCATAGAATTTTATATCTTGATGTAGGGGCATAAACTTTATTTGGTTGTAAATAAATTTATTAATGCTTTTTGTTTTTATACTGTAAACATTTCTGGATATAGACAGTCCTGAACTCAACTGTCAGTTTTATTTTCCTGTAAATAAAATAAAAACAAAAATAACCCATACAGTGACCACATTAGACAACATAGGCAATATCCAGTCCTTACAATCTTTCATCTCTCTATCAAGGGGAGGAAGGTGTGTTTAGCTGTCTGTTCTCTGGGAACATGACTGAATTTTACAATTATTCTGAGTGGTGCTTCTTTTAAGGTCATTTTCATTTACATTTTCTTATAGTCATTATGTATATTGTTCTTCAAGTTCTTATTTCACTTTGCATAAGTTCATACAAATCTTCCCATATTTCTCCAAATTCGTAGTGTTTGTCTATATCACAGTTCAGTCATTCCTCAAACTAATGGACATCTACTTTATTTTCAATTCTTTGCTACCTCAAAAAGTACTGTTAAGAAAGTTTGGTGTATGTTATCTCTCCTCTCTCTTTTCCCTTTTCCTCCTTCCCTGTCTCATTTCCTCCTTCCTCCCTCCCTCCCTTGCTTCCTCCCGACCTTCCTTCTTTTCTTCCTTCCTTCCTTTTTTCCTTCCTTTCTCTCTTCCTTCCTTCCTTCTTTCCTTCCTCTCTTCCTTCCTTCCTTCCTTCCTTCCTTCCTTCCTTCCTTCCTTCCCCCATTCCTCCCTTCCTTCCTTCTCCTTGAGGTCTATATCTAGAGTAAGTTCATTGGGTCAAAGGTTACAAAAAGTTTAGTCACTTTTCCCCCCAATTTTCAAATAGTTTTCTAGAATCACTGAAACAATTCATAGCCTACCAACATTGTATTAATGGGCCTCTCTTGCCATAACCTTTTCATTATTGACAATTTTCATTTTTATCCTCTTTTTCAATTTTCTTGGTGTTACATAAAACCTCAGTTATTTTATTTGTATTTTCCTTATTGTTGTCGTTTTCTTTCATTTTCAAAAAGGATTAATGACAACACAGGGTGATGTCTTGACTCCTGCATGAATTGGATTTAAGTGAGACCGAGCTGTACAAAGTCATCAGCCTCACTCTCTCTTCCAGAGTCATTGAATAGCAAGATAAAGTTAAGACAGCTGGTGATGACCTGGGATATAATAGATGACCTTGGCATCTTCAAAGTGCTCCATAGCTCCTGCTTCAGCTACCTTCATGGCCATTGGAACAAATGTTTCCATCCACCCATTCTGCTGAGGAAGTTTTCACATGCTTAGGCAAGACACTCCCTGAATTCAATGACGGGTTTGAGGCCTTTCAGTTATCCTCAACCTGTCTGCCAAAATTACCAGGATGTGGCTGCTACACATGCTATTGCTTCTTGGAGCCACAGGTTAGAGTTGAGTGCCAGTAGATGCCAAAGATGAATGAGCAGCCCTAAAAAAAGCTAAGCAAGCCCTTATGCCAGAGATGCTAATCTTCGTTGAACACCCTGTTTTCATATGATTATTGTTAGTTTGAAATTCTTTTGAAAATTGCTTGTTCATATCTTTTGACCATTTATCTACTATGGCATAGTGCTTGGTCTCATATATTTGTCTTAATCCTCTATATTTCTCAAGTACTAGACATTTCTCAGTGATATTAGATGCAAATATTTTCTCCACTCGATGGTTTCTCTTCTTAGTTTAGGTGTATCGATTCTGTTAATACAAAATTTTAAAAGTTTTATTTAATCAAAATTGCCTCTTTTAGCTTTTACAATCAGCTCTATCCTTGTATAGATAAAACAAATTTCCCCTACCCCTCCTTAGCTAAAGTTATGAAAGGTGCCTTTTGTCATTCTTTCTCTCTCTTTTTTTTTTTTTTAGACTGACTTTTGGTAACCAAATCATATATCCATTTGTAGTTTATGATTGTAAATGGTATAAGAAGCTGCTTTAAATCTGATTTGTGTCTTTTCCCCCCATTTTCCTAGTTTCCTAGCATTCTCAATTTCCTAGAAGTTCTAGATATATGGGGATTCTATATATTAATAATTTCTGTTCTTGAGGTCACCAAAGACAGGACTACTGGGTTTTTTAATTATTATTTTTGCTTCTCATTTATGTAGTCTATTCTACTGATCTTTTCTAATTTTAATCTGTTCCAAATTTTGGAAGATTACTGCTTTATAATATAGTTTGAGGTCTGTTAATATCTCAGGTCTGTTTCCTTCCACTTACAAAAAGTTGTCCAAAGATTCTAGGCCTTTCATTCCTCCAAATGAATTTTATTATTGTTTTATCTCAAGGTAACAAGTGTTTATGAAGAGAAGAGGGGGAGAATTACAAGCATGGAGAAGAGTTGGTGAAAATGCAGAGTTGAGATGTGGGATTATGTGGTCTTTGAGGAACCCTAAGGAGGCCAGTGTTATTGTATAGCAAAATACATAAGACGGCACTTGGGAAGGAGTAAGGTATAAGAAGACTGGAAAAGTAGGAAGGGAACGAGTTATAAAGGGTTTTTATTTATTTATTTATTCCTATTTATTCATAATGGATGATTTTATATTTGATGTTGGAGGAAATAAGGAGCCACTGGATAGAGGGAAGAGAGTGACATGGTCAGACCCATACTTTAAAAATATTATTTTGCTAACTGGACTGGAGTGGGGAGAGAGGCCAAATAGAAGGCTATCAGAGTAGTCCAAGTGTGATGTGATGAGGGTCTACAGTACGGTGGGGGCTGTGTTAGAGAAGAGAAGGGGACCTATATATGAAAGATATTGGGAAGTTAGAAATGACAAGATTTGGCAAGAGATTGGATATGGGGAGTATCTATTCTATAATCTGTCTCTTTGGTAACTTGATTGGTACAGCATTAAACTGATAAATTAAGGTTAGTAGGTTTTAGACCTTTATGGTCTTTATGACTTCAGAGGTCATCTAGTCCAACTCCTTCATTTTTCACATGAGAATTAATTGCTTAATCCTAAAGAGAGCAAGCAAGTTCCTTAAGAGAATACAAGTAGCAAATTGCAGAGCTTAAGGTCAATATTCTTCTCACCATGAGTTTATGTTTAGGGTCTTGGCATTATTATTTTCAACCTACCTCAGTTGCCCTCATATAGCAAATTATAGCAGTCATTATTAGTCAAACCTGCTCCACTTCCAAGACCCTAAACTCTTCAGTTCTTCTCTCTGATGATGATTTCATGTCCTGCTAACTCTTTTACCCCCTCACTCCTTCTGAGTAGCCTCTTTCACTCTCATTATAATCCACAATTCATGAATCTCTTCCTTGTTCCCCTAATCCATTGCCCCTGTTCTGGCTTCAGTTACCTTCTTTCACAGTCTTGACAATATAACAACAGTTAGAGACAATAATTCAATGTCTTCCATCCTCCTATCTCTTTTCCCTTATTTTTTTCACTGATTCCATCCTACAAATCTTGATTTATTAGGAGGTATGTGGTACTCTAATGCTCTAATCTTGCATTTGGCCATTTACAGTGATTAGAGTTTGTAAGTGTTTAAAAAGTTTTTTGAAAAGTTATTTTTGTTATTGTAATTCTCTTTGTTCATTTTTTGATACTCACAATTTGACTTCTTCCTTTCTTTTTTTATAATCAAATTATCTAGTGACTTCTCTATTCTGTTTAATTGTGGCTGAGGGAAGCTAGCTCCTGATTTTATTTATTAATTAATTTTTTTGTTTTAAAGGTTAACCTTTTTGACTTTCAGAATTTCTATTTTTTTCATTTAATTGGGTTTGAAAAATTAATTTGTTTACTAGGGTTTTTTTTTTAGTTGCATGCTGAATTAATTGATCTGTTCTTTCTCTTTGTTAATTAAAGTTTTAGAGATGTAAATTTTCTTCCAAGATTGCTTTGTTTGTATCCCACGATTTTTGTATGTTGTTTCATTGTTGTCATTTTGTTTGAATGAAATTACCTATTGTTTTTGGGATTTATTCTTTGACATATTAATTCTCTAGGATTAAGTCATTTAGTTGCTAATAAATTTTTAGTCAATTCTTCAATGACCCTTTTTGTTATGTATAATTTTCATTACATTGCAGTCAATAAAAGATATGTTTAATATTTCTGCTTTTCTGCATTTGTTTGTGAAGTATTCATGCCCTTAATACATGGTCAATTTTTAATAGTTTCCTGCACAACTGAGTAATATATATGCTCCTTTCTATTCCTTTCCAGAGAACTATTATAATCTAAATTTTCTAAAATTTTCAGGGCCTTAGTTTCTTTTTCTTTCTTTTATTTTTTTAGGTTTACCTAAGTCTGAAAGGGGTTCACTGAGATCTTTTCATCTATTAGTTTAGTAGGCCTATTCAAGAAGAGAAATGAAGTTAATCTGTCATGACATGTTCTTGATAAAACCATGATGACTCTTTGTAATTACAAAGAGGCTATCCCTTCCTACATGTTTGAAAATGGTTTCTTTAATGATCTCTAATGGAAATTTCCAGAGAATCAAAGTCAAATTCTGGCTTGTAGTTTAAAAAATGTTCTCTTCCCTTTTAAAAAATTTAGACAATATTTGATTTCTCTATTTTTGTGAGATTTCTCCCATTTTCCATGATGTTTCAGATTTCACTAACAATGACCCAATAATCACATCTACCATTTGTTTCTGATTCTGAGGAAGTAGTTCATCTGGGCCAGGTAACTTGAGTTGATCAAGGGCCATCAGGCACATTTTTCCTATCTCCTTACATATTTTGGATATCAATTCCCTTTTAGTTATTTTTGTTCTGTCATTTTCAGGGCAAACGTCCAATAGAAAATAGAAAAGTGGAAATAAAGTAAGAGTGAACAGCACTGCCTTCCCCCTCTTGTTAGTTATCCTCACTCCATCCACCTCAAGATCCTATTCTGCTTCTGATGTACATTTTTCTCCCAATATAGCTTAAAAAATATTTTTGGTCTCTTTAGTTTCCATTGCCAGGCTAAGCTCATTGTCGTACCTTACCATTATTTTACAGTACTTTACCATGTTCTTACTTTGCTTATTCCATTTTCTGTATATTCTCTAACTATATGTTGATTTGTGAGTTCCCTGTTCATTCACCTTGACATCTTCAGACAAATCCCATCCCCCCCTTTTGAAATTGTTTCCCTTTTGTGTCATTAGAATTTTGTACTTGAACATTTTTATACCCACAGAACTACTTTTCCTGAAGCATTTTATCCCATGGGATCCTATTTACTCTTGTTTGAGATGCTTTTAAATTGTATTTCTAAAATTTTGGATGAATAATTATGACATCTTGGGCAATAAATTGAAGAACATTAGGGTACGAATTGGGTTTTCCTCAGTGTTATCCATTGAAAGCAATCCATTTTGGGTTCCTTTTGGAAAAATTGTATTTGCCCATATGAATCACTAGAAGTGGGCAGTTATTATCCATTTTGGTAAGTCTTGGGAGATTTTCTTATAGCTTTAGTACATGCTCTGGGAAACAAAATGAAAACAAAACCAGTCCACTCCATTGTGTTATCAGTTGAGAAGGCAATCACCAACTACTTTTCTTCCTCTGACCCTTACTAAATGACCTCTCACCTGACAGCTTTTCTGGGTCTACTATATCATTCTTTGGAGGACAAACATCTTCTTTATCAGGACATTCATATCCTTTTTCTTCTGGAAGAGCCTCAGATCTGTTTTTAAATTCTAATTGTACAGCTGTCCCTTCCTTCCATGTCTCTCATATGAGATTCTTCTATTTTCTTCACACCGACAAAGATTCAGTCTCCCCTTGTCCATGGCAGGTCCCTTTTCCTCCCTCCATTGAAGCCTTTTTGGAACATTTTCTCCCTCTAACAAAAAGGACTGTGGGGACATATTCCTTGAGCCTCCTCATATCCTACCCCAGGATGGAGGTCAGCCTACACTTAGAACATAGATAACTGTAGTAAAATTACAAATATCATATACTCCATGAAAGTCACTGCACCATTTCTCCTGCTCTCTCTGGCTGAGATTTTAAGTTTTTAAAAAGAAATAAAGAAAAAAAAACCCACTTGTGGGTATTTACATTTAAAACTCTAAGTGCCTTGTCAAAACTTTTCACTAAACTGTTTCCCCTTGATAGTGACAGATATAATGATATTCTCTTCTGTAATCTCAACAACAATTCTACATTGACACCCACCTCTTCTTCAGAAGGCAGGAAACAGGCATTCATTATTATGTGACAGGCGCTGTGCTAATCACCAGAGATACAAATACCAGCAAAAAACCCAACAACAATAATTCTTCATTAACCCCCTCCCTGCTTCGACAGTTGGCCCCAATCATCCATCCACTTTATCAATTTGTGTTCCACTTACCTCATCTTACCTTAACTTGTCTCGAAACTACTTTCTTTTCCTTCCTGAGAATCCTTTTCACCATCTACTACCTAATTCTCCCTCAGCTTCCTCAACACTTTTTTTTTTTGGCTTTTTGAAGGGAGGAAGGCTGGGCAGTTGGGGTTAAGTGACTTGCCCAAGGTCACATGGCTAGTAAGTGTTAAGTGTCTGAGGCCGGATTTGAACTCAGGTCCTCCTGATTCCAGGGCAGGTGCTTTCTTCACTGCACCACTTAGCTGCCCATCAACACTTCTTGAAGCTTAATTGTCCTTGATCCCACTCCTCTTTCAACCCTAATGTAGATTCTGGACTAGTAATTGGTCATGGAAATTGTTCTCTTTCAGATTTTCCTCATATTTCTTCTGAATTTCACCAACTTTCTCCTCCCAAGATTCAACCTCTGACTTACTGCACTAATCTAAATCTCTCCAAGTCACCCACATCATTCCTTTCTCCTTCAGATTAAGCTTACATCCTTCTGTTTTCTCCTGCTACTTTACCCTGAACCTCCTCCCATAGAAGTCCTATTTTCTAGGAACTTATGATTAGGATAGAATGAGACATTTGATCTCATTAAAATCATCTGTTCTTGGACAATGACTCTCCTTCAGATTATGACTTCAGGTTTTGTGGAAGAATCAGATCTTCCATTGTATATAGTATTCTACTGTAACCTTGATATGACATCCTTCTATATTGTATCCTATTGATTTGTGTGTATATTTTATGCTTCATCCTTGAATATAAGCTCTGGGAGGGTAGGAGTTGTATTTCTTTTTAATCTTTATCTAGTTACCTAGCACAGAGTTTTGTGCACAATAGGTGTTTATTAACTCTATATTTAATTAAATTGAAGTGAACAGAGATAAGACTAGAAATGAAGTTTGGGGAAGTAAAAGAATATGGAGGGAGGTAGAAGGGAGTGATAGTGAGTTCTGTGGATGGGGACTAGTAGAATAAGGTTACTCAGGCTATTGGGGTGTGTGTAAACTAAAGACTAGAACTGAATTGGATTTGTCCTGGTAAAGCATACAGAAGTGACCTCATTTCTACATTTATTAGAAGAGCTGAAGGAGAGTTCTCTGTTATTGACTGAGGGGTGAGTAGGGAGGATGGGGTAGCAGTATGTCAAAGGAGGGAAGAATGAGGAAAGAATAAACAAGCTTCTCTCAAGAGGAAAGAAAGACTTGAGCTAGAAAGGGGGTAGCCTCAGGTGGCCAGACACCAGAGACCTTCAGCACTGAAAAATTTGTGAGATATAACAACCCGTTAACCTAGACAAGGTTGGATTACATACTTTTATTATGCCTGTAACTGGTCTTCCCAAACACACTGTAGTTTGTTCTAGTAGAAATCCCCCCTGCCTGTAGCCAGTCCAGTTACTGCCACAATACAAACACACTCAGTCTGTGTTTGAACTGTGTCTGAGGCTGTTGCTGAGTCACTACAAATGGCTCTGAAGGACATATGGGTGAGGATTTGGAGGGGGTGGTCATAGCCCAAGAAGTAGATTTCTTTCTCTCTTCTCTCCCACCCATAATCACTCCAAGGCCTGGGAAGAAGTTTTACCAAAAGCTAGTCTGAGCTTGCTTTTTTGCCACAGCTCCATGTGGTCCACTTTCCTCTCTCTATTGCCCATAAGCCTCCCATTCCCAGGATCATGATGTTGGCAATGTCCCCATACCAGCCTGGTTCAGGACTTCAGGAGCTTGGCTGCTATTTCCAGCCTTGTCCTAAGTGGAAAGACTATTGAATGTTGATTGAAAGAAGCCCTTCCAGATTTGAGGAATTAGTTGTGAAATAACTTTTGTGATTACAGTTTACAAGCTTAATTAGTAAGCTGGGAATTAAACCTCTGAAACCTGACAAAATGAAAATTTGAGATACTCCCAACAAACACTTAAGGTTTCCCTGAAAGTCGCCTGACTCATCCATCTCGCTTTCTTCCCTCCAGCTGGTGTCTGGCACACCTTGCTCCTTCATGCAGAATTGATCCATTTTCTGCAGCTGGAATGTGTAGACTGCTGAAGTCATCAAGGACCCCATTCTACAGCTGTCTGCCAAAAGTAGTAGCTTAACAGAAAAACTCTGCTTGATGGGGAAGGTTGGATCATAGAGCAAAACAACATACCCTGAAAAAAAATGTACTTACCCTACTTTAATAGAAATATGTTGTCTAGAACAAGACAGGTTTTGGTCTGTCTTGTAATTTCAAACAACATTGAATATATTGAATGCTGGGAGTCATGTTTGAGGCATGGCATAGCCTGAACATACCACATTCAAAAGAAAGTGATTAAGATGGTGAAGGGTACTCAAACCCATGCCACAGAATTAAAACAAATGGGAAGGTTTATCCTGGAGGAGAAAAGATTTGGTGAGGGACACATGATCCCTCTATTCAGATATTTGAAGATGTTAGGGACCCAGACACTCATAAGGTCAGAAGTCCATCCCTGGGTCCCTTGGCTCCTTCCTGAGCATTCCCTTAATCTTCTCAAGAGACTGCCGGGAGCTGAGAATGCACTTCTTTGGGCATCAGAGAGCTCAAGGCTGGCGCACAGTAAAAGGAGCACTGGATTTGGACTCAAATGACCTGTGTTCAAATGCTGGACCCGGCATTTACTACCAGTGTGACCTTGGGAATGTCATTTGACTTCTATGAGAGATGGAAAGCTTGTGCTCTGTTAAGTTATTGATTTATGTTTTAAAAGTATTTGTTAATGAGTTTTTATGAGTTCATGAGGGTTTTCACCTGAGTTTCCTCACTTGGTAAAAGAAGGGCTTAGATTAGATGTTTCCCCTCTCTAAATCTATGCTATTATATCTTCCCCCAAATTTGAGATCACTTTATGGGGCTTAGCTCTAGGACCCACTTATTCTCTGCTCTCTTCAGGGTGGCAAGGACGTATACCCTGCCTTAGCTTGGTATAGAAGCTAATCTCCATAGGTCCAATCCCAAATTGGTCCCTCAAATCTACTTTAAAAGTTATACTAGTTACATCTAGATATATGTTCCTTTGGGTTTCCAAATATATAACTTCTTCCTTTCAATACAAATTTGCTTTCTCCTACCTACCCTAATGACTGGCAACAAGTTATTTCTCTGACCTCAGCATCCCAGAACCAGACAGCTCTTACTCTCCTTCTGAGTCACAGGCAGTGTTCCTGAGGGGTTGGGTGTTTCTTCTTTAATGCCATTGGCTCAAACCCCCAATATCATGAGGTGTTCCCCCTTGTTAGTGTTAGGTGCTGGTGATTAGAGTCCAAGTTCTGTTTAGCCAATTAATAAAATTAGCTTTTACAAAGGCATATTTGATTTGAAGATACAGCAAGAAAAAAATTACAAATATTTCCCCGTAGTTCCCCAGGGGCACAAACTCTACTCCCTCAGTCTCTGGGATAGGTGGGCTCAGACTGAATACAGTTTCTACATGGCATTGGTCCCACCAAGGTCACTTCCAAATGGGACAGCCCTGCTTTCTTTCTTGGGGCATTAGTGATGACTTGGCTGTAAAACCTGGCATGAATTCCACTCAGACTTCCAGATGACTTTGTATACTCATCTCCCCAAACTCACAAGGTCATAGATTCTGACCTCAAGTAAAATGAACAAACACCTAGACAGAGAACTGAAGTCCGTTTTCAATTGGCCACATGGTAGCCCTAGAGAGGAGAGAGCTGAAGGTTTCTCCCCTTATAGAATTGTCTTTTATTAGATTCTGTCACTGAAGGAAAAGGACCGATCTAGAGAGGCTGACTGAAGCCTTTTGAAGGCACCCCCAAATACAGTCCTGCAATTGCAGCCAATCAAAGAGGATGCATTCACCACATGGTTAGCAGACCAGAACCAGTTACAAAAGGTCTATGCATGTTCCAAAGATTCTCCAAGGCATTTCCATTAAGCATAATTAAGACTCTGCAGACACAAGCTCGCCAGACTCTTCCTCATGAGGAGGTACATCAGGCCAGCATATCAATGCACTGTGTGCAAGCTAATGCAGACTGCACTTATTGTCCTTGGCAGTTCTCTGTTATACTGGGTATGGTGATGATGGCATATTTTGGCTCCAAAGTCAGTTATCATCGAGAGAGGCAGCAGAGATCAATCAACAAATGCCTCTTGAACACCAATTCTGCACAAAACACCTTGGCAAAAATGGATGTCAACAGATTTTGAAGACAACAGCAATTATCTCCTGTATGTTTAGTGTTTTAGAAAAACTGCCAAATTGGTTTCCTGAAATTAAGGACAGACTCACTAGGCATGACAATTTAAAACAACAAAACATCTAAGCCAGTGGTTCTCAACCTGTGGGTTGCAATCCCTTTGGGGGTCAAACAACCCTTTCACGGGGGTCACGGGGTCACCTAAGGCCATCAGAAAACACATATTTCCGATGGTCTGAGGAACTGAGACAGGGCTCTTCTATCTGTCTCCAGGCATGTCCACCCACAAGCAGATACACCCACATATGAGTATTAAAGGGTTGTGGCATTAGGAAGGTTGAGAACCACTGATCTAAGCAAAAGATCTTCCTTCACTTTGGCTATACACAACAACAACAACAAAAGAGGTTACATGAGGGACAAAGAGTTTGTGTCTGAAAACTGGAAACCCATGTTTTCATTATAACTCTGCCATAAGTTAGATGTGTGATCTTGGACAACTTATTTAACCTCTCTGGGTTTCCTTTTCCTTAATTGTTAAATGAGGAGATGGGGCAACATAGTCTTTAGAACCCCATTTCAACTGTAATCCCTGTGATTGCAGGTTCTGCTGCATGTTGCAGTAGAAAGAACATATTCAGTATCAAGGAAGTTGTCATTGTATTCCCCCACATTGGGCAAGATCCCTATCCTTTTCTGAGAGGAGAAGAAAAGAGAGGGATAGGCAAGAAGATTTGAGAGATTTTACAAGTAAAAAAATTTTTTAAAAATTTACAAATATCATCAAACTTGGAAGTTTACATATTTCACAGAACAGAAAAAAAAGAATTATACATGAAACCAGAAGTCTCTGTTATGGACAGTTATGGAGGTCTGTAGAGGGCAGCAACAAGGATCTGGAGGGATCCTTGACAGAGGAGAGGTGGTAGCTGAGGGATAATGGCACAGGCCTAAAGGAGGCAGTGGGAAGCAAGGACTGGGTTCACTTCTCCCCTATTGTGTGCAGAGTGTATGAGAGAAGGCATGGCCTATATAGAAGGGTGGTGAGAGATATTGTATGTTCAGGAGAAAGTCAGGTTTTAGAGCATACCAGGAGATATCTGGGGAGAAGAGATCTAGATTCAAACATGAGGGGACGGAGAGAAAAAAGGATTACTAAGTACCCTCTATGTGCCCAGCGTTTTATAAATATTATCTTATTTGATCCTTACAACAACTCTGGGAGGTAGTGCTATTACGGCCCCCATTTTACAGTTGAGTAAACTGAGACAGAGATTAAGTGATTTGCCCAGGATCATAAAGCTGGTAAATGTCCCTGGTCAGATCTGTACTCAGGTCTATTCCTATTCCTTACTCCAGGCCCAACAATATCCACTGAAAAACCAGATCTAGGAGTGGAAGGCATTACCTTAGAGGCATTCAGTCCCACCACCCCCTTTTACAGATAAGGAAACTGAGGTCAGAGTAGAGAAGTAACTTGCCCAAGGTCATTAACTAGAACGAGGGATGGACTCTTTCATTGTTATCCCTAGTTCTCAGCTCACAGTAGATACTTAATAAATAAATCCTTGTTGATGGACCAAGAGTGACAGAGCTGGGACTCCGACCCAGGTCTCCTAACTCTTAATCCAATGGACTTCCCGCCATAACTCAGTGCTTCATTCATCATTTCTCTGAATCTATTATCTTAGGAGATACAAACTTAGCTAAACTTTCTGACTAATTTGATCTCTGGAGATAAAGGATATATATAGAAAAGCTGAGATGAGAGAGTAGAGGAAGCAGTCCTACCAAACTCTCCCCAAATTCTCTTCTAAATGACTTAAAAATAATGCATCAAATCAAATTCAGTAATGGCAGAGTCCACAAAAGGTTGGGGTGAGACATTTTTCCAGCCCAAGACAACTTAGGAGGTTGGAAGGAGAGGTCTGTGACATTGGAATGGGGTTGGCCTAGAGTCCATGCAATAGTGCCCACAGTAGGCCTTAGGGGTGGCCTCAACAGCAGCAACAACAGCTTTGGGATCTCTCATCCAGAGACAGAGAGGGGATCAGACAACTTATCAGAAAGAGATCACAGGGGACCCTAAACTGATGCTGTATTCTATCTGGAAACTCCAGTTCCCACAGAGAGTTCTGGGTCTCAGGTCCAGAGGAGAGAAGTACTTGTGGTTAGTCACAAGGGAGAAGGGTTCCTGGTTACAGTTTCAGGGTAGAGAGGAGCACTTGTGGTTTCAGGGGAACAGGTGACCTGGTCACAGTTCTAGGGCCAAGAGGTATGTTAGTACTTATGGCCACAGGGGAGCAGAGATCCATCCTGGGTAAAGACCAGAGCACAGACCAGGAGAGCAGTGACCACAGGATAACCCCACATTGGAAGCATTGAAAAGTTGGCCCTCAGAACTAGCTCTGAAAATAGCAACATAAAAATCTTCAAGCTTGGGACAGTGCCTTACCACTCTTACCCCAGAAACAGAGCCTAATGTTAACATCAAGTTCAAAGTCAATAAATAGTCTGGAAAAAGGAGCAGACAGCAATAATAAAAAAATTTTAAAAGCTACTGTGGGGAGAGAGAAGATCAAGACACAAACTCCGAAGAAGACAACAATATGAAAACAGCTATAAGCAAAGCTTCAAAGAAAAAAGCACATTGAACACAAGCCCAAGAAGAATTCCTGGAAGAGTTAAAGAGAGAGGTAAGTGTGGTAGAGGAAAAAATTGGGAAAAGAAATGAGAGTAATGCAAGAAAATTATGAAAAGAACATTATTAATTTGGTAAAAGAGGCACAAAAGAATACTGAAGAAAATGACATCTTAAAAACAATTGACTAAATGGTGAAAGAGGCATGGACATTCACTGAAGAAAATAAATTCTTAGAAAGCAGAATTGGTCAAATGAATAAAGAGGTGCAAATGCTCACTGAAGAAAATAATTCCTTAAGAATTAGAATTAGACAAGCGAAAGCCAATGACTCCATGTGACATCAAAACATAATAAAAACAAAGTAAAAAAGAATGAAAAATAGAAGAAAATGTAAAATATCTCACTGGAAAACAATTGACTTGAAAAGTAGATAATGGAGAGATAATTTAATAATTATCCAACTACCTGAAAGCCATGATTAAAACAAAATAGCCTAGGCTTCATATTTCAAGAAATAATAAAAGAAAATTCCCCCAATATCTTAGATCCAGAAAGCAAGACAGAAGCTGAGAGAATCCATAGATCACCTTCTGAAAGAGATCCTTAAATGAAAACTCCCAGGAACATTATAACCAAATTCCAGAATGCCCAGGTCAAGGAGAAAATATTATAAGCATCTAGAAAGAAGCCCCTCAAATATCATGGAGTCAAAGTCAGGATTACATGAGATTTAACAGCTTCAATGTAAAGGAGTGGAGGGTTTGGAATATGATATTCTGAAGGACAAAGGAGCTAGGATTGTAACCAAAAATAACCTACCCAACAAAACTGAGTGTAATACTTCTGGGGGAAAATGGGTATTTAATGAAATAAAGGACTTTCAAATATTTTTGAGGGAAAGACCAGAGCTGAATACAATAGAAAATTTGACACTGAAACACAAGATTTAAGAGAAGCATAAAAAAGTAAACATAAAAGTGAAATTACAAGGGACTTAATAAGGTTAAATATTTAATTTCTATATGGGAAGATGACACATATAACTCCCAAGAACTTAATCATTATTAGAGCAGTTAGAAGGAGTCTATATAGACAGAAGATATGGATATGAGTTGATTATGTTGGGATGATATCAAAAAAGAAAGTGAAAGGGTGAGAAAAAGGGGTGCATTGGGAGAAGGGAAAAGGGAGAAGAATGAGGGAAATTATTTCACATAAAAGAGGCATGTAAAGAAGAAAATGTGGGTGGTAGCAGGCAATACTTGAAACTCATTCACATGTGAGTGGATTAATGGAGGCAGTGGTCAAATGAGCAAAACAGACTTTTGAGAAGGGACAGGATAAAAAGAGATAAAGGTTAAACAGAAGAAGATAGGATGGAGGGAAATGCATAGTAAACATGACTGTGAGTGTGAGTGGGATGTATTCACCCATAAAATGGAAGAAGATAGCATAGTAGTTTGGAAACCAGAATCCAACAAGATGTTGTTCACATGGGATACACTTGAAACAGAAAGACCCACTCAAAGTTAAAATATGGGGCTGGAATAAAATCTATTATGCATCAGTGAGGTTTAAAAGAGAATTGGTAGCAATCATGATCTCAGACAAAGCAAAAGCTAAACTAAAATTAATTAAATAAATTAACAAATAAATTAATAAAAATTAAAAAGATAAGCAGGGAAATTATATTTTGTTAAAAGGTGCCATAGATAATGAAGTAATATTAAACATTTTTACAGCAAGTTTCTCTGATAAAGGCCTTGTTTCTCAAATATATAGAGTGCTGAGTCAAATTTATAAAAAAAAAAATGAGATCTATTCCCCAGTTGATAAATGATCAGAGGATGTGAACAGGCAGTTTTTAGAAGAAAAAAATCAAAGCTATCTGTGATAATATTTTTAAAAATGCTCTAAATCACTATTAATTAGAGAAATGCAAATTAAAACAACTCTGAGGGACCACCTCACACATATCAGATTGGATAACATGACTGTATTGTTAATGTATTTTTTCCTTAATGGGAAAATCTTTCCCATCCATTAATAGGCCCATGTGACATGCTTAAGTCACATGAAAGTCTAAGTCACATGAGTTTGAGTCACATGAGCCTGCGTCATCAGGGTTGTGATGCCCTCTGACCCTGAAGAAGTATATATATACTCTGAGGTTAGCATTTTGCTTTGGAGCTCACTCAAGGAAACAATGTTCATGTGGTGTAGCCAGATGAGACTCTGGGTAGCCATTAAGGACCACCCCCTTTCCTGTCCCCCCAGGTTTGAAAATCAAGATGTTGATGCTTCTCTCTCTGGTAAATATGTATGTATGTAATGGTCAGACAGTTGAATCTATTTGTTGATCTGTGATATATGTATTATTTGGTCAGATGGTTAGAAGCCCTGTCTATTGGTCTTTATGCTATTATTTCTGTTTGTAATTTTCATTTGTATTTTCTCTGAAATTCATGGTGATGACTTTTTCCCCTGAGCTAAGTAAATGATTACATATGTTTGAGTTGCTTTCTTTAAGAAAAACAGGTCAAAGAATCTGTACTAGCAGCTCTCCTGTGTTCTGGTGTTATTGGTCTTATACCCCCACAGCAGCTGCAATAGCATTGCTGTTACAATGACAGAAAAGGAAAATGACAATGCTAGAGGGAATGTGGAAAAATTGGGACACTGATGCACTGTTGGTGGAGTTGTGAACTGACCCAAGCATTCTGAAGAGCAATTTGGAACTATGTCCAAAGGGCTATAAAATTGTGCATATTCTTTGACCCACTACTAGGTTTATATCCCAAAGATGTCAAAAAAAGAAAAGAACCTATATATGTAGAAAAATGTTATGGCACTTCTTTTTGTGGTGGCAAAGAATTAGAAATTGAGGAGATGTCCATCAGTTGGGGAATGGTTAAATAGTTGTAGTATATGATTGAGATGGAATACTATTGTACTCTAAGAAATGATGAGCAGAATGGTTTCAGAAAAATCTGGGAAAATATATATGAACTGATGCCAAGTGAAATGAGCAAAACCAAGAGAATATTGTATACAGCACTAACAACACTGTAATGATTATCAACTATGAAAGATTTAGCTAATCTGATAAAGTCAATGATCCAAGACAATTTCAAAAGAGTCATGATGAAAAATGCTATTCACATTCTGAAAGAACTGATGAACTCTGAGTGCAAATCAAAATATAATTTTTTACTTTTTTTTTGCAACATGGCTAATATGGAAACAGGTTTTGCATGATTTCACAAATATAATTGATATGTTGTTTGCCTTCTCAATGGGTGGTGGAGGGAAGGAGAGAATTTGGAACTCAAAATATTTTTTAAATATTAAAAATAAATTAGTAATAAGTTTGAAAGAAAAAAGGCAAACATTACAGTACTTTTCCATTAAAAAAGAGTATATAGACATATTTCTGTGGAATGCTAGTTCTCCTAAGATCTTCGTTTTGATTGTGTCAGTCAACAGGAAGGGAGAGGACATTCATTTGGTGATAATTGCTTTCAGATAGTACAGGAAACTTTTTGCTGAGACATAATTAACTCCTCACCCTCCAGCCTTTTGAGGGGGAAGTGCCCAAGTCTAGAGGAGTGAAGGCTAGAGGTGTGAATGGATCTTTCTTTCCTCAGCCTTTCAATTAACTTTTCACCCACAGGCTTCAGTTAAATACAATTCACACCTCCTCTCTGCTCCAATCGAGCCAGCTCTTCAGCCTCCAGTTGTGGAAGTGTGCCAGGAAGAAGGTGGGGGTGGAATTGTGTTTTCAGATGGGTGCTAGTGGCATTTTTGAGGGGCAAACATTCAAATAAATATGTCAGATAAAATTTGCATAAGTAACCTAAAGCCTCCAGAGAACTGAAGCCCATAAAATCAACCCTATATAAAACTGTTTTCAAGGTAGGAAGCCATCTCAGGCCTTTTCCACTGTCTTTCTCTGAGAATCCACTTTCCTGGTGGATTTTAAGCTAATTCAGTTGAAAGTTATACAGCCTATGATTTCTTTCTGAAAAGCAGGTAAAGGGGGTAGTAAAACGCTATGAGTAACTTAATTAGTTTGCTTTTATATTGTAAATAAATTCTAATTTTACATTTATGTACAGATTTTGGACGCATTCTCAGGAATCTGATAAATGTGTTTCAGTATTGTTGTCCATCCTTCTAATTTTATAGATGAGGAAACTGAAACCCAGACAGGTCAAAATGCTTGGCCAAGGTCACATAGGTAGTAAGGGACAGGGTCAGAATTTGAACCCAGGTCTTCTGACTTTAAATCAGTGGAATTCACCTGGTGTCAGTTCAAATTGGCTCTAGAGAGCTGATTATTAAAGTTCCAGTGTGAGTGTGTAGGCCCTGGAAATTGACAAATGTTACAAAGTGAGACTTGATTCACTGTTTTGTTGATTCTCTAGACTTAAGAAAGCAATGGCGAAAAACATTAATAGGGAAGATTAAACTTAAAAGTGTGTTGTGAATACATCACTGCCCCCGCTCTCTCCCCCTTTAAACGTTTACTAGAACACTGATGTCCTAAATCCATCATGGAGCACCATCCACTGAACCATACTGTAACATACCACTTTAATCCTTGTCTTTCAGTCCTCTTGTAGTCTTCATGACCCCATTTAGTGTTTTCTTGGCAAAGATACTGGAATAGTTTAGCATTTCATTTTACAGAGAAGAAAACTGAGGCAAACAATGTTAAATGACTTGCCCAAGGTCACCCAACTAGGAAGTTTGTAAGGCCAGATTTGAAATCAGAAAGATGAGTCTTCCTGACTCCTGGCCCAGCTCTCTATCCTCTCTGTACCACCTAGCTGCCCCTATAATACTATACCATACCATATCTTAGGCCTGCTAGCAGCCCAACCAGTTTTAATTTACAACTGCCAGGAGCTGAGGAAGTTTGAAGAAAGGGCCTTCACCATCCTAGATCTCCATGCAGTCCTTCTTTCACCCAGATATTCTAACAAAACTGGGTGCTAGGCAGAAGGGTGCCGCTGAAGGGTTGTATTTGGAAGCCGACGTTTCTTCTCCTTTCTTAATCTCCCAGAAGATTCTCCAGGCACCAAACTTGATTGGTACTCTTCCCAGTTAAGGGAAATTTAGGCTGTTTTTTGGCAAGGGAAAGAGGACTCAACATATGTGAGACAGCATAGTTGTTTTCAATATTTGATGGTTCTACTTCGGGCCTCAGTGTATATTTGAACAGCCAGTGTCAGATCTCTCATCAACCCCATTAACAAGTCCAATTCCTGCCAACAACAGTCATTGGGGCATGGAAAACAGGGATGTCCAGGAACATCAGTTTTGAATGTCAAGACCTCTCTGTGGTCTGACCCCCTTGCATTGTTTGGGAGCTGATTCGACCTTGCATGTATGTCTACTTCCTGGTAATTTGTCTTAATGGATGGAAAGCCACTGGGATTGTGTTTTTCTCATCCATCCCCTAGGATGAGTTACTGTGTGTAAACTTTTCCCACAGGTTTATCTCCCTTATTTTGTTTTTCTTTAATTTTAAAATGTGTCTGAGTTCCTTTCCCATGTGCAGGCCAGAGATTTACTGGGTTGCAGGGAGAAGCCAGCATAGGATTTAAAATTTGCCATAGATAAACTGCAAAATTGATAATCCACATATGGTGAATGTCATTTTAGCTGCAAAGCTAAACATGATATCCCACTCCTCTTTCTGCCTCCTTCCCCCCCTCAACAATGTAGTAAAACAACAAAGTCAATGCTTTTTACCTGGAGTCATTGTCACTCACCTCCGACATGTGTCTTTGCCAGTTGGAGGTCTTTATTTCTCCTTCAAAGACCCTCCATTCAGGGTGTTAGGACTTCTGTGCACTAATGGGAAGGAAAAGATGACTTAGGAAACTGGAACTTTACCAAATGAAGTGTCAGACCTGCTGGAGGTGTCCTCTGATTCACAGGCATCTTCCTGATCTATTGAAAGGCCTGATCCTAGTTGAGGCTTCCTTTTCTTTTGCCTTCTGGGCTAGCAGAAGGTGCAAGTACTGGCTTTTGGCAGGCCCCTTTCCTATTCATCATTCTTTTGGGGGTTCATCAGGTAGATAGGCTTCTTTTGCTTTAGGATGATGCATGCAACAAGATTTGGAGTCAGAAGGCCTAGGTTCAGAGTGTACCTCTGATGCTTACTAGCTGTATGACCTTGGGGAAGTCACTTTACCTCCTTGGTCCTCAGATTTCACATGTGTAAAATGAAAAGTTGGACTAAAGGACCTCTGAGGTGCTGTCCAGTTCTAGAGCTATGATCCTATATAGTAGACAGAATACTGGACTTGGGATCTATTAAGAGAGACCTGGGCTCAAGCTTCTCTTCTGATAATAATAATAATAATAGTTAATAATAATGATAGCAAGCACTCATCCACATCCAGAGAAAGAACTGAGGGAATCTAAATGCAAGTTGAAGTGTATTATTTTCACTTTTTTGATGGTTTTTTTCTTTTGTCTGTTTCTTTTTTTTACAATATGACTAAAATGGAAACATATTTTACATGATTGCACATGTGTAACCTATATCAAATTACTTACCGTCTTAGGGAGAAGGGAGAGGAGGGAGGATAGAGGAAGGGAAGGAAGGACCAGAGGGGGAAAATTTGGAATTAAAAATTTTTTAAAAAGTGAATGTTAAAAATTGTCTTTACATGTAATTGGAAAAATAAAATACTATTTAAAATGCAAAAATAATAATAACAAGCCTTTACATAGCACTTTAAGGATTATAAAACACTTTACGAATATTATCTCATTTTAACCTGAAAAATAACCATGAGAGGTAGGTACTGTTATTATCTCCAGTACACATTAGGAGCAACTGAAAAAGAGGTTAAATGACTTGGCCAGGACCACACAGCTAGTATAATAGGTCAGATTTGAATTCAGATCTTCCTGACTCCAGGTCTAGCAGTCTAGGCCTCTCCTACTAGCCACAAACAAGACAGATCACCTCTCCAAGCTGCGGTTTCCCCATCTATAAAACTGCAAAATGCCCTCTCTCCCCCATAAATGTGCAGTAGGGGATATGCTGTACAAACATTACAGAGTCATATGTTGGGCTATTCCCACTTTGTCCTTCATAGTTGTGCTGCAGCATGCTCTCGTGGGGGAGACAACATGGCGGAATGGGTAGAGCCCTGGATTTGGAGTCAGAAGGCCTGGATTCAATTCTTGATTTTGTTAGTCATTAACTGTGAGACCTTGGACAAGTCATTTCTTTGTCTCTCAGGTCTTCACCTGCAAAATGAGATGGTTGGACTATATGACCTCTGAGTTCCCTTTTAGCTTTAAATCTATGTTCATGTGTGTGTGTGTGTGTGTGTGTGTGTGTGTGTGTGTGTTTATATACATGCTATATATACTCCATATATGTTCATATACCTATAATGCTTAGAGCACCTTTTCTGTTCCAGCTAAAAAAGTCTCTGCATTTGTGACTTTTTATGATATTATGACAGATGCATGTGAACTTGGTTCCCCTCGTAGCTCTGTCTCTTGTCATTGACAGCAATAGACCCTCCTTTTAAAATATTCTGGACTTGTTGGTGTCTGGGTTTATAGAAAGGACTTCTGCTATCCTGAGATTGAATTGTAATGAAGAAAATTGACTGATTGACTGACTAGAAGTCCTTGAAAGCAGGTACCAGCCTTCTTTGTATCTTCCACAGAGCCTAGCAAAATACTTTATACCCAATAGGCATCCAGTACACATTGGACTGATTAATAACAGGAGCAGAATATTTTGAGCTTTGTCTTTTCCCTGTCCCATCATGCTAAGCCCTTGGGAACAGCACATGGAAAAGTCATCCATTCTCTGAAGCTCATTGTCCTCAAACTTTCCTTATGCTTTGGCTTCACAGGGAAGTAGGAAAGCCCATTGCAGTCACACTGTAAGGGGAACAATGCTGGGAAACATCATTGGGGTTCAGGCTGGTTTTGTTTACATGGCACATTATTTTTAAAGGCACCAGTTTGGGTTAACAAGATTCTGTTGATAGGCTAAGAGGAAATAGGTTTTTCTAAGAAGGCACCTTGAATTTAATTTTGTAGCTCCCTTTTATACTGACTGCAAAGCAGAGGTTTCTAAAGTCAACCTGGGCAGCTGCCCCTTGACAGCTGTGCCTAGTACCTATACTAGCACAGAAGGGACCACCCCTCAGTACAGTTAAAAATAATAATAATATATGTTTCCTCTTTGTGAAACCACAAGACTCTGTGGGTTTATTAAAAGGCAGGAAATACAGAATAGTGTCAGCCCACCCAGTCAAATAGTGCTGAGCTCAGTGAGATCAGAAAGGAGAATCAAAGCCTTGAGGCTGTAGGCAAATTTATCCATTTTTAAAGCCAGAGTGGATGGGGTAAGGCCCTTCACAGCACTGAATTTTGTATCTGGAATGAGTGTTTCTGGGTTTGTTTTTTTACTTAACTTCATTATCTGTATAATAGTTTTTCTTTTTTTTTCCTCCCAAGTGTTAAAAGATCCTCTTGATTTCTTTTGAAATGTAGAGAAATCTTCCCAGGCTTTTCAAGAACACTTGAAAAGAACTCTTGAGACCTTGGACAAAATCTAAGTGCTAATCTTGTTGTTCAGTCATTTCAGTCCTGTCTGACCCTTTGTGACCCCATCTGGGGTTTTCTTGGCAAAGATACCAGAGTGGTTTGCTATTTCCTTCTCCAGTTCATTTTACATATGAGGAAAATGAGGCAAATGGGGTGAAGTGACTTGCCCAGGGTCACACAGTTAGTTAAGTGTTTGCAGTCAGATATGAACTCAGGTCTTCCTGACTGTAGGCCTGGCCCTCTAACCACTGTACCACTTACCTGCCCCAAGTGCTAGTCTTAAGGGGCCACCCCCCAAAAAAAACCCCTAAAATAGAATCTACTCCAAAATTCAACAACCCCAAGCCCACTCTAAATTATTATTTGGATTTCATAGTTCCTGAAGTCTGCATGGGGCAACAGTCATTGTAATGTAAGTTGTACTTTAAAATTCAAATATTCGTACCAAGTTCAAATTAGCTGAACGTAAACCACTTGGAGTATATGCAGAAGGAAAACACAGATGGGGCACCAGAAGAAAAGGAGGTTGTTTAGAGAGACTAGAAGGTCAGCAAATACCAGTGAGTAGACAAAATAGGATAATAATAATAATTATAATAGTTAATTTGTATATTATATATATATATATATTATATGTATAATGCCTACTGTGTGCCAGACAGTGTGCTAAGCACTTTACAATTGTTGTCTCATTTGATCTTCACAGTAACCCTGGGAGGAAGATACTATCACCATTTTACAGATGGGGAAGATGAGGCAAACACAGGTTAAGTGACTTGTCCAGGGTCGTACACCTGGTAGTTCTTAACTAGAAAGAATGTCTGACCCTGAGTCAGAAGTCCTGAGTTCTATCACAAGCTTTGCCAGTAATTCATCCTACAGCCTTATTATGCAAGTAACTCATTTTCTTCTTCTGTAAAATGAAGTGGTATAGTGGAAAGAGTGTTGCTTTTGGAGTCAGAGGACTTGAGTTTAAATCCCAGCTCTGTTCCTTCTTAGTTATGTGACCTTGGGTAAGGCAATTAACCTTTCTGGGTCTCAAGTTTCCTATCTGTAAAATGGAAGGGGAGAGTGGGACTAGATTATACGAAATACCGTTCATCCTATGACAACATGCCTTCAATTTTCTTCCTAATTTTAGCATTCTCAGTGTATTAATTGATCAGAACCAAATCAGTTAAGTCTTAAAAATGGAGGGAAGGGCTGTTTTCAAAGAGAGACTTGATAAGTTGATTTTAAGTGAAATTCAAGGGAAGAAAGTTTGGCTAAGTTGGAATTCAGAACAGAATTGGAACTAAGAGGATCAGAGCAAGGAAGGGTTGAATAATTCAAGGGCTAGGGATAAAGACATGACAACAAAACCCAAAACCCCACCCTTCTCAGAGCCTGATGCACTAATCAGCCCTTGCAGACTGATTTCAGTACTGGAATATTTATGAAGACTATGTACTTTTAACTTACATTATGGTTTGTGTTTTATATCCTGAGATTTCCTCATGGTCTTATAAAATAATTTAAATGACTGATCAAGTGCTGTGCTCATGGGACCCAGTGGATCTGGGCTTGGCCCTTGTTGTTAGCAATGACATTGAGAAAGGCATGTGGTAATCTAAGATAGCTTGCTTATCAACGACACAAAGCTAGAAGGAATGGCTAACACTTGGAATAATAGAGGCAGAGTCCAAAAAACCAAATCAAAACAAAACAAAACTCAATTCAATAGACTGGAGCATTAGGCCAACTCTAGGAAGAGGAAATGCAATATGCACCAGTGTAGAGCCTTACAAGTTGGATTCCCCAAATCAACATCATAAGTACAAGATACGGGAGACGTAACTAGACAGTCATTTGCCTGGAAAAAGTGTAGGAGTTTTAGTATTTGAATGACTACTATGTGGTAGATGAATCGATGGGCCTCCAGTCAGGAAGATGGGAATCAAATCCGGCCTCAGACCCTAACTAGCTGTATTTCCCTCAACAAATCACTCTGTCTGCTTCAGTTTGCTTAAGTTAAAATGTGAGAAGAAAAAAATAGCAACTACTCCCAAGGCTGTTGTGAGGATCAAGTGAGGCAATATTTATAAATCCCTTGGCACATAGTAGGTGCTTAATAAGTCCTTCTTTCCTCCCTTCCTTCTTTCCTCTATTCCTCCCTCTCTCTCTCCTTCCTTCCTTCCTTCCTTTCTTCCCTTGTTCCCTCCCTCCTTCCTTCCTTAGCTCCTTCTGACTCTTCACGACCACATGGACCATAGCACTCCAGACACTTTTGTCTTCCACTGTCACAAAATCTGTCCAAGCTCATGTTCATTGCTTCCATGACGCTATCCATCTCATCCTCTGCTGTCCCCTTCTCCTTTTTCCTTCAATCTTTCCCAAATCAGGGTCTTTTCCAATAAGTCTTGTCTTTTCATTATTTAGGCCAAGTATTTAAGTTTCAGCTTCAGTATTTGCTTTTCTAGTGAAGAGTCTGAATTAATTAATTTAAGTATTGACTGATTTGATCTCTTTACTAGTCAAGAGACTCTCAAAAGTCTCCTCCAGCACCACCATTTGAAAGTGTTGATTTTGCAGGGCTCAGCTTTCCTTATAGTCCAATTCTCACAGTCATACCTTGCTACTGGAAAAGCTATTTTGTTGTTGTTTAGTTGTTTCAGTAGTATCTGACTTTTCATGACCCCATTTGGGGAGGGTTTTTTTGGCAAAGATACTGGAGTGTCTTTTTCCTTGCCATTTCCTTCTCCAGCTCATTTTACAGATGAGGAAACTGAGGCAAACAAGGTTAAGTGACTTGCCCAGAGTCACACTAAGTATCTGAGGTTAGATTTGAACTTAAGTCTTTGCTGATGCCAGGCCTGGTGCTTTATCTACTGTGCCACCTAGTTGCCCATAAAAGTCCATAACTTTGATTATATGGATCCAAGATATAAAATCTGACAGTGCTTCCATTTCTTCCCTCTCTATATGCCAGGAACTGATGAGGCCAATTGCCAAGATCTTAGTTGTTTTTTTAATGTTAAGCTTCAAGTCAGTTTTTACACTGTCTTTCACCCTTATCAAGAGGCTTCTTAATTCTTCTTCACTTGCTGCCATCAGAGCAGCATCATTTGCATGTCTGAGATAGTTGGTATTTCTCCTGGCAAACTTGATTCCAGCTTTTGATTCATCCATCCTGTCATTTCAAGTTAAATAAATAAGCCATGTCATATTCCATTTCCAATCTTAAGTCAATCAGTTGTTCCATGTTCAGTTCTAACTATTGTTTCTTGGCCCACATACAGGTTCCTCAGGAGACAAGTAAGATGATCTGGTACTCCTATTTCTTTGAGGACTTGACATATTTTGTTGTGATCCACACAGTCAAAGACTTTCGCGTAGTCAATGCAACAGAAGTAGATTTTTTTTTCTGGAATTCCTCTGCTTTCTCCATAATCAAGAGAATATTGGCAATTTGGTCTCTGGTTCCTCCATTTCTATGAAAACTAGCCTCCGCTTCTGGTAATTCTCAGTTCACATATTGCTGAAGCCTAGCTTGCAGAATCTTGAGCATGACCTTTCTGGCATGTGAAATAAGTGCAATCGTTTGGTAATTTGAACATTCCTCGGGGTGCCCTTCTTTAGTAAACCGATCTTTTCCAATCCAGTGGCTACTGTTGAGTTTTCCATTTGCTGGCATATTGAGAGCATCACTTTAACAGCATCATCTTTTAGGATTTTAGATAGCTCAGCTGGAATTCTGTCACCTCCACCAACTCTATTGTTAGCAATGCTTCCTAAGATCCGATTGACTTCATTCTCCAGGATGTCTGACTCTAGATCAGTTAACCACACCATCCTGGTTATTGGTGATGGTAAGATCTTTCTTAAGTTGTTCTGTATGTTCTTGCCATGTCTTCTTAATCTCTTTTGTTTCTGTTAAGTCCTTACCATTTTTTTTTTACTTTTATCATGCCCATTTTCACATGAAACTTTCCCTTAATGTATCTAATTTTCTTGAAGAGACTTTTTGTCTTTCCCATTCTATTGTTTTCTTCTATTTCTTTGCATTACTAATTTAAGAAAAACTTCTTATCTCTCCTTACTATTCTCTGGAATTCTATATTCAGTTGGGTATATCTTCCCCTTTCTCCTTTCCCTTTCCCTTTCCTTCTTTTCTTAGCTATTTGTAAAACCTCATCAGAGAGCAATTTTGCTTTCTTGGTCTTCTTTTTCTTTGGAATGTTTTTGTTGCTGTAAAACATTGTAAACCTCTGCCCATAGTTCTTCAGGCCCTCTCATCTACCAGATCAAATCTCTTAAATCTATTCATCACTTCCACTTCATATTCTAAGGGATGTTATTTATATGTAAACAAGGGCACCAGAAGGGAATAAAAGAGGATGCTCCAAAACATTTTTCCAAGCTCCCTAGAACATTATGGAAAACAGAAAACTCTGTTTCCCTGGGTACTGGTTATAGGAGGTCACCAGAAATGGAACACAGACACAGACTCATGAAGAAGGGAAACACACTTGGGACTTGCAGACAGGCACACCTGTCACTCTCTCACTGGACCCACACTGTGTGGATAATTATGGAATGCAGGGTCTGAGCCCCTTGCCCCTTCATATTGTGACTTTAGTTCTGTCCTGATCCTCTGCCCTGCACAAGGAACTGTCATGAATGTTCCATTTCTTTCTCCAAGATGCACTTTGTCCGGGGCTTTGTTTGGGAATTTCCCCTTCTCAAAATAAAAAGCCAGACCTCAGAACTCTGGAACTCAGCAAGGTAACCCCTGCAAGGTAACTCCTGAGGCTGGTGTTGCTTGGGAAACTTCTGTTTTTCTGCTTAGAAATATCTGGCCAAATCCAAATGTTACTTCTTAGGGAAATCTCCTTTTTATGTCTAGAAGATGGTATCCTAGGACTCTAAAAGATGGAACTGATAAAGAAGCAACCCTCAGGAACACCCAGGTACTCTCCCAGAAAGCTGTAGTTCAGGAATTCACAATATCCAGACCACAAGCACAAGCACATATTTTCCTTTGCCATGTGTTTCTCCAAAGCTACCATTAATGACTTCCCCTTTCCAATTACTACACTCTCAGGATCTCTCTGGAATGAAGGCTGAGGGAAAAAAAAATGAAAAGGGCCCAGCAGGTTGGTCATCTTCCTTTTGGGAAGTTTGTTTGAAACAGTCAATCCCACAACATTGGTATGCAATCAGTTCCCTTTAGGAATGCCCCTCATAAGAGAATGCCCTTAAGATATGTTCCTTAAGAAATGGTGAGCAGGAGGATTTCAGAAAAACCTGGAAAGACTTACATGAACTGATACTAAGTGAAATGATCAGAACCAGGAGAACATTGTAAACAGTAACAGCCACATTGTGCGATGACCCACTTTCTTAGACTTAGCTCTCCTCAGTAATACAGTGATCTAAGATAGCTCCAAAAGACTCACAATGGAAAATGCTATCCACATCCAGAGAAAAAACTATGAAAATCGAAGCAGACTGTTCTCTCTTTTATTTTCTTTCTTGTGGTTTTTCTCTATTGTTTTGATTCTTCTTTCACTACATGACTAATATGAAAATATGTTTACTATTATTGTACGTGTATAACCTATATCATATTGCTTGCTGTCTTGGGGAGAAGGGAGGGAGAATAAATTGGAACTAAAAATCTCATAAAAGTAAATGTTGAAAACTATCTTTACATGTAACTGGAAAAAATAAAATACTATTAATTGGGGGAAAAAAAAGAGGAACACCCTTCATAAATGAAAGCTACCCTTCAAGAAGTTTAAAAATGGCTTCAAACTAAACAATTCATCTTTTTGAAATTTTAAATTTATTTTAGGTTCCAAATTACCTTCCTTCCCCCCATCCTTTCTTACCCATTGAGAAGGCAAGAAAAACAAAACCTGTTACAAATATGTATAGTTATGTAAAACATACTTGCAATTTAGCTAAATTTCTCCACCTACCCTCACCCCCCCCCCCAAAAAAAAAGAAAGAAAAGAAAATATACTTTAGTCTATACTCTGAGTAGATCCGCTACTCTGTCTGGGGGTGAGTAGCACATTTCATCATGAGTCCTTTGATGCTGAGGTTGGCCATTTACGCAATTCATTTTAACTTCAGAAAGGACTAAAGAGTGTTTTCAAGAAAGTATTAATGAGAATGTCCAGACCATTTATTCAAGTTATCTTCAAACTGATCAAGGAACACCTTTGATCTCCCCCCCTATATTCTATAAGTGTATAAAAAAGACATAAAATGCCTTGGGATCACAGGTTTAGAGACAGACTTTCAACATCATCTAGTTCAATTTTGATTTTTTCATTTTAAAACTGAGTAAACAAAGGCATTAGATAAATGGCTTAAGGTCAAAGCCAGGATTTGAACCAGGGTCCTCTGGCTCTGAACTTATCATTCTACCATACCATGCCTCCCATATGCTAGCTGATTCAGCTGGGATTATCCAGATAAGATACATGGGGGAGGTTGCATTTGATTTCAAAGGGCAAGGCACTGGGAAGGAGTATCAAGGGACAGGTAACAGCTTGAACAAATACACAGGAGTGGAAAGAATAGGATATATTTGGAGGACATCATCTGATACAGTTCGACTGGAGGATAGAGTTAAATTGTAGAGGGCCTTGAATGACAGACTAAGGACTTTGGGCTTTGTTCAATTGGTGCTTCCAAGTGATTGAAGTTTTTCACTAAGGGAATGACATGATCTGACTCATTTACTGAGGAGCCCCAGTCTGGCACCGGCATGTAAGATTAATAGTAGTCAATGTTTATATGGTGCTTTAAGATTGACAAAGGGCATGTACTATTTCATTTTATCCTCACAACAACCCTGGGAAGTAGATAATATTATTATCTCCATTTTACAGAAGGGGAAACTGAGACAGAATGAGAGTAAGTTTTTTTAGCTCAGGGTCACATAGGAAAGTGTGTGTCTGAGTCTGAATTCAGATCTTTTGAGTGAAATATGAAATTTCACTTTTAAAAATCCATCTTTCACATGGATGCCAGACTAATTTTCCATATGATCATGTCATATGTCATTTCCATATGGTCTGATCATGTCAATAATCTGCTCAAAATTTGAAAATAGTTCCTATTGCCTACTGAGTAAAATTTGAACTTCTTAGCCTGGGATTCAAAGCCTTCCATTATCTGGCACCAACCTATTCATCCCACTTTATTTATACTACTGCCATCCGTGTACTGTCTGTTCTAATAAAATCAGGCCACCCACTTTGCCCTGTATTGGATCAAACTATTCTCTATGCTGGGAATGCCTTCCTCCTCTCTTCTTCTGTTGGAATCTTAAGCCAGCCTTTAAAAGCCAACCCAAATCATGTTCCCTCTGGGAATGTTTCCCTCCCACTCTCACTACTGTCAGTAAAGATCTCTCATCCCTTGATCCTCACATAACATTTTGTTGGTGCCTTCTTTGTGCAGTCATTAGGCATTATTTTGTATTAAGTTTTAGTCTATCTTCCTACTAACTTATTTCCCCCCAAATTCTATTCAAGCTACACCTTCTTTATGAAGACTCTCATGATCCCTCCTTTGCTTCTACTACCCCCCAATTATCTTGATTTATTTTATATAAGTTTATTTGTGCATATAGTTTCTCCTAAAATATAAGACAACTGTTTTATTTTTGGTTTTGTATCTCCAGTACCTAGTATGGTGACTGACTTTTAATAGAAACTTAATAAATGCTGTTGATTGATGAAGGTAGGGGTCCAGCATTATCTTAATTTTGTATGTCTCCCAGGGTCAGGCATAGCATTTCTAATCTAGTAATCCGTAAGTCAGTCAAGAAACATTTATGAAATGCCTACTAGTGCTAGTCACTGTACTAAACACTGGGGATACAAAGAAAGACAAAGGACGGTCCTTGCTTTCGCAATCTAATGCGGAGACAACATGAAAACAATTATATACAAACAAGACATAGACAGGATAAATTGGAAATAACAGAGGGAAGGCATTAGAATTAATATTTGTTGAATTAAATTCAGAAGCTGAAAGATAGCAAGTATATTCATAATACTATCTAGTTAGAAGATGCGAAGAGAGGAAAGGTCCACACCTTTGGTTCCTGGTCATCTAAGCCATATGCACACTCATGGGGAGATGAAGATCCCTACAGGTCCTCTGTCTACAGCCCTTGTGTCGTTGAGATTCCTCCAAAGTCAGTCTTATCTGGGTGTATAACTACCATCAACCAGTACTATTCTTAGGAAAATATATTGTCTATTTGAAGGGTAATTCCTTTCTCCTGTCACTTTATAAAGTGAAATATTAGCGTAGTTTACTCTTCTTTACTAATTCTATTTCATATATTAACTTGAGGTCAATTAACTCCTTTCCCTGGAGATAACTCTCTTTTTTCCCCACCAAATACAAATTCTGGGGCTTTCCATTGACTTCCTTCTCTTTCTCTTTCTTCCCACATCTAAATGGTTTCCAAAATCCAATGCTTAGTTCCTTCACCATATTTCTGAGCTCTGTGCTTTGTTTTCTGTCTTGACCATCACGTCTCTTTTGTCTGTCAAGATTGTTCTAGCCCTGCTCAATTGACTAATTTCTTTGGACCTTCAGTTATACACCCAGTGTCCCTTTCCCAGCACTCCAGGCTCCTTAAATCATTGCCTGCCTATGTGGTCATTCCCTTTCATCCTCTAATTATTTCTCTGGAATCCCACTGTTGGTTTCTAATCAACCCTTTATCATATTTTTTATTTGAAAATTTTTTCAATTAACAAGGATCTATTTTCTTTCCCTCCCACCTACCTCTCTATTGAAGAGAAAGAAAAGCAGTAATTCAGTCTAATTGATGAGCATTGATTGTGTACCTACTATGAGTTAAATAAGCACTGAGAATTTTTTAAAAAAACAAATGACAGTCTCTACCTTCCAGGAGTTCACAATCAAACAGAGGTGACAACACATAAACACATATATCCAAACACTGTATATTATACAGGATAAATAGGAAATAACCAATAGAAGGAAGGTACTACAGTTAAGAGGGATTGGGAAAGGCTTCTGTAGAAGGTGAGGTTTTTTTTTAAGGTAGTCAGAGAGCCAGGAAATAAAAACAAGGGAGAACATTTCAAGTATGAGGGGCAGCAGGAGAGGAAAGAATGATGTGCCTTGTTAGGGGAACATCAAGGAGACCCATGTCATTAGATAAAAGACTATGAGGTTGGGGAGAAGATTGGAAAAGTGGGAGGGAGAGTTACATGATGAAGGATGTTGAATACCAAAGAGAAGATTTTGTATTTGATCCTGGAGGCAATGGGAGTTTACTGAGTATATGTATATGTGTGTGGGTATGTGCATGTGCCATGTTTGGACCTGTACTTTAAGAAGATCACGACAATCTGAACAATTCAAATGTTCAAGTCCTTATTTGGCAAATGGTAAAGCAAGCAAAGATGGAGGTCAAAAACCTCTAAAGGGCCTAATGCTGATGTGGCGGTAGTGAAGAAGGGGGAGAGAGGAGGAAGGGGGAGCCCGAAATCCAGCTTGTTCCCACAAGAAAACTTGTGGGCTAAGAAGTTTCACCTTTCCCATTCAAGATGAGCTCCAGTCAGCTGGATTCCCATAATAGCTTTCTACGGTTGGATTCTTTTTCCTTTGCTTGTACATTTTTTGTGGTGATGGTTAATTATTTGTAGTCACCTCTAGCCCTGGGATGTGGGGAATGGTGCCTCTTGCCTAGATATTCAGTTCTCCCCTCTAGCCTGAAACCAAAGCCAATCTGCCAGCCTCCTGTAAGTGCCCATAGCCAGGGCCTTTCTGCCCCACTGCTTCTGCACTCACCGGACCTATGCTGGTTCCTTCTCACCCCCACAGCGCAGGTGAATCTGGCATTCCTTGTCAGCAGAGGTCCACTCGCTCTTCCTGGGCTTAAACACCCAACTCCCCTCACTATCCCCGGGGTAAAAGTTTCAGAGCCTGGGGCCAAGACAGCCTCTCAAACCAACTAACCCCAGGGGTTAGTTGTGGCTTGCTGTTAATAGGGAACCTAGCCCAGAGACGTTTACTCTTCACTGAGACCAAACCTTGCCCAGGGATTTTTCTTTTGATCTTCTCAAATTGTCCTAGGAGGACCCTGATTATGCTCATGCTCTTATTTCTCTCCACCCACACTTTGTTCTCCCTAAGGTGCTAGTTGAACATTTTTGTAGAGGAAGATCTTGTGAACTGGGAATTTTCTAACCTACTACACCTTCCCAGAATCCTCTGCCAGATTGTATATACCTCAAAGGGGAAGTTACTGAGTGATGAGAGTAACGGGGAAAATCTGGGCAATACGGAGCAGTGAATATTCCAACTCCCCCACCTTGACCAATGAGCCAAGGGGGATGAGTGAAAGAGCACCAAGTACTGTAAAGGGTGTCTAGGAAAGCTGTGTAATCAAGGGGGAGCCAGGTCTCATGGATGGCCAAGAGATGGAAGGAGGACACAGAGGGATGAATGCATGGTGCTTGGTTGGGACTTTTGGAATAAGGGGACTGAGGGGAATGGGAATAAAGAATAAGGGAAAGGGAAATGAGAATGGGGGGTTGGAGGATGACCTACTAGGGCTCAGAATCCTGGGATATGTAGGCTATGACCAAGAGAATTTGCTAGTCAGTAAGTGAAAGGTGCCTCCCTTCTTCCCAATGAAGGCTAGACATAGGGCAGGAGACTGACCCCACAAGATAACATCCTTTTAAGAAAGTAGGAGAAGAAAGGCTCATGGCCATATGGAAGCCCCCAGTTTTACCTCTCCTCTTTCCTCAGGCTGGATATCAGTTTGGAGATGTGGACAGCAGGAGAGGAAAGGTGCACAGTCAAGCAAAATGAATTCCTATATTGGCCATATCCAAAAATGTCTATGTATACTCTGAACCCATCACCTTGTTGTCAGGAGAGGAATAACCTAGTTCACCCTCAGTCCTCTGGAATCATGCAATTACCTATGGTTGGTTTTCTGGTATTAATCTTTCTGGCTTGAAATCAGGAAGACTCATCTTTCTGAGTTCCAACCTGTCTTCAAACACTTCCTAGCTGTGTGACCCTGGGTAAGTCATTTAACCCTGTTTGCCTCAGTTTCCTCATCTGTAAAATGAACTAGAGAAGGAAATAGCAAATCACTCCAGATCATTGTGAAGAAAACCCAAAATTGGGGCACAAAGAGTTGGACACAACGAAAACATCTCAACCACAACAATGTGTGTGTGTGTGTGTGTGTGTGTGTGTGTGCATGAGTATTTGAGAACATATGTTAGACAACACAGAGTGAAGGAACTCTCTCCTTGGGAGCAAGACAACAGCTCAATAGAGAGGAGAGAGACAGAGACAGACAGAGAGACACAGAGAGTTAGACACATACACACAGAGCCAAAGATACACACACACACACACACACACACACACACAGAGCCAGAACCAAAGCCAGAGAGAGACAGAGAGAGAGAGAGAGAGAGAGAGAGAGAGAGAGAGAGAGACAGACAGACAGACAGACAGAGACAGAGAGACAGACAGAGAGAGACAGAGAGACAGAGAGAGACAGACAGACAGAGAGGAGAGAAGAGAGAGAGAGTCTGTAGTGTAGTTAGGTGGGGACAGGGGCATGATGGATATTACTAACTACTCTCATGTCTTTCTTCTCAAAGCTGGAATCTAAAAGCCCTCAAAACGACGGAAATCTTGAGGAGAACTCAAGTTCCCCTCTCTCCAGGTCTCAGCAGTTCTACTTCGCCCCTTATGCAGGTGTAGGCATCGATCTCCACCAATATGGAGAGAGTCTCATGCCAGAGGGCTTTGGGACTGGGGTCACATTCCAATGTGGTCATGGTTCTGCTCGCTTCTTGGCTCTCTATCATATGTCACCTACTTAATACTTCAAGAGTCTATAATTTTGGCAGCATAGGGAGCCCCTTAGCCATTGCACTTCTTAACCCTTACGTAACTTAGTAAATGGCCTCTGAGAGTGACTATGACTCCAAGTTCATCAGCCTGTGGTGAATAACGGTGGTAAGTCTGTCTAGATTTGGCTAGGCCAAGCCACTAAGGCCACACTCAAAGCTTCTCTAGCCTCCCTGTCATAGACTTTAGGAATCTGGTGGCTTCTCTGCTCCATGGTAAGGCACTTGAGTAATAAGTTCTCCTAATAATAATTCATATTTCTTTAAAGTTTAGAGAGTAATTCCACCCCCACCCCCTACCCCCCAGCAATCACGATGGGAGTTAGTATTGTATAGTGGAAAAACTTGTGAGTTTAGAATCAGTCTATCTGGGTTTAGATCTTATCTCAGCCACTCATTCTCTACATGACCCTCCCCATGAAAGCCTAGCACATAGTAGGCACTTAATAAATGTTTATTGAATTGAAAAGTAACAACCTCTCCAGGCCTGACTTTCCTCAGCTATGAAAGGAGATGGCATCAGAAGTCTCTGATTCTGTGTGAAGTAAGTGTATTCCATTGTTACTACCCCACATTAGAGGTGATGAAATGGAGGCTTTAAATAGCTAATCACCTTGCTTATTGTCACATACCTCTGAAGTGTTGAAGTTGGGATTTTAACTTAGGTCTTCTGATTAATATTCCAGTGTTCTTTTCACAGGACACTGAAGCTGCAGTCATGAAGAACTGAGTTCAAATCTAGTCTCAGAAACTTACTAGCTGTGTGACACTGGACAAGTCACTTAACCTCTGTTTGCCTCAGTTTTCTCATCTGTAAAATGGGGATAATAATAGCACCTGCCTCCCAAGGTTGCTATGAGGATCAATTGGAATAACATATGTAAAATGTTTAGCATAATGCCTGGCAATAGCGGGTGTTATAAAAACCTAACTACTATTATAATAATTATTATGGTTGTTGTTAAGTAGATAAACTACTTAAATTCTTGCATTCCTCTCTCTCTCTCTCTTGCTTATTGATCAAGATACCATTTTCCTTTATTCACAACTGACCAGCATTTTTTCATTCATTTGACATTGAGCACCTATTAGGTGGGGTAGTTTGGCACAGGTAATACTGTGCTCACTTCAGAGTTAGGGAGTCCTGGGTTTAAGCTCCCCCACCCTCCTTCCATAGTAATAATCATTCTTTGCCTTGTTCTCTCAGTGCCCCGGCAATTCTCTGAGATTAGAAATGAAAGGGGACCAGAAAAGGAGTCTCTTTAAAAAAGAGCGGGGGTTCACCTACATTGGTGGAGGGAATCTCTTTATGGGAGCTCCTTATGCCAGTGAAATCACATGTCTAGTCCAGTGTGAGTGTGTGTGTGTGTGTGTGTGTGTGTGTGTGTGAGAGCGCGTGCACGCATGTGTAAAGCATAGTGGTAGAGGCTGGGATTTTAAAGAGAAAAATGTGAAACAGTTGTGTTTCTCCTTCATTCTTGAAGAAGATCCTGACATTAGGGAAATCATGACATGACTTGAAGTTGATTTTTATTTGAGTGAGGGAGGGCTGTGCAAGATCACCAGCCTCACTTTCTCCTTCAGAGCTATGTGGGTCTAGTGGCCAGATGTCCATCAGCATGACTGGAGATGGCCCAGGATGCAATGTCATCATCTCCCTAATGTCATGGCCCTCTTCAAGAACCAAAGGACAAACACAACCTGTAAGTGAGTAGTAGCCCCCCCCTCTTCTCCCCTCCCTTCCTCTTTTCTCCCCTCCCCTCCCCTCCTCTTCTCACTTGCAAGGTGCCCAGAGATCAGTAACAGAATTTCTTATCTGTGTGTCCATGGGAGTACAAATACCCCCATGACCTGTCCATATTCAGGGCCTTTTCCATTTTCTTGGATCTTGGACACTTGTACTTTCCTAAGTAAAATTATGGTAATAGGGAGGCAGTAGTTTAACAGACAGTCCTAGGATCTTCCTCACTGGTAAGGAAAGGAAAGCAGAGGAAAGGATTGGGAGGGTCCACCTCCCAGTCTGGGGCCCTCAGGAGCTCTGGTCTCTGGCCAGATTTAAAATGTAAAAACAACAAAGGCCAAACTCCCTCACCAGCATTAATGGTCAGGTGCTGTACCCTGCCATGTAATCAGTCAATGCTAGAAGTCCAGGTACTTTCGTGGGTTAAGAATGGGACAAGAAGTACAGTTCTGGGTTATTTTCCTGAACATCTATTAACTTGTCCTTTCAGTGAGTGACTTTCACCACATAGGCCGGGAAAGCCGTAATCTCCTCAGAACTGGACTGTGGCCCACAGCCCCCATGATTCTCACGAGATGGAATTTATGAATAAGATGAAAGGGAAGTGGTCAAACCCATGAGTGCTTGGAGACCAGAGAGATCTGGGGCCAGCAGCCACAGGCAGCACCTTGGGAGGCAGCCCAGAGGTAGGAGGATATTTTGGTGGAAGAGGCTTCTCTTTTCCTTAGGGTACAGGTTCAGAGAGAGAGAGAGAGACAGAGCTAGAGAGAGAGAGTGAGAGAGAAAGAAAGAGAGAGAGAGAGAGAAAGGGAGAGAGAGAGGGAGAGAGAGAGGGAGAGAGAGAGAGAGAGAGAGAGAGAGAGAGAGAGAGAGAGAGAGAGAGAGAGAGGGAGAGAGAGAGAAGCAGCCCCTGCTTAGATCCTTCTCCAGGACGCCTATTTGGCTTGGAGTCTGAATCCAGGGGTCCCACCCTCTCCCTTTGGTGCTCAGAGATCCGGCTGACATCAGCTCCTTGTTCAGCAAGAGAAACCCAGGCTATGCCAAGAGAAGATTAAATGGTCATATATGAAGAGTGAACTGTTTCTGCTGACTGAGGAGGGATCCAGGAGGGGGTCAAATAGGTTACTCAGTGAGCTCTTGTATTTAGGTTTATGAGAAGAATCAGGGAAATGGAGACCCTCACAGTTGGCCTTGATCCTTTATCCCCACCCTTGGGCCTAGAGACTAAAATGAATTTCATCAGCCACTGTTATTCTTGTTGCTCAGACAACCAAAGGAGAAATACTCTACGCCCAGTGCAGGTGCACGTGTCTCCATTATTATTTCCTCTGGGATTGTGAAGCAGAAACTGGACACTACAGAGACAGAGTAACCTCAGGTCTCTTCCACAGGATGGCCAGTTTAGACTCCTGCATACCTAGAGGCTGAAAGGCCCTGAGTCTGTAGGAAGCAAAAATCTGGGCCTTCCATGGCCTCACCCCCTCCTTCATTTAGCACTTGTCCCTTCCATGACCCCCTCCCCCGATACACCCCTCTGCCTTCCATTCCCTGGTTCCCTCCCAAAATGTTGAACTGTGTGGTGTCTCCTCCATCTGAACTTCCAGCTCTTTCTTGAAAGTCTGATGTAAAGTATCAGTCACTGGGGCTGCGTGCTGGCATGGGAGGTCATTGGGAAGTCCATCCCAACATCTTGTCTTCTCTTCCTCATTTCTATTATGGAGTAAATCACTTTACTGTGGTCTCACAAACCACATAGTCTCTTATCTTTAAGAACCAGATTTCTCAAGCTATTAGATTTCTGGTCTGTCCCTTTCTTCCTTCCAGAATTTAATGAGCTCGCCTGAGTCTGCTGTTTTCATTGTATGGAGAAAACCTAGGCCCCTTCCTCACTCCCAAGGTCCTGTGCTTTGGATTTCTAGGACTGAAGGGAGTATTTTTCTGAAGATGAGAAGGAACTAGGAAGAAATTAAATGTTATTATTTTACATTCAGTGGAAATTTCTCTGGATATTTGTGAAACCTTACTTCAGCTTTCTCTAGGGATGATTCTTTAGAGAGCAATTTGGTATAGTAACCAAAAATGCATCCCTAGATACAGCTATGCTGAAAATTGCCCTTGCAATGACAGGAAGAGGGAGAGGGGGAAATTAAGAATAGGGCTTCTTTTCTCCCCTTTCATGTTAAAATCATTTTTTAAGGCAGTACAGCAATGAGAGTTCCCATTGCAAAATTTTACTGGTCATAATGCCAGATTTTAAATTGAGATCCTTGACATTGTCATGTACACAAAGGCCTTTAATCTGCATGGTGGTTGCAGCCAGGGGTAATTAATATAGCTACTTAAGGCATAATACACAGGTGGCCATGATGAGAAGCATTTTAAAATATCTCTTGATTTAGTACCAAGTTCTTACAGAATGTAAGCTCCTAGAGGGTAGGTGCTATTTTCTTTGTGATTCAATATTCTCAGAGCCTATCACAGCACCTGGTACCTGGTATGTACCTAATAAATGTTGATAGATTATAAATGCACAGGTTATAATATTAGAACATTTTTCTCTTTCAGGCACTTAGGTGTTTATTTTGTGATGTCTTGTGGGTTAGAGGGAAGGCTGAAACTTTCCAGTGGACAGTTTGAAACCTCTGTCTGAGAGCAGGGGTTCTTAACCTGGCATCTGTGAAGATCTGCTACACCTTTTGGTGGAGAGGAAATTGTGGGGGTCCATAAAGCAGAGGAAGAGTTGGTGATCTGGAGAAAAAGTCATTTTGGGTTGTGAATAGCCCAGGATAAAAATGTAATATTAGCTGCAGATAATATGTTGGTCTTGCTGTCTCCTCTATAATGCTCTTCAAAGCAGACGGGAAAAGATCCCATCATATACGGTTAAATGAGCAAACTATGGGAAACTGGCAAAAGGGGCATGGTGCTACTCATGAAAGAAAAACTGTAATTTCTAATTTTTCTAATTTGAATAATCAAAGGAATTCTGTATTTTCAAAACACATGTTGTCATTTCTAAAGAAAAAAAATCTACCAAGGAACCCAAAACTCAGTCTCTCCATGAAACGTGAAAAGAAGCTCCCACCCCATTATTAAGAGGAAAGAAAAAAAATGGATGCAGCTAACATAACATGGGGCTTGCCAAAATCATCCTGCCCTAATTCTCTTGTCAGCAAAGCCACTTAACTGAAGAACTATTAACCCAGGGCTTGTTTATGTGACCGTGCCCACCCCTTCCTCTGCAGAAACCTCCCCCTCCCCAGCCGGGTCCCCACCCCTGTCTCTGTATTTTCATCTTTTAGATATTCTTCGGGCTCTGGGCCAGGGGTAAGCCACTAAGAAATTCCGTTGAGAGCACAATAAACTAACATCAATGCGTGTGAATGGCCACAAATGTCACATTGCTTATCTTGCTCTGGGAAACACCAAGCAGCTGCCGGCCTGAAACATTCGAGGAGGTAGCTGCGGCCCCTGTACAGACCAGTTAGTCATACAGTGCTTTACTCTGGCCGGAGCAGATGATTTCAGGACAAGAAAAGAACAAAACCAGAGCTGATGACTTTCCTCCTGAGATGGCCCCACATCCTTCCTTGGGCAGGAAGAACAGGTGAATAGGACACAGGACATTTGGCCCCCTCAGAGGCTTCCCTGCTTTGGCACACTCTCCCCTGGTTTGCGTGGGGGGAGAAAATGACCTTTGCAGAGATCTCTGACCTCCCAGCAACGGACTCAGCAGTGAGCTCCGGAACCAAAACATCCCTCTTAACTTCCCCAGTGGCAAATAGAAAGGCAAAAAGGGAAGGAGAGAGGGAAGAAGAGGGAGGGAGGAGGAAGGGAAAGGGAGACACACAGAGACAGAGAGAGAGACAGAGACACACAGAGAGACAGAGACAGAGAGAAAGATAGAGATGGGAAAACATAGAGACAGAGAAAAACAGACAGAAGAGAGAGAGGAGAGAGTAAGAGGGAGACAGAGAGAAGAGAAGCAGAGAAAGAGGAGGGTGAAAGAGAGAGAGACAGAGACAGACAGAGTTCTGCCCAACTCCTGGAGCTGCTTCCCCCACCCTGTAATTAAGGCAAGAAGTAAACATTAAGGGAATGCCAAACTGCAGCTTGATGCCATAATAGGTGCTTTGGCTGAACCAGTGCCTGTTCAGACCTGCGCCTTGAGACAAAAGGATTGGCTCCCAGGTGAGAGCTATCTCTGTGCTGCCCCCAGAGATGACACGGCCACCATGAGACCAGAGGCCACAGAACCGGAGCATGGATACCAATGCATGGCAATGTAGTGGCAGCTTCTCAGTCACAGCCTAAACCGAAGTCCATATATTATCAGGCATCCTGGGAAGAAGCAGAGGAAAGCTTTCCTCCTTCTCAGACTAGTGTTCTTTTTAGCTGCCCTGAAAATCCTTCTGAATCTAGATTGTAAGCTGGACAGTGGGGGTCTCCCTAGCAGACCCAGCCATGGGCCCAAAGAACACAAAGCACTCTCTCCATGAAAAGCAGGTCACCCTTTTACAAATGCATTGGAGAAGTCAAGCCTTTTACTCTCAGACTGTCTTTTGGGTGACTTAATCTCACTTAAAAAAAAAATCTAGGGTGGCTAAGTGGCACAGTGAATAGAGCACCGGCCCTGGAGGCAGGAGGACCTGAGTTCAAATCGGGCCTTGGACACTTAACACTAGCTATGTGACCTTGGACAAGTCACTTAAACCCAATTGCCCCTCCAAAAAAACCAACTCCTATTTCCTTCCAGTTGTAGTTTGTGGCTACCAAAGCATTTTACCATCAAGATCATGGTTAAACACGTTTTAATTAGATTAGAAAAGCACAGTAAAATCTAGAAGCCTATACTTCCTAGCTCCAAGACCACTCTTCCCTCTTCAGTCTCCAGGTCTCTGGAGAAGGGTCGACCAGGAAGTTCGTTTATTAATAAAACTCCTGTCTCAAAAATCCTAGGATTGGGAAATTATAATTGCTATTCATGCTCATGATAATAATAACAATGATGATAAAAATGTTAACATTTGCATAGTGCCTACTATGTGCCAGGCACTGTTCTAAGCACTTTACCAGTATTATTATGTTTGATCCTTACAACATCCCTTACAACATGCCCACAATATAGCCCAGACTGAGGGGATACCTGTGTCCGTGGTCCAGGAAAATGAAGTGATGTCGGCCTGGATGTGCATGTCCAGCAGGAAACTCCCAGAAGGTGAATGTTTCTTTGGGCCCCCAGATTTCTCAAATTGTCTATAAAAACCCAACCTTTTGCGTAGTCATGGCAGTAATAATAATCAAATATTATTACACTTGATCCTTACAACAGGTGCTATTATCAATCCCATTTTGCAGTTGAGGAAACTGAGGCAAATAGAGATTAAGTGACTTGCCCAAGGTCACACAGCTAAGAAATATCTGAGTCCAGATTGAATTTGAGGCTTCCTGACTCTAAGACCAATGCTTTATCCACTGTACCACTTCACTACCCCCGTAGATATAACTATGCTGAAAACTATCTTTATCAAGCCAGGCAACTGCCTTCTCTGGGCTGGTAGAGTGGCGTGTGTTGGTTTCCATGAGCCGGTCTCTACCAAACTGCCTTCTTCAGGGTGGCCTCACACCTCTTCATCTTTTTATGACACCCATCTCTGCTCCTCATAGCAGAATCTGGCTCAGGTGATCCCCTCCTACAGGCTAGCAGACCAGGGTATTCCTGGGTTCTCAGCAGTGGAAGAGCCTTCTCTCTCTCTCTCTCTCTCTCTCCCCCCTGTCTTCTGTCAAGAACATTCTGCACATCAATCAATCCAACCTAAGTCCATTAAGAGATGAGTTCATTAATTGCATAGCAGGGCGGTAATTGCCTGGGTTTGGGTGTGTCCGTGCTCCAGGCCCTGGAGGCCTTTTCTTAGCCTCCTCCCCCCTCCCCAAATTGGCAGGGCCTTTTGTACATGTTTTGTGTTATTTTGCCCGTGTGTGTAGTGGTTCCCTGTCTAGTAGCGTATACCTTCCTTGGGGACAAGCACGATTTCTGTGTGTGTATGTGTGTGTGTATGTGTGTTTTTAAAATATTTCTAATGCTTAGTACATAGACAGGCACACAGCAAGTACATGATAAATGCTTGTGGAATGAATGAATGAATGAATGAATGAACGAATGAACGATAGGCTCAGCCTCTCTACACGAGTGAACAGGGAGCCAAGCGACACCTCTTATCAATGGAAGAGACAAGGAGTCCTAGGCAGGACAGTCAGGAGAAACTCTAGAGAGAATGGCCTTTGCTGTAAAACCCACATAATACAGCCCCGACTGAGGGTACCGGCGTCCGTGGTTCAGGAAAAGGAAGTAATATTGGCCTGGATGTGCACGTCCCACGGGAAACTCCAAGCAGATAAATGTTTCTTTGGGTTCCTGGATTTTTCAAATTGTCTGTGAAAAGCCAACCTTCTGTGAAGTCATGGCAGTAAGTCCTGAAATTTGCCTTGGGGCCTCTGGAATCACTCGTATATGAACCAAGGATAGGTAAGCCCTGCAGGGATCTTGGAGATCTGTCTGCGCTACTGGGTAAGAGTCCTGGGTAAGAGCATGTCAGCAACTCTTTTCCCCTGTATATTTCCAGGTAAGCTGCAGATGTTGTGTATAGGAAGAGTGGATTCGCTTCTCCATCTATGGGGTCCAATACATTTTTCCTTAGAGGTCTTCTCTGGCTACATGTCTATTAAAATGTCAACTGGCAGGGCAGGTCATTTTGGCATTTCTGTTTCCCAATAGTTTCTAGGAACCTTCAAATACTTATTTCCCCACCGACTTTTCCCCATCTCCCAGCCCTGTTTGTTCACTAAATAGTAATTAAATGTCCACTGACTGTAGAGCATTGAGGGAGATACAAAACTTGGAGGTGTCAAGCTCCCAGTTTAAAATCTAGAATTAAGTGAGAACAAAAACAAATATCTCTAATACATAAGATTACAGGGTGAGTACATTAGAGAGTTGAAAAAACTGTATTGAGGTCAGAGAGTGAAAGTAAAGTAAAGTAATCAAGGAAGGTTTCATGATGGAGGTGGCACATAGTTGGATTTTGAAGTCTAGGTAAGAATTCAACCTGAAAAGAGAGAAAGGATCTTTATTTCCAGATGCAGAAAGCACAATGAGCAAAGACACTGAGACAGAAAAGGGAAAGGTATATTCCTAGGGGAAAGGTGAGTCAAATGTGGTTGTGTAGAGTAGAAGGTGGTATTCATGGGCCTCAATATGTGATAAGGTTGGAAAGATGGAGTGGTACCAATTATGGAAGACGTTGAAAGGTAGGAAAATTAATTTGAACTTTGTCTAGTAGGCAATAGGAAGTCACTGATCATTTAGATGTGTGCCTAAATAGATATTATTCTACAAATAGTGCAATAGTAGGAATGATAGATTGGGGGATAACTCTTACAATTCCTACATTCCTTCAAAGTTCAAAGCTTAAATTTCACCTCCTACAAGAGACTTTTCCTCTTTTCCTCCTTTCTCCTTCAAAATCACCTTGTATTTGTCTTGCACATGTTTTCATATCCATCTATACTACATATGTGCATGTTGTCTCTTCCTATAGAATTTAAGCTTCTGGAAGATACAGACAATTTCATTTTTGAATGGAATTCAAAAGGGAAGGCATTTCAGCAAAGAAATTGGTACTTATTGTAGGCCCTTAACAAATGCCTGTTGATTGATTGGCTAATATGATAGAAAAGGAAAATCATAAATATTGGAGAAGATGTGGGAAAACTGGCACACTAATGCATTATTGGTGGAGTTGTAAACTGATCCAACCATTCTGGAGAACAATTTGAAACTAAGTCCAAAAGATAATTAAGTTGTGTATACCATATCCTTTGATCCAACAATATCACCACTAGGTCTGTATTGCAGAGAGATTTTAAAAAAATTTAAAAAAATATTTGTACAAAAATATCTCTAGCACCTCTTTTTGTGGTAGCAAGTGAATGAAAATTGAGGTGATGCTCCTCAATTGGGGAATGGTTGAACAAGTTGTGGTATATGAATGTAATGGAATGCTATTGTGCTATAAGAAATGATGAGCAAGAGGATTTCAGAAAAACCTGTAAAGGCTTACATGAACTGATGCAAAGTGAAGCGAGCAGAACCAGGAGAACACTATATATGGTAATAGCAGCATTACACAATGATCATCAACTAGGAATGACTTAGCAATAAAAAAGACAATTCCAAAGGACTCATGAAGAAAAATGCTTCACATACAGAGAAAGAACTGATAGAATCTGAATACAGATCAATGCATACTATTTTCACTTTATTTATTTCATGTTTTTTTTTTTTTGGTCTGTTTCTTCTTTCACACATGACTAATATGGAAGTGTTTTACATCATTGCACATACAAAACCTACATCAAATTGCTTACCATTTTAGGGAGGGAGGGAGAAAATTTGGAACTCAAAATAAAAAAAGATTGTTAAAAATTGTCTTTATGGATAATTGGGGAAAATAAAATACTATTAAAAATAAATGCCTATTGATTGATTGCTCATAGGAAGATCAATTAGGAAATTATTGCAATAATTCTGGTGGTAGTAACTGCAGCCCATGTTAGAATGGTATGGCAACGGGAATGGAGAGGAAGGAATAGATGTAAGAAATGTTACAGAGATGGAATCAACAGGAAGAATAAAAAAAGAACAGATTGAAAGGGAAAGATAGAGAGTTTGGTTTGGGATCTATTAAGTTTGTGATGGTGGTAAGGAGAAATTTAATGAAGATATAACAGGAGTTCAGAATAGTAGGCAGAATAGTGTGTTATGGTAGAAGAACTGGATATAGAATGGGTGACCATGGTTCAAATCCTTCCTCTGATACTTACTACCTGTATGACCTTGGACAAGTCACTTAACATTCTTGGGCCTTAGTTTTCTCATCTATAAGACGAAGATGTTGCATTAGATGAATTCCAAAGTCCCTTCCAACTCCAAGTCTATGAACCTACGATCTTTTGGGAAATAATTTCCTATAAGACTTAGTGTGTGGTTTGGGTTTAGGTTTCAGTAGAGTCAGGCAGAATGTGAAGATCTTCTGAAGCTTTCAACGTGGGCTTGAAGGCAACTTCACCTAACCTCCAAACTTCCTGTCTTCTTTCCTTGTGCTATGGGTGCTCAGGCAGGATTGAAGTCCTGGGCTCCTGGACACCGCCATCACAGTCCTGGATGTTGGATGTATTGTTCTTCAAACTCCTGGCAGAAAAGACATTTTCAAACCCTATTGACGCAGAAATCTTCTTCGTCCAACCAGAGTCTGCACTTTATGATACGGCCTCATAAGAATTGAAGTTCTGGGCCCTTCAGTGAAATCTGTGCTTGTGGTCGGGAAGTCTAGGACAATGTAGTCCCACTGCATCTTGCAGCCAGTCACTCGCTCACATAATGTATAGACGGGGAGGGAGGAAAAACAAAGGAGGGCCACCTGTCTGCTACATAAATGCTAAATGGAATAGCTTTGAATCCTGCTGTTCTGGAAACGTGGGACAATAACCATCTACCTTGGAGAAATGAAGCAAATTACTTAAAGTGCTAGGAGTTTTAATGGAAAGGATAGAAGGATCTACAAGGGAGTAAAGCACTATTGTAACTCACTGTTTATCTTGAGAAGACAAAATAGGCCACTCAGTTTAAATTGCTCTTGAAATGAATTTTGCATTTTGACAGTTATTTGCTGCACATCATATATACAACAAAACCCACGTGAAAAAGAGCAGAGGGCAAAGAGTTATGTAGTCTGGATTTCTTTAGACTAAACAAAAGCTATAAGTATGTTTGCTTTCATTCCTTCCCAAAAGATTTTCTGCCTTTCTTCTCAATTATCAGAGAATGAAGTTGTAATTAAATTGGAAAAATTTTGGGTCGAGGATTCCTCATTATTTCCATTTGTGGCACATCCTTCAGCTTTGTGTGGAGTGAGAGAACTAAATATCACAGAGCAGATTGGTAGGAATGCAGACAGTGAATGTTTCCTCTAGATTACAATTGATTCTTTCCATCAAAAACATTTTTCTGGGCAAGTAGTTCTCTTATTTATGTACTTTGAGGACCCGCAAAGTTGCTGGGAAGATAAACACTGATTGTGAGAAAATAAATAGAAATATTCATAAGATGGAAACCAAAAACAATTGGGAAACATTTGTGATCATTGCAGGGAAACCTCTGTCAATATGATGTTGATGTTGTGATGTGTATCATTGTTAAGACTGAAACTTGGAATTCCCATTCCTCTTGCAAGGATTGATTTCTAAGCCAATATACTTGCATTAATTGCAGAGCTCCTCACCATTGCCTAGCCTGCCCTTATCATGTGTATTTGAGACTTGGTTTTGATATCACATTAACTGGCTTTTTAGCCTCCAGACTCCTTTTTCAGAAGGCTTGTGAATTCGCTGAGGCCTTTTCAGTTGGGCATCCTTTTTGTTGTGTTTGTCCTTCGTTCTTGAAGAGGACCAGGACATCAGGTAGATGATGACGTGACTTTCAGTTGACTTAGATTTGAGTGACAGAGGGCTGTACAAAGTCAGCAGCCTCACTTTCTCCTCCAGAGACGTCTGGGTCCAGTTCATCAGGATGAATGGAGATGACTCAGGATGCAATGGAAGACCCTGGCCCTTAATCCTAACTTATGTTGACATACCTCTTTTTTTTTTTTCTGCTTGTCATTGAGTCTCTGAGTCTTCACTAGATTCCTTCATCTAGTGTCTTGGAATCTTGGTTTGCTAGAGCTATGGTAATGTTCCCTACTTACTGTATGTGCTCTTGGACTCCATGGTTTAGCTTGTTGTTTAGTGTTAGTCATTTTTTTCAGTTATATCTGACTCTTTTTGACTCTATTTGAGGTTTTCTTGGCAGACACTGGAGTGGTTTGCCATTTCCTTTTCCAGTTCATTTTACAGATGAGGAAACTGAGGCAAACAGAGTTAAGTGACTTGCCCAGGGTCACACAGCTAGTAAGTATCTGAGGTTGGATTTAAACTCAGGAAGAGGAGTCTTCATGACTTCAGGCCCGGCACCCTCTCCACTGTGCCTCCTGGCTGCCCCTTTGTGGTTTAGATTACCCTTCAATCCAAATGCTTCAAATCTAGGGATCATAGTTTTGTCTTCTCTATTACTGCTAGACCCACAGACCCAGCTCCCATACTTATGATTCTTCACCATGTAAGAAGTTATAGAAGTAGTGTGGGATGGCATGTTGCTCACATACTTGGGGTTGAGAAAAAACTCTCCTGATTCAACCACATATACACTAACCTCCTATATACTACATCTATTCTCATTCTTCCTCAACATACATAGATTTTTTTTTGGTAAGAGTTGGAGAGGGTCATTGTTGTGGAGATGTCTATATATACATAGATACATACACACACATAAACAGAAGGTAGGTGGCTAGCAATGGTTTAATTGTATATTTTAGCTACCTATTATTTTGCAAAGGGATGAGAGGTTATTCTAAACCATTTCCCCCAGAAATAGTTTCTCAGTGGAAAGGCCTCCCCCTTTTTTAGTGGTGGTGGTGGTGGGAAAGAATTTGTGGGAAAGAAAGCTCTGGGTTACCAGGCTTCTAACCCTGGCTATTAGGTCAATGATAGTTATTTTAGATACCGTTACATCAAGACTAGCATCTCAGTCTTACAGTTAAAGGAGTCACAAATGATCCCTTCTACCAAATAACCAGAGAAGAAAAGCTTCCTTATGGGGTGCTATGGCCAAAGAATTTATCCCTGGAAGGCCAACATCCTGGGCTTTTCTGCACTAGCTCATTTTTACTTCTGCCAAAAGAGAAAAGAGCTACTGGGAGAGAAGACGAGAGAGAGAGAAAGACAGAGTGACAGAGAGAGAGAGACAGAGAGAGAGAAAGAGAAAGACAGAGAGACAGAGAGAGACAGAGACAGACAGAGACAGACAGAGACAGACAGAGACAGACAGAGACAGACAGACAGAGAGGTAGAACTTCTGCAAATCACAGGATTATAAATCTGGAGTTAAAAGGGTTCTTAGAGGCCATTTAACATGACCCCCTTAATTTTCAGATGAGGAAATTGAGACCCATAGCAGTTAAGTGACTTTCTAAGGGTCATATAGCTAGTATATATCAGAGATAGTATTTGATTCCAGACCTTCCTGATTCCAAGTCTAACACTCTATTACAACTCCATACTCCCTTTTTGTTAGAAGTCATGGTAATTGCCTGTTTGAGACAGATTTGGTAGGTAAGTCTTGAAAATTAGATCAGTGGTCTCCAAAAACTTTAAATTGTTCACCCTTATAAATAAAAAAAAAATTGAACATGTACTTCCAACATACTTATTTGTACTGTATACACTGTATATAAAATGTTATGCATAAAGTTAGTAAGTTCTAGGTTCAAATCCAACTTCAGATTCTTGCTATCTGTTTGACCCTGGGCAAGTCACTTAATCTCTGTTTTCCTCAATTTCCCCCACTGTAAAAAGGGAATAATAATACATCTACTTCACAGATTTGTTGTGTGGATCAAATGAGAAAATGTTTATTAAAAAAAAAAAAAAACTAAAAGTGCTTAGCACAATGCCTAGCACAGAGTAAGCATTGTATAAATGCTTAGTCTCTTCCTAAAATTATATACACAAACTACTGCATTAATAATGATGTATATCAAAATATAAATTTTAAAAGGAGGTGGTGATGCTATCTGTATCCAGAGAAAGAACTGATAAATAGAAGTATATATAGAATAATTTTACATATATATGTATACATACACATATGTGTTTGTATCTAATAGTAGCTACCCCTAGTGCAGGATAGGGGGAGGGAAGAAAAAAAGAAAAAAAAGAAATTTACGTGATTTTGTTCTATATGAAAAGAACAGCAAGTTGTGCATAGTAGATTCACGGTTTCATTTACAATCATCTTTTTTATTGTACTATGTTATGGAAATTCTTGTTTTATTCCATAAATTAAAGATAACATTTTTTTAAAAGGAGGTGGCAGAGATAAAATTTAAAATTTGATTGTAGCATCAATAGTGAGTTTTTGGAGTTTATTAAACAGGGGAGTGACAGTGTGGTCAGACCTGCACTTTACTAGCAGTTGGGGGGGGGGGGCATCTAAGAACCTACTGCAGTAGTCTAGGAGGGAGCTGTTGGGATTCTCAAAGAGGATGGTGGGTGACTATGTGATAGAGTGAAGGGAATAAATGCAGAAGATATTGTAGTGGGAGAAATGGCAACATCTGGCAACCCACTGAATATGTGGGGTGAGCAGGAGTGAGGAGCAGATGAGAACACCAAGACTGTGAAACCTTGGTGCTTGGAGGGATGATGGTGATCTTCACCATAATTCTGGAAAGTTTGGAGAATGTTTGGGAGAAAAGATAATGACAAGAGGTCATTGGTGCAGATCATATTTCACCCATACCTATTTATCTCGAATGACTCAGTCTATCTTATCCAGAATGAAAAGGGGGAATAGGACTTTTACTCACCAAACTGATAAGGCTTTGAAGCACAAAGCCCGCTCTTCAAGCAGTTCCTGCAGTGGGGTAGTGGTTCAAGTTTCAGGACTAGTTCTCTGAAAAGGTTCAGTTTTTGAACTTTTAAGAGTAATCTGTATTATTTATATTTTCTCTGCTTTCTTAAATCTAGGCAATAAATAAAACAATAAATTAATTAAATTAAACAAACAAATAAACAAATTAAATAAATTAAACAAATAAATTAATTAAAAACAACAAATTTGCTGATTTCCGAAGTGTCAATGTTTATAATGAAAATCTATTGGCTCACTGAGCTGAATTCAGCATAACCCTTGGGATCTACCACAATCATGTAGGGGACAGGGGTAGATATGCTGGGGGCTAGAAGGAGATTTTCCCAATGGTACCCGAGCAGCTGCTGCTGTGGGTACCTAGGCAAAAATCAGATTATAACAGCTCAGAGAGACTGAGACCAAGCTCAGAAGGAGAAAAGTTAGGAGCAGATAGAGGAGACAGACTAAGAGAGGAATGGGGGATAAGGGTAGGTGTGATTGTGTTGGGGCCAAGTTATGTGAAAGGTCAGACATAACCCATCTCCCCACCCCCTGATTGGTTGATCACCTACCCCTTGGGTTCATGCCATGGCTCCTTAGGAGTCTGGACCCCACTTTGGATACCATTATAATAGAGGACAGATCTAAACTCTTTTGGCTTTCAATTCTTTGAGACAAACATCAAGCCTTAGTCATTGAACTACAGGAATTTTCTGAATGCCTTTCCATATACAGCTTGGCAATCACTATTTCAGTCCATTCATTCTTTTGGAAAAATGCAAAATTCACTTTTAAAAAATGACTTATTCAAATGCAGTAATAATAGGATACACACAAAAATTTCCATGTATATACATAGAAATATATAATGTATAACTAGAAATGATCTAGAATCTTCATGTTGGAAAGTTCCACAGGGATTATCTAGCCCAGTATCCTGACTTACTTAATACGACCTCCTCTCCTGCACCTTGGACAAGTCCTCACCCAGCCTCCAGTGTTCATGTTTCTTGAGGCTTCCTCAATTTTAATTGTTAGAAATTCTTTCTTAAATTGAAATGGCACCAGTTTCTCTGTAACATCTACCCTTGGATCCTTGGGAGTTTAAAAGAAGTCTAAACCTTCTTTTACATAACAGGTCTTCAAATATTTGATCATATCTTTCCCTCACCCAATGTTCTCTTCTCCAGGAGACTTCATTCCAAATTGTTCCACTATTCTTCATATTATATAATTTTAAGTTCTTTCATTATTCTGGTTACTCTTCTCTGAATGCATCCCATTTTGCTAATATCCCTCCAAAATATGTCTCCTAGAACTAAAAATCTAATCCTCTACTTATGTTCTAACCAGGCAAAGTACGAAGGGATAATCATTTTTCAACCAACAGAGCTTACCCAACACAGGTGAACACAGTCTCTTTCAAAGTAGTCCCTTTGGGAAGCTGCGCATTTATTCTTATGTTATGGCACTGCTATTGCCTGCAACATTTCTGGAGTTCGTCTTTGGAGCTGCCTTCACAACCCGTGGCACACTTGTTTGTATGGACTCAGTAATAACATATTTTCCTTTCAGGTCTTCTTGACTCTTGGGCCTAGATTTCTCTCCACCACAGGCACTGCTCTATAGCTTGGCAGAATTTCTTAGTGTCAGATTTAAAGTCTTGATATAGGATAAGGTGTCAGTGTGGGGCAGCTGGGTGACACAGTCAATAGAGTGCTGGGCTTAGAGTCAAGAAGACTCATCTTCCTGAGTTTCAATCCAGCCTCAGACACTTACTAGCTGTGTGACCCTGGTCAAGTCACTTCACCCTGTTTGCCTCAGTTTCCTCATCTGTAAAACGAGCTGGAGAAGGAAATGGCAAACCCCTCCAGTATCTTTATCAAGAAAATCTCAAAGAGTTGTACATGATTGAAATAACTGAACAACGATGACCACAATAACAAGGTCTCTGTATCTGAGATTGATCATAGGGAGCAGATGTTCAGATCTATCATGCTTTTATAAAGGACTTTGTTTTTCTCTACCTGAGTTTTGGGCTTCCAACAACAAAAAGAAAAGGACCACATAGCATTGTCCTATTTTAGGAATGGTGAATATCAGTCCTCTATGGCCACAAACAGGGTATTCACCTTAGCTCCCAGCTGGTTCTTTAGCATAGAGATGTGTGTCTGTCTCCAGTGTTCTCTCTGGTCAAAGGCACTTAGACACTATGTGAGACAGAACAGGGCACTCCTTACCCCCTGGAGGGAACACCCCCACCCCCCATGCCTCCTCAGTACCCATCAGCGTCACCATTCCTGAAGAACAGTCCCAGATCCTTGCCTTCTCCTATGATGGGGTGTTCCTGTATGTGTATGGTCTCCCCTCCTACGTCTGCCAACCTCCTCCTTGCCTTCTGTTTTTCACCTAAGTCTGCTTTTGGCCCTACCATCTCCCCCCAAAGCTAATGCTCATTATCCATGTTTAGAGAGCACTTTATGGTTACAAAGTGCGATGCGTAATGGAGCATGCACAGATATTCCTGGCCTATTTTCCAGCCAGCCACAATGGTGTCTCAGCACTGGGGCGCCTTGGAGACCATGAACTTCCTGACTGCTCCAAGCCATGTGGTGGGTCAGTGCTGAAGGCCGTGGAGGTTTTCAAGTGACAAAACAATCTTTTCACAGGCTGCTGAGCCAAAGGAGCCAGTGATTTAGTGAAGAGTCAACTTTAAAAGGAAAGATAGATTAGCAGCTGGTAGATGATACACTGGATAGAGTGCCAGGACTGGAGTCAGGAAGACCTGAGCGCAAATCCAGCCTCAGACGCTTATTAGCTATGTGACTCTGGCCAAGTCACTTAACCCTGTTTGCTTAAGTTTCCTCCTCTGTAAAATGACCTGGAGAAGGAAATAGCAAGCCATTTGTATCTCTGCCAAGAAAACTCCAGATGGGGTCGTAAACAGTTGGACAGGACTGAAATGAATGAACAACAATAAAGGTGGTCCAGCAGAGAGCTAGGCCTGGGTTGAGGAAGATCTGAGTTCAAATTCAATCTCAGACTGTGTCACTGTGTGACCTGTGTGACACTGTGTCACTGTGTGACCCTGGGCAAGTCACTAAAACTTCTATTTGCGTCAGATAATGATATCTCCCCAGGATTGTAGTGAGGATTAGACAAGATAATATCCATAAAGTGCTCAGCACAGTACCTGACACATTGTAGGTACTATATAAATAGTTATTATTTTCATCTGGCTCTAGCTCTTGCTTGATTTCCATGTCACAAGTAGTATACTCTGTCTCTAGAGTCCCTCTGAAACTTGGGGGAAATGAAATGCGTTCTTTCCCTGTACCCCAATGGTGATCCCACACCGAGCATGGATTCATGCCTGTGCCCTGGATGGGCTTTTTTATTCATATCTCTCTTTATGAACGGGTAATTGAACATTATCTTCTCGGTGAATGTGTCCAGGCCTGGAGGCGACCTTGTGAGTTTGAGAGACTCAGGAGTCTTTAGTCTTTGTGATCAGAGCTGGTTTGCCACAAGGAGAGGAGTCCCTGGCAAATATTCCAGCAGAAATTGTCCAGAGAAGACAACAGCCAACAAGAAGATTGGCCCATGCCTGGCCCATTTTACCAGCAGGAACCAAACTTAAGGAAAATAACATTTTTATCAGAAAACATGGACTTAGAATTATTGGAACAGAGCCCTGTTCAAATGTGAAATGTCAAATGTCTATTTATCAGTCCTACAAACTGCTTTGTGTATAATAATTATTATTATAAGTTGTAACTGAATCCTGTTCTGTTGATCTGTCAGTACTCACAGTATCTTTCATGCACTTTAGCATTTCTTTTGTGTCAGTCAGCCAAGACACATTTATTTATTAAGTGTTTGCTACATGTTAGACTCTTAGGAATACAAATTCAAGAAAAAAGAAAGCCAGTGATCTCCTCATGGAGCTCACATTCTAACAAGGGGAGAAAATAGGCAAAAGGAAGTTGAAGAGGGCTTGGGGGCAGGGAGAGAAGATTCATCCAGAGTCAGAAGTAGAGCAGGCCCTCCAACGAGGCCAAGCCAGCTCAAAATGGAGACACTTCTTCAGCAATGGAAGAACCCCACAATGGGAAAAGGGTACTGCAGCAATGGAGGCAAGCTCTCGGGGAGAAGCTAAGGCATTTTGTTGAAGTTCAGAGAGCTCAGCAAAAGAATGGAGGAAGGATAGCCTGGGCCTCTTCCCCAAGGGAAGCTAGACACGAATAAAAAACTAAGCTTTAAACAATTTGTCTCTGGGCCTCCAGGGTGGGGTTTAAGACCTATTATGTGGGAACAAAGGGACCCCTCTTATTAGAGGCCAGGCTTCACCAAGACTGAATCAGATCCAGAATGTATTGAGGGGTCCAGAGCAAAAGAATCCCTTACTAGACACGGGAGTCAGTGCAGTGCCTCAACATGCGCTAGCCTTTTGCATACACTATCTCGAGAGGCAGAGAGCTGGTTTTGTGTTCCTGAACCTGAGTTCCAGTCTGACCTCTAATTATCATTTGTTTGACCTTGGGCAGTCACTTAACATTCCAGTGTGCCAAGTGACTGGTTTGTCACTTGCAGAGCAAGTGTTGACCTGCTTTAGTAGAGAAAGTTCCCTATATCTGGAGTTCCCTATATCAATGACATCAAAGGTCCCATCCTCATTCTACCTCATTTGATATCACCAGTCTTTTCTAAATGGGTAAACACTCAAATGATTCTCAATGACTTGACTCCTTAGAGCAGGGATTGGCCACAATTTGACCTGGGAGTGTGTAGTCCCACTTAGTTGTTTAGTTAGAGCAAGTCCTTGAGAAAGATGGGGAGTGGGATAAAAGGGCATCTCAGACCCTCCACCCACTTCCTTGCCCCAACATGTGGCCCTGAATTTCTGGTTGAACTGGATGTTCGGGGGTGTGACTGGGACTACCGTATCTGCCCTGAGATAGCACTCCTGGGCAAGGAGGAGCAGGAGGAAATTAGCTCTCCTTTCCCTTCCTCTGCTTTCCCACTCTGAGACCCAGGAACTGGCCCAAGGCAGTGAGTAATAAGGTCTCTATCTTCTCTTCTTCTCCCCAGAAGTCAGTGTAAGTTTATTCTCAGGAGGACCTGTAAGTTTCAGATGACCAATCCTCGACCTCAAAAGCATGACCATAGAGGGCTTGTTCTGCATGTTTTGAACAATGACCAACTTATTGCAAAGACTTAATAAATAGAAACTTGTGCTGAAATTTAATCAATTAAACAATTACTCACTAGGGAACATTTATTAAGTGCTTATTATGTTCCAGGCTCTGGAAGATATGGAGACATGAAGACAAAAACAAAAAAACCCCGACCTTAAAAAGCTTATATTCTATCAGGGATAATAATAATCCATAGAAGCAATTTTAGAAGTGTGGTCCAAGGACCCTTTCAGGTCAGCAAGGGACTTTCAGGAGGTCTGCAAGGTCCAAACTCTTCAGACTAATATTAAGACAATTTTATCTCTAATAAGGTAAATATCAATAGATAAAACCCATAGGAAAAAAAAAAGTTCTTTGGTCATCCTTAATAATTTTTAAGAATCAAAAGGGATGGGGCAGCTAGGTGGCACAGTGAGTAGAGCACCAGCCCTGGAGTTAGGAGGACCTGAGTTCAAATCCGGCCTCAGACACTTGACACACTTACTAGCTGTGTGACCTTGGGCAAGTCACTTAACCCCAATTGCCTTGCTTTCCCCCCACAAAAAAAAGAATAAAAAGGGTTCCTGAGAACAAAAAGTTTGAGAATAGCTAATCTACAGCATACCGATATACTTCATATTTCTGCAAAGGAATTAGAGTTATTTTTGTAGCCCAGAGGAAGCAGAGGTTTTTTGAATCCAGTCCTCCTTGTCCAATGGGCTGTCCACTCCTTAGTCAGCTCCCCTTCTGTCTGGAATCCTCTTCCCTCGGCCCTTCCCATTTTCTGGTGCTCTCCTCTCTCCCTTCTAGAAACTTTTCTATATGTGAAACATTCTAAGCTAGAAACTGCTAGTTTTCTTGCTGATTTGGGGGTTCCTTGACAGTAGGGTAGGAGACTAAGCAGATTCTCTGTAATGGTTCTGGGGATTTTGTGAGTTTTGTTTGTGGGAAGGCTAAAGAATGGTGTGGCTCTCTGCTGCGTTGTGGTGTATTAACTTCTATGTTGCTATGATGGATTCGGTTTCCTGGTGTTGGAATTTGGTTTTCTGGTGTCTGAATAAATGTTTTGCTTTTGTCTTCTGTATGGAAAGTCTGTTATATTTTGAAATTGAGCACTATGGCGGCATATTCACAGACACTGTTGGTCCCATGAATATTGCATTAGCTGCTATACTCTCCCACGCAGGGATCTTCTTTTGCCTTCCCTATAAAAACACGAGCAGTTATGAATTTGCTGTCACATCAGAACTTATCGAGGAGAAGTTCTGACCTCAGAGCTACTCTGACACATGGACCTGGAGTCCTAGACCTCATCATCTTCCTGTCATACTGAAGACCAGCATGCTTTAAGCTCCCCAGCAGTACACTTGGTTATATTCCTTCTCTGACTTTTCCCACTTCTTATTTGTGGATATTGGTTGTCATTAGTCTTTGCCCCAGTGAGAGGGCATAGGAGGGTTACTCTCATTTGGAAGTGTCAGTCCCAGTCCCACTATGATCAAGGGGTGGATGGCCTGTCCTAGTTTGGAGAGGCTGTTCCAATCTCCTGACTCGGTTCTGGGCTGTACTACTCTTCTAATTTGATTCTCCTATTCTTGCAAGCTTCTGCTCCATGGTTCTCAGTCCCTGCTCCTCTGATACAATAGAAAATAATACAACTTCCAGCATTTCTCTTTCCCTGAGTGTTCCCAACCCACTAATCACTCTGACTACCCTTCTTATGTATTCCCTGATCTGGAGACCTCTCTGTTGCTGACATTCAGCCTAACTCTACTTCTTGATAGGTTCCACTTGCCTCTTTAGCTTCTACTCTGACATGCCTGGTCCCTGGAGGTTTGCCTCATATTTATTGCCTAGCCTGAAAAAATTTGCAATGGACTTTAGTCCTTTGGAAGTTGCGTTTCAATTTGGAATGTGCATAGGGTTTGACAGCTAGGCTATAGGAGCCAGTAAATTAATTAGGGAAGTCCTAAAAAAATTTGTGTGTCAATAAGGGACCTACTCTGTTAGGGCAGGAAAGGGTACAATGTATGAATGAGAAATTGGTCTTTTTACCAATAGTAACTCTCACCATTACTACGAGAAGTTTAAGAGGAAGTTGCTTTATGGCTAACACCATGGAATGTCAGCCCTTGTCCCTCCCTCTCTTCTCTGAACCCTCCATAAGGAGCTGTCAGAATCATCAGTTGGGCTAGCCATGTAGAGTACACAGATTACTTTACTGTAGCCTAGGGATTCTCCCCCTGTCAGGAAGCCAGTAGCAATGAAAAGATGAGAGGGCAGGCTCTCATCAGTTGGGGAGTGCCTGAAGAAATTAGGGTATATAAATGTTACAGAATATTACTATGCTATAAGAAATGTCAAAAAGGAAAGGAATGTGCATTTACAGAGCTCCTACTATGTGCTAGGCATTGTGCCTATCACTTTACAAATATCTCATTTGATCCTCACAATGACCCTGCGAGGTTACATGAGGTTACCTCAGATGGAGGGGCTCTTTCAGAATTAAAAAAGTTCTGTATAGCTTCCTAGGTAAAGACCAAGTCCTAAAAATGGGAGTTAAAACTGATCCTACAATCACTAATTGTTTGATTAGGAGAGAAATATATTGATATGTCTGCAAAAACCAAGATCCAGAAGCTAAGCAGGATCATGAAGGGAGCTATTTGAAAGTCATGTTTTTCCACAATTCATCAATGAAAATTTTAAAATTTGTGGAAACAAAGTACTTGGGGAGGTAGAGGTACTGTTATGTTTATTTTTGCAGCTGGGAAAACTGAGGCAACCAGCAGTTAAGTGACTTGCCCAGGATCACATAGCTGGTAAGTATCTGAGGCTAGATTTGAACTCAGGTCTTTCTGACTCTAGGTCCAGTACTCTATTCACTGTACTACCTAGGGATGATTTCAGAGAAACTTGGAAAGATTTGAATGAACTGGTACAGAGTTAAGTGAGCATAACCTAGATAACAATTTATATTATAACAACAATGTAAAGACAAACAACTTCAAAAGACTTAAGAACTCGGATGGATGCAATGACTACCACAATTCCAGAGGACCAATGATGAAGTGTGCTACCCATCCCCTGTCAAAGAGTGATGACTCAAGGTGCAGAAGAAAACATACATTTTTTGCTCATGGCCAATTTGGGAATTTGCTTTGCTTAGCTATGTGTATTTGTTACCAGGGTCTTGTTTTTATTTTTCTTTGCAATGGGATGGTGGGGGGGGGGGGGGGGGAGGAAGAGAAAATAAATACTTGCTAATTGAAAAAATTAAATTTACACTCTAGCAATAACAGCAGAAGAAAGTAGGCTTCACAAAGACTCTGACAGTGGTCAACATGGGGAGAATTTGGATCACTATTTGAATGATAAGAATACTGAAGATAGAGACAGCTAGGTGATACACTGGATAGATAACTGGCCCTGGAGTCAGGAAGGCCTGAGTTCAAATCCAGCCTTAGACATTCACTAACTATGTGACCCTGGGTAAGTCATTTAACCCCAATTATCTCCAAGTACTAAAGATATCAGTACCTTACTCTCAACAAAACTAGCTCAAAGAGGGAATAACATACACACTCAGTTGGATATAGAAATCTGTATTACCCTATAAAGAAGTAAGAAGGGACAAGGATAATAAAAGGGGGAGGGAGGACTGATAAAAGGGAGAGTAGATTGGGGAAGGCATTGATCAGAAGTAAAACACTTGTGAGGAAGGGAAGGGTCAGGAGTAAGAGAGAGATATAAACAAGTAAAAAATAGCGTGGAAGGAAATATATAGTTAGTTATCATAACTATAAATGTGAACGGGATGAACTCACCCATAAAACAGAAGCAGATAACAGAGTGGATTAAAAACCAGAAACTTATGATATGTTGCTTACAACAAACACATCTGAAGCAGACAGATACACACAGGTAAAGGTAAAGGGCTGGAGCAGAATTTATTGCTTCAGTTGAAGCAAAGTAAGCAGGAGTAGCAATCATGATCTTAGTAAAAGCAAAAACAAAAATAGACTTAATGAAAAGACATAAGGAAGGAAACTATATCTTGCTAAAAGGTACGATAGACAATGAAGTCATATCAGTTCTACGTATATATGTACCAAATGGTATAGCATATGAATGTTTGAAGGAGAAGTTGAATGAGTTACAGGAGGAAATTGATAATAAAACTATACTAATGGGGTATCTCAACTTTCCCCTCTCAGAACTAGATAAATCTAACAAAGTATAAACAAAAAGTTAAGAAGGTGAATAAAATTCTGAAAAAGTTAAATATGATAGGTCCCTGGAGAAAACTGAATAGGAACAGAAAGGAATACACCTTTTGTTCAGCAGTACTTGGCACCCAGACAAAAATTGACCAGGTATTAGGACATAAAAACCTCACAACCAAATGCAGAAAAGCAGAAATAGAAATGTAATCTTTTCCAACTGTAATGTGATAAAAATTACATTCATTAATGAACAATGAAAAGAGAAATCAGGAAATAAAATAATCTCATGCTAAAAATTATGTACAGTTTCTATTGAATTGCTTGTCTTTCCAGTGGGGATGGGTGATGAGGGAGGTAGGGAAAGAATCTAGAATTTAAAGTTCTAAAATCAAATGTTTGTGTATGTATATATATATATATGTATATGTATATGTATATGTATATATATATATATATACATACATATG
>CM053587.1:89806033-89832041 GCA_028646515.1 Pseudochirops corinnae | reverse complement strand
AGTAGATTTTTCTCATCCAACCAGTTATATTTTTATCCAGTGCCCTATACAGTTTTGAGCACAGAGTAGGCACTTAGATGCTCATTGATTGACTGATCATGAAGGGATCTTATTTCACTTAAAAATGAGACAAAAAATTTAGGACAAATTGAAACATGTTAATTTCAAACAATTATCTACAACTATTCTTGAATAGTTTGATTTTTACAAAGCTATCAGTTTTTTGGAAAACAGCTTGTTATTTTGTATTTTCTGAAATGTGTGGCATTGAGGATTATCATAGATATTGTAGGAATTTTAATTTCCAAAGTTCTAATAATAAGGGCAGTATACTCTTCCTACAATTCAAAATTTTTTTCTATGAAAATGTTCTATCATCTCCAGGCTACCATCAGAGTATCCGTCCCTCTTGGGTGCCCCACCTAGCAGTAGGGAAGACCTAAGAGTTTCTCTCTCAGTCAGACTAGTGGTTTATACTTACTTTGCACAGATTTAAGCTCTAACTTCTCCCCTTCAGAATAACTCTCTACAAAGCTGATCTCCTTCAGAATTTACCTTCTGCCTACCATTCAGGTGTCAGGTCAAGGCCAAGCTGCCACACCCAACCTTCGTTGGATGACCTCCTTCACCTCATGACCTTGCTGACTGCCCTTCCCACAGATTCCCAGGTTGTTTGAATACTCAGTCAATTGGTACTTTCCCTGTTCTAGAATAAACAATGGATAGGGACTAGATTTCATTGATACAGGAAACTCTCCACGAGGAAATTCTCTTCTACCAATGCAAGATGGCATCTTCTCTGAAACTTATAGCATTAGCTGCCCAGAATCTGGCAAATTTCCCAGTCTCCCACCCAGTATATGTCAGACAAGATATGAACTGGATCTACTAGGCACTAAAGCCAGATATCTACTCAATGTGCCACAGCCTATCCTAGGGCTACCAAACTCTTACCTCCTGCCCCCCTAATTCCCATGATTCAGAAGTCTGAGTATGTGGAGATTAAATAAACAGACCAAACCAACAATAAACCTATCCTGAGCCACCTCTCCCCTTTCATTCTCAGACCTCTCCAACTTGGTATAACCTATTCCCAGTTCTTATCTTCCTCTGCCCTCCCATTCCATTGTGCCTTCTGGACCATACTACACCAAAACACTTGAGGTCAGGGACTGTTTTTGTCTTTTACCTTTTTGTCTCTCTGTCTCCTGTGTCTATCACAGTTTGGGGAATATAGTAGGCCCTAATCAATGCTTATTGATTGGGTGTCTTCCTTCTTCTCATACTCTTACCATCTTCTGATTTTAGCAATGGTGACCTGGCTTTTTCTGGATGACACTTCAACGAGGGTTGATCCTTCTCTCCTCTTTACCTCCCAGCAGCTTCAGAAGGAAGAGGACATATTTCTGACCCTTCCATATCACTGCCAGAGCCTCTCTCTGCACATACTATTCTGCAATCCCTCCTCCTCTGAGGTTTACCCCACTCATCCTTATGTCTTTGCCCAGATTCTTCTGGTCATCCACAGATACTGAACGCTGCTGGAGGAATAGGAAAAGTTGGGAGGGAAGGATTTTCTACTATGTTACAACAATTCTGGGGGGGAGATGGTGTTTTACTTCTCTGAACCTCACTCTCATCTGCATCCTGGTAGTAATAATAGCTAACTTTCACACAGTATCAGGAGGTTTGCAAAGTACTTTGTAAATTTATCTTATTTTAATCCTCACAACAATCCGTGGAGATAGGTGCTATTATTACACTCATTTTACCAAGGTAGGAAAATAATGCAGATGTAGGTAAGAGGCTTGCCCAGGGTCACATAGCTAGTTAATGTCTGGAGGCTGGATTTGAACTCAAGTCACCCTGCCTACCCTAGGACCTAGGTGTTATTCTCATTTGATATATGAGGAAACTGAGGCAGATAGAGGATAAGTGGTTTGCCCAGGATCATATTGTCTAAGGCTATATTTGAGCTTTCTTCTTGATTCTAGGCCAGTTAGATGGAACAATGATAAAGCACCAGGTCTGGAGTCAAGGAGACCCATGTTCAAATTCAACCTCAGACACTTATTAGCTGGGTAACCCTGGGCAAATCACTTAACCCTGTTTGCCTCAGTTTCTTTATCTGTAAAATGAGTTGGAGAAGGAAATGACAAATCACTCTAGCATCTTTGCCAAGAAAATTCCAAATGAGTCCAAAATGACTGAACAATCACAACAACTTCCCAAATCTAAGACTAGTGCTACACTTACTGTGGCACCCAGATGCCTCTAATAATATTTGTATTACCAGCTTCAGTGGACTGCTGTACAAAAATTGTTTTATAGTACCACAGAAATGTTAGTTATAATCATTATTTTGGGTTAAATACATCATAATTGCAGGGACAAAGAGTGCTGCTAATTTTTTAATTTTAAACAGTATACACTGAAATTGTGTGTTAGAGTGGCATGGATTGTCAACAGAATGGAGTGAGGCATCAAGATAATTAACCATATAACTCTCTGAACTTTACCTTTAAAACTTTACCTTAAAAACAATCAATTGCTGAACATCTTCTTGTTGAGCATCAATGTTTCCAGATAACAGTGGTAAAAGCTGACTTTGGACTTGGAAGACTCAGGAGCTTCACATACCTATTTCACTTTACAGATGTAGACACCAACAGATAATACCCTTCATGGAGGATGGAAGGGGAAAAGGTAGAGATCATGAGCAAAACATCCCAGGCTTGTCACCCAGAAAATGTCCTGACCTGAAGTTCTTCTGTATTCCAGGGATGGTCAAGACTTATATTCCAAAGCAGAAAGTTTTGTAATCACTCTGCCCTCTGTGGGAGCCATGCCCCCATGACCCAAGCCTTGTTGCCTTATTCCCAATAAGATAACCTTTCAAGGACTGTGTGAAGGCAGCTGCCATCCAGCTCAGGGGTTGTGGACTGTCACATTCCAGGCTCTCACACCTCACAAAGATATCTTAGCTACACACAGCTGTGTACAGCTGTGAAGTAGCTAACTTTGGTGGCTATAGATCACAAAGGCTTTATCTGGGAGACTCAGAATAACTTTTTCATTTCATAGAAGGGGAAAGCCAGTAAAGTTGAAGGAACAGTCTGATTATTCCAAGAGACTTTAGAAAGAAGAGAGACTCTCTCTATATTAAAGAATCATTCTAATAGTCACAGATTAAATATGGAATTGGGTTTTTGCCATATGACTGTTTAGTGAGGAACTTGAAGCAAATCAGGGACATTAAATGTGAAATCAAAGGATAACTATTACATCATGCTATCCACCCAGGTATTATGACTACATTTGGGAAAACAAAATAGTTGACCCATTGTAGGAAGGTATCAGCCACTACCAATAGCTCTAATAAGGGCATTCGCCTTTCTCCCAATCAACCAACCAACAAGCACTTATTAAATGCCTCCTATGGACCAAGTGGGGTAACTAGATGACTCAGTGGATAGAGCACTGGGCCTGAGGTCTGGATAGACCTAAGTTCAAATCCAACCTGAGACACTTACTAGCTGGGTGATGCTGGGCAAGTCACTTTCTTCTCTGGTTGCCTTAATCCACTGGAGAAGGAAATAGAAAACTACTCCAGTATCTTTGCCAAGAAAACCCCAGGCACAGGCTCACAAAAAAACAGATCTAGCTGAACAACAATGTACCAGCACTGTGTGAAGCAGCCCCTGGCTTCAAAAAACTTTTATTCTAAAGGGGGATAAAATTTTCACATGCGTAAAAATATGCAAAAGATATGCCAAATGAACACAAGGTAGTCTTGGGAGGGAAGACACTCATAGCAAGGAGATCAGGAAAAGCTTCATGTAGAACAGTGATTCTCAACCTTCCTAATACTGCGACACTTTAATACAGTTCCTCATGTAGTGGTGACCCCCAACCATAAAATTATTTTCATTGCTACTTCATAACTGTACTTTTGCTACTGTTATGAATCATAATGTAAATATCTGATATGCAGGATGTATTTAAATTGAACATAACCCACAGGCTGAGAACCACTGATGTAGAAGATGGTAGCTGGGCTGAGTTTTAGAGGAGACCAGGGATTCCATGAAGTAAAAATAAAGAGGGAGAACATTCCAGTCATGGGGGATAGTCATGGTATGGAGCCAAAAAAAGATTGGAGAAGAAAGATGAACTGTTGTGTGGGAGGAACAGTAAGAAAGCCACTGTGGCAAGAACATAGTGTGTGGAGGAGAGTAATGTCTAAGAATGTTGACTAGGTAAGAAAGGTAAAGAACTTTAGTTGTCAAGTATAAGAGATCATATTTGATCCTAGAAGTATGAGAAGAATGAGATTTGGAAATTAATTAGATATGTGGAATGAATGAGAATGGAGTCATAGATGACACTGCATTTGAGAACCTGGGTGGCGGGAAATACAGTAATACCTTTGACAGTACTAGAAAAGCTCAGAAGAAAGGAAGAGTTGGTCTTGGCTTACAAGACCTTGTATGTTGGTATTCCTAAGCTCTCCCCTTATACTGTGGCTTTCCCTCTGATTGTATTGATAGGAAAGAAGGCAAGAAAACCAGGTGAGACCCCTTCTTTATAGAGCTGGATGGCACTGGAAGTGTCTGGTATTCCATGATTGCTTTGCCTTTTTTCTGTGTTTGTCATCACCTACACCATCTGTGTACAATGGGGAAGTCAACCAAATACTCTTCTGGCTACTTGAGATCTTTGGCATGAAAAACATGGGCAAGGTAATTGAGATTTGCACCTGGGACACTTCTTCTTTGTCAGAGGTTTTTGAGACCTAACATTTCTTGTGCAAATGTATTTTGGTTGGGATGGGATGGCAAGGGAGGGGACAATACCCCCAAACTTCCAACAACCTGATATCTGACTCTCTCATTCCAAAAATCATAGGATTTTGTGGTGAAATGGACTTTAGAGGAGACTTGCTTCAACCTTCTAGTTTTATAGATGGGGAAACTGAGGCCTCAGGCAGTAAAATGATTTGTCTAACCAAAGTTACATAAATAGGATATGGCAAAGCTGGGATTCAAGAAGGAACCTATCATTATAGAAAAAAAAACCCTTTATTCATGCTCTGTGGAAACTATAGATCTGAAAACACATCACTTCTGCTCAAAAATTATCAGTGATTTCCTATTATCTGCCAAGCTGAGTTCAAAGTCTTTTGTTGAACTTTTGGTGTCATTAACCAAGCCAGTGGGTGATTAAGTCAATTCTACTGACTTCTATTGCCCACCTCATGGGCATTTATGGCAGTCAGCAATAAAAGATTGGTTGAGGAAGAGATAAGAAATGCTATAAATGCCATTTTAAGTGGTTGTCAGCACTTCTGGTTAAGGGTCTGGTGGTGGAAGGTGGGGTTCAGTATGAATAGTTGAAACTATTGACTAAAATGAATTTTTTTATTCCTTCCCATTTCCATTTCCCATCAAGCAACTCTTCAACAGTTAACACTGAGGATGGTTATTCAGCCCTGTGGATTAGGAGTGAGGTTAGGCTATTTTTCCATCATATATGCTGAAAGGAGTGCACCCAGATACACACTCTTCAAGGAGAGGAAGGTATTACCTCTGAGTCAATCTTTCTTATCTAAACTGAAGAAAACCTTCCCTCAGGTGCCATCTGGAAGCCTGCCTTGGGATGAACATCATCCCCAAGACTATGACACCTCTCAGAAAAACAAGTCACCATATAAGGAATCCTATTTCGTGAAGAAAATAAAAAGGGGATAAAGAAAAACTTTGACTCACTGTTTCCACTGTGTGACTCAGTCGTTCCCACCCAATCAGCATCACGAGCCAGAGAGGACAGGCTCTTATCTACGTAGCTGCCCTAATGATATACAGGAGACATTTCTCCCTTTCCTCCAAACCCTTTTTTATTCCCTCAACACCCACTTTAAGTCCTCCCTGTGCTTCTTTGCCAGTCCTTATTCATATACCTGAAAACTTTCTACTTTTTAAAAAGGAAAATCAAACAAAATATCAGCTCTCCCACTCTATGACAAGGCTATTCCCAGGTCACTCATCCCTCATCCTTCTTCCATCCTTGGGCAATGCTAACTCTACAGGTAAGAAGAGGTCTCTGCTGTCTGAGCAACGTGGTTGGGAGAATCCCTCAAGGCTCTTCTCAGCGCATCATAATTAAGGCCTACTCTGATGTCTGAAGATTTCATCACAAGATTCACAGAATCTTAAGGCTTCAAGGCATCTTAGAGATAGCCTAATCTAACCTTCTCATTTATTTTTAACTAAAACCCATATATTTATTTTTGTAACGTACAAATTTTTATGAGAACAATCTGTGCAAGCATTGATGGTATACTTGATGGAAACATGAGATGTGAAGGCTTTTGCAAACACCTTTTGCAAATGCAGGCAGGCAATAGCATTGACCCAATTAACCCAGAGGTATAAAAAATAAAAGATCCTACTGTGTTTATTGTTTATTTCAAAATGCTGCCTTAAAGAAGCTTCCCATAAGGTATTGCCCAATCATATGTTGAAATAAACAACTATAACATCTTCATTGTACACATAAGGAATACGAGGGTAGATGATTCACTCAGGGTCACCCCAACCCATAAGAGGTAAAGCTTGGAGTAGAGCTTGGGTTTATTGACTCCAGGTACAGCTTCATTACTATTACAGCAATCACAAAAAAAAATATCAATTGATCAAATAACAAGTATTTATTAAGCTTATATATGTAGGTGCTTAATAAATAGTGCTGGGCACTATGCTAGGCACTGGGAATACAAAGAAAAGTGAAAGCAGTCTCTGCCTTCAAGAAGTTTGGATTTTATTGGGGAAGACAATCTGTTGACCTAGGGTCATTGTCGTTGCAGTTCTGGTCATAGAAATAGAGTAACAGGATGGGACAACCTCTCAGGGAAATAGGATCTCCAGACATAGAGCTAGGGGGGACTTGGAGGTAATCTAATACAACCTCTTCATTTTTACCACTGAGGAAATTGAAGCCAGAGAGACGAACAGATTTGCCCATAGTCAGACGAAGTCCGCCTCTATGGCTTCTCTCTCTGATTTACTTGTTACTCCCAGAACCTCCATTTTAAAAGTGACTCCCAGACCAACCATGTCTTCTTTCCTCTCCAGGCTGCACTTTTGAATTTCTGAACTATTTTTCAGCTTCTTTTTATGTGTTTTTTTTTCCCCAATTAAAGCGTAAGCTCCCTGAGCCCAGGGACTAGCTTTCTTTCTGCTTAGATTTGTATCCCCAGGGTTTAGCAAAATGCATGGTACATACTAAATACCTAATTAAATGTTGACTTGACTTATTGACTAGCTGGCAGAGCTGAGAGTTCAATGCATTTCCTCTGACTTCGAATGCAATATTCTGCTTTACTAGGATAGTAGCTATTACCCTACGCTGTGGATTATATATAATGGATTAAAAAATGTTGGGATAATCAATATTACTAACAGGTCCCTATGCTCTATTGAATTCATCTATCATAGTCCAGTACTTAGCATAGGACCTGGCACATGGCAGACATTTAATAAATACTGTTGACTTGATTTGACTGATTGTATATCCTTCCCATCAAATGGAAGTACCCAAAGAAAGTGAGAGGAGATAAGGACAGGGAAGTATCATAGAAACCAAGGGAGGAGAACATTTCAGGAAAAGGAAAATAATCAACAATCAGCAGTATCCAATAAAGAAAGATCGATAAAGATGAGGATCATGAAAATGGATAGATCACTGGCTCTAGAATTAAAGGAACTGGATTCAAATCCTGCTTCACAATCTCCCTGGACCTCAGTTTCCTCATCTCTAGAATGAAGGGGTTGGACTAGATGGTTTCCAATGTCTCTTCTAAATTTAATATCTTATGATCCATGTCCTATATTTATGATGCTATTGAAATATGCCTGTAAGATGAGAAAAGGCCTTTGGATTTGGCAATTCCATGGTCCACTAAGGACCTTTGAGAAAACAGTTTCAGATGCGAGGTGGGAGCAGGGGCTACATTACACAGGATTAGAGATTGAGGGACTGGTAAAAGAAGTATGGACAGTGGGCACTACCAAACCTCAGAACAATAAATAATAATAAGAAGAATGATAATTCACCTTTATGTAGGACTTTGCATCTATTATAAAAGGATGCCCTTGAAAATCCTTCTCTACAGTCATGCCCATCTACAACTCTATATTAATTTTAATACATTTGGGTTTTTTAAATCTTTTATCTTCAACTTATCCTCTTCCCAAATCCAGAATTAAAGCCTATTTGCTTTGTCCCAAATGTTAGTTCAAGAATAATAGATTTGGAGTCAAAAGTCTTGCATGGGAATCTTATCCCTGACACTTGTTTTCTGTGTGACTTTGTGTGTTTAAGTCACTTATCTTTGGACACTTTAGTTTCCTTGTCTTAATGTATGGAGGCTGGGCTAAATGACCAGTACTCTCCTTGATACCAAGCATGAAAGTACTCTCACTCAATCAATAGGAACTAATTAAGCAGAGAGAAGCAGCCATGTGCTATCAATAGATGTAGCCTCAACACCCAAAAAGAACCAGATTCAAGTCCCACCACTATCACATACTAGTTGTATGACCCTGGGCAAATCATGTAAAGAGTCAGTACTTTGGGCATCTAAGACTAGAAGTTACAGAGGAAGTGCTGACCTGCATTGGTGGAGAGATTATAGTCATGTGGGATTTCCCTATACCAGTGAAATCACAGGTCCCTATCCAATGTGCCAGGTACTATGTCAGGTGCTGGGCACACATGCATCTTAGATTACAGCTCTATATTTGCAGATATGTATGTGATATATATTTATTAATAACAATAAATATATAATATATATAAAATAAATATCTATTTAATAATAACAAATATGTAATTATATATAATAAAACCATAAGTAAGAATAGGGACTGGACTTATACTTGGCGCCTTCTGGCTTACTGTGCTCAAGGCTTCTGTTAGACACTGCAGGATATAAAGATGAATGTCAGTCCTGAAGGATCTCTCAGAGAGGAGAAAAGACAGATAAATGAGGTTACTATGAAACACAAATGTGATGTCATCAGGGTGCAAATCAAGAGCTGTGTGATTTATGAAGCTTATGCTGAATCGTTTGCGTTCTCTTTTCTGACTCTTGTAGACAATGGAAGGTCATTACAACATGACAGACTGGCTAGGGTTACACATGGCTTGCGTCTATGGAGCAGTTTTTCTGTGTCTAAAGCTACATGGCCCAGACAGATATTTGGCTTCCTAAGTTGACTTCATTAACACAGGGCCGTAACAAACTGAGTCCAGGATCCCAGAGCATAATGGTGGAGTAGGCAGTCATTATAATAAAATGTCCTTTCCCTTACATGGAAGGCAAACTCTTAGGCAATTCAAGGGCATTGTAAGAACAGTGAGGATGTTTGGAGGGGATGGGGGGAAGGGGACAAGGGAAAACACAGAGAGAGCATGAATGTAGGCCCATTGTTCCCATGCACAGCAGATCCGTCTTAAATTCCCAAGACAAAGCTCAGGAACCTACAGCAGGGACCCTCGCAGTCCTGTGACTCTAGACTCACATTTGAGGAGAGTCCAATAATTACAGCTGGTGGTACCTTATAGTTCACAGACTGCTTTCTCATATCTACTTCATTTGGTCCCATAACAACTCCCAAAGGGAGATGATGCAAGGGTTAGTTTTCACATTTTACAGATGCCAGACCAAATTAAGGGAAGTTAATTGGCCAAAACTGCACAGTCAGTAAGTGGGCAGGATGTACCTCAAACCTATTCCCTCTGACTCCAAATTCAGTGCTCTTTTTTTGAGGGAGGGAGGGAGAGAGAGAGAGAGAGACAGACAGACAGACAGAGAAAGAGAGACAGAGAGACAGAGATAGAGACACAGAGAGAGACAGAGACAGAGACAGACAGAGACAAAGAGAGAGGGAGAGACAGAGAGAGATAGAGACAGAGAGAGACAAAGATAGAGACCAATAGGGAGGAGAGCTCTGGTCTCTCTTTTATGTCTCTGCAACTGTTTCAGTTACCTCTGGCTTCCACTTCTGAGAGAAGAGAGTCAAAGAAAGTCATGAGACTGAAGAGACCCTTTTCTCCTTTCACCAACTCTGCCCTGCCCCTCCCTCCCTAAGACTGGGGCATTGATCTCCCCCAGAGAGGAACGAGTCCCATACAAATGGGCTTTGGGACTTGGGTTATTCCAAAAAGAGAGTTACCCAAGTCATTGCTATTCGATGCAATTGAACAAGCATTTCAAGCATTTGTTAAGTCCCTCCTGTGCCTCAGATACTGTGCTGGGTGTTGGAGACACAAAGACAAAAACCCTCAAAACTTTGAAATTTCCCTGGAGTTCACATTTATGTCTGAAGGATCAAGGCTTGAGGTTGAAATGGAAATGGTACTAGGTTTCGATCTGGAATTTCTGGGTCTGGATTGCTATGCTTGTTTCGTACAATCTATTTGACCTTGGTTAAATTCCTTAATCTTTCTAGGTTTATTTCCTCATCTAATAAGAGGGTTTTGAATAGCTAATTTCTGAACTTTTTCTACCTTTAAATCTGTAATCCTGTGCCTAAGGAGAACAGTAGCATTATCTAGTCCATGGTATTAGAATCTTTGATAGGTTAAGTGACTTGACTGAAGTCCCATAGAAATATGAAAGAAGAAGGGGAGGAGTCAGTCAGAAGGCTGGTACTTAAGTTTCTGTCCAAATTGTTCCCAGCATGCCCAGAGGTCAAATGAGAAAGCAGAATCCTTGTCATGTGTAGGCACTAGGGCAGAAGCTAGACACACAAAGCCAGCTCAGTTCCAGGTTGAAAGCTTGGCACTTTGAGGTACTCCTCAAAACATCAAGTAATGCTTTGGGGCTTGGAAGATACATTGCAAAAGCCTGGCATCTGCATTTGCAAGCCAGAGGGATTGGGGCTGCCATATCACACAATACGCTGGTCTCACTGGTGTCTGCAATTGCAGGGTAATGCTAATTATACTAGACGGCATTGCACAACACCCCCATCAACCTATATTTTGCAAAAAGCCATGAAGTTTTAATAATTGGCTGCCTTGAGAGAAATCTCAGCTTTTAAGCCTCCGTTAAAGGAGCCTGGTGAGAGCTGGGTTATAATTATAAGGGTCGAGAAGTGCTTGAGAATCCTTTAAATGCCAAATAAAAAAGAAACTCACTAACATCCAGAGCTTGTAGCCCTGAGGTACTTCCATCTTCCATTGTACCTCATTTGGTGCTTGATTCAGCTGATGATGTCACAAGACAGAGACTAGGTGCCCAGTCTAGAAGTACCCACTGCTGGATCTTGACTTGTTGACCCTGCTGACCCAAGGAGGCCTAAAATTTATATTTACTATTTGTTTATACATTGATAGGTGGAACAGTGAATCTTGGAGTCAGGAGGATGTGAGTTCAACCCTTACCTCAGACAATTCTGTAATGCATGGGATAGGAGGAAAATCAATTGACATATGCTTGTTAGGGCTGACAGTACCCTAATGACACACTTACCAATGCATGCAATCAAACTTTATTGATTATTCGATAATACAAACATCAAACCCTCTAGGAACAAACCACCAATCTGATTCTTAAAGGTCTCAATAAGCAACTCAGGCCTGTGCTCATGATAAGGTTTCCTCTCTGCTCAGCTAGAGACAGAATATCTTCCTCTAATGTGTCATTCTAGCGAATCTTAAAATTCTTATTATTAAAGCCATCTTTTTTTACTTAAGACATTATTTTCCAGACCCCTTATTTGGGAATGACATGCTTCAATACTCCAGAAGGGTAGAGACCCCTACCTACATGGGCATAGTGCCTGGAGTGCACCAAGGACTGTACCATGACTCATTGAAAATGACCAGGTGGCCTAAAAACAATCCTTAGTAGCCATATATATCTCCTAGTTAAGCAGGTGGCAACTTAAATAAGTGACCCTATATTTGTAACCTCTAAACTTCCCTAAGAGTCCCTTCTCCCCCCCCCAAAAACCCCACCCAAACCTTGTTTATTTCCATTGCTTAAGGCTAATTTGTCTCTGAATTCCTTCTGTATCCCATTAAACCTATTTTAAAACAGATAGATCTGTGAGTATTTCTGTAATTCCTGTGAGTATTACCGCCAGTCATACAGATCATAACCCATGCATCTCTTCCCATCTTGTGGGCCTCCCATTAAATCCATGAATGAATTGGATTGAGAATATTTGGGTTTGAATTCCAGCTGTCTCTTAAAATTTTTGTGAGCTTGAGAATGTCATTTAACTTCTTATGTTGCAGTTTCCACAGCTGTAAAATGAAGGAGGGATCTGAACTAGGTAACCTATAAAGCCCTACCAGGGTCAAATGGGGCTATAGGTGCACAGCACTAGGTAAACCTTAAAGTATTATGTAAGTGTTGGCTGATATTGTTCCAGCTCTAAATTCTATGACTCTGAATTGTGACATTCACAATAGGAGCTCCATGTTCTAGGGGCCTTTCTCAAGTTCTCCTCATTTGGTGAGGGTTCCAAAGGAACATGTGGGATCTCCCTTGGTTGACCATTACTCAATCAGTCCATCTTTTCTCATCAGACATTTCTCTGATGGTCTCTTTTACATTGACTCCCTTGGATAACTCCTTACTGCAATGTGTTGCAGCTACCCTTTATGCCTCCATTGCCCTCTGAGTGATCCTGAACATTGATTCTTCAGAGGTTATGATAATCCATGCCTCACAGCTATACATTATCACTAAAGGCCACTGTTGAAAAATGGATCTTTGTTTTAGAGAGCTTAGGGTCACTAGAACTGTGCCATTTCCCAAAAGCAGCCCACACTTTACCTTCCTGTTCAATTCTACTCAAGTGGACATTCTTACCATTGATTTTCAGTGTCTCCCTATATATACTGATGAATAAGCTCTATAGGTTGACCATTCAATTCTATATCATGGCCATTTCATGGTTATATCATTGGGGATTTTTCATCCACTTGTTTTTCCCTGTGTGGATAGTTAGGTCAAATTCTTTTAATAGCTATGAATCTCACTTAGATGTCTCTACAGTGTTTCAGGCTCAATGTTATCAACCCAAAGTTGCCCCCAGACAGCAGGCATCTGGAAGATTTCCCTTTGCCTCAGCCCTGGATCCCTTTTACAATGATATTAAGCATACATCTCTTGTTTTATGTATCATTTGATATTAATAATCACATGGTTGTTGGAAAAGTAATCTCCATTGCTACGTCATTCTCTGTTTTTTATCTTATGTGATAATGTGATGCATGGGAAATATCTTTTTAAGGGAAAACTTTGAAGGCAGGGTTTCTCTCTATTGCTTCAAATGCTTTAAAAAATCATCAACAAGCAACAAGTACACTGAGATCTTGTATTCTCTTAGGTAATTGTTCATGTAATGAGGAAATGGGGTCTATTGAGGGATATTTCTTCCAGAACTCTGACTTCATTAAGATCTCCATCAAGGATGGACATGCAAGATTATTCCATTAAAATGTTGTAGAGATGGGAGAGGTGGTCTATGAATCAAAAGATAATGATATTCTCTAAGTTGCTCTTTTTTGAAATAATAGTCTGAGATTTTTTCCATTCTTTGGTGTCCTCTCCTCTTTTATGTACATGGAGAATTGGTCCCTCCTTTTTGTGTGTGTGTTTGGGTTAGTCCACCTGCTCTCCTCATATTTGTTCAGTTTGGTGCTATGTCAATTTCTTCTGGCAGTATACCTTGGACAAGGACGGGGGTTCAAATACCATAGATCCCTGTGTTTGTTGTAAGCAAGAGTTAGGTATCAAAATATTTACCAATCTTTTCCATGTCTCATCTGTTGTCCTCCTTCTGATTTTATTCTTATGTAACACTGCCTCCCATTCAGGTGTGGTGGGCAGTTTTTTCTGGAGAGATAACTCTTACACAGGTACACAGCGTTATACTTCAGAGTGGTTGGAATGTCTTTGTTTAGGTGGGCCCTTCACCAAGAAGAAGACCCAGGATATGCGGTTTGGGGAAAGAGGAGAGGAAAATTCATGGAATGTACATTGTCAGCAACAGAAGTAAACTAGGGAGAGAGGTTAGCCCTGGGTGATCAAAGATCAAGATGAGCTTTGGGGTCCTATGTGGGTGTTAAAAAGGGGAGAAGCAGGGGCCACAAAGAAGAGAAAAAATAGGGAAGGGGATGCCAAAAGCAAACGCTGTCTACTTCACAGTTTTTCTGAGGGCTAGCTCTGAGATATTTAGCATTTTGTAATTTCATATATAGTTTACATATATATAAATATGCATATATATGTGTATGTACATATACATGGTCATATATTTATGTATATGCATGGTATATAAGTATATATGTTTATATGTGTGTGTATATGTGTGCATGTATGTATTTTTCCCTCCACACTTACCCTAGTATTTAGGGAAAGTGACCTGTGACTTGTGGCCTACTCCAAGCTGCCCTTTTCTGTCTATTGTTTCGGACCCTTAATAAAAGAAAACCATGTATACTCCCGTTCCTGCTTGGTCTGGGATGCATTCCCTTTGAGCAGGCTTGCCACCCCCTCCTATTCTTCCTAATACGCTTGTACAGAAAAACTATTCCCTCTCTTCCTGCTGTCAAGTGCTAGGGGGCCCTGAACAAAGACAACTCCTGGCACATCTCCAGCTCAGGGCAAATGGTTGCCTTGGGTAAGAGGGGCAAGAGAGAAAAAGGAAAGCGACTACTTACATGTGAGCTATTTTTATTATTACTGCTTTTTAAAAACCCTTACCCCAGGGGAAAGAGACTCTGAGTAATGCATGCATTCCACTCTCTTTCATTGTGACTTGTACACTGGTGTGCTGTTCACTGTGTACACTCTCCTGGGAGCTGTGTGTCTATGGCTGGATACTGGGCTATCCTAGCCCTAAAATTAAGACAATATGGCTTTAGATAGTGGTCAAACATATGACTGGTAAAGGCTGAAATCAGATTATCACTCACTAAAGTATTTCCCAGCTCTTGCCCCTAGTCTAGATTCTAGTTGCCATAGCAGAGAAACCAATCAGGTGCAAAGATTGTATCCATCCCTCCTTGGTTTTTTTTTTTGTATTTGTAATTGGAAAACACTGAATGTAGTGCCAACTTCTAAACACAGCTTTTGTTAAAGATATGACCTTCTGAATCTGTACATCTTAGGTAAATTAGGAAATGGGAACATGGAACAGGATAGAAAATGTGGAAGCTCTGTATATATAAGACTACTAAAAATAGTTTATTTTCCCATGAAAAAAAATTGACTATGAATTTTGACTTTTCTATCTATACTTTTCTGCTATAAGGAATGTCACATTAGTCTCAAGAGTCTTGGTTAAAATATCAAATGATATCATCAGCTATACAGAAGAGGTGAAAGGGGAAATGGAGAGATCAAACTGGAGATCCAAGATTCCATAGCCAAGTCTGCTACTCATATGTTCCCTACTCAAAGTTCTTCTGGGTCTTTCCCCACTCCCACCACCTTTTCAAAATCCAGATGCCAGTAGCAATCACCATTTCCCTCTCTCATGTTAGCACAAGACCAAGAAATCCACATTTTAAAATATTTCATATTCTTCAGAAAAAAAACACTATCCAGATGAAGTCAAAATTGAACACCAATAGAAATCTGCCCCCATTTTCTAGAAAGCCCCTAGAGAGCAAGATTTATTTTTTTTTCCTGTATCCTCAACACTTAGTACAAAAGAATCTCAAAAGATTCTACCTCAAAAGAACTTAAAACATATTTATTGAATTGGATTGAATTTTATTCAACAAATTGTCCAAAACTCAATACATCATTTCATGCTGTAAGCATCTATTCTAGACCAACAAACACAAGTTGAAATATAGGGAAACTCTTTTCTAATGTCTTCTCAAGGATGAAGGCAAAAAAGCAATTGGAAATTGGAAACTGTAAGATTAGAGTATATTATTTAGCACGCCTATGTCTACATCTTTATGGAGAAATATCCATCCTTTATCTTGGTCAGTCATTATATAGGAGAGCAATACTAGCAGGCCTTTCTGCATATGATACTGTAAGTCCGAAAAAAAAACATTTTTGGAAATTTATTTTAAAGCAAATATAGTGTGCTGGTAAAACTAGAAAACAATCTGGTGAAAAATAGTTTTAGTCTTGTACCTTATACCATAGAGTTTGAGACGGAACTTGTGGTTTTTATTGATATAGGGCCTCTCTAAGATAAAGAAACTCTCTGAAACAATGCAAGCTGACAGCTTCTCTGCAACATAGAGAGTTGTCTACAGACTGAGTGGTTAAGTTACTCATCCAGGGACATAAAGATAGTGAAGGTTAGAGGTAGTTCTTAAACTCAGGTCTTCTTGGCTTTGAGGCCTGCTTTCTATCTTGTAGGCCAAATTTCTGTATATAATAAAGCCCCAGTGGATAAACTATCTAAATATAAAAAGCCACAGTATAAAAAAATTAGAGTTGGGGAGACTAGGTGGCGCAGTGAATAGAGCACTGGCCCTGAAGTCAGGAGGACTTGAGTTCAAATCCGGCCTCAGACACTTAACACTCACAAGCTGTGTGACCTTGGGCAAGTTGCTTAATCCCAATTGCCTTACAAAAAGCAAAAAAAAAAAATTAGAGTTGACTATATCTTTCATATCTATTGATAGGGCAGAAATCCATAACCAGATAGGGAGATAGGGAATAAAACAGAAAATATAAAATGGACACTATTAATATAAAATTACAAAATCTTTTGCATGAATAAAATCATGTAACCAGACTTAGAAGCAAAGATATAGCTTGACCAACATCATTGCTCTAAATTTAAGTTTTAGTTTCATAATCTGTAAGGTAGATGAATTGTAAAAGGATTTTCAGATAATATAACCTATCAACAACCATCTGAAAATAACATCCAAAATCACTAATAATAGAGAAGTGTATATTAAAACAATTCTGAGGATACACTCATCATGTTAGAAAAAACGGAGCATTCTTTGAAGGAGAGGTTATGGAGGAAAATAAAGCTAATTTACTGCTGGTAGGAGCTATGCATTGGTTCACCATTCTGGAAAGCAATGGGAATTATGTAAGAAAAATTACTAAATTGCTTATGCCCTTTGACCAAGAGATTCCACTACTGAGACGATGCCCTAAGGGTGTTATTGACAGCAAGAAAAGACCCACACATACTAAAATATTCATTAGAGCATTATTTTAGCGATAATAAAAAGTCATAAATAAAATATGCCTAGGTTTAGGAAGGCAGTATGATATTACTATAATGTAAGAAACTGTAAGAGGAAGCCTCCTACAGTAGATAGAGGATCTATCTTAGAGCTGGAAAGACCTAGGTTGAAATCTTGTCTCTAATGTATATTGACTGTGGGATCATGGTTAAGTTCTAGCTCCCCAGGCAACTCTAAGACCCTAATATGCAGATGAGATGTTGCTCTGCTTACCTGGAAGGAATTCCCATGCTAGAAGTTCCACATACTAGTGAAATCACATATGTGGACAAAACATAACAAGAAGTGAAGAATATGAAGTATTTTGAGAAAAGGAAGACCAGTATGAAGTAATAAAGGGTGACCAAAACAGTCAACCCCACCGCACTACTACCACCACCAGAACCAACAACCCAACATTTACTGTGGTTTATATATTGCAAATAAAGACAACATGGAAAAACAACAAAACCTTGGCCAATTGCAATGGTCAAAGTTACTACAATATCAACAAAATTAAAGATACATCTTCCCTTTTGATTAACAATAAACAAACTGTTTTGGGGAGTGTAGTTTGTAGAGAAGTTTGTTTGGGTATTCGTTACCATGAAGTGTCTGTTGTGTCTTGGAACTCGGGCCCTGTTGTTCCTGTCCCCCAAGAAAAGGCCCACAAAGTAGGGGTCTTCCCTCCCTTCAAGGGCACTGAAGGGCCTGATCCTCACTCTTTTCCCACATCATTACAGAATTAGTATTCCAAAAACATAGATTCTGACCACTTAACTCTCTTATTCACAAATGTTCATTGACTCCCTATTGCCTCTAGACTTAAATACAAAATCCTCAACCTTAACGACCAGGCTCCCACTTCCATTTTCACTCTTCTTTTGTATTTCTGTCCTTCATGCACTCTCTATTCCAGTCAAACTGGCCTGCTCACTATTCCCCATGTTTGACACTCCACCTCTCACTCCCATCTCTTTGCACAAGCTTTCTCCATGTCTAGAATGCACTCACTCCCTAAGCCTGTCTTGTAGAATGCATAGCTTTATTCAAAGTGCCTTCTTCTACACTCACGGTTCTCTCTCTTTGTTTAAAAATGGCTAATAGCACAGCATGAATCTTCGCCTTGAGGAATAGCAGCACACTAAACATTTAAGTTGGCAACACTAGGAGATTCTGGAGACCTGCTGGTATCATTACAGGTGTAACTACTGAAGGACCAGCTAATGAAACTCTTGGTCTACCCTTCGAGATCCGCTCTTCTACATGATTCCTCCATTAGATGGCATTTTCTCTGTCCAACAGGAAATTATTTTACGTTACTTTGTATATACTTTTAAACACTTGCATTTATTTACTTGTCTACATGTTGTTATCCTCCCCCCCAAGAAGAATCAATCAATTGATCGCACATGCATTAATTGCCTGCTGTATGCCAGACACTGTGATAGGGGTTAATAGGTGTTATTACATATGACTATAAAAGTCAGATAGCCCCGTACTGAAGGAATTTATATTCTACTGGGAGGATGGGTGGGCAGACATCATCACCAATTAATCCTGCTTACCAGCCCCTTTCCACTCCCCTCCATTACAGTAATAAGAGAGACAACCTATGTGTCTCCACTTATTAGTTTCTTCAACCCTGGAACACAGGGAGAGAATACATAGTTGTCCCAAAAGTCTCAATAACAATAATAATTAAAAATGCTTCTGTGATTTGGAAGTATTTTGGGGTTGGCTATCCATAAAAAATGCTCAGATTAAGGGTAAACTAAGCGGAGTGCTGATAGATTAAGAGAATTTTGATGGTGTATGGTTTAGGGTATCATAGTAGTTGGGGAAAAACTCTAAAAATTAAAATCCTCCACAATAAATGTCTTATCTCTAGGATCTTGAACTTCTAATATAGGTACTATTAACAGAAGCACTTTCCAAAATGACACATAGGAAACTGAAAATCTGCCATGATATGGAAGCTGACTTGATCATAATTATGACAATGACTTCATTTTAAGAAATAAGATCATAGTTTTAGAGGTGGAAGGGACCTCAAAGGCCATCTGTTCCAGAACCCCAGTTTTATAGATGAGGAAACTAAAGTCCAGAAAGGTTAAGTGACTTGCCCAAGTTCATATAGGTCTTAAGTGGCAGAGCAGAGATTTGAACCCAGATCCTCTGAGTCTAAATTTCTCTATACTATAGAGGTCTGTACCATACACTTTATCCATACATACTCTATTGCCTGTCTATATAAGGTTCTGAAATTCAAAGGTCTTTTGAATATTTTCAATTCATTTACAATGACATTTCAGGGCAGGAGATCATTGTGATATTAGGGATGTGGAGACCCGGGCAAAAAGTTTGCTTCAAATCTCACAATGATTTCATTGTAAATTACAAAATCAAAGTTGCGGCATTATATTGTCTGCAAGACCAAAGAGGGACATACTGTGCTCTTCAGGATTGAATCTGAGGTCAATTTTGCCTTTAACTTTAGCAGAGCAAGTACAGGGAGTCCTGTTTGGCTAAAGGAATGGTGAGTTTTTTGACTGTCTACTAAAAACAGAAGTCCTCTCTGCCCTCCTTGGACGTTGACAAATCCCTTGAACAGACTCTCAGATTGCCTCAGTTATACTACACTAGTATACAAAAGACTGCTCTGTTTATCCCTTTGGAATCAATTGTAATAAGCTCATAAAATAAAAGTTATTCAGTTAAGGAATATTAATCCAATATCTTTGATGAGAAATACAATGGAAAAGCAACAGAAAGCTTAGTAAAAGTCCATCAAATACATGAAATACAGTTTAAAAAAAGTTTTGAATTGTTGAAATATGAGACAACTTGTAGATAACATTCTAAAAGTACAAGACAGAGTCCTATGGAAAATATTTATAAATAGATTTGATCTTTAATTTCAAATCACCAGATTTTTTCCCTCTGAGCTCTTCACTTTTTGCTAATGAAGGCACAAGCTTAAGTGTTAAAAAACCAAGATCTGTATTGCTTTTTATCCCAACCAATAAGTTCAAGAATAAAACTGGCTCAGAAAGAGTCACAGTTAGAGAAGTTCAGAGTTAGATCATTTAGTACAATCACCTCATTTTATAAAGGAGGGACTTACTGAAAGACACACAGTTATTATCATTATCAGTCATCCTTTAATATTCCAAATATAACAGCATCACCACCTTCACTCATGCTTGGAATATCTGTGTCTATACACATAAGTCTTTAAGTGGTACTCGTTTGGGGGCCTGGGAGAAGGAAACAGCTTAAATTTAAATAGGAAGATAGGAAGCTAATGGTATGGAGCAGAAGCACAGAATTTGAGAGTTAGAAGGAACCTTAGCTCTTAGAGGCCATCTAGTTCAACTCATATAAAAGAAATCTCAGTAAAAAGCAATTAGTTGTTAACATAATACACCTGCTTGGCTGCCTGAACTTGGCTGTTACAAGCTGGTTTGGGTGTGACAGCACCAGATAGTAAAAGCATTTCAACCAGCCGTCTTTATTATTCATGTGGCCGCCTTTTTTACAGGGGCCTCTCTATAAGGCTATATATAACTACATTTTCTGACTTTGGTATTTTTTTTTAAGAGTAATAAAATTCATATGATCAAAGACAATTGACCTCTGAATTTAGAATTTAATTGGTGAATTACTATGAAAAGAATGTGAGTCTACCTGAGGAGTTAACAATTAATGGCCCAAGGTGGAAAACAGGATGGGGTTCACCTCAGCATATCCTCAGATAGCCTAGAACTTGGATCGCTGCCTTGTTTGGATTCTGCTTATCAGAATATGGAGGGACAGTCACTTTTTAACAGCCTAATTTGGTTGTGTCTGGAGTATTGCTTCACAGGTTTATTCAAGCTGCCTCAATCATTAATGAAATGTTGGTCAGTTGCTTCAGATAAAGAAGGAAGGCCAAGAAAGTAAGGGGGGAAAAAGACAACCAAGTAAAAAAAATATCCCCAAACCAAAAACAAGCCTGTGGAACTCTCAGGGCACATTGAGTTTAGTAGACCATCCCTCCGATGGGAGTGGTGGGAAGGGAAACCATTGCTCCAACTAGTGCCCATATAATGCCAAGCATCTTCATGTTAAATAAATTCCTTAAGAACAGGAGCTTTATCATTTTTTCCCTTTGTACTACCAGTGACAAAGGTAGTTTTTGGCACATACTGGATGCATAATACATGATTATTAAATAATAAAAATTGAGATACGAGCAATTGTGCTGATATTGGGTCTACCCAATATTAAATATTTAGATTTTCATTGAATTTTTTAGTTGAATTTCAAAGATTTGTTGGAAATCCTGAATTAATCTTTAGGTTGTGGGGGTTTGTTATGTTTTGTTTTTTTACTTTTTTTAATTTCCTCCCCATGTTTTGTGTCTCCAGTGGCTAAGGGTATTTCCCAGGTTGCCGTTTACAGGAGGATGGTTTTGACAATGGACCCAGTGTTTCATTTAAAAAGTACTCACTGTCAAAAACCCAAACCAAAAAGACATAGGAGGCTTCCATGGTGGAAAAGACTGAAATATGATTCTAGAGACCAGGACTACTCTAGAGTGACATCCTTTGAAATGGAAGAGATATATTCCAATCATTTTGACAGTAAAGTGATTTTTGATAGAGTATAGCTCATTTTACATTCCTTTCTAATGCAAAATTACATACTTGACTGGATTAAGAGCTTTTAGCTAGAGGGGATCAAGTAAGGCAATGTGGCTGGATCTTTAGATAAGGTCTTCCTGGTGATGATTTCATAGTTCCTAGGAGAACTTTCTTGCCTCTGATACTTCCCATCCATTCTTTTTTTTTTTTTTTCCTGCCCTTCTCTTAAACTTTTCATCAAACTTAAGAATTTCTCTTGGGCCTTGTGGTTCCTTAAATCCATTCTTCTACTTGCCTAGAACTGAAGCCCTCCTTCCCCCTCTTTCTAGAAGTATGTACAGGTCTCTCCATAGAGCTGGGCTGTAACACAACATTCTGTTGCTAGGTGCTATGATCTTATAAATGATATACCATGCTGAAAACTCCAACTCCCTTTTGTCTGAAGAGTAGAGAACTTTCAAATCTGTTAAATAAACGTGATCAGGTTTAGTATCTAATAGATTATTTGATAAATTACTCAATAGCTATCAAATCTATACGCTCAAAAACCTGTAATGAGTTTCCACAAAGTGATGAATAATGCAACATGATATTTCTCCATATGGAAGATAATGGAGAGCTACTTCTGGAAAAATTGTGATGATATATAAGGGAGCCTTGGAGAGACTGGAATATGAATAGATATTCAGTAATTATTTCTGATCACTTAATGAAGTGTTAAAAAGGAGACCCTTTGAATGGTTTGTCATCTTCAACTCTGCTCTCTTTGTCTTAATCAGATCAGAAGGATCCCAAAGACATTTTCGCTCATGGCATACAATGAAGGGAGTAGAGGTTCCAATCTTAGGAGTTTCAAAAGATCAAGAGAGGAAACCATGTGTTCTTTGCCCATTGAAATCTGGGACAGTCTTATCTAGCAGAGATACCACTTTTGAATGTGAACTTGATGGGACTAATACTATATAAGAGTAGGTCTCCCCCCAGAGACCAAAGTGTTGTATGGAAGAGTATGCCCCAAGGTATTAAATGAAATGTTTGTTTTGACTATGCCTTTAAAGGCATTTCCTTTTGTAAAAACTAATTGATGGTAAGTGGTTAAATGGAATTGGGCTGCTAGTTATGGTCCCTTAAAATGGGGGAATGTAGACAATTCAGGTAGTAAAGAAAAAACCACTCCAAACCCCTCAGAGTACTCTGAAATCCTAAGGGAAGACAGAACATTACTTGACCTTAAGAAAGTACACTAGAACATCCCTATTTCATGTGCTCACAATTCTTCCCCAAACAGCTCCTTAGAGGCTTTCCCAGATGATCTGAGCAAGCAACAGACCCCCATTACGATGGATATGTGTCATTCAGAGCAGCAAATTCAGAGATCATTTATCAGGCTGTAGGTCTTTGAGCCCCAAACCTGGCTTTACCCTTTACCATTCAGGTTTGTAAACGGTCAAGGGTTATATAAATAGGGGTTATTTACCACTATCATATGCTGTCGTGGCTCAAGTAATAATAACAATTATAACAGTAGAATGATAATCTCAAAGGCTCTGAGGTTCCTTCATCTCCCATGTAACACATTTTGTACACACACATACATAGGTATATAAAAATTATATAGAGTCTGCCAAGCCATGTCTAGTCTTCTTATCATTATCCATGATCTTCCAGTATGTGTAGAGCATTAGGCACACCATCTGTACAAGAAGAAGGAAGGGTAAGTTTGGAAGCTGATAAAAACATACAGAGGGTAAATCACATGACACACAACGTCCTACACCTAATTAACATTTATTGATCGATTTGTTGATTGGCCATCTAAATCATAGTTTGAGACACTTTTTGAGATCTGAGTTCTAATGGTCCCATAAAACACCATGTCTTGAGTCTTATTTATTGTGCAGTCTTACTTATTAGCCCTTCGCTCTTTCCACCTCCTCATAGGAGATTTATATCTTAATTTGGTCCAGAGCCATAGGTAATGAAATAAAAGATCTAAAGGGACTTTCCTTTGAATAGTAATTCAGATTCAGATAGCAATATCTGCTCTATGAGATCTCTCCTTCATTGTCTCTCTGTGTCTTGGTTCTTTTCTCTGTCTCTCTTTGCCTCTGTGTCCATCTCTGGCTCTACTCTCTCTCTCTCTGGCTCCTCTCTCTCTCTCTCTCTTTCTCTCTTTCTCTCTCTCTCTCTCTCTCTCTCTCTCTCTCTCTGTGGTCTGTGTGTGTGTGTGTGTGTTTCTCTTTGTCTGTCAGGATTATTACTGAGTTTCTGGCCTATTACTGAGTATTTCACTCAGGGTCATTATAGCATGAGACTTTCCCACTCTTCCCCACAAAGCAGAAGGACATTTTTGCCCCTTTCTCCAAAATCTGAGAACCCAGGTTCTTTTTTACACATTTGACTCTTGGGATGACAGGCATCTGTGCCACTGCCTAACCAATCTAAGAGTTTCTACCTTTCCAAGTTGCCACAGAGAATCCAGCCGGGCCTGATGAACCCACCTTTTGCCTAATTGCACAGTCAGCATATTGTTCATTGAGGGCAAATGGTGGTTACTGAGTGTGGGTGGGGTGTAGTAACCTAGTGCCAAGATTTTCTGAAACCCCAAACAGCCAAAAAATAAAAATGACAAGCAACATAAAATGAAGTTGGCCTCAGTTCCCACCCCCATGGCACTGTAGACACCAAGTTAGAACAGAACCCCCTGGCAGATGCTGTTGGAGCTGCTGCTAACTGTGGGCTCTTTGGAGCAGAAAGCTTTAATTTTGGAGGGGATCATGAGAGCTTCTCTAGGTGAACCACAGAAACACACACTGAGATGAATAAAACAGACTAAAATTAGTGATGACATGTCTGTGGCTGAAGGCAATATATGTTACTGCCGAATGGGGAGATGTGAGGATAAAGGGGGAATTTTCATTTCTGCCTGCAGTTATATCTCTAAAAGACATGACCTGTGGTCTTCATGTGATCAGCTTCACATCCTCCTTCCATGGCCATAATGCTTCTTTTCTTTTCCATTTTTAGCATTGTGTGTTGGCATTTGTACTTGGACTGATGAGTAGGACCTCACATGGCACCTTCCAAGTATCAAGTGTATGGCAAATGTTTGTTGAAGGAGTCTTGCTGAATATACTGGGGAGCTTGATTTGGTGGGTGACTGATGGCAAACCTATAGTCATTATAACAAGCAGTGAGTTCTGGAATTCTGGGCATCACAGCTCTTGTATTAGATAGATGCCCGCAGAAATATAGAACATCCTATTCCTTACTTCTACTTGGGTAAATTAGCTAACTTGGTTATAGCACAATGTAACTGAAGCCAAAGTCACAGGGAAAATCTATTTTGTAGTTGATGACCCTCTCCAAGTCAGCCATGACACTAGTGTTTGCCCTGGGATACAAGGGTGAGCAGTCAAGAGGTGTGGATACCTCATCAAAATAATTCTCTCATTAGTGAGTTGGGTTCATAACCTTCATCGTCAAAGACCAACAAGCAGTTTGCCTAGTGAATGGAACAGAAGACTCAGAACCAGCAAGATATGGGTTTGAATTCTGTTCCAGACACTTATTAGTGGTTGAGTCACTTAAGCTCTCTGAACCTCAGTTTTCTTATCTGTGAAATGGGGACAATGATAACACTTACCTTGCAGGGTTGTTGTGCAGTTCAAATGAATAAATGAATTTAAGGTACCAAAAACATATCAGCTGTTATCATATCATATATAGTAACTGGCAACCCTTATGAAATGTGAGTTTTACCTAAGTGCTATCCTACTCTAGTGCTGGGCAGGAAAATGATACCCAGGAGTTCAGGGAATGGGAAGAATCTTTTGCCTCTTATTTCTCCTGTCTATTCTACCATTTATAGATCCCTCAGATTATTAGCAAACACATCCTTTCCATTATCCTAAGGGAGGTATTTGATTGATTAACATTTTGGCAGGAGATCAAGCAATAAGTATTTATTTTTTAATATTTTTTCTCTAGTTATGTGTCAAGAAAATTTTTAGCATTCATTTTTACAAGATTTTGAGTACCAAATTTTCTCCCTCTCTCCCCTCTCCTCTTCTGAAAATGGTGGGCACTTTGATATAGTTTGCACATGTGTTATCTCATGTAAAAGTATTTCCATCTTA
>CM053587.1:89715447-89805933 GCA_028646515.1 Pseudochirops corinnae | reverse complement strand
ATAAAAAAATTATTAAAAAAAAAAAGAATCTATCAATCCTTTATCTGGATATGGATAGCACTTTCCTTAGTGGGTCTTTTGTACTTGTCTTGGCTCATTATGTTGCTGAGATGAGCTGAGTCATTCATAGTTGATCATCACACAATGTTGCTGATATTGTGTACAATGTTTTCCTGGTTCTGCTCATATAAGTTTTGCATAAAACTTGCATCAGTTCATATAAATCTTTCCAGAATTTTCTGAAATCTACCTGTTTATCATTTCTTACTACACAACAGTATTCCATTACATTCATATTCCACTGCTTGTTCAGCCATTCCCCACTTGAAGGGTGTCCCCTCAGTTTCCAATAATTTGTAACCATGAAAAGGGCTGCTATAAATATTTTGTGTATATAGGCCCTGTCCCCTTTTTTATGATCTCTTTGGGATATAAACCTAGTAGCTTTGTAGATTAAAGAGTATGCAGTTTGGTTGCCCTTTAGGCATATCAACAGATATTTATTAAGCATTTATTCATGTCAGGCATTGTGCTAAGATTGAAAAGCAAAGTAATGAGCCTAAAATGATGATGAGATATGGGTAGAATTATGGTTTGAAATGAGACATGGAGAAAAGATGTAGATTTCAAGGGATTGTACCATCCCTATTCCCTAGCAGTAAGGATGATAGAATGTAGGGCCTTGGTATACTATGGGTCACCTAACTTAAGGTGTGAAGTGCCTACCCTACTCAAAGTAGCATCATCCAATCCAAAATTCCTCCATGCTTTCTGGGTGGGTTTGGAGACTGGAAACTGGAATAAAATCAGAGGATCTATTTGGGTGCCTCTCAATGCCACTTCTTCCAAATCCTCTTGACTTTCCTCACTTCACCTACCTTGGCTTCCATGACCCTGTGTCAGTGGTGTACTAGTAAATGTTTTAAACTAGTTCTCTTTCATTGAATACGATTTTATTTTCCTCCAATTCCATGTAAAAACAATTTTTAACATTAATTTTTTTTTAAATTTTGGGATCCTAATGTTCTCCCTCCATCCCTTCTTCCCCTAAGGCAATAAGCAATTTGACATAGTTTAATACATGTGCAATCATGCAAAACACATTTCAACAACTAACACTTTGAAAAAAAATGTACAAAAGAACCATTATTTAGGTCTAATATACTTTAACATTTCCCATCACTATAAATCTAGACCATCAACAGAACAACAAATTGAGCTCTATTTGTAAGCACTTGAGGATTTCCAAGGTGTTAATACCTACACTGAAAAATTTAACCCTCTGCTCTCCAGAACCCATGCTCCTCGCCCCAAAGGAAGCTCATAGAATAAAAAATGTATTAAATCACATAGTGGGCAGCTGGGTGGTACAGTGGGTAGAGCACTGGACTTGGAGTCAGGAAGACTCATCTTCTTGAGGTTGAACCTGGCTTCAGACACTAGTTCTATGAGTCATTTAAGTCATTTAATCCTGTTTGCCTCAGTTTCCTCATCTGTAAAATGAGCTAGAGAAGGAAATGGAAAATCACTTGATTATCTTTGCCAAGAAAACCTGAAATGGAATCACAAAGAGTAGAATATAAAGGAAAAACTACTGAACAACACCAAAACAACATTAACAAGCATAGTAATGACAGGATGAGGAGGCAGGATACTATGGTAGGCAGCATGGTACTGGGCTCAAAGCTTTCTTCCTATACTTACTCCCTGTATGACCTTTGTTAGAAATGGCAAAGAGACACATATAGACTTGATGTCAGGGAAAAGAAAACAAAAAACAAACACACAAAAATTCTCAGAAATTAGAGCTCTCCCAAAGTAGAATCAGCTAGAGGCAATGGACCTCATTGGAGAGCTCAAAGCAAAGACCAGATGACTACTCGTTTAGATATATTGTTGAAAGATTTCTTTCCAGCAAGGGTTGGACTAACTGGCCATGGAAGTCCATTCTAATTCTAATATTCTGTGAAGTCACTTAAACTCCCTGGGTCTCAATTTCCCCATCTATAAAATTAGATGGCAGAAGATTGCCTTTAAGGTTCTCTCTAGCTCTATCTCTATGAACCCGAACTTCTTGAAGGAAGGGACTCTCATGTTTTATCTCTGTGTCCCTTGCACCCATCAAACCTATCTTGACTTAATAAATGCTTCTTAAATGAATAAATGAATGAACTAATGAATGCATAAGAGGAATTTGGTTTTCAGTGCCTTGCCCATACTTCCATGCATGGTTCACTCAAAGGGCGTCAGATAGAAAAGGAAAGAGAAGATGTTGACCTGAAATTCTGCCTACTCCCTAAAGTCATAAATCACTGAGCAGAAGGACTAATGCAACTTTAATTGAAGCATTGCACACAGAGATGCCTATTAGCAGCTAGCTCTGGGGCAGCTGTAATTAAGGGACTATCAAATTTCTATTTCAGATCTCATTTTAAGAGATTTAAAATCTGTCTAACATAATCACCCTCAGGCTGGGGATTTGGAGTGGAAGGTCGCTGCCTAGAGAGATATTTTTTTAATCACATTTTTAAGAAAATCCATTTTGTTCCTTTTGGGGCAGAATGAAAGGCCTCTTTGGTGTTGCATAACTGAAAGCATTCTCCCACTCCTGCCCCCCAAAATAAAAGGGTGAGAAAACAAGATTGCAAGTGGTCTGGATACTTTGGGCATTTTCCAGAATTGAATGTGAAACTGCTGAGACTCCAATCTTGACATAGCATCATCTCTACAAGTTAACTTCCCGTACAGATTTTTATTCTGCATGTAGGAGCAAGTCTGTGTCCTACGTGCAGTTACTAGCATGAAATTTCTTTTTTTGGCAGCTTCCTGAATTCAATCCCCTTCTCCCTTCCCACTAGCCATCTCTTCCCATCTCCACCCTTTGAATGAAACCCACTCAGATGCTAAGGAGCATGAAGGAGATCATGCTAAATTAGCATTAATGGATTAGGATTCCCAAACCATAAAATTGGGGATTGGGGAAGCAAATGAAACCTAATCTTAGAAATCTCATGGTTGTTCTTGGGTTTTGCACAAGGCTTATACGTGTATGTCTCTCACAAGCCAAGTTCCCCCAGAGTGGTTTAGGAGCTAAATTTTTTTTCCTAATTTGAATTTCCCCAAGTTGACAGGATGAAGTCACATTTTAATATGACTTCAAAGTCCTCTTCTTGACACTAGGTATGACCTGAAGAAAGTCAGTAGACTGAAATCAGCCAGCCATCTGGGATTGGGAGGATGGAGGAGGGAACTCTGTCATCTTTGGTTCTGAAGCAATCATTGAAAAGTAATTTTTATTGATGTCTTGTTTTTACATCACCAAAATTTCTCCCAGTATCTCTCCCCTTCTCCCTTCCCACCTCACAGAATCATCCCATATATCAAATAATTTTAAAAAAAGAAAATCAACAAAACAAAAAATACATTGAAAAAATCTGAAAGTATGCTAAATATTCCACATCTGCGGACCTCTTACCTCTGTACAGGAGTGGGGTAAGAGTAGGGGTGTCTTCTCCTATCTATTCTTTGGAGTCATCTTTGTTCTTTGTAATTTTACTATGCACATTTTCTATTGTTTTATTGTTCTTTCCATTTACATTGTTGCAGTCACTTATACAGTTTTCTTGGTTCTGCTTATTTCACTCTGTATCATTCTTTAAGTCTTTCCATACTTCCCTGCATTCATAACATTTGTCCTTTCTTACAGCTAGTAATATTCCATGACATTCATGTAACACAATTTGTTTAGCTCCAGTTAATGAGCATCTCCTTTGTTTTAAGTTCTTTGCTATGGAAGTAGTCGTGTTAATGGTTAAGGAGTTTGGGGTTGTTTTATGTCTTGAGCACATGCTTCTTTCTTCCAAAGCTTTGAGACCTAGGCAGAAATTTTATTTTTCCAAGTGAAAGTGTGATATGGCAGAATAAACTTCTCATTTACTCTCTCCTTTAATTAAAAAGATTAATTCTTATTCTTGGCTAACTATAACACATATGGCCCTAGAGAATTGGGTTGTTCCTGGTTTTTAATCTGTATTTTGGAAGGCTGAGATTGAAGGAGTGTATATCAAGCCTTCTCACAAAGGTGTGAACAAAGTCAGCAAATTTACTGCAAGAGTGAAACTAACTCTGGAGGCTCCAACTTAGAGAATAAAGCCTCAAACTGGGGGACCCCAAGGGATGGATCCTGTCAGCAGAGGGATTTAACAGATTATAGGGTGCAACTCTAGAGTTGACCAACTAACTCAATTGAGCCCTTAAAGACCCTGGAATTTAACAAAAACACTGTCCAAGAAAACATCACCCTACTAAGAACGACTTCAGTAATTACTTAATTGCACCCTGCCAGCACTGGACCATTTCTGAATACAAGCAGCTATACTCAACAATGTATTTATATATTTCAACATGGTGCCATTCCAATGCCTGTATTTAGGGGCAGGAGGTCACAGTTGATAGAAAGCAGGCCTCAAAGGCAGAAAGACCTAGGTTCAAATCTTGCTTCTGACATAACTTTGCAAGGAGACCCTGGGAGTCACTTGTCCTCTGAGTGCCCCAGACCAGGGTTTCTTAAACTGGAATGTGACCCGATATGGGGTTGTGAAAAATTTGACAACAATAATAGTTTTCTGAATGTGCAATGACCCAAAATTAATTCAAAATCAATGCATAACGAATCTGAGGTCTTTCTAGCACTTGCCGAGTTGCATCACTCAATTTCACTGCAACCTTGGTTCTGAATACAAAGCATGAGCACTTTGCACTGCACATGCCCTGAACACCATGCAAAGCCAAGGAATGCTGGCTAAATTGAAAAAGGGGTCTCAAGTGGAAAAAGTTTAAGAAGCCCTGATCTAGGCAACTCTTTGAGACTGATACAGATTAGCAAGTTAGATCAGTGGAGATAGTTTCCTCACCAGAAGTCCCCTACACAAAGAAAATCATAGATCCTGAAGACAATCTTAAAAAAAAAAGGTTTTGTGCTGGTCAAGAAAACAGTGTAGAAGTTAAATTGGAATAGAGGCACAGAGAAGAAAAGGGCTCTAACCAGATTCATGGGGTCTGTAAGTGGCTAATTTAGGAACAAGAAGGCTTCTTAACCTTGTCCTTTCCCACAGTGGTGGTGGATAAAAGAGGAACGCAAAGGCCTTATGCTTTTAGAAGTCCTGATTTATGACCCGGCCTCATGGTGGGCATTGGTCCATCTTTGCTGAGATTGTGCTCTTGTCGTGAAAGGAGGGGATTGTGGTTATAACAAATAAAACTGTGGTATTTGTCCCATGCAAAGGTACCTCATTGGCGGCTAGGTGGTGCAGTGAATAGAGCACCCGCCCTGGAGTCAGGAGGACCTGAGTTCAAATAGGGCCTCAGACACTTAACTCTTACTAGCCATGTGACCTTGGGCAAGTCACTTAACCCCAATTGCCCCATCCTTCCCCCCTCCAAAAACAAAAACAAAACAAAGGTACCTCATTGTTTATTGATGAAGCCACCTCTAATGGCAGTGACTGGTAATTGCCCAGAAAAAAATACAACATTTATAAAACGAATTAGGATCCAGAGCTTCAGTCTGAAGCAACAGTGTGATGTAGTAGATGGAGAGCTGACTTCAGCAACAAGAAGACCGTCTTAAGTTCCATCTCTGACATCTACTTGCTGCATGACCTCACGCAGGTCACTTGATTTCCCATTGTCCCAAGCAACTTCCTAAGACTTTGAGTTATGGAAGAGGTACAGAGGTCTGTTTAAAAAAAAAAAGGTGGGTGACAGAGTTTACTTTCTTTGCTTTCTCCAAGCATATCTTTTGAAAACCTTTGAGTCTATGAGCACAGGTTTTGCTTGAACAGCCAGACTTATGGGTCATTTGAAGGGCTATGTGACAGGGAGAGCCAGACTCTTCTTCCTTTTATTCTACTCTCTGAAATGGCCCTAGGGGATGTTGGGCCAAAGTAAACAGTAATATTCCTGGGATCAGGGAGCAGGATGTCACTGTGGAAAGCCAGGCAGAGAGCCAGTTAGATAGACAGGATGAGGGGGGAACCACCACCCCCCTCCCCCCCCCCACCAAACAGCAACAGCTAATACATCGTAGCTCAGGACAGAAATGACCAGAAGTTTGGCTATGCATAAAATGACATACTGATATATGTACACGTACCTGCATGTTAAGGTTCTGGGGAGTCCCTGGCTTGGTTTCTCCTATCTCTAACTGGGCCCTTTTTATCATTCCATCTTTCTTCACGTACAAGGTATGATATAAAGTAATGATATTGATACATTAAAAGCAAACAAACCACAAATCAGGATATGTAAATAAATGTTGTTTTCTTCTAAGTTATCACCTGGGGAAGCTATGACCTTATCCAATGATATTGCCATTGCTCAAAGCATTTGGTGGGGAATTTCAGATCTCATTTAAAAGCAAGGACAGAAAATCAACCTCTTTATTTATAGTCACATCTTGCATTGTTTTATTTTTATGAAAACAACTGTTACCCAGCTCAACCTCCTATTTCAACTTTTTCAGATTTTTAAAAATATTTATTTTTCATTTTCAACATTCACTTTTTGAGTTTAAAATTTTCTCCCCCTCCTTCCCCTCTCCCCTCTCCAAGACAGCATGTAATCTGATAAAGACCATACATGTACAATAATAATCAATATATTTCCACATTAGTCATGCTGTAAAGAAGAATTAGAATCAAAGGAAAAAAACACAAGCAAACAAAAGGCAAAATAGTATGCTTTGATCTGCATCCAGACTCCATATCTCTTCTTCAGGTTGTGAATAGCATTTTCCATCATGAGTCTTTTGGAATTGTTTTAGATCATTGCATTGCTGAGAAGAGTCAAATCTATCAAAGTTGGTCATTGTACAATGTTGCTGTTACTATGTACAATGTTTTCCTGGTTCTTCTCACTTCACTCAGCATCAATTCATGCAAGTCTTTTCAGGTTTTTCTGAAGTCCACTTGCTCATCATTTCTTATGGAACAATAGTATTCCATTACATTCAAATACTATAACTTGTTCAGTCATTCCCCAATTGATGGGCATCCCCTCAAGTTCCAATTCTTGGCCACCACAGAAAGAATTGCTATTAATATTTTTGTACATGTGGATCCTTTCCCCATTTTTATTATCTCTTTGGGATATATCCCAGAAATAGTATTGCTGGATTGAAGGATATGTGTAGTTTTATAGCCCTTTGGGCATAGTTCCTAATTGCTTTCCAGAATGGTTGGATCAATTCACAACTTCACCAACAATGCATTAGTGCCCCAATTTTCCCACATCTCCAAAATTTATCATTTTCTTGTTTTGTCATGTTAACCAATCTGAAATGATAAATGTTGCAGAAGATGTGGGTACCTCAGAGTTGTTTTAATTTGTATTTCTCTAATCAATAGTGATTTGGAGCATTTTTATATGACTATAGATAGCTTTAATTTCTTCAACTGAAAACTGCCTGTTTATAGCCTTTGACCATTGATCAATTGGGGAATGAATTGTATTTCTTATCGATTTGACTCAGTTCTCTATATCTTTTGGAAATGAGGCATTTATCAGAGACAACGGCTATAAAAATTGTTTCCCAGGTTTCTGCTTCCCTTCTAATCTTGGTTGCATTGGATTTGTTTGTACAAAATCTCTTTAATTTAATGTAGGCAAAATTATCCATTTTGCATTTCTTAATGTTCTCTATCTCTTGTTTGGTCATAAATTCTTCTGTTCGCCATAGATCTGACAGGTAAGCTGTTCCTTGCTCTTCTAATTTGTTTATAATATCACATTTTATGTCTAAATTGTGTATCCATTTTGATTTTATCTTGGCATGTGGTATAAGATGTTGATTTATGCCTAGTTTCTGTCATACTACTTTGCAGTTTTCTCAGTAGTTTTTTGCCAAATAGTGAGTTCTTATCCTAGAAGCTGGAGTCTTTAGGTTTATCAAACAGTAGATTTCTATAGTCATTGACTACTGTGACTTGTGTACCTAACCTATTCCACTGATCCACTGCTCTATTTCTTAGCTGATACCAAGAAATTTTGATGATTGCTGCTTTATAATATAGTTTTAGATTTGGTATAGCTAGGCCACCTTTCCTTGCGTTTCTTTTCATTAATTTCCTTGATATTTTTCAGATGAATTTTGTTATTACTTTTTCTAATTCTATAAAGTAATTTTTGGTAGTCCATTTCATTTTTTAGACTCAGCTCTGAAGAATTTGGTTTCCCCAAATCAAATCCACCCCCAGCAAATGAAGATTTGCCATCATTTTGGACACTGGAGAAGAATGTGCTTTGGGTTCTGAAGGCCATAGGAAAGAGTACCTATTGAAATGCACTAGCAGCACCACCAAACCACCATGGCTTCCTGAAAGTACTAGTTCGGAAGAAAACACTCATTTGAATGGGTAAGTTCTGAGTTGGTTAAAAATCAGAGGCACTGATTTATACTATAGTTAGATGGGAATAATGGAGAGAGTACCAGTCAGAAAGACCCAAGTTCACTTCCTGTCTCATACTCTCATTAACTTTGTGACCCTAGGCAAGTCACTTAGCCTATCCTAGCTTCTCCCAGTCTCTCCCAGTCTTAGTTTTCTCACCTATAAAGTGAGAATAATAATAACACCTATCACCTCTCAGGGTAACATGAAATAAGGCTTTGTAAACCTTAAAGCACCATTGAAATAGTTATTATATGTAATATAGTATGATGTATTATTATCAGCATCACACGTGATACATGTGAATTTTGAGGAAGTAGAGAGATGCATCTATAATTTGAGTCTGAAAGCAGGTAGCATAGATATATGACATAAGAAAGAACACCTCTCTCCATCTGTAGGGCAAACATGGGGAAAAGTACATTGATTTAAGTACCTCATCCCTTGTCGCCTAGCTAGCAGCCTAGCCTAGTTCTTCTCTCCACCTTTTCTTCTTCATCCTCTCCTTTGTTGGGGGTGTGGTAATATTGGTTTGTCCTGCCTCTGCTAGTGGTAAGGAGAATGAAGTAGAGTTAAGAGAGCAGAGAGGAGAAGGAAGCAGCCACTATAGTAGCTACTATGCTCTGATGTGTGAATGGTGGGCTGCTGACAGCAGTGAGTCATGGGTCGTTGGCATTCCACAGTCATTCAAAGGATCATTTGGGCCAACTGGTTAAGGCATCCCCCCAGCCACCCTTCATCATGAATTCTGAAATGCAATTACGTGGTTTTTTGCAGTAGAATTCTAAGTATTCTATTTAGAAATCCTCTTAACACAGCATAGGAAAAAGCCAGCAATGCTGGACCCAGGGCAAAATGTACAAATCAGCATTGCCACTGACCCCAGGGGCAGGAGGAAATAGTACAATATGGGAGGACCTCAAGGCTAGAGGGAGGGCTGCTTAATTTCCCAGGACTCTCAGCAAAATTTCCACCCATCTGACCATAGGTCAGGAACCTTCATCCATTCCCAAGTTAACTCCATTGTTTTCTGATACTTCAGTCTTAACACCTGTCGGTCTCTGTTCCCAAGGGAGAGAATGAGAACTGGTATTTCTGCTTCACAAAGAAAATATTTACAAATGGATCAGTCCCTGAACACCTTCCATCCTGTGGGGCAAGAGGCTTGCTTTTGTGCAGATGAAGTTGGAAAGTGCCTTGGAATGAATTGTGGGAATATTCCAAGTGGGGACAATGTTGCTTTACAGGGATCCTATCCCAGAAAATCTGTTAGGAAAGCAGTGGCAGCAAGGAATACATTAATCTCTACTTTCTCCAAATGTTTTGTATTTACTGTTTCCAGTAAAAATTTTCATATTTTCCTAATTCTCTAATTATATTGTACAATTTAGTACCTTATTATATATCATCTATTGTCTTCCATTGTTTTATCTTATATTTATACACTCATTTTGGATAGGAACTGCCTTTAGAATTTTCTTGTAGCCTTCAATTGTATGGTTACTAGGGACATAGGAGGTATTTAATGAATGCTTATTGAACACTGATTGATAAATGGAAAAAAAGAAAAGTTTCACCACTCCCCCTCCCAAACTCCAACCTCAAGTCAAGTTTAGCTGAAAAGGAACTTACATCCACATTCCTAAAGAAGATTTTTAGATATGGATTGTTTTTTGCCCTCGTTGTATACATTTGAAGATGGGAAAACTCTTATTTTAGAATGCATTTGTTTTAGGGACCTGCTAACAGCACTCTGGTAGGCCATTCTGAGTGTGCTAGTAAATGTTTAACAACCAGATCTGGCGGGTGGGGGGGGGTGTAGGGAAGTTACATAGCACACGCTATGCAATTTTTTTTAAATTTGCATTATTAACATTTTTTCCCATCACTTTCTTTAGTCTAGACAAACCACAAAGCAATAAATCAAGCTCTGATTTGTGGTGTTTGCCCATTTCCAAGTTATAAATGCTGACTGAACATTTAACAATCTTTCTTGAGCTGGTTTGAGTTGGCCCCAGAACACTTAGACCTGAATCTTTACAAAGAACTATTAATTTCTGTATTGTTCAAGAGCTGTACAACAAGGGCTTGCTGAGAGTCTTTCATATAAAGCCCTGGGAAGAAAGTAAAAAACATGATGTCTGAGCCTCCTTAAATCACCAGAGAGTTATATAGAATTGGGAATGTTCATATACAAACCAAGAAGCACTTTAGTTGATTTTCTGGGTACAGCAAATATTTACCAGGGGAGAGAGTGCAAAGGAGGTAAAAATGGACGCATAAAATATATATTTACACTTCTTTGTTCCTTAGGAGTTGTGAAGAACAATCAAATTTTATAGAATTATAAAATGGTTAGCCATTGGCTGACTGAAAGGTCAGCAGCACTACTGGTAGCCTTTAAAAAGAAGGCATATCAACCCGAGTTAGTCATGATGGTGATCTGTTAGTCAAGAGAAGGTCATCATCTGTGGCAATTGAGAAGAGTATGTTATAAAGGAAGAAATCAAATCTTGAGGGGCAATTCTCCTCTGCATTTTAGCTTCCCTGTCTAACAAAGTGAAGTGGGAAAGAGAAGGGATTTTCTTTCTTACCCCTCTCCCTCATTGTCAATGGCATAATGTCCTGGAGCAACTCATGCCATAGGAGATGCTGCAGCCAGCAGAAATTAGTCCCAGAGAGACCCTTTGTGGAGTTAAGTTCAGTTATGGAGAGATGCAACCCCAGGGAACCCAGTTGAGCAAGCTGCCTAGGAAAGAAATTGTGTTTAAGGGAACACACTAATAGGGGCTTTTGAGCTATATAATATTAGGAGAATGGATCCACAGAGTACTATGATCCTGAAGTAGTAATCCCTCCTGGGGACCCAACCTGTGAATGAGTGAGTGAGTGAGTGAGTGTGTGTGTGTGTGTGTGTGTGTGTGTGTGTGTGTGTGTGTGTGTGTGTATCGCCTAGAGAAGGTGATACATGTATAAGAATGGTAGATGCTGTCGTGATGAATCAAATACAAAATCATGCAAATGCTTTATTAAATTCATGGTAGCCTGGTGTCACTGTGTATTTTTTCAAATTAAGATATTAATATTACAACTATTCTCAAGTAGGATTCTGCAAAATCTTTTAACGTTAAAATAAGGCTTTTGTACTCAACCAGGTTGCTTCGAGTGATGGGGAGCCATAGGTTTATGAGAAGGTGGTTAGTATCAGATACCGCTTTCCAGCTATGCTGCTTGTTAAGAGGGAATAGGATCCAGGACGAGTACATTTTGATCATCGGAAAGCATGGAGACAAAGGTCTGAATGAGAAGCTAAACATAGGTGTGATCACTGTAAGAGGACCATGGGAAGTGAATGGGAAGAAGTGTCAAAATGGTTCCAAATCAAACCTGTTTATAGCCCCTAGCAAGCTCCGTTTTAATAGTTCATACTAATTTCTCATCATCCTTGAAGACACATATGGTTTCTATTGGGATGGTACCCAGGATTTGCACAATGGGACCGTTGTCCTAGAGCCTGTGCTTAGAGAGGGGATGGCACAGGCAAGCTAGCTTTAAGCATGAACGGAGATAGGGAACATCTGGTGACTTAAATAGAATGAGCATCCATACTGTAAAATCAATCACTGTAAAATACAGTGAAACTCTTGTAGTTCATTTATTGCTCCCTTAGACAGATGAGTGTCTTTTAGTGATGACTTCTTCACATAATCCTGTGTTCCTGTCAGGGAAGGTCATATACTCTCTCTGGTCCTCAGTTTCCACATCTGTAAAATGAAGGAGCTAGATGAAATTATCCTCAAAATTATTTTCATTATAATATTAATATACTTTAATTTATACTCTAATAATAAATAATATAATAGTTAATTTAATTAATTTCTAATATAAAATTTAATTTATAATGATATAAAATGTAATAATTTATCATTATAAACAATATATTTAATTTTAATTTCTATAATTATTATAAAAATAATGTTATAGTAATATGATACATGTAAATATCAATGTAACCCACATAATCAAAAACACTTTGGGAATCCTCAATAATTTTTAAGAGAGTAAAGAGATCCTGAGACCAAAAGGTTCAAGAACAGCTGCTGTTGCTCATCACTCCATCTCCTGATTCTTTGCCTTACCAGCGACCTCCACCTGGGCCTAGAATGTGCTCTCTCCCTGATTAGGCCTCTTGGCTTTTCTGACTTCCTCAAGATTCAGCTCAGATGATATCTTCACTAGGCAGTCTTTCCTGGTCCCACCAGCTGCCAGTGCTTTTCCTTCTCAGATTACCTTTCATCTTCTCTGGCTATAGCTTGCTTTACCCATTTATTTACCTCTTGTCTAGCCCACAGAAGGTAGGTTCCTTGAATTCTGGGACTGTTTTTGCCTTTCCTTCTCTCCCTAGGTTATGAACTTAATAAATACTTGTTGATGGACTGACTAATTGACTTCAAGGTGAACTCAGGGTCACAATGACCATCGCAGGAATATAAAGAAGTTGTCAGAAAGCTTTTAATAAAAGACTCAGATTGGAATGGCCTTGACCCTTGAGTAGCATTTTTATTAGTATGATGAAGGAAATCTAAATGACAGGAATAATAGGAATCAGTGGGAGTTGGATCAGAGGATCTGAAGAAGTGAAAGTAAATCTGTTTAGTGGTATGTGATTCAACCAGTTGATAAATGTCAAAGTGACCACTTTGAAGGTGAATTGTTTCCATCTCCTCTTAAATGATCTCTCTGGTCAGGGTTAACGTGGGGGTAGTACCGAACTCATTGAAATTACCAGAGACCAGGACTAGGACTCAGACATGAAAATTACTGGGAACCAGATGTCTGTCTACTCAATATAAGAAAGAATTCAATAATTTCATTCAACAAGTTTATTAAGTCTACTATTTGCCAGGTACAATGCTAAGCTTGGGACTATATAGACCAAAAAAAAAAAAATCCTTGCCCTCAAGAAGCTTAGCATAGTGCCTAGCACATAGTAGGTGTGACTTACCGACTTGAGCATGTGTATGGAGGTAGACAGGAACAATGGGTACACAAAGAAACACGTGCACAATAAATGTAGTAGAATTGAGGTGAGCAGCATTAACAGCTGGGATGGGGGGGGAGGTGACACAGCAATGAGCCTTGGAGGAAGCTAGCTTGCTAGCTATCTAGACTTATGCAAAAATGAAATAGACTTCCTCATTCAATAGTGAATTCCTCTTCATCTGAAGTATTCAAGAAGACTCTGGATGACAACTTCTTAAGGCAGCTGTGAAGGCTGGATGACCACTTGTCATTTAAGACATGGCTTGTCCAGGCATGGGTTGAACTAGCTCACCTCTGAAATATTATCTACCTTTAAGATTATTTGATTTCTTGCCTAAGGACATCTTGATTTGTTATACAATTTTAATTAACATTATGTTGCTTCCAGATCCATAATATCTAAGACAGTTTGAAAGGAGGAATTGTTTTATTTGTACAAAATAATTTTATATATATATATGTGTGTGTGTATCCATCTACATACAAATATGTGTATATGTATATGTGTATGTATCACGTGTGTGTATGTACACCTATTTGTTTCTAAAGATGACCATCTCTAGGAAGAGGGTAGGGATGGAAGAAAAAAAAAAAGAAATTTACATGATAACTTTATTATATATTTAAATAGCATAGTAGATTTGCATTTTCATTTGAATCATCTTTTTATTTTACTGTTATGGAAATGCTTGTTTTATTCCATAAATTAAAAATAATAATGTTTTTTAAAAAAGAGAAAAAAAAATAAAGGAGAAATTGGTTATGAATGACTGGATATATGAAAAAGGCAAAAATACCTGTGTAGTTTCACCAGGCTGCATTTCCTTAGTATGAGGATTCTTAACATGGTGGCCACAAACTTGCTATTTTTGATTAAAAAATTTTGAAAACTGTTTTTCAATTTAATAATACTATGTGTTTTATTTCAAGCATTCAAAAACAATGTGAGGAAGGGGTCCAGAGTCTTCATGAGACTACCAAAGAGACCCATAATGGCCAAAAGGTTAAAAACCTGTGCCATACTCGGGGGAGGGCCCCACAGCATCCCAAGGCCTTCAGGAGGAACATCTATTTATCCTGAGCTGCCTCACCTCAGATGTCTGGGTTAACATATTTTGCCCATATGTGATTTGAATCCCTTCTATCTTTACAAGAGTCCGTACTCCTGGATCTGCTCATAACTCCTTGTTTACTTTTCCTTATTCTTATTCATTCTGACTCACCTGAATGTTCTTTGTAGGAGAAACTTGGTTTTGCTCCATGTGGCTTGGCTGAAACGCCCCCTTCAGCTTTCCTTGTTTGCTCTTCTTGGCAGAGCAGAAAGGAAACAGTAAAGAGTGTTCATGGCAATGGCGTGTGTGTAGGTGTCCAGTACGTGACTACCCTTTTCCAATCAGGAGGTTTCTCTGGCAAGCAGCCTGACTCTGCCTAACTCTCTCTGACCCCCATGGCTGGTATAAAAAGTAATTTGCATTAAGTTACTCAAGATTATCTATTAACCACCCTGGAAGGCTCCTACCTCTTTCTGTACCTGATTCCTGGCAGGGCCATATCTTTTTTCCAGAACACATGTTTTTAAATACTTTTAAATAGAATAGTTTTGAAACAGTGGTTTCCTCAAAGACCCCCAAAACATAGCCATTCTGTAGAAGTCAAAGAATTTCATGACTAGGGTTAGCACTTCGGTCCATCAAAACCTAGGGGCTTGCCCCACTTGCTTTTGTATTAATAATAACATCTACTGATCACAATGTTCTAATAACTAGACCCCCTCGTCTTACTCATCAAAACCTGCTAAGTCATGTTGTACATATCGGTGTCATTTGGACAACCACAGAAATAATGCTGTATCGTATTTAGATAACAGTTTTACTTCCAACATGCTTGTGTATATGTTAGAGTATAATGGAGAGAAAGTCAATGGAATCCTCCTGACCAGCTTGAGCTAGAGAGTATTCTCTGTGCAGAAACGGTGCTGGGACCTTTCCAGTTCTGCAGGTGCCATTTTAGGAACGAGGCCCCTTCTGGTAATATATTTGTCTTGTCCCTTTCTTACGGGTCATGTATACTGGCCCAATGCTGAAAGACTTGGCACTTTGTAATGAGACCAAAATCCCTTGGGCCCCACGGGGAGGAACCACAGCATGGGGATGGAGCTGTACTCTAGAGGATGGAGAATTAAAGCAGAGTCACTCACTCAGGAGACCTTCAAAGGAATAATGACCACTGGTGTTCTTTCTGTCCTTCTCCAGAAGCTGTAGAATGAAGCCCTGCAACCCCAGCTCAATCTCTCTCTCTCTCTCTCTCTCTCTCTCTCTCTCTCTCTCTCTCTCTCTCTCTCTCCCTCCCTCTGTTGTCTCTCTCTGTGCCTCTTTGTGTCTCCCTCCCTCTCTCTCCCTACTCCCCCTCTCTCCTCTTCCTTTCTCTTTTTCTCCCTCCCTTCCTCTACACCTCTCTTCCTCCTCCCTCTTCCACTCTCTCCCACACTCTCTCTCCTTCTCCCTCTTTCTTTCCCTTCTTCCCCTCTCTGTGTCTTTCCCTCCCTTCCCCTCCTCTCTCTTCCCTCTCTCCTCGTCGGGAGGAGAGGGTACTTCCTTCTTCCCATCCCACCTATAGTGACCTTTCACATATGACTGTGGTCCCTGCATATCCTTGAAGAGCCTGAGCCTGGGTTGCCTTTTCTGTTTGTGTTTCTTTCCTTCTTCTCTCAGGAACTTGGTAGCCTTGTTAACCTACAATTGAGGAAAACTAGACAAGAGCCATACCAAAACTTTATTGAGATTTCCCTGGGATTTTACACTGAGATGTGAGCAGAGAACCAAAGAGGAAAAAATGAGCCTTTCCGGAGTCAGGCCCCAGAATCAGCTCCTGGTCCATGGGAGCCACTGTGGCACAGGGAGGGCAGAAGAGGCCATTCAGGGAATTCTCTATTTCTTTTGTTGTTGTTGATCAGTTGTGTCTGATTCTTCCTCACCCCATTTGGAGTTTTCTTGGCAGAGATACAGGAGTGGTTTGCCATTTCCTTTTCCAGCTCATTTTACAAATGAGGAAACTGAAGGAAACAGGGCTAAGTGACTTGCCCAGGATCACACAACTAGTAAGTGTCTGCGGCCAGATTTGAATTCCAGAAGATGAGTCTTCTTGACTCCAGGCCAGGCTTCTATCCACCATGCCACCTAGCTACCTGATAGACATGTGGGCAACTGCAAATCTTAAGAACACTATTGAAAATGAACCCTGACTTTTATTCTTCAAGCTCTTCATGAAGAATATGCTGTTGTCGTTTTTTAAGCGAAGCCAACCTAAGGTGTCACAAGGGCCATTTTTGTCTTTTCTCTTCCCCTTCGATGCTGGAGACCCCAGGAACAGTGCAAAGACAATGCAGAGACCTTCACAATGGAGTATGTGCTCATTGCCTGTTGACCGAGGTCCGGGTCAGCTTGAGGGCAAACCTCTTCACCGCCATTCCCTGCCTTCTGAGTGGCAGAGGAAACTTTGCAGTGAAATTCTAGAAGGTCAGAAGCAATGCAGAGAATGAAATATTTCAGAGAATGAAATATAGGAGATTCTTTAGTATTTGACACATGAATTTTCTTCTCAAATGATTTTGAAGCCTGTCACTAATTCTCTCTTTTCTATCAGTAAATGGTAACCTCATAGGGATGGCATTTTTTCCTTACTGGAAGAGAATGGCCAAGGTCACATTCCAGTGCAGAATGCTTGTCTTCCAAAGCATACCATTCTTGGAGAGAGAGATAAATAATGAGTTAATGTTTGAAGACAAGACTAATTTGGTCAACAGCAAGCAACCTACCACACTACTTACAGTTGGCCTAGCTTTGTTTGTCATGGTTATATGCCTATAGGATACACATTTATTTTGTGACATGCACAGTGATTTATTTAACCTACGAAAACTCCATCTGCTCGACAATGCAGAACTGTGAGAAATGGTAGATAAGGAAAGAATAGGAAGACCATAACCCGGGGGCTCATCTAGTTGTTCCAGTAAAATATAAACTCCAGAATCATAAATTCAAGTCAGAGGGGAGATCAAAGGACATCTTATTCCACTTTGCCGCCACCCCCATGTAGGAATTTTGTCTACACATCTCTGACAGATGTATATCCAGCCTCTCCTTGAATATATCTAACAAGAGGGAGTCTTGTTACCCCTTAAGTCAGACTGTTATGCTATCAGGTAGTTCTAATTATAACTGTAATACAACCAAACCACATTACACAAGGAAACTCTATCTTATACAAAACCCAAATCTATCTCTTTTAGTCCTATTTTTGCCCTCTGGCAAAATACAAAATAAGTCTTCTCCCTCTTGCACATGACAACACTTTAAATATTTGAAGACAGCTATCATTTCTCCTCCCTCCCCCCAAGCCTTCTTTCCTTCAGGGTAAAGTGTCCTTGTAAAAATATTGAATTCTATTTTGGGGGCTGTCAGAAAAGAGGTCTTTAGGCACTTTGTGACTGAGTACAAAATCAGATAAGAGGGAGGAAAAGAGGCTCTTATATGTTTTTCTTTTTTTTTTTTTTAACGCATCTGAATGCCCAAAACATGATAATCTTTTGACATCTGTTCAGAGACATCTTAATATGTTGTTCTTAAAATCAGAATTCAGGATGAGAAAGTTTTCAAATTGCTTTACTTAGGCAAAAACAGTTGCATGATACTATAAATATTTTTTCTCTGAGAAATCATTTCCCTCCTACTCCTCTCCTGAAAATGGGCTATGTACCTGGATTCCAGAAAATTTTAAAATCAGTGTTATTTGGAAGATCATAACTTTGCCAAATTTCAGAATTAGAAGGGACCTGTATTCAACTATTCTATTCTAGCCCACACCTGAACAGAAATGTCTTCTACAGCACTATAACAAATGGTAATTATTTACAAGTTCAGTCTCCTCTTGAAGATCTTCAGTAATAGGAACTCTCTAATTTTGGGGGGAAAATAGGGTTTTTTGGTTTATTTGTTTTTAACATAAGGCCTAAATCTGCCTCTCTGAAAATCTACCCATTGCAAAGCCAAACAAAGCAAGTCTAATTCTTCTTTACAATCTTTCAAATACTTGGGTATTTTCAACTGAATGTCCTGTAGGCATCAGATACTCAGTACATCCAAAGCACAACTCATCATCTTTCCCCCAAAAAATCCCACCCCTTTCTGAATCTCTCTTTCACCATCAAGGACATTATCATCATTCTCATCCCATAACCTCAGTGTCATTCTTGACTATACACTTTCGCTCTCGCCACATATCCCTATCAGTCACCAAATCTTGTTTCTATTTCCACAACATCTCTCCTCTACCTTCCCTTTACTTGACTCACATAGCTAGTAATCTAGGCCTCCTTCACTTGCCTGGACTATTACAATAACCTCCTATGTAGTGTAGTTTTGGAGGATCTGATCATTCAACCATTTCCAAATCTCTCACTGTAAATCATCTAGCCCTTATCTCTCTGTTTGTCCACAGACAAATTTAATATTGTGAAATACCTTCTAAATTCAGGTCCATTATGCCTGTGATCTTTGCATGATCATCCCATCTTACCTACCATGTCAAAAAAGGAAATGAGTTCTATATATCACGAACTCTTCTTGATGAACCTATGCTTACTCTTAGAGGTTACTACTTTGTTTCTAAATTCTCACTAACCATATATTTAATTCTGTATTTTCCCCAGAAATAAAAGACAATCTTATTGATCTGTAATTTATAGAATCTACTTTTTTCCCCTTTAAAAATTTTAGGAAAACATTGCATGGCTCCAAACTTATACTATTTCTCCTGTTTTCTCTGATTTTTCAAAGATCAAAAGTAGTGGATAAGCAATTCCTTTCACAATTCTTTTTTGATACTCTGGGATCGACTGTGACTTGAGATCTTTGAGAGTAGCTTGGTCCTTTATCACTGCCTCCTTATTTTCCTTCGTTTTTAATTCTCTATTAACCATTTTTGTTCTATACTTCCTAGTCTGAAAACCATTTGGTTGATAAAACAGAAACAAAATAGCTGAGTATTCTTCCTCCTATCTACCTGCAAGCAGCCATTCTATCTCCTTTTGTTTTTTATCATCCTCTTGTTTCCAACATATCTTCAAAAGCCTTTTTTCTTGTTTATCCCATTCACCGTTAGCCTAAGGTTCTTCTGAGCTACTGTGCTCCTGCCACCATGATTAAAGATCTAAGCAACCCTTTTGTACATGTTCCTCCTTAGGTGCCCTTGCATCTATCTTTTGGCTACTCCCTTTAAAAAATCTTGGTTAGCTAATGAATTGCCTATGTATACACATTTCATTTTTGATAACTCCTTTTATTCCTCTTTGGAGTCATTTACACTTGTGTCATAAGAATTTTGTTCTTAAGAGTTATCCCATCCCTCGGGAGTCAACTTTTAAGACATGGGATCTTAATCTTCCTAAGCAGGCTTTAAAATTCACTCTCCCCAAAATCTAATGTGTGTGTCAGATGGTGCCCAATTTTTTCCCATATTTATCACAAATTCTACCAAGCTTCCCTTCATTTCTTATTTAATAACCTTTGTTATATTAGGAGCCAGAATGTAGTCCAGAATGTTGTTGTTGTTGTTCAGTCATTGTTCAGTCTGACTCTTCACAACCCCATTTGTAGATTTCTTGGCAAAGGCACTGGAGTGGTTTTAATATTTCCTTCTCTGGCTTATTTTACAAATGAGGAAACTGAGGCAAACAGGATTAAGTAACTAGACCAGGGTCACATAACTAGTAAATGTATGAGACCAGATTTGAACTCAGAAAGATGAGTCTTTTTGACTCTAGTTGGGCTTAGCACTCTGTCCACTGTGCCACCTAGTTGCCCATAGTTCAGAATAGCAGTTCCCTTTCTTGCTTCCTCTAGCTCTGGAAGATTAAAATTATCATTATACCTAACCAAGAATTTGTTTAGTTGCTTCATCTTTAACAGGGAGATATTTCCAAGAAATAAATAGGTACTTAAGGTTCCCTATTCTTTACTCTTGTCTCTCTATTATTTTTCTGTTATGTGTTCCAAACTCATCATGCATTATCTCTGTCTGACCATTTAGTCTAATAGAGAGGTGTCAAACACATGCCATGTAGCCCAAAGCACATTAATGTATTTGGTAAATATTTAGCAAAATACATCAAAATAAAATAAAACATAGACAATATTGCCAAGATACCCAATTTAGAGTGTATGTCATTCCTTCCCAAAGCCAGCTTCAACGAGAGTAAGGTTGACTCATTCCCTTTTGCCTTCCTGTTCTTCCCCTCCATTGTAACAGTTCCCCTGCTTTTACACCACCATCTTGACTCTGCCCCTCCTAACTTCTACACTCACTCTTTAACCTTATCACTTCCCACAGGTTTGATTATCATCTCTATGCTGATGACTCATATATCTATATATTAGACCCCACTCTCTTTCTTGAAATAGAATCCCATATCACTGATCGACTATTGGACATTTCAGACTAGAAGATGTCTTGAAGACATCTCAAATTCAATATAACCAAAACTAAACTTATACTTTTCCCTTCAAATCTACCCCTCTTCCAAATTTTCCAACAAATTTTTTGCTGAAAGCACAACAATTTTTCTAGTGTCCCAGATTAAAAACTTTAATGTATCCTCAACTCCTTGTCATACCACCCACAAGTTACTAAATCTTATTCATTCTTCTTCCATAACATCTTTCACATCTGCCTCTTTTCTTTACTCATACAACTACCACCTTAGTTCAGGTCCCCATCAGCTCTCACCTAGATTATGGCGGCAGCCTCCTGACTGGCCTGCTTGCCCTGAGTCTCTCCTCACTTCAGCTCATCTTACATATTAGGGCCAAAGTGAATTTCCTTAATCACAGATCTGACCATGTCATTCCTTTACTCAATAAATTCCAAAGGCTTCCTACTGCCTCTAGGATAACATGTAAACTTTTCTGTTTAGCTTTTAAAATCCTTCGTAACCTGACCCCAATCTATTTTTCCAGAAGTCTTGTTGTACATCACTACCCCTTCTTCACTCTGTGATCCAAGGCAAACTGACATCTTAGTTCCTCAGTTACATCTCTCAAACTCTCTTATCTTCCACGCCTGGAATTCACTTCATCTTTCCCTTTGTCTCCAAGCATCTTCCTCTCCCTTCAGGACTCAACTTACATACCTCCTACATGAAGCATTTCCTGATCCCCATCCTTCCAAACTATCTTGCCTTTAACTACTTCATGTTTATTTGTATTTATTTTCTTTATATTTGTTCTCTATATAGTAACATATGACCTTATTGTCTCTCCCATTAGAATGTTAAGTTTCTTGCAACTTGTTTTATGTTTGTACTTGCATCTCCAGAGTACCTAGCACTGTCTGGCACATAGTAGATGCTTAACAAGTCCTTGTTCCTTGATGTACAAACGTTAGCAATCCACCAACCCTTGTATCTATTTTGTCCATTTTGAACAAAGTATATTTTCCCCTAGCCACATTTCATTTATAAATCATAAGTCCCATCCCATCAAGTTCCCACAGTTCCTAAAAGTTGGATTTCCTCCTTGCATTAAGGTCTTCACTATAGTTCAATTAAATTCAACAAGAATTTGTTAATCCCCTGTGTTTGCAGGTTGTTGTGATCCACACTGAGACTAAAAAGGGTATAGATAATGGAAGAATTGACAAATGACTTCATACCTTTCTGAGCCCTGGTTTCCTCACCTACAAAGTGCTGGGGTTGAACCAGAAGATCTCTGGGTCTCAGACCCATGCCACCCATGATCTGTACCCTTCTGAACCTTATAGCCTTATAGCCACAAAAAACTAAACATGTTAAGTGTATAATGGAGATGCAAACAAATGGCCATGTGAAGACCAAGAGGAGAAATTGAAGGCATCAAAGGAGGATGGAGGAAGGGGCATTTCAAATGGTATATATACCTCCTGGGTCAGACCTTTCTCAGTCTTGCAAATGATTTTCAAAAGTCTTTTAGGGAATCAAAATTCCCTTTCTCATGTTGAAGGTCATGCCCAATTCCCACCCTCTCCTAGTCAGTTCCCTGGTCCTCCACTTTTCATCCTTGAATTAGGCTAAGAGGATAAAATATCACCCATTTTGACAAGATGATATAGCAAACATATTAATTACTTACAAAGTACAAGACCTAATGCTGGTGCTGGAGTTAAAAAGCCAAAAACCAAAGTGGCCCCTGCCCTCAGGGAGCTTATACCAGATGACAATGATCCTCAGCATTGAATCAATGTCCTAGATGACAGGGGGGAAGAAGCAACATTAAAGGGGAAGAAAAAGAATTTTGGATCCACTTACAAGCTCACTGCGTTCACTCCTAGATGTCTGTTGATATTTACAACCCAGAAATCAATAAATATTACAAATCAGAGTTTGATTTTTTGTTTTGCTGGTTGTTCATATTTAAGAAAGTGATGAAGAAAATGTTAATAATTTTAAAATGTGTCATGTACATTCTTCCCCTTCCCCACCAAGATCTGATTATCAAATATTACCAGAACACCACTGACTAAAGGTCACTTAAAACTATGTCATTCAGATGTAGCCTCAGTTAGGGCTCTCTCTTCATTACTAATGTCCATGAATGGAGAGATACTTGGACCCAGAACCATTTACAGGACTGGAAAATCTTTGAGGAAGCACATCCACTTCCACTTAGTGGCCGTTCCCATCCATTCTGTCCACATTCCCATAAATCAGGGCAAATCCAGGCCACCACTCAGGACTAAACACTCTCATTAACCAGGAAAGTATGAAAAACAAGACTAGAGTATGAATATAAACACCATTTCTACTGTCTAGAAGCTTCAGATTGTTAACCATACCTGAATATAAATTGAGACAGTAATATAAAAGGCACTTAGATCTTGGTCAGACATTGAAGACACCAAGGTCACCCACTGCATCCTGGGCCATTGCCAGTCATCTTGACTCTTGTCCTGCCACTGGACTTTGATGACTCTGGACAAGAGAGTGAGGTTGATGACTCTGTGCAACTCTGCCTTAAATCCAATCCATGTGCAAGTCAAGACATCACCCCTGATGTCATTGATCCTCTTCAGAAACAAAGGACAAACAACACCCATATAGAGGGAATATCTGGTATCTTCTGTATCTATAAAGTCAGTGTTGTCATTATTATTACTGTCATTGCTGTGGTTGTTGCTATTCCTCTCATCACCAAGCTTCTTTTTCTCTTTTTTGGAGGGGAAGGCAAGGCAATTGGGGTTAAGTGACTTGCCCAAGGTCTCACAGCTAGTTAAGTGTCAAGTGTCTGAGCACATATTTGAATTCAGGTCCTCTTGACTCCAGGGCTGGTGCTCTATTCACTAAGCCACCTAGCTGCCTCCTTGACAAGCTTCTTGAAAGAATAATCTAGACTCATTGCTTTTATTTCTTTACCTTTTGAAAAATGCAAATACCTCTGGGATAATGAGACCGATCAATCATTCACACTCACTCAAGTGAGCTAATAGAATCAGACAATTTTTCTTTAAACAATACTAGTTTTTCAAATTAGAAAAAATTTTGGAGTATGGCCATTTAGTAGGAGGATGGGTATGGGCATGACATTATAGTAAAGCCCTTTGGCAATCAGGCCATCATGAAAAACTTGGGTGCTTGTGAATTAAGAGAGAAATTGGTGGTTCAAAGAGGTGGGAGAGGGACACCAAAAAGGACATGGGAAGAGGCCAAAAGGAAAACAAATAATTCTCTAGTCTTGCCTGGATCTAACACCAAGAATATTCTGCTGGTCATTACCCTTCCTCCTTCTCTACCAACCCTGCTTTGTTCCAGAACATATCTGTTGATCCTTGCCTTCATTCCCCCTTACACAAAGTGGTGGCAGTGGGGAAGGTTTCTGCATGGGCTTTAGAATGACATGTACCTTTGCCACGAACATGCCACCTCTCTAGCCCTCTCCTGCTGCGTGAGAGAGGTCTCAAAAGAACAAGCTAAAAATAGTTGTGTAAAGCCATCCAGGGAGGAAGTGGAAAGTGAGATGAGAAGATCTGGTTTCTCTTACAATTCACAATCCCTTTTAATTTGTAGATGACCTGATGTTGTCCTTTAATTCCCATGGAAAGTAGCACAGTCTTGGCATCTCTTCTTCAAGGCAAAGTTTCTTCTTCCCTTTCTGACTGTAACATACCTGCTGGGACACAATGGGGACGTCTCTCCCAATTCCCTCTAAACCACCCTCGTATAACCCAGCTAGAAGCCTTTAGTAAAGCATGTGTGTGAATGTGTGGGCATGGAGATAATCTATCTATTGCTTTATCTCTCTACCATCTCTCTATCAATCATCTATTCATCTTTCTACCTAGATACCATCTAGCAACCTGTCTCTCATCTATCTATCTATCTATCTATCTATCTATCTATCTATCTATCTATCTATCTATCTATCTCTATCTATCTATCTATCTATCTATCTGTCTGTCTATCATCTGTCTATTTATCATCTATCTGTCTATTATCTATCTGTCTGTCTAGCTATCTATCTGCCTATTATCTATCTGTCTGTCTGTCTATCTATCTATCCATCTACTTTCATATTGGATGGGAACTTACCTCCAACTCAAGAGGGTTCAAGTTCCACCTCTTACACCTCCTAGCTGTGTGACATGGGTAAGTCACCGAACCCCTCAGTACTTCAGTTAATTCTCTAAGATGATAAGTTGAAAGTTTGCCCCCCACACACATATTACCATTCCACTAAAAACCCTGACATATGTGTATGTGTTTCTATCTATCTTTCCATATATGTATGTGAATATGTATATATGTACATATGTATGTATGTGCGTGTGTGTGTGTTGCAATAGAAAAGATCATTAGATTTGGAATCAAAGGATCTGCGTTCAAATCTCAACTCTGTCCCTTACCAATGATATGAACTTGGTGTGTGTAAACTAAACCTGTGTTTTAATCAGTTCTAGTTAAAAAATTGAGATTTCCTTCATTGCTACTGGAGATCCACAATTTATCATCTTCAAGAGTTGTCTGGGGGCACTGAATAACTGAGGGCCCTGTCCATAGTCATTCAATTATTATGTGCCAGAGGTAGGAATTAGAACCCACAGCTCCCTGATAGGCCCTCTCTTCATTAGAGCCAGGCTGCTTCTCTTATTATAAATAACTATTGTATCATCATTTCAAGAATGGTCCTTGAATGCCTTGAACCTTTTACACTTCATAAACTCTTTAGCATGTGTGCTCTCATAGCAACAATTTGGAATTCCCCTGAATGAAACCTATTAACTCATTTTAAAATGCTCTGTTTTTCCAGTGGAATGAGAGAGATTTTCCTCCAATCTAAAAGCAGAAACAATTGCAGACTTAATCTTTGGTGCTGATAACAATATTATTCATTCTTTTAAAAACGCTATCAGTGGGAACAGCCAATGGAAACTTGGTGAAAGGAGCAGGCCAGTCCCCCAAGAGGGTCAGGGTACATTCAAGGAAGCATCCTGGTTCCAAAGTCAGTGACATCATTCAGAGTTAACTTTAGTATTGTTCAGGAGACTCTAATTTCATTCTCAATTTGTTCTACTTTTAGACAGAAAAATCTCACCACTCCCATGCCACTAGATGGTTGGGAAGGAAAGATTTTTTTTTAACTGAATTGATTGGTGGGCTTCCCCAGATAAATCATAGGTTTAGAGCATAAAAGAAACTTAGAGACTATCAAGTTCTAACCCCTTTGCATTACAGATGTGGAAACCAAGGCACAAAAGGACTTGGTAACTTGTCCAGGTCCACACAGCTAGTAGGAGTTTAAGGGTAAGATCTAAATGCTGGTCTTTGCAGCTCCATGTCCTGAATCCTACTCTGAATATAGAGCCTGGTGTCGCTCTCTTTGCTTCTATCCAAAAACACACACTGAGAGCACATGAAAGAACCGTGAAGTGAAAGTGAGAGGTGCTCATTCATTGCTGTTCTTGTTAGATCAAGGCTTGGAAGCTCCTGCAGAAGTAACCCATCACGGCCTTTTCTTTTCCTCTATAAGCTTCTTTGCCCAGAGTCATTTTGTAGTAACATGGTTCGTTCATCTTGAAAGCCATTCCCCATCCCTGCCACAACACTTGTTTCAGTGATGAGAACAGGCCCATGTGAAAGGAAGGTGATGCTGTTGCTGCTATGGATGAAGAGCTCACATTTATATGTTTGAAGCACCATGAGGACCTTAAAATTGTGGATCTGAAACTGGATTGCCTAGTCTAACCTATTCACTTTGAGGAAACTGAGGCCCAGAGAATTAAAGTGACTCATCCCAGGCTCTATGGGTAGCATCAGAGACAAAATGAGAATCTAGGTCAGCTGAATCCAAAGCTTTCCCCTGCTCTAATGTCAGTAGAGCCAATGTCTTCATCTGGGTCTTCTTTTCCCCCACATTGATAAGTGGTCCCATCTCCTTCATATTACTATGGATTTAGGGGTAAATGGGTGATCAGGGAGGACTAGCACTTAGAGTGTGAAGGATTAGTGCACTCTTGTCAGGGCTACTCATCCCCCTTTGTTGTTCATTTGTCACCCAGCTCTCACTTGTGACTCCAAGAAGCTACAGCATGTTTATCAACTCATCCCTTTATTACTGCAATAGCCTGCTGGTGGGTCTGCCTGCCTCAAGTCTCTCCCCATTCCAATCAATTCCACATTCAGCCACTAAAGTGATTTTCCTAAAGTCCAGGTCCAAACGTGTCACTCAACTCAATAAACTCCAGTGGCTTCCTGTTGCTTTCAGGAGTAAATATAAAATGTTCTGTTTGGCATTCACAGCCCTTTATAACCTAGCCAACTTCTGCCTTTCCAGTCTTTATATACCTTATTTCCCAACAAGTACTCAATCTGGTGACACTGACCTCCTGGTTGTTTTACCAGCAAGACTTCTCCTCTTAGCTCCAGGATTTTCCCTGGTGACCCTTTATCTGGAATGCTCTCCTTCCTCTGCTTTGACCATTGACCTCCCTGGTTCCCTTTATGTCCCCTTTAAAATCCTACTTTCTCCAGGAAGCATTCCCTAGCTACTCCTCTTAATTCCTTAACTCTTTTAATTATTTCTTATTTATCCTGTACATAGCTTGTTTTGTATGCATTTGCTTACAGGATGTCTTCCTCCCCACCTCTTAAACTGTAAACTCTTTGAGGGCAAGGACTGTCTTTGGTCTCTTTTTGTGTGCCTAGCCCATAGCACAGGGTACCTGACATGTACTAGGTGCTTCATAAATGCTTATTAAGTGAATGATTGATTGATTATTAGATGTATACTATTTGCTAGCAATGAGCTGAGCACTGAGGAGACAGGTATAAAAAAATGAAACAATCCTTACCCACAAAGAGTTTACATTCTAATGAGAGAGACAAGTACACATATGAGTACATACAGCATAAATAGAAAGTGAAAAAAATACAAACAAATGCAAAGTAATCAGATACAAAGTCGTTTGGGAAGGAGGACTGAGAAGGTCTCATGCAGAAGATGGTGCTTGACAGAGATCATTTGTAATGTTAATATCTCAGCCAGTTTTCACAATGATTTTATCGCTTTTATAACAAATGTTTTCACAAGTCTAATCGGATATGTATGTGGCCCCTGGATATGTGTATCTGGAGTGCGATCCTAGACTGTGTATGTTTAGCTTTTTACTGAATTGACTGTACAGGGGTCCATTTTTGACACTTTCCACGGTCCTTTTAGATCACATGAAGTTTGATGTGCAGACATTTCTTTAGATTAACTTGTATATATGGTTGTCTCCTTAATAAACAGCTTGACCATAAAAAAGAAGAAGATGGTGCTTAAGCTGCATGTGAGAGGAGGATTCAATGTTGGATAGAGGAGGAATTACATTCCAGGGATGTGGAAGGTAGAAATAAGCAGAAAATGAGGCAAGAACTGAGAGACAGGGTGAGAGAGAAAAGGGAATAGGGGTAAGAAATATCATCACATTGACTACTGAAGCAACCCCAGCATTGCAAAGGTGTGTCCTCAATTCTTATTACTGAGCATCTATTCATCTCATTATAATAGAAGAAAGAGCCCAAGGAAAGTTTTCCAGTCCTTAGTTTAGGGGGATTGTATTTCATTTTATGACACAGGCTGACCAGAGAAGTGATAGCTGGGAGAGTAGGAGTTTGGGTGAGGAAATTTAAAAAAAAGAATTAAAAGGAAAACACACCAGAGGAGGAAATGGAGTTTTAGGAAGAGACAGAAAGGCAGCCTTTCCAAGATGATGCTATTTGCTGGTCCCCAACAGGAAATGCAATCGAAACTTTAGGAAACTGAAAGAATACGAGGGAAACCTGACTATAGGAAAGAAAGCTGGGGGTGGGGGTAGGAGGGAAGGAAAGGGCAAAGAGATAGGAGGCAGGGAAGCAAGGTCACATTTCTTTTGGCACTGAAATAATTTAAAACTATAATTATGTCCCAAAAGTTTCCAAGGAGGATCCCCTACCAGTTTCCAACCTCCATTTGGGATTTGAAACCTACAGGAAACAAAGCTTCTTCCCATGACCTTTTTTCTTCCTCTCTGAGTTAAATTTGGATGAGGAGAGTTGGTAGGACACAGGGCTGAGGACTGTGACAGTGACTGAGAGAATGTGACTAAAGTCAGTGATTCTGTTGGTGCCTAGCTGAGAGATTTTGGACAATGTGTTACTTCCCCTTTCTGGACCTCAGTTTCCTGCTTTTTAAAATGAGAGAATTGGGTTAGAATAATAAAGGGTTCTTATATATTTTGATAAAATGTGTATTATAGATAGATAGATAGAGAAAATGTATTTTGACATAATTGATTTTCTTTGTAGTTCTATATATTTTATTTTATGAATTAAAAACATGATTCTGAGAAGGGGTCCATAGATTTAACCAGAACTTCAAAGGGGTCAATGAAATGAAATTTTAAAAAATCGTAAAAACCTTTTGAGATGATTTTTTAAGATCCCTTCCAGGTCTAACATTCTGTTATCCCATGGGCCAGGAGCCCCATATTTTAACCCTGACTTTACTTCTTGTTCTTTGTACAATCCAGATAAAGATGATTAATTTCACTCTTTTCATGTTTGCCATTAGGATGGGATAAATCACTACAGCAATTTCTACAGAGACAATCATATCAGTTAAAATAAGTTCACAGGCCCTGAAAGTGGGCCAGGCTTACAAGAAATCAGGGAGCATGATCAGACAGTGGGAGAAGAATAGAAGATTTTTAATAAGAGGGAGGACAGCAGTCCACAACTTTAAGATTAGAGCTGTGTGATAATGTCCTTAAAGTCATTGAAGAGGTTTTAGTAGTTTCTTTTTTTTTTTCCTAGTCGTGTCCAACTCTTTTTGACCCCATTTTGGGGTTTTCTTGGCAAAGATACTGGAGTGGTTTGCCATCTCATTCTCTAGCTTACTTTACAGTTGAGGAAACTGAGTCAAACATGGTTAAGTGGCTTGCCAGGGTCACCCAGCTAGTGTCTGAGGCTGGACTGAACTCAGGTCTTCCTGACTCCAGGCCCAGCACTCTATCCACTGTGCCGCCTAGCTGCTTCCATTGTAGAGGTGGAAGGTCCTCCAGTGTAGGTGTGTCTCTCAGTTCTTGCCTCATTTTCTGCTTATTTCTACCTTCCACATCCCTGGAATATACTTCCTCCTCTATCCAACATTGAATCCTCCTCTCACATGCAGCTTAAGCACCATCTTCTTCTTTTTTATGGTCAAGCTGTTTATTAAGGAGACAACCATATATACAAGTTAATCTAAAGAAATGTCTGCACATCAAACTTCATGTGATCTAAAAGGACCGTGGAAAGTGTCAAAAATGGACCCCTGTACAGTCAATTCAGTAAAAAGCTAAACATACACAGTCTAGGATCGCACTCCAGATACACATATCCAAGGGCCACATACATATCCGATTAGACTTGTGAAGACATTTGTTATAAAAGCGATAAAATCATCGTGAAAACTGGCTGAGATATTAACATTACAAATGATCTCTGTCAAGAACCATCTTCTGCATGAGACCTTCTCAGTCCTCCTTCCCAAACGACTTTGTGTCTGGTTACTTTGCATTTGTTTGTATTTTTTTCACTTTCTATTTCAGCTCAGCTCGAACTGGATTAAAATGTAATTAGGAGAAATTTAACAAAATAAATAAAAATACAATAAAACATAGGTAATAGCAATATGTGGTTTTCTAAGTCAATATATATCCCCCAGGGAAACTTATGTATGTTTTAGTGGCCACTGTTTATGTTTGAATTTGCTACCCCTGTTCTGGCACATCTTGCTTGCAAAGAGTTTGAAGTGGTAGAAGCTATATCTGCATATAGGCTAGCCTTCTTTTTCCTTAAAAGGTGTTGAAACCATCCTTAAAGCTTAATTAACTCGGCAGACTAAGGCACAGGCCACAGACTTAGCTTCCTATTGGCCAGGGTACAAAAGCCAGCCTGCGAAGAGGGGGCCACCGCTTTCCCTCAGGCTTGTGCAGAACACCAGCAGGATCCATCGGAGAAAGGGAAGTCGCTTTCACCTCGATTGATGCTGCATAGTTATTCCACATTCCTTTTCATCCTATGACTAAGTAATCTTTTTGTTAATTGGTAGACGATTTATAAGTGTCTCGTTTCATTCCAATTCTACACCCGAAGCACTGAACCATCCTGAATCAGGCCTAGTACACAATGCATGCCATAGCAGCCTTGATCCAGATCATTAATTAAAAATGTCGAACAGCCCAGGGCCACCACAGATCCCCAAGTGTTCCCCTAAGAAGCCTCATTCCAAATTGAACTTCCACCTTTAGTAACTATTTTTAGGTCTAACTGTTCAACTAACTCTGAATTCACCTAATGGAACTATCATCTGACCCACATTTTTCCATTTTTTCCACAAAAATGAAATGAAAGATTTTGTCAAACCTTTAGATGAAATCTAGGTAAATAATATTTAACACTTCTTTCTGGAATTCTAGTCCAACAGCCTCATTAACAAAGGAAGTGGGCCAACTAGGTGGTACAGTGAGTAGAGCACCAGCCCTGGAGTCAGGAGGACCTCAAGTTCAAATCTGGCTTCAGACACTTAATAGAACAAACTATCCATGTGACCTTTTTAGATACTCACAGATTATCCTTTTTATAATATGTTCTGGAATCTTGTCAGAAATCAAAGTCAAATCCACTGGACTATAGTTTTCAAGATTTCCATTCTTTTCTCAGTTTTGAAAATTTGGAATTTGTCATTCTCTAGTTTTGCAAGAACTTCCCCCGTTCTTCATGATCTTTCTAAGATTACTGACATTACAATGATTTTTGGTTTTGTTTTTGTTCTTTTTGGAAGTGGCGGGGAGGCAGAGCAATTGGGGTTAAGTGACTTGCCCAAAATCCCATAGCTTGTGTTAAGTGTCTGAGGCCGGATTTTAACTCAAGTCCTCCTGACTCCAGGGCCGGCGCTCTACTCACTGTGCCACCTAGCTGCTCCCCCCCCACCCCATTTACAATGATTTTTTAAAAGCACTATATACATAAAAATATTTTATTTTTCATAATAGCAAAGAATTTGTGTTATTATTGTTCAGTTATGTCTGAGTCTTTGTGATCCTGTGAACCATACTGTCCATGGCATTTTCTTGGCAAAGATACTGGAGTGATTCATCATTTCCTTCTCCAATGAATTAAGGCAAACAGAAGTTAAGTGACTTGCTGAGGGTCACACAGTCAAATAAATGTCTGAGGCCGAATTTGAATTCTGGTCTTCTTGACTCCAGTCCCAGCTTTTATCCACTGAGTCATTTAACTGCCTCTGTAGATGTCCATCAACTGGGGAAATAGCTAAACAAATTACATGTACATAATGGAATATTATTGTACACTAAGAAATTATAGAAAATTATGGGGAAAGGTGCAAAGTAGGCAGAAGCAGAAAAATAACGTGCACAAAGACTATAACAAGGTAAATGGAAAGAACAACAAAAGATTTGAAACTGAATGATGTGAGTCCATCGATAAACATTTATTAAGTGCCTGTTAGGAGTCATATACAGTAAGCATCAGAGATATGAACAAGAAAAAGACAATCTCTCCCTTCAAATGGCTTATATCAAATGGAAGAAGATAATATACAAAAGGGAACTGGATAGAGTGGCATGAGGCATTCATGAGGAACATGGTGAAGAAATCCTAAGCAGTGCAGCCTGGAATCCCATAGGAACTGAAGAGATACCTGGTCAGGGCAGTCTCCTTAAACAGCAGCTTTGGGAGGAGTCCTTCATTCTGCTCTCCAAGCAGAGGGCAAAGGGGACTGATGAGGTCTGAATTCCAAGGCTGATACAATCTCTCAAGATAATGAGTTTCCCAGCTCTTTCAGTGGTGGCAAATAATTGTTAATTGAGGCAATGCCCATCAGTTGGGGAATGGCTGAACAAGTTGTGGTATATGATTGTAATGGAATCTATAGTGCTATAAGAAATGAGGAGCAGCATGCTTTCAGAAAAGCCTGGAAAGACTTACATGAACTGATACAAAGTGAAATGAACAGAAGCAGGAGAACATTGTATACAGTAAGAGCAATGTTGTATGATGATCTACTGTGAATAGCAACTGTTTTTAGCAATTCGATAATCCAAGACAATCCAAGATAATCTAAATCCTGAAGGATTTAGGATGAAAGGTGCTGTCCATCTCTAAAGAAAGAACTGTTGGCATCTAAACGCAGATTGAAGCATACTTTTTAAATTTTTCTTGCTTTTTTGTCTTTCTTTCACAGAATGACTTATATGGAAATAAATGTGTTTTGCATGACTACGCACATATAACCTATGTCAAATTGCTTGTCTTCTCAATGAGTGGGGGAAGTAAGGTAAGGAGGGAGAGAATTTGGAACTCAAAATTTTATTAAAAAAAGAATATTAAAATTGTTTTTACTTGTAATTGGGGACATAAAATATTAAATTAGACTCAAAAAAATTAAATAAAAAAAGATAATGAGTTTCCTGGGCCACATGATGGAAAAGTCCAAAGGAATGCAGCCTGCTGAAAAACGTGAAATTATAAGAACCAAACTTGACCCCAAAGAAGAGATATGAAAATTAATTTTCCCTTTCTTTTTTGAAAAAGTGGGAGACTAAGGGCATATAGAATATTGCCTAGGAAATTGGATTTGATCAATGTGTTGTTTAATTTAGCTGCACTGTTTTTTCCTCTTTTTCATTCTTTGTTAGTAGGATCACCTGGAGTGGTGGGGAGAGAAATATGAAGAATACAAAACATATGAAATATGAAGAAAACAAAAAAGAATACAAAACAAAAGTGTGAAGCTACAAAACAAAAGATATCAGTAACATTTTTTAGAAGAATACTGACCAGGGATTCAGCAATGGCATGTCTGGGCTCTTTTTTGATATCCTGTTGCTCATCGTGGCCTGGTGACTGAATTCACTTCAAATCTCCCTACATATCTTGGCTTTCAATCCCTTCTTAGCCATTCTTCTTTTATCCTTCCTGGTCCAAAGCAGAGAAAACAGAAGCAAAGCAGAATCCTTGGCAGAGGAAACAGAAGCCACAATAAATCAGACTAATTCTGTCTGCTTTTTCTTGTTTTGTCTACCCTGAGTACACCTATTCTTTGTCTTGTTTTGTATTTTTCTCTGTAAGAAAGCTTCATTTGTGATAAGTACTAAACAAAAAAAGAACATTCGTCCTGGCACTGGCTATTTCTTGTCCTTCTCTGTAGCTGTCAGGGAGAGGATCCAAACAGAGTCGATAATAATATCTTCCATCTCTTTGTTTTCTTTTTTCCCTCCCCTCTCCTTTTTTAAGAGGAGCATCATGGTGGCATGGATAGAGCATTCAAGTGCAGCCAGGAGAGATCTCAGAATCCTGCCTTTGAGACCTAATGACTGTGTGACCTTGGATAAGTCACTTAAGTCTCTTGGGGCTCCAGTTTCTTCTTCTATACAATGGGGACTTGTAGCACCTACAACACTGGCTGGTGGCAAGGAACAAAAGAAATGTTGTAAGCAAAATGTCCCCTAGACCTTTAAGCACAAGGCAAATGTCAGTTGTCAACTTTGAAAGCTACTTTCACGACGGTTAAAGAGGCTCATTTAATTCTCACCACAGTCTTGTTGGCAGTGACGTGACACATAGGCTTACTCAGGAGAGTAAGACTTACCTCAGTAGAGGAAGACCCTCTGCAACCCCATTTGGGGCTTTCTTGGCAAAGATACTGGAGTGGTTTGCCATTTCTTTCTCCAGCTCATTTTACTGATGAGGAAACAAAGATAAAGAGGGTTAAATGACTTTCCCAAGGTCACACAGCTAGTATGTGTCTGAGACTGGATTTGAACTTGGGTCTTCCTGACTCCAGGCGAGGTGTTCTATCCACTGTGCCACCTAGCTGCCATGGGGAGGGGTGGGGCATCAGGAAGAGTGGATACAGTCACTCAATCTGGCCTCAGACAGATACTGCCTAGCTGTGTGACCCTGGGCAAGTCACTTCACCTCAGTTTCCTCGACTGTGAAATGGGGACAATAACATCACCTACCTATTACGGGGTTGTTAGGAGATAATATTTGTAAAGGCCTTAGCCCTGCCATCTGGGAAGTGCTACATGGAGGAAGGTCCAGTGAAAGGTAAAGCTGGAAAGGAACCCTGGTCTCCTGATCCACCGTCTAGGTTGTTTCAACTCTACTATTCTGGATCAGGCCTCTAGGAGAGTAACTGACAACCAAGACAAGAAATCCAGGTAAACATCGCACCTGACTTCGTGTATATTTTTCTTTCTTCTTTTATCAGCATATTTTGCACACTGAGACAGCTAGGTGGAGTGGATAGAGATCCTGGCCTAGAGTTAGGAAGACCTGAGTTCAAATCCCGTCTCGGACACGGACTAGCTGTGTGACCCTGGGCAAGTCACTTAATCCTTATTGGCCTCAGTTTCCTCATCTGGACAGTGAGCTGGAGAAAGAAATGGCAAATCAGCCCAGTATCTCTGCTAAGAAAATGCCCAATGGGGTCACAACTTGTCATACACAACTGAAAGGACTGAACGAGTATACTGGGACAATGCCGTTGAGCAGATCAAGGCACTGGACCTGAGTTAAAATCCCAATCCTTCCAGTTATTGCCTGTGTGATCTGGGGCAAATTACTTAAACTCTCTGGCCCTCAGGTCTTCCTCTGTAAAATGAGGGGCTTGAGTCAGCTGGCTTCTAAAGTCCCTCGTAGCTTTAGACATCGGATCTTTTGAATGCAGTCCTTCCCTTCCTAGTCACCTACTCTGGATCCATTGTTTCCAGCCTAAAAGTAGCAACCCAGAGAGTGGAGAGGAAGGAGAGCCCCTAGGAGGGCCTGCCATATCCCCGGGAGGAACATCACCCATGTGAATCTGCCAGGAACCTTCCTAAGTCACTGATTAGAATAAATACATAGTTGACATTATGGAGACAAGCCAGGAGGTGTGTGCAGCGACGTGCACACAATGAAGTCAGTGATGAGTCGTCCTTGGAAATAGGATCCGCCTGAAGAAAAGTGCCCGGGCTCTGGCCTTGGAACTGTTAGAGGAGCAGGACATAGTTCTCCCCACTCTTTCAGATGAAATTCAACTGGCTCAGAGAGGGCTGACCCTGGGAAAATCTGTAACGTAGGTGAAGCTGACTTTCCTGGCCCCCAGGGTTTTTACTGTGCCTTTCTCACTTCTCCAACCCTGACTGACTCAGTGTCTTCCTGCTGCCCCTGCCTACCCAGGTCTCTCACCCTCACCTTCGTTTGGGGATCATATTTCTTACACAATATCTCAGACTTTAGACCTTTCCTTCTTCCCCTTCTCCCATTAAAACTGATCAGTCTGTGCCCAGCTCAGTCAAGGTCAGACTGTCTGCATGACTAATCTGACTTACTCAAGCTAAGGCATTAAGAGATGGAAATTAGCCCCCTTCCAGAGAACCAAGACATTTAAACAGAGGTTTCCAATGGATTTCCCCAAAGAAGTAAAATCACAGAATGTTAGAGTTAGAATAAGGAATGTTAGAAGTGGGAGAAACCTTACATGTTACCCGTCCCAACTACTAATTTTGCCAAGGAAGAAACTAGGGAGTGGGCCTGGGGCACTAACTCTGTGACCTTTGACCAGTTATTTCACTGACAGTATGGCATGGAGGAAGGAGAAGTAGATTTTGGAGTTATTAAATCTGGGCTGAAATACCAGCTCTTAGTAAACAGCAGAACCAGGATCTGAACTCAAGTCCCCTGAAAAAAAACTTAGTGCTCTTGCCACATTACCATACTGACTCAGCCTTAGTGATCATGTAGTTCAATTCTTTCATTTTATAGATGGAGAAACTGAGGCCCATAACAAAGTCATAGAGTAAGTATCAGATCCAAGATTAAAACCTAGGTTGTTTTATTCCAAATCTAGCACCATTTACCTCACTATTAGAGATGATCTAGGCCAGGGGTGGGTAACTGCAGCCTTAAAGTCACATTCAGCCTTCTAGGTCCTCAAGTATGGCCCTTTGACTGAATCCAAACTTCACAGAAAACAAATCCCCTTAATAAACGGACTTGTTCTGTAAAACTTGGACTCAGTCAAAAGGCTGAATCCAAGGACCTAGAAGGTGACATGCGACCTTGAGGCCCCAGGCTCTCCACCCCTGAATTCTAAGTCAACTTTTTTTCCATTTTAGAGAAGGTTCAAATTCCATTTCAGAGAAGAAATGCAGACTGATCAAGGTCCAAATTCACACAGCTCGTTAGTGTCAGAGTGAGGATTGGAACCTGCCAATTGGTCCAGTGTCTTTTCAGTGATGTGAGGCCTCTCCTCTACTCACTTAGATATCTCTTTAGCTCAGGACCTCATCCCTTTTTGCTTGGATTATCACCATAGCCTCCTGCTTGCCCTGCCTCCAGTCTAGCCTACACATGGCTGCCAAAGGGATTTTACTTAAGCACAGATCACCCCATCTGAATCATCTACTCAACTAACTCCAGCAGCTTCCCATCACTTCTATGATTAAATACACTCTCCTGTTTACCTTTTAAAGCCCTTCCTAACCTGGCCTTTCCAGGTTGTACATTATTCCTCCTCCTACACTCTGTGCTCTTATTTGGTCTTATCTGACTCTGTGTGATCCCATTGGTGGTTTTCTTGGCACAGATAATGGAGTGGTTTTCTATTCCCTTCTCCAGTTCATTTTACACATAATGAAACTAAGGCAAACAGGGTTCAGAGACTTGCCCAGGGTCACACAGTGAATAAGTGTCTAAGGCTCGATTTGAACTCAGGTCTTCCTTACTTCAGACCCACTGTGTCACCTAGCTGCCCCTCCCATATTCTTAGATCCAGTCAAACTTGTCTTTCTCTCTGTTCCTCACCGAGGACACTCCAACTCCTACTTTGTGTCATGCCTGGAATTCATTCCCACCTGCTCACCTCTGGCTCTGGTGTCCTTTCTTCCCTTCAGATGTAGGTCAAGGACATTCTTTTGCATGAAATGCTTCCCAATCACCCCAACTGCTAGTGGCCTCCCCCTCATGTTACCTTGTATTTAACTAGTTTTTATATATGTGTATTTATTAACTTGGCATTTTTATCGCCTCTCTACATGTGCATATTTGTCTTCCTCCATTGGAATGTAGTCTCCTTGAGTGAAGGGATTGTTTCATTCATTATACTTTTATCCCTAGTATCCAGTACTAGGATAGAGTAGGCCTGGCATAGAGTAGGTACTTAAGAAATAAAAGCTTGTTAACTGATGGATTGAATGATTTATACTAAGTGGGGCAAAAGGAAGAGGATTCTTTGGAGAAGTGAGAGACCAGATTCCCCAAGCTCTCCTAAGGGTGGGGTAAGTGTCTAGTGAAGTTTGCTTAAGGTAATGAGCCTAGTGGGGGCAGTTGGGTGGCTCAGTAGATAGAGGGCTGGGCCTAGAGTCAGGAAGACTAGTCTTCCTGAATTCAAGTTTGACCCAAACACTTTGTGTCTATGTGACCCTGCACAAGTGTAATGACAAGCACAGAAGTAGTTCACACCTTGCTTCAGCTATTGAATTAACACCTTGTTTCAGTTCAAGTTTCTTTTGAGCCTTGTATCAACTCTGTTAAGAACCAGAACGTGAACCCCACAGCTTGTGAACACTAGAACTCATGACCTCCTGCAACAGGAAGGGGAGGAGCTAATGACCATATATAAGGAGAGGCTCAGGCTAGAGACCCCAGAACTGAGAAGAGGACTCTTGTGGTGGCACTCTGTTTGTCTGTTTTGTCTGTGTTAATGTTTGTTTGTGATACTTTGTACAGAAACCCTGGGACCTTACTGGAAGCCCTGAAAGAGGATTTTCTGGTTGTATGTTTACAGAAGTCCTGGAGGAGGATTTTGGAGATTCTGGGACTTTACTGATGATTTGTGCTGACCTCTTGGACCTTGTTGGTGGGTCTTACTTGATTTCACAGGCAAATAGTGAATTGATGATGGTGCCAGCAATGTTTATGAATATTATTGTGGCTCTGTTAAGCTTTGTCTTCCCAGAAACAGGAACTGTGAAGGACTTGAGGTAGACTAGACACTGTGAGCTTCAATATGGAACGGGAACTAGACAAAGAACTGGACAAGGAGCTGGACAAGGAACTGGAAGCTGCCTGCCTTTGAACCCAGGTGACAGTTGGAGCTGGGATCATGGAAGAGAAACCATGGAAGCTGAGAGCCAGCCTCAAGTCAAGGTGAAAGAAGACTTTACCTGGATACTGTGTACTGACTGAGAATATTATGATTTACTGTGACCTAGGGGTGGAAAATTTGACTATTGCACTTTGTGATTGAATTAAGGACTCTGTGATTGATTAAATGAATGTACTTTGTTGAAAACTATGTGACCACTCTAGTGAAAACTTTGTGACCATTTTAGTGATAAGTTGTTGAGTTGTGACATGGTGAATGCTGTATTTTGATTTTCTGTGATAAGTTGTAACATTGTGAATGCTCTACCTTGATTTTCTATGAATGTTTTGCTCTGATTTGTTTTTGAATAAATAGAGAATTTGCTATACTATGTAATCAGAACCTTGAAAGCTGTTCACAGCAGCAGTCCTCTGGAAAACTGCTCATGCTTGGCTTTACAACAAGTCACTTAACCCTGTTTGCCTCAGTTTGCTCATCTGTAAAACGATCTGGAGAAGGACATGGCAAATCACCCCAGTATCTTTGCCAAGAAAACCCCAAATGGGGTCACAAAGAGTCAGGCATGACTGAAAGGACTGGACAACAACAACGATCCATTTGTGATAGCCTGGAGATAGAGGGTAGAAGAGAAATCTGAGTTCCTTGTGTCACTGTTACTGTTTCCTGCCTTTCCCATTTTATAGATGAGGAAGGCTTGAAGACAAGGTTTAAGTGACTTGCTTGACTGGTCATCTAACTAGTAAGTGGCTGAGTCTGAATTTGAACTCAGGACTTCATGGCACTAGCTTCAGCTGTGCCATGTACCTACTTGGTTGTGATAGAGTTGATTTGATCAGAGCAAGAAATTGAAAGTAGGGGAAGGGTGATCATGCAGAGTGAATGCAGGCAGATACATGGCCAAGAGTCAGGATAACAAGCATAGTCTTGGGTCTAGGCCTTAGGAATGTTTGCTGTTTGCCTCACCAAGCAGGACAGCAAATACCAGGCCACTGTTTCCCAAACTGAGTGGATTAAGGCACCAAGGGCATGGTCTGTCTTGGGAGATCTTGGTGGTCTAGCTTAGCTGAGGGAAGGGAAATAGCAATGGAGGAGATGGGCTACATGTACCCAGCTCATTTCCTCTTCCTTCTACAACTCCTTACCAGATTGATCCACTTTAGCCCTACCTCAATGTTGGAAGACAAGCTTCCTCATGGACTGGGGACAGACACAGAATATGGCACATGCTCTGAGGACTGGATACTCACAGGTCAGTCCCATGGGAATCTTATGCTACCTTGTAGTGCAACTGTCACATTAATGTTGTAAAACTCCTTTGTAAACTTAAATACCTACAGAAAAGTGGCCCATCCAGACTGGATCACAATAAATAGCAAGATAGCCACACCCATTACAAAGCTTCTTTAAATAGAAGTAGCCAGAATTATCAGAAGTCACACTTTCTTAGGAACATTAATAGGTTTTACTCAGCAGAAAGGGTTCCTTCTTTGTCAGTACCCCCTGAAAACTCTTGCTCCTTGCTCTTTCATTTCTTCATCCAAAAAATCCTTCCTGGACATCCCTCCTACACTGTGTCTTCCCCTCAATCCCCAGATATGGCACTAGTCTGAGTTCATACCCAAAACAATTGATTTGAACAGTGAAGTCACCAGTGTCATCCTGGAATATCCATAAGAGAATTCTTGAAAAGTATCTGCAGTATGGAACATGGTAGACCTCTGGTCTAGACTTTGGTCCTTGTGTGCCCATACCCATCACACCTATGGTTCATAGGCCCCCAAATACCCTAGAAATCTTAATGACAAGGGCAGAGGGGAAAGTCACATAGGTGTGGTCCACTAAGGTTTATCAGCATCTAGTTGGCCCCATTCTCTAGGACGTTAACATTCATAAGCAGAGCTTCCAGAAAATCAGGGCAGAGAGAAAGCAGGCAATAATAAATGATGTAGTCAGTCACCTGGTAGGATGTTAATGAGGCATAAGAGTGGATGGCAGCCCAGTAAGCAGCAAACTGGCTGCCTTGTTTTTGTTCGACTTGTAAAACTTTGACCTAAGGAGAATGTTCTCCCAAGAACCTGGGAAAGCCCCTGGAGTAGAGATGGTAGTGGGGAGGAGGAGGTATGTGATGCTTGTGTCAGATCTCAGGCTCCTCTGGGTGCATCGTGTGACTGAGTTCCAAGTGAACCTGGCCCAGTTTTTTTTTTTTCTTCACAAGGTTACCAATAGGCTTCCTATTTGTGCTTAAGGGAAAGAACCACCTTACAAGAAGAGCTTAGTACTGTTTCAGGAAATGGCTGGAAAGAGACCCAGGATGTGTATAATTTGGCGGCCAGGAAGGAACTGCCTGGCATGGCCCTTAGCATGCAAGGATGCACAAACGGGAATGTCCTGCCACATTCAACAAACCTCGGTCTTGGCCTCCAGGCTCTAGTTCAGCCAGCTCCCAGGAGAGAGCCGGATGCCACGTGGGGAGTTTCCCTTAGAAACAAAGGCAGGCAGTAATTTTTTTTTCCACCTCTACTCCCCCGGACTGGACAATAATCCCCTCTACCCACATGCTTTCCAGGCCACTCAGCACCTGATAAATCATGTGAGCTTTCTGTTTATTTGGAGGGGCTTCCTGCTGCTGGGACCTCCCTGTTTGGAACTGTTATCCGAGAGGCTGTCCTAAAAGGGAGAAAGGATTCACTAGGTTCAGATAAGGGGGAACAAGCATTTATTATGCTCCTCTGTTCCAGGCACTGTTCTAAATACTTTACAAATATTATCTCTTTTTAGCTTTATAACAAGTCTGGAAGGTACGTGCTAGTTTTATTCTTATTTTCCAGTTGAAGAATCGGATTCAGAGAGGTTGTGACCTACTCCAGGGGCACAATTACTAAGTGTCTGAGGAAGGATTTAAACTCAGGTCTTCCTGACTCCAGGCCCAGCACTCTGTCCACAGTGCCACCTAGATGCCCATGGTTCCTCCCCTGGGTGGTGCGCCATACAGTGGAGTAGAAAGCAGTGGACTTCATGGAACAGAAGAAAGGATAACTTGGAAGATCACCACCTCCGCTTGTACAAGACAGGATAGTAATAACGTCTTCCCAGCTCATTCCAGTTTTCGAGATATTTTTGGATCCTCATCAGATGCATCAGATCTTGGCTAATGGGGAACAGAGTTCTTTGTAGAATGTTTTTTGGGCAGAAATTTCTGGCTAAAAATTCTTAAATGAGATAAGGGAAATGTTACTTAGTTAAAAGTTGGAGACTAATCTTTTCTCTCCCCTTGAGTTGATATTTCAGGGATTTAAAAAATTATCACTACATTTCATTTCTACATTACCTATTTTTCAAATATTTCCCCTATTCAGAGAATTATCCCATATTAAAAAAAAAAAAAGAAGAGAAAGAAAGCAGATCAGCAAAGCTCACCAACACATCAAGAGTCTAATTGTTCCCATTCCCTAGTCCTGGGGTGGAGAACCTGCAGCCTCGAGGCCACATATGACCTTCTAGGTTCTTGGGTGCGGCCAAGTTTTACAGAACAAATCTTTTAATTAAGAGGATGGGACAGGACAGGATGGAGAAGCTGGTCTGGCCATAGATTTAGAGCTAGAAGGAATCTCAGAGGTCACATTAGTCTATTATTTTCCAGTTGAAGAAACTGAAGCTTGGTGAAAATACGTGATCTGACATGATCACGTAAATAGTAAATACCAGAAGAGATGGAATTTAAACCCAGGTTGTCTGACTCCAAAATCCAGAGAGAGCATTTTCCAATGTACCATACTGGACAGAACCATTTCATAGACTTTCTAAACCTTGTTTTAAATCCTGGCAAATTAATTCCTTCCAGATCTAGCGTCTTTGCGGAGGCTACTGATCACCGTGAACTGTCTTTCAAAGGTTCTACACTTTGAAGAACATAATGAGAAAGTGCTTTTGAAAGAGACATGATCTAGTACTCCTGGTGCTCAGGAGCATCCAGGATAGAAGCACAAGCTTCTTTTCTTAGAAAAATAAATATAATCTACGTTTTATCCTCCATCTCCATCACCCTGCCAAAAAAAAAAAAATTGGAGTGTGATTTGCTACTCAGAACCTGAACAGGTGAATAGATTCGAAACTTGCCAAAAATACCCCTAACTCCAAAGAGTTGCCTTTTCTTCTGTTTTAGGAACCATGGTTTTGAAAGAGGACTTGTCCACATGTAGAAAGCACCAACTTTTCCCAGAGATTTCTAGTAATTGGATATGAAGGCCTAGAACTCCTGGTTCTCTTTGGATTCTGAAGGCAATAAAATCATGGAAAGGAAAAACGTTTCAATTTCAGCAGCCTTTCCCTCCTGTGTTTAATTTTTCTTCTATCCTCTCTCACTTGTACTTACCATTGAAAAGGAAGATTACCACACAGAGTTGATCTGGAATTACTTCGCTGACAAGTTGAAAAGTCTAAGAAAAATAAATACCAGAAGAAAGCAAGCTGTGTACAAAGTTTAGGCACAGCTTGAAGGGGCCCCAGGGCTCAGCCCAAAACAAAACCAGAAAATCTCCTCAGTTGGGGGAAGATGGGGGAGATCAGTGTCTTGGCATCTTCTTACCTGCCAGACATAAAACTCTAAACATGACAAGCCCCTTACCTTACCTGTTCCTCTGGTTTTATGAGTCATGCTTGCAAAGGCCTCAATCTATATTTGTGGTGGTTATTCTTCATTTTAACTCATGAAAAGTCAGAGAAATAAAGGAAACCATGTCACCAAGTGTCCCCTAAACTACCTTACTGGTTCTGGTCTAGGGGTTTTTCTTTGCATGCAGCAGTGGGTGATTTAGGCTAACCTGAGTTCTTTCTTCTGAATTCTGGCCAATACACAAAACCGTGATGTGAGCTTCTCAGTAGAGTGAAGACTTTGAGGTCAGGGGCTGCTGCTGTTCATATATACCTTCCTCTCCCCCTCCCCCCACCATGACTTGTACCTAGTAGGTAGGTACCCAATAAATTTTTTCCTGGATGAATGAATGAATTTCATGTCTAAAGTCAAATCTTTGGCCTTAGAATAGAAAAGAAAGGTCCCCTGCTTCAAATTCAGAAACTTTTGCTTTTCCAAATATGCAAAGAGTAACCCTTTTCATTCTTTCTGACTCTCAACTTCTAGAAAGAAGTTGGTATGGTTTATAGTTGTACTATTTCTTTAACACTTTGGCCAGATATTTCTGCTTTTAAGGTTTTTGACTCATTGTATCTGAACCTTCTGATAGTTATTGTTTATCTTAACTCTGTAACTCTCCAAAAGGCTCACTTGACTGGGAGGATGAAGGATAGGGGTTTCTGACCTTTCAGTCCAGAGAGCTATGAGTAGGAATCCTTCATCCTCTTCTTACTACCTCTTTTTCCTCATCTGCTTTTGGGTATTTATTATTATTATTTTTTATTTTATTGTGGGTTGTATGTGGCAGTCAGGGTTAAGTGACTTGCCAAAGGTCACACAGCTAGCAAGTTATCAAATGTCTGAGGCCAGATTTGAACTGCGATCCTCCTGATTCCAAGACTGGTGCTCTATCCACTGTGCCACCCAGCTACCCTTGTTTCTTTGTCTGCTAAATGAAGGGATGGGATTAGCTGATCTCCAGAGTCTCTTCCAGATTCAAATCCCTATAATACTGTAGCAAATACTGAGATAGTCACCCTCATCCAGCTTCTCTTCGAGTGCTTCTGTTGCAAGGTCACTACACAGGGTACAGCCAGCTAGTTAGCATGGTGATTAGAGCTTTGGACTTGGGCCAGGAAGACCTGGGCTCAAATCCTGTCTCAGGCACTTACCGGCTGTTGTAACCTGGAGCACCTTCAGTCTTTCTCAGGTACTTCATCTGTAAACTGAGGATAATGATAGCTCCTGCTTCCCATAGTTGCTGTGAGCATCAAAGAAGATAAACACTTTGTAAACCTTAAAGTGCTACATAAATGTCTTGTTGTTCAGTCGTTTTTGACTGTTTGTGACCCCATTTAGGGTTTTCTTAGCAAACATACTGGAGCAGTTTGCCATTTCCTTCTCTGGTCCATTTCACAGACAAGGAAACTGAGGTGAACAGGGTTAGGTGACTTGTCCAGGGTCACACAGCTAGGAAGTATCCAAGGCTGGATTTGATCTCAGTTCTTCATGACTCCAGGCCTGATGCTCTACCTGCTGAACAACCTAGTGCCCTATAGAAATGTTAGATATTATTATTAAAGAATAGTCTTTGTGAGAGGCGGAGCTGGTAAATCATAGAAGTGAACAAGGGGAGGGGGCACCTTGGAGAAGCTTCTGCAGTGCGAACAAAGTGGTCACTGGAGAAAGGCTGAGCCTTGTTGTTGTTGTTTTAGGGGGTGTTTCTTATAAGGGAGAGATGACACTGAATTATTGGAGAACTTTTTACAACTTTGCAGACCTCACTTGAGACTGATAGACTTAGTCTTATGGAGCCATGAAGACTGACAGGGGGAAGAAAAGGGAGAGGGGAAGAGAGAGGGAGAAGGAGAGGGAGAATAAAAAGGGAGGAAAGAAGAAATAGGGAGAGAAAGAGAGAAGGGGAGAGGAAGGGAGAATAAGTGAGAGGAGGAGAAGAGGAAGGAGGGGTAGGGAGAGAGAAGGAGGCAGAGGAAAATAAAGAGAAGGGGAGGGGAGGGCGAGGGAGACAGGGAGAGGAAAGGGGACTGGAAGTGGAGAAAGGAGATGGAGAAGGGAGGTGGGGGGGGAGGCCACCACCCATTCCTCTTGTGTGCAGCAGGAAGGCAAGGCAGGATTTGTAGGAAAAGAGCTTCTTCCCAAGGAGCCTTCACAGGAGCAACTCTAAGTGATTCTGACAACTTGCACACATCTTTAGGCTTAATGGTTACTCACCCTGAGACACATCTAGTTTATCCTTCATTTAGTAGCATGTTCCTCTGCATTATCGTAAAAACTTCATGCTTGCAAGTAAGGAATCGGTCTCGTTATAGTAAGGGAATTCTATCAATGTTTACATCAATATTCACTGGTTTCTTGGTTGGCGGCTAGGAGCCTAGAAAATTGGAAAATCTCCTAAATATATATTGACAGTTTGTGTCCTGGGAGAGCCCCTGACATAATGGGTACAATCCTATGATCTGTGTCAAAGCACTAGAACAAGTGACCGAAGGTCACTAATCTTGGGTAGAATTGAGTCAATTATAGAATCATAGATTAGGAACCTGAGAGGTCATCAAGTCTGACCACTTCATTTTACACATGAAGAAACTGAGGCAAAAAGAGTCTGTTAAATGACTCACCCAGAGTCACATAGCTAGTAAGTGTCTGAGGCAGAATTTGAACTCAATTTGAGCTGGCTCCCCCCACTGTAGACCACAAAAAAAGAACATGGGAAACACCTCTTGTTCTCTACCACCAGCCAACAGGCTGACCACCAAGGCTCCAAAAGAACAGTTTTTCTCTAGTAGTGTATTCTCTGAAGGAGGGGAGGGAACCCTTTGTAAAGGGCATTTTGAACCCAAGCATTTTCACTTAGGTTAGGTAAGGCATTTATTCATTCATTCATGTGCATCTCTTTGCTTCAACAATTAGCATGACTTCTGTTTATCTGTCTTGGGTGAAAATGGAGCTAAAGTCAGCACCTAGGATGGATTCCCAGGAAAGGGCAAGGACGAATAGGTTGGCACCCTTTGCCCCCACTCTCACTGTGCCTACATCATTCTGGCGGATTAGTGACTGCAGTTCCAAGGTTTTCTTTCTATTTTATCTTGCTGTGGAGTGGTTAGTGACAGCCAGATAAGTTATTCATTTCAGGGAAACTGTAGAGAAGGACCTTGTGTTTGTGTAAAGGAGGGGAGGTGTGGTTCCCTTCCAACATTCCCAGTTCAGTTGATGTAGTCAAGGGATATAATCACAGGTAACAAGGTTTAAATGTGTTAATGACATGATAATGCCTTTTAGACTTTTACAGAACATGACTACCTCTTTGAGTTAAAAGGGAACAATATATCAGATTAGGGGGAAAAATGGCCATGCTCTTAGAGAGTTTTAAATAACAATGTCCTAGAGCAAGTTCTCAAAGTTTGTCACTTTGAGTCAGTTGAGGAAGGACCCAGCTCTTCATGCATGGAAAAGAGGATAGGATATTTTTATTTCCTCTGCCCTCTCTTTCCAATCCCCATCACTCATGGCATGTAGCACCAGAGTCACTGACTCAGAAGGAGCCACCCCATCCAGCATTTGGAGGGTCAGTGTGAAAAAAGAGGGAACCCTTTGTAAGGGGCATTTTAAACCCAAGCATTTTTACATGGGTTGGGTAAGGGATTTATTCATTCATTCACGTGCATCTCTTTGCTTCAACAATTAGCATAGCTTCTATTTATCTGTCTTTGGTGACGGCTAAAGTCAGCATCTAGGATGGATTCCCAGGAAAAGACTATGAAGAATAGGTTGGAACCCCTCCCCCACACACTCTCACTGTGCCTACATCGTCCTGGCAGATCAGTGTCTGCAGCTCAATCAAGAGAGAAGAGGTACATACTCCATATAGATACAGATGCAGAAAAGCTGTTATTTGAAGGAAGAAGTCTGGGAATCAGGAGTCAATTCTAGGCTGCAGAGAGCCCTCCAAGAAGAGGGAAAGAACATGGAAGTTCTGTAGTTCCAGAGACATAAATTGCCTTGGCCATGTGTGTACCCTACATATTTGCCTCACTGCTATGGGACTCTGTCCCCATGCTTCCTATGCTTGCTTTGTATATTTGTGTGGCATATGCCCGAGGTTTATTGGGGAAAGTTTTGTAGTTACTGTTCTTATTATACCATAGCAAATGCCTTTGCTAGCAGATAATTGTAACTTCTGGCTAATTGTTAATGGAGAGCAAAACAGTGGGAGATTATAAACTATAGCTGTAGGAGTAGACACTCAGCTAGCAGATGGCCTGGAGTCAGGAAGACTTGAATTCAAATTCAGCTTTAGACACTTGCTGTGTGACCCTGGACAAATCACTTAACCCTGTTTGCCTCAGTTTCCTCATCTATAAAATGAGCTGGAGAAGGAAATGGCAAACCACTCCAGCATCTTTGACATGAAAACTCCAAATGGGGTCAAACAAAAACAACTCATAGGGTACTCCTAGAACCTAAAGTTTTAGCCACCCTTTGGGCACTGAACTGATAAATTTGAGTACAAATTAGGGGTGGTGACCCAGAGGGGGCACTATATTTCAAAGCCTCAAAATTCAAACCTGTAACAAACTAAAACACTAAATCTGGATCTGGGAGAAATATAATTCATTCAAAAAACATGGTTAATCATCTACTATGTACTAGGCACCATACTAGATTATGGGGTTACAAAGGAAAAAAAAATAGGCCCTATATTCTAGGAGCTGACCTTTTATATGGGGAAACAATGTGCCTGCAGATGAGTATCGACAAAGAAAACAGGGCTGGAGGAGATCCCTACTCTTGGTGAGATCAGGCAAAACCTGATAACTATCTAACAATAAGGACAAAGGCCCCCCCCTTGCCATTCTGCTGCTCCCTGGGGACATAGACCCCTGTTTCCCCAATCCATGGAATCCCTAGTCAGGATAGAAGAGAAGAAAAAATTGTTCATAATAAGAATATTGCAAGGTTTGGAACAATAAAGATGAGTTCTTCAATAGAGAGTAGCCTTGGAGCCTATGATTTCCCTGAATCCATCAGAGTTCCAGAGCAGTAAGCATGAGGTTCCAGGGATAAACACCTCGAATATGACTTTAGCTGCTGTCAGAGCAATTTTTTTTTCTTCTTTTTGTAGGGTGAAAGGCAGGGCAATTGGGGTTAAATGACTTGCCCAAGGTCACATAGCTAGTGTGTCAAGTGTCTGAGGTCAAATTTGAACTCAGATCCTCCTGACTTCAGGGCAGATGCTCTATTCACTGCCTCACCTAGCTGCCCCAGAGCAATTTTTCTTTCAGAGATTTATCTAAGTTCCTGGAGTCCCTCAGTTTGAAGGTCTATCTGACTCTGTAGACTAAAGTCTTCAACTTGAACTTTGAGGCTTTAAACTTTGCTAAGTCTGATTTCAGCTACCCCTGATATCAGGCAGCTGCCCTGACCTACTGCCTCCAACTCCTGCCTGAACTCTGGAGGGGGTAGGTAGCCTGGCCTCAGTCTGTCCTAATGCTCTGAAATAGCTTTTCCATGTGTTGTTTTTGGTTTTCTTTGGGAAGTCGTGATGATGATGGTGGTGGTTAGTACATCATCTTACTAGGGTTTCATTTGAAAATGATTATCAAGAAACTCCTTATTTTTCCAAGGCTTCCCACTATCAAAAATAATAGGTAAAATTTAAGTAGCATTTTATACAAAGAAATTTGCATACTTATTTAATCTGAGTTTCATGGCAACCCTTTGAGGTAGTTGGAACATGGATTGTTGGACCCATTTTACAGATGATGACATTAAAAGGCTCAGACATGGCAAATGACTTGGATCATCCAGGTAGACCTAAAAGGGACCTTAGAAGCCTTCTTATCCAACCCCCTCAGATCTAGTGAAATGAAGTGACTTACCCAAAGTAACACAAGCAGTACCAAGGGAAGTAAGTAGAGGAAGAGAGATTTTTATTCAGATTTTCCTGCCTTTATACCTATCTAACAGGTTACATAACCTCTCAACCAAGTAGAATAATGAATCTCCCCCCTCCTCCTCCTCTTTAATTTCCCTCCCCCACCCCTGCCCTTTGCATCCCCTTCTGGACTTCCTGCCTCAGCAGAGGAAAGTCCTTTAATTTCTGAGCCAAGGCTATTTATACCCAGTCTTAGTGTCCTTTCACCTAGCAGTCATCTCACAAATAAATAAGGGAACATAAAGGCCAAGTTATTGTGTTGTTGTATTTATATCCTGTATTTAGCAAGATACTGTTACCCAAGCGCAAGAAGCCTTTACTTCAGGATTTGTGTATGATGTCAGTACCAAAGGCAGCTCAGCCTGATTTTAGTGGAAATGGGCTCTCCAAGAGGACAGAGGGAGAAGAATTTGGAATTCTACCAGCCGTTGAAAGTGTTATGGGCTGAGGTGGAGGGGAGGGCACCTGGAACTTGGCCTTGGGGTGGAGTCATGAATACTGAGGGTGTAGCTAATGTGGGCTAAGACTGTAGAAGGTAGAGTAAATGAATCTTTATTCCCCCGGATTTCTGCTGTTTAGATGCATTTTTAAATGTCTTTTTGGGGTAAAGAGCTGAATACTGAGAATTTAGGTATGTTTATTTAAAGGATTTGGAGGTGGGATGGGGGAGGGTAGAAACTGACTGGAATATTGTCTTTCCCCAGACTCAGCAGCTCAGTAACAGTATAGGCCCTTCTTGGAGACTCCCTATCAAGGTTATCCTTCCTTTTCATGATCAGCTATTTGTAAAGATAAAAGGCAGTGTAACGATGAAAAGCAGTGAAAAGCTTTTACTGAGAATTCCCAGACCACCTAACATGGAGGCTCCCTTCACTCCTCACCAGGTGAATGGGTCTAGCCTCCTTTGATTTTCTGCGTAACTAGGTTTTATCTTTAAAAATGATAGAATGAAACACACATTTATTGAGCATTTACCTATGTGTCAGGCCTGTGGGAAGTGCTAGGAATATAACAAGCACAAGCAAAAAAGAAAGATGGCTTCTGTCTTCAAGAAGCTTATATTCTCATGGCGGAAGACAATGCATAAAAGGTAGCCAAAAGGGGATGGGACAGAGGATAAAAGTACCTAGCTCTGGGACATGGTTTCGAAGTCCAAAAGTCAGATGAAAGCTGGCCATCCTGGGACCCTCCACAAAATGGAGAGCCGAGGAGGAACTGACCAACAGGAAAAGAGAGTCAGTCTTATGCAGAAACACTCTAGGTGGAGAAGATTACAGGGGTGGTTGGATAGTTCAAGACAAGGGTGAGGAATCTGTGGCCCTGAGGCCACATGTGATCCTCTAGGTCCTCAAGTGCAGCCCTTTGACTGAACCCAAACTTCACAGAACAAAGGGGATTTGTTCAAAGGGCCACACTTGAGGACCTAGAGGGCCACATGTGGTGTTGAGGCTGCAGGTTCTCCACTTCTGGTCCAGGGCAAGGAAGCCCTAAGTTTTGAGAGAAGTTCCAGGATGACATAACCACAGAGGCATGGTTTGGAAGTCTTTAAGTTAGAAGCAGAACTGGGAAGGAAATGAAAGCTGGATGGCCCAGGCCCCTCCACAAAACAGAGACCCCTAGAAGGGATTCACCAATGGGAGAAAGAGATGAGGGCCAGGATCACCTCAGACAAAATTGTAAAACCACAAAAGGCCATCTTTCTGCCCATCCTACTCCCTAAAGAGACTTGCTTTCAATAAGCTGTCCTAGTTAGAAAGCAATGTTAGTTACACTCCACAGTGCTAAGGTGTTCACAGATTCATCCTTCAGGTTTCAGATGTTCAGAGTAACAGCATCGGCCTCAAAGGGGCCTTTAAACTGTCACAGAACCTGAGTCTCATTCTACCCAAGATGCATGGGAGAGGGAAGGGAGAAAGATGGTTTGCTTCCAGGGACCCAGATCCAGAGCTGAGCTCCTGAGCCATGTGTGGAGTTCTGCCTGGGCATGCCATATTACTTATTATCTTGGGATGAATCTATGAGGGGTGGAAGTAAGTGCCTAGGCAACTTCCTTCTCCAATGCCCCCTCTCCCAACTAATCATAGCCTTATTTACGAGGCAGTGGGATTCAGTACTAAGAAATCCTCGTTAGAATGTAAGCCCTTTGAGGGAAGGGACTGCTTCTTCTTTTACCTTAGCATCCTCAGTACCAAGCCCTCAGTTGTTATTGTTTGTTTTTTATTCTCAAAGACATCAAATGACATCAAGAAGGTGATGCCATGACTTGCAAGTGAATTGGATTTAAGTGAGGCAGGGCTGTGCAAAGTCACCAGCCTCACTCTCTCCTCCGTAGCCATCTGGGTCCAGTGGCAGAATACAGATCCAGACAACTGGAGATGGCCCCCGCCTGGCCCATAGTAGGTAGCTGATAAATGCTTAAAGATTGATTTATTGAACCTGACTCTGGGAGTCAGAGTCAGTGAAGCTCTATACTAATTCTGTGCTTAGTCACCATAGGAACCTAAAAGTGGGAGTTCCTATCAACTGGTCATTTCCTTGAAGGTTACACTCCTTTTTGTTTCAGAGTTCAGTCTCCTTTTCAATTCAATTCAATAAGCATTCATAAAGTACCTTTTATGTTCTAAGCACTGAGAATTTCAGCATGCATAGCAATGTTCAAAAATTCTGACCTTCTTGTGCATTAACCTCCCAAATTCCTCTGACCTCCACCTTCATTGCATCATATCCTTGATCTGAACATTCCTTATTAGGGAATTTTGTGAGCTGCAACAAAGGCTGAGGGAGACTCCTGATTGGTAGAAAGAATTCTGAGCTCCAGGCCACAGATGTGGGTAAGAGACTTACTGACTTAGTTCTAGTAGCATTCTTAAGAAACATACTTGGAGGGAGAAGCTGCACACATGTAGGGAAATCTGGCTCCTTAGCATGTCTCTGATTTATAACTTGCCACCTTAGATAATGTAGAGAGGAAATTTCTCCATGGATGAAGCTGAACCCTGTCTCCTTGGTGGGGCTAAGACCTTCTCTTGCTTCTAGCTAAAAAAAGAATTTACATGCGTGTGTACATGCATGCATGCACATTTACATTATCCATGACATGTGTGTGTTTGTGTACATATATGTACATACACCTGTACATGTAAACACATACATACTTATAGAAAATACATGTATGTATATATATTCTGATCTGTATAACTTCCCTGATTTTTGTTTACTATTTTGCTTGGATAAATGAATTTGCTCCCTATTCAATATCTATGATGGTCTTTTGTGTAACTAGCAAATGCTAGTTCCCAACTAATGGTGAAAAGAACCTAAGAGGGTTAAACTCAGGACTACCTTCCGCCTTAAGCATGATGGAGAAGTAACTTTTGTTCTGAGCCTCTAATCCTCTAGCCTAGCAGTATTTGAAGAGGTAGATAGATATAATTCGAGATTGACACCCCTTATAAGGACTGGACGGAAGAGCCTTGGCAGTGCTCCTAGGACCAGCTGGCCCCCAGGCCCCAGGTCCTGAGACAAGCAGGGCTCTTGACTCCCCTCCCCAGGTAGAGGGCCATATATCAGGTCACCTTTATCCATGCCACTCAAGAGCAACATCTAGAAATTAACATCATCTAAGTGGGCAAATAGATTACCTCCAGAGCTTAACAATACTACCATGAACCAGACAGACTCTTACCTGCAGTGCTTCACACGCTAACACTCCATCTTCCATGTCAGTGACTTAGCATTGGCCATCTTCCAATTGCCTAGAACCATCTCTGTCCTCATCTCTGCCTCTTAGAATTTCTGGTTTCCTTTAAGAATCAGCTCAAATATCATGGGGGGGAGGGGGGGCGACGGGGCAAGAAGGGAAAACCTTTCCTGCCTCACCTTTCCCTTCTAGCTAACTTTCTGTCTGCTCTGTATGTGTCTTGTATGTAAATACTCATTTATATCTTGTCTCACCCACTAGAATGTGAGCTCCTTGAAGGCAGTGATTGTTGCTCATATATATGTGTGTGCACGTGTGTATATACACACGTGCACACACATATGTATACATACCTACACAATATATCCACACTCACATATTTATATAGATACATGCGCATGCATGTATGCATGTGTGTGTACATGTGTATATACACAGTGCCAGGCCCAAAGTTAGGGCTTAATCGATGCTTGTCAAGAGACTTGGAAGGAGCTGGGGCAGCTGGGGCACTTCATTTTCTTGAACCTGAGAGGTTAGTGAGGAGCAATGTTTCCTATGCCACTTGATCTGTCTTTTCTATGACTGTTATGTATAATTTAGAAAATAATTCAAGGTCCAGTGCTAACTACTCCCAACCATCCAGGGGGAATTCAATCTCCCCTCCTGCTCATCTTCTTAGGCAGGGACCCTAGAGTTCACTGAACAGGCTTAGCTTTCCCCTAGATTCTGGCTTTCACGTAGAGTAACTGCCTCTGAAGTCAGAATGACTTGGGTTTCAAGTGTTGCCTTGGACACAAACTGACTGTCTGACTTTGGACAATTGCTTAACCTCTCAGTCCCCCCAGGCAACTTCTATATTATCTCATACCATGATTGTACTACATAGGAGGATGCTTCCAGGGCAATCCCAAGGGAAAAAAGCAAGTGATTTTCAAAGTGAAAAAGTGAAAGGGGACAGTAGGACAGACAATTAGGGCAGCAGAATCCAGCTGTGGGGGCATCACCACAAAATGGCAGCTTCCTGAAGGGGGCCTGGAGCATCTCTGGAGCCAGAGATTTAACTTCCAGCCAATCCTCCTTCTTTGTCCTTTAAAAAAAAATTTTTTTTTAAGTTTTGCAACAGAGGGAGAGTTTTCACGAAGCAGGGAAAAAACAGTTCTTAGTGCTTCATTTGGGGTTGGGGAGACAGGGATGGGTGGCGCGGGAAAACTTGGTCTTTAATTATATTTACTGCAAGCCCTAATGCCACGGGAGAGCTAGAAAGGCTGCCTACGGGGCATGCAGCTGCAGAGGCTGCATGTGCACAGTCGGGTGACCTAAATGTCCATGTTTTTCTTTGCCCTTGAGCAAAAGCCACGAGGGAGAACTGCCCTCAGTGAGGCCGTGAGAGACCCAGAGGAGGCAGACTGTGAGGGCTCTGTCTGTCCCTCCGCATCCCTTCCCCCGCCCCAGCCGATCCCAGCACCCTGGCAGGAAGTAGTGGGGCAGCGGATGCTGGAGGGATGAAAAGGCTGCTGTCGCTTATCTTCAGGGTTGGGGGAGGGAGTGAAGGGAGGGAGGAAGGGCTTTTCTGTGTGAGCAACTCTGGCTTTGAAAACTGGGAGGCCAGATGCACTGATACCGTAAACAGCACTTCATGATTCTCTGGGAAGCCAAGGAAAGCTTGAGGAGCCGAAGATCACCACGGCGCCCTTCCCTTCTGCTTTTCTCCTCTCCTCCTTCCCCTCTCCTCTAGCTTGGGAATGCGCTTGGCTGAGGGTCAGCTAGATCTTTTTTGTGACTATTTTATAGGCAGGAAGATGCACAATCTGAGATCAATTCATCCTCTGACTTTTCCTGTGAAGAAGACAGAGTCTGTCTTCCTGTGGACGGCCGCCCCCGGAATTCCCAACCCTGAGTGCTGGGCTAGTGTTCGGTTACGGATCAGCTGCGTGACCCCCCCGAACCCCCCACCCCTTCACTCCCCCCTCCCTCCAGATAAAGCAAACAGATAAAAAGCCCATTGTGGTCCACTCCCAATCCGCATTCCTGATCATTCTGATGAGCAGCTAGGGACACACCGCTTCTAGAAATGCTGCTGGTCACCCTAACCTCCCGTCCCTGCATGATTGGATACACTTGGAGGAAATGGAGTCCTGGGAGGATTGTCAGGACTCAGTTCATTGTGGCTGGCTAGGCATTTAGCCCAAGGGTGTCTGCTTGCTTTTAGTTTGTTTTTAATAGCAATTTGGTTCAAAAGCTCTAACTGAACCTTTTAATTTTCTTTAAGGTCATGGTGCTGTTTTTGCCACACATAAAATTCCTTATTTTCGTGCAGTTTTGAGATTTACTCATTGAGGGAGACCTCCTGGTGTGGAAACTCCCTTCATTGACGTAGGTCTGCAACTCACTCGTAATTTGGTTTTAGAGACTGGGGGAGGGGGGGGGGGAAGGAGAGAGGAAGGGGCAGGGAGTATGGAAGGTTACTGTGCTTGCCCTTGATTCTTCTACCAGTATGTATGGGAGACCCAGACTTGAACCAAGGTCTTCCTCACCCAAAGGTTCTATTTACTAGAGAAGCAAAAAAAAAAAAAAAAAAAAAACCCCACTAAATGATCAGAATAGCTTTACAGATTATTATATTAAAATTGCATATTGCAGATCTATGACTTTGTTGCTCAGATGGAAACAGGAAATTCTGGGGGAAAATCCGCTACACCCTGCCATGTGGCTGGATTTCCGATGGGGATAGCCGATAGGGGTACAGTGTGATTGAATCTATTTCCTCTCTGGTGTCTATGACAAGTATGTCCCTGTGATAGGGAAAGTGCAGATGTCGGAGCCTCACCAAAACTTGACTTATGAGCTAATGACTCTTAGCCTTTCAGGAATTACAAATCATGAATGAGGCCATTCATTGACAAGCTGTGGAAGGGGATGTTGCTCCTTTCCATAGCGTTGACTGAGTCTTTCCTAATTGATTGCACTGACTTCCTCTGCATATCCCATAAAATCAAACCAACCCTGCCTGTCTTGTGCGCATCTATCTGAAGGGATCTGTGCTGACCTGTTGGAGCAAGAAGATGCATCCAAGAGAAGCAGCACTCTGTTCAGATTGCTCCCTGTTTTTACAACCTTCAGGTGACTTCCAAAATGTGTAGTGTTTTGTAACATGGAGTAATTTCTTACCAAGACTTTGATTTAGCAAGCCATGGATCTTCTCTGATGTTCACTTTGAAACCCTTTATTCTTTTTCCTATGCTGAACTTCTAGCTCTAGAGTCCAGGCTAGGGCAATGCTGTGAGTCAGTGTAATAGCTACTAATGGAATCAGCAGATATAGGTTCGAATTCTTGATCTAGTGGGCAAGTGACAACCTCTCTGAACCTGAGTGTCCTCAGTTGTAAGCTGGAGATACAATTTATAAATGTACCATACAAGTACACACATGTATATACTCTATGACTATATATATATTGTGTATATGTAGTTTGTGTATGTCTACATATGCATATATCTACAGAATAAAGCCTGGATTGTGATTTTTCTGGTGCAGGGAATTCCCTAGTGAGAAAACGCCCTCTACCAAAGCAGTCTTAGAGAGTAGTCTGGAGAGGTAGTATCAAACTCAAATAGACATAAATCATATATAAGAATCCCTGCAGTTCATGTATTGACTTAGAAAAATCATGTTTATATTTTATATGTTCTATTGTATTTTATTTTGTTAACTATTTCCCAATTATATTTTAATCTGATTTGAGCAGTGCTCCAGGGTGTTGTGAGCACCCACAGGAAAAATACATATTTGACCTAATATAGAGAACAGAGGCTTTAGGTAATTAGTTTCAGAGACATTATATGTTCTATGGAAAAGGACTTTAACCCAAGTATCTTGGCTGTGAGACAGGAATTCTGTCCACTACCACCATGATGGCTCTCCATACACATACATATGCACACACACACACACACACACACACACACACATACACACACACAACATATATATCTATGTGTGTCTCAGTAGATATATGTGTATACATATATATATATGTTAGATCTGCTGACTCCAATTCTATATATTTCATATATGTGTATATATACACAATACATATATATATATATAATATGTTGCAGGGTTTTAATTGGACCAACAACCTGAGTCACATGTGTAGATATATATGTATATACACACATATATAATACATGCATATTATATATACTATATACACATACTTCTGTTAGTGTTTGTGTATATACACATACATATATGTATATATATGTACACTGCCACAATATATCTATAGATTATATGTCATTTATTTTAACTGGTCCAGTGACCTGATTGTTCTTGAGAGCTAGCAATAAGGAATTGCCTCTACCGAAGCAGATGGGTTCTTCCTCCACCGTTTATAATCTTAGTTTCTTAGGGCATTGAAAAATTAAATGACTTGCCTGGAGTCACACAACCAGTGTATGTCAGAGGTAGTATATGAACCCAGGTTGTCCAGACTCCAAGGGTCCAATCTCCATCTACCATGCTCCGGCTTTCACTACCTAGATCCAAGGTTGAAGGGAAGAATTTGAAAGTACTTAAAGCCCTGTATAAATGGGACCAATTCTCACCTGAGCAGGAATCCCCAGGAGGGATTTATAAACTTCAGAACTAAAGATGTTTAGGTCCTCAGTAGCCCCCTGGAAAAATATGTTACATTCAAGCCTCAGTGTCCACCCCCATCCCCAAGAATTCAGAGAATCAGCAAAGGGCGGTTCTGTTCAATTGAATAAACGTTTTACCTTGCTTGCCATATTTCTCTGCTTGTTAAGAAGATCAAATGGTTACTGCCTCAAGTGGTTTCTAGACTTTTTGGTCTCCTCACAGTGACTGACTTACATTGGTTAAACTTTACTAGAATATGGTTTTAGGCTATGTACATGCTCAAACCCCAGAAGAATGTAAAATCTTCAAGTATTGTTTTATTTTGTTCTTTGTTGACCCTGTGCTTAGGATAGTATTTTACTTCTTTTTTGTTTTGGTTTTGACCTGTGATCATCAGTGATTTCACTGGTGTAGGGTCCCTCAAATACTTAGTAGCTGTGTGACCCTGGGCAAATCACTTAACCATGTTTGCCTCAGTTTCCTCATTTGTAAAATGAGCTAAAGAAGAAAGTATCAAACCACTCTAGTATCTCTCCAAAGAAAATCCCAAATGGGGTCACAAAGAGTCAAACAACTGAAAACAGAAATCCCATTGAGGAAACTCCCTCTACCAATGGAGATGGCTAACTGTTTTCCTATTATAGCCTTAAAGAACTGCTTGATACCCTGGGAGATTAAATATTAAGTGACTCCTCCTGGTCACACAACCAGTATGCATCAAAGGTGAGGCTTAAACCAAGGTCTTCTGGACCCCCTATTCCTTGTGCTACACTGCTCCTCAAGCTAGTTCCCATAGACTGAGCTGTCAGGTAGCCAAGATCAACATAGACACCCCTCTGGTCTGAACCATTCAGGAGTCCAACTGTGTCTCCCACTACACTGAGTATCAAAATATCCATGTAATGAAGGAGAGAAACCCAAAGTTCACAGGGAGCTTAAGAAAGAGCCGGGCTAAAGTCACAAAGAGAGTTGATGTCGGCACTAGAAATAAGATCCTGGCCTTGGGATGGCTAGCCTAGCACTCTTGCCTCTATGGGAAACTGCCCCCTTAGTGTAACCAAAGCCAGGCTTGGCTTCAGGCAAGACATTTTCTAAGGGCAGATGTTGTCTCAACTGAAATTGAGGGACTGTCTTATTGGCCTAACACCAAATGTTTTGATTCGGGAGGGGCACCAGGGTGGCTGAATTCAGGTTTTCCGGCACTACTACAGGTCCTGGGGCTGACCTTGGCCTGAATGTTTAACAAAACCCTGAAAGGGAAAGGAATAGCCTGAAGAGACAAAGAAAGAAAGGAACTTTCACTCACTCATTGTCCAGAGCCCAGGTTTCTGATTTCTAAGCTTTGGCTTGCAAGCCATTTGGACTCCTGGGTAATGAAGAAGTAATCTCTTTTGGATGCTTGTGGAGGGTTTCATTCTTTTACAAGAGGCAGACTTCATTCCCTTGCAACCTGTCAAAGAGGCTTTGTTGTTTGGTGGAACTGGTAATTGTTCTATTGCAATTGCTAATGCTTCTTCAGTAAAAGTTAATTCCTACCTTAGGTGCATGCTAAGTTTGGGGTTAGGGGGATGGGAGCTGAAAATGGGTAGAATGAGAACTTTATGAATGAGGTGGTAATATGAAGTGATTGGAAACTTGATGGTAGTATAGTAATAATAATAACATTTCTATGATGTTTTAATTTTTGCAAAGTGTTTTGCATATCTCATTTTAGCCGTGCAACAACTCTGTGAGGTAGGTGCTTGGAAACTTGAGTCAGGTTAAGTGATTTGTCCAGGGTCATGCAGCTAATAAGCTCCTGAGACAGTATTTGAAAACAAGTCTTCTTAAAACCAAATCCAATACTCTACCCATTGTAGTATCTAGCTACCCCCACAATAAGTCAATAAAGTATTGTATTTGGTAAAGAAAGTGTTTCCCACCAAATTAACTTAGCCATATCAGCTAGCCTTGGTATATGTATGTTGCCAATGAACTGAGTAGTAAGATTCTTGTTCATTCGATCACTCAACAAATAGGCACCATAATAGTGTGTGATATTCTGTGAAGTATGGTACGTAGACTGCTGTTGCAGAGTGGAGGGGCATAAGACATGTCTATGAATACATAGCATACGAGTCAGAATGTGACAAATGTGATATAAAAGATACAAAATGTTATAGAAATTCAGAGGAAGGAGAGAACATACCCCGCTATTGAGTTCAGAGAAGTCTTTGTAGAGAGGCAGATCAGCATATCAATCATTTATGAAGCCCTCACTATATGCCAAATAGCGGGCTAAGTACTGAGGATGAAAATACAAGCAAGTCTCTGCCATCAAGGTCGCTTACATTCCAAGGGGGAAGAGTTTGGTGGAGGCCTGATTCTTGGTAAGAGAAAATGAAAGTACACTTATCAAAACCAGGTAACCAGGAGCAGAGTCCAAGGCTGGGGGTGGGGAGAGAGGACAGAAACAGGGGAAGATGAGGATGACAATGAGGTTGCATCAGAACTTTGTCTGAAGGGATGGAAAGAATTTTCCCAGGTCAAAGTGTAGAAGTGAACACCATTCTAGGTGGAGGGATTAGCACAAACAAAAGCACGGAAGCAGCAAAGCAAAGCAAAGGAGTGAGAAGTCCATTCAGATAGACAATGGATAGGATGCATGTTGATTAGTGAAAGGCTAGAAAATTAGTTTGGAGCCATATTGGAAGGTCTGGAATGTTTGGCAATGGAGTTGGGATTTTGTCTTGAAGATAATGAATGGGGAGCTGTTGAAGCTTTTCAATCAGGGAAGATCAGAGTTGCCCTTCCGAAAGATTAGTCTAGCAGAAATGGGCAGAATGCATTTGGTGAAGACAAGGAGGCTGATTGAGGAAGGAGCAGTGAGAAGACTTCAATAATTCAGGATAGAAGGAATAAAGTCCTGAGCTAGGATGGTCATGGTGGGATGGAAATCAGGGTTTCAGGTTAGTCTTTAGCCAATGCTCTTAGAGAAATGCTGAGAGACGCTTCAAGGTATGTTGTGCTATGCACCCCATCTTGGCCATGTAATGTGAAGCCAAGAAAGAGAAGTGCAGATGAATTGGTTAGACTTAGAAGGTATTTCCTGCAGCCCCTTTTATCCTTCAGAGATAAAGATTCAGGATGTCCAGTGGACTTAGAATATTGGATGATACAGAGATTGCTTGAGTCGTAATGATTAGGCAGTGACAATCAGCTTCTTAGTTTAGAGAATCCATCATTTTGAGGCATATTCAGGGAAGTTCTCCTAACATTCAAATAACTATTGCATCTCCCAGGTTTATGTCAGTAGGGAAAATCCTAATTTGTGATGCTTGAGTAAGTTGCAGGCTTTGCCTTTAGGTCTCTGTGTGGGTTCCACATGATCACAGCCTTCCCCGTGCAAAATGAAATCTTGGCCTTCTACCATGACTGAAGTTGACCAGTCAATAACCCCTTCACATCCCAGCTGTACACACATACATTTTTGGTGGTGGTTTTTTTTTTGTCTGTTGTTTCATATGCTTTCCAGCTGAAGTCCAAAATCATTCTTGTTCTGGGGCCTACTTATAATTCTTCTTTTCTTATTCCCCTGCAGTGATCTCAACTCCATTCAGTAAGTGCCTTCCTTATATAAAACACTGTATGGAATAGACCCGGCCCTCAAGGGGCTCACATTCTACCAGGAAGACACAAAAATACCCAACATCTCAACGTCAACCACATTAATTGCCTTATGTCCAATGTGTGTTTGGGAAGTAAATAATTAATACTTAGGGCTTGGAATCTCCTTCATACTCTGATAGTTCAAGGATTCCACCTTTCTCAGTATTCGTGTTCCCTCTACCTGTTGTAGATCACAATGTATTACTAGACACCACTCAATAGAAAGCTAGCCTTCAAGTAAGAAAGACCTGGATTCAAATCCTAACTCTTGACACATGCAAACTATGAAACTCCCACACCAATGAAATCACAGATTTGAATGTGGAAAAAAACATGTCACCATTGACAAGGTATGTTACCACTTTAATTTTCTCATCTATAAAAGGAAGGGGTCAGGTAAATGGTCACCAAGAACCCTTCCAGTAGCAAAACACAGTGATTCCTGATCTATGAAAATATTAGTCCTTTTGTGAACATCCTAAATCCTGAATCAATGAACCAGGATGCTAGGAATTCTCTGCTAAAAATGCTACCAAACACAGGAATAAATAAACATTTTCTTTAAATAATATACAGTATTTATCTGAAACCAAGAGCAACCATTATTTGTAATGGAGACAAATTAGAATCCTTTTCAACGAGCTCAGCAGTAAAACAAGATTGTCTATTGTCATCACTTCTATTTGACTTAATACTAGAAATGCTAGCTAGCTATTTATCCAGCCCTGACCTCTCTGATCACCTCTAGATCTTCATCTCCAACTATCTAATGGACTTCTTAAATTGGATGTCCTATGGACATCTTAAACACAACTTATCCAAAAAATGAACTCAGCACTTTTCTCCTCTAAACCCTCCTCTCTTCCTAACTTCCTCATTGCTGCCTGGGGTATCCTCATCCTCCCAGTACCCTAGACTTGCAACCTAGCTTTCATCTTTGATTCTTTACTCTTTCTCACTCCCTATATCCAATCTATTACCAAAGTCGATCAGTTTGACATTTGTAACATCTTTCTCATATACCCCTTCTCATCTCTGACTTTGCTACCACACTGAAACAGGACCTCATCACCTTGTATTTGGACTATTGCAATAGCTTGCTAGGTGGTCCCTCTCCCATAAGTCTCTCCCAACCCCAGTCCATCATCCACTCAGTTCTCAAAGATCTTCCTAAAGTACAGGTATGACCGTGTCACCCCTTCTACTCAATGAACTTGAATGGCTCCCTGTTGCCTCCAGGATCAAATGTAAAATCCTTCGTTTTGCAAAGCCCTTCATAACCAGCCCTCTGCTTCCAGTCTAGTCATACCATATAGCACTCCTCACTTTCCTTATTTATAAAATTGGACGGTTGGATTAGATAGCCGATAAACTCTCTTCCAACTCTAAATCTATAATCTTAAATCCTTTCGTTTCTCTGATATCTAGTTTTCTCTCAAATAAGGGAGTTGCATTAGATTATCTTTTTAGGTCCTTTTGAGCTCTGAGTCTGAGATCCAGTCAATCAGACCCAAACAGGCCCCTAACCTTGTGGGAGGTGAGAGCTGAAACAGAGCAGGTTAGAGGTAGGACAGTGAGGACACAAACAGAAGTTTAATTAATTTCTGAGTGAGGAAAAATGGTGCTTGCAGGCAGAAGGCTCTCCCCCACCAACAAGGAAGGTTTATCTAGCTGGGGAAATGCGGAGTTTATATACATATTGGGCTAGACCATGACATAATCATTTTTAAGTATTGAATTTCTATTCCCACAGTGTCCTGTTGAAACCGTTCTTAAATTGATTGTCTCAGGTCTTGAGGGTACAGAATACAGAGCCAGAGTTCTCTGATGGGAACAAAAGTGTTGTACCTGGCTATCACAAGGAACAAGAATTGTGAACATTTGATGGATCACCCTTGGAAATAGGGAAAGCTAAATCCCTCCGTAAACACCTGATGCTGGTCCAAGTAATACACTTTGCCAAAGAGTAATATCATCCTGAGTGCAACAGATTATTGTTATGCTAAGTTTAGGGCATAGCCTGCTTGCTGGGCCTTAGCTTTGGGAAACAGGGTATCTCCAATACATTTTGACAGTCCTAGGATCACCACGTTTCTGGGCACACATCAATTTTATCTCTTACATGTTTGTCTCCTGCAATAATATTGGTGTTGTGAATTGATATGTGGCTAATAACTAGCTAGGCATGTTGGGCTTCTCGGTCTTCACAAAGTCCACACCTCAGTTCACCGGCAGGGTTTTAAAAAAAACATGACAAACGTTTTCCCGTACTAATTGCATGCATTAAAAATAGAATAATAGAAAACAGAAACATTGTGTTAATATGCAAAAGTAATGGGGTTGTCCTTCCATGGTCTGGCAGCTCTGGCTCAATTGTTCATAAAATCATAAACTGGACAAAATCCTTGGATCCTGAATTTTGAGCTGAAAAAGGTCACAGAGGTCACCTAGTTCAACCCCTGATTTTAAAGAGTTAAAATAACTTACTCAAGGTTCCAACCTGGTCTCCTAACTCCAAATCCAGTGATCTTTTCATGGTACTATGCTGCAGCTCATAATTATGCCAGCCCTTGAGTTTCATAAAGTTGTTGAATATTTTTGTGAAAATACAAAATATAATTTGTATTTTTGTAATATTTTTCTTGGTTGTGCTTACTTCATTGCAATAATGTAAATGATGCTCCCCTCCCCAAAATAGAGACTGGACCTTGTATAATTATAGCTTGACCCCAAAGAAGAGCTATAACTGTAGCTCTCTCACTTCTTTGCAGAGGTGAGGGGACTACGGAGGTGGAAACAGCATGTGCCCAAAATGTTAGACTGACTAATTCTATGTGGAGGGTAAAGGGCAGAGGAGTGACTCTTCATGTTATGACTTTGTTGAACATGAGTAACTGATACAAAGTATGATCTGAGATCTTTGTGTTCCTGATATTGGGTATGGTTCCATTTTAATATTTGAAGTCCTTGATGATCCACCATGCTGCTCTTAGAGGGTGTTCTGTCTGATAAGGCTAAGTCAACAGCCAACTCTACTGGGCCAAGGGTTGAAAGACTGATATTAGCAGGTTCATGTCTTGTATAGTCATCTTAAAAGAGAGAAAAAAAACAACAACAAAAAGTCTTTCTCTTTTGCTTTAGCTCATTAGCCTTTCTCTACTTAATGTTGAAAAGATAACTGTTTTTAAAAGCTCTTTGACTAAATAAGGTATGTATCTGTTGACTGAGGAATGGCTAAACAAATTGTGGCATATAAATATAACAGAAGATTGTTATACCATTAGAAATGAAGATGAAGAGTACAGAGAAACATTAGAAAGATACGAATTGATTCAAAGCGAATTAAGCAGAACCAAGAACTTAATATGCAAATATTTACATATTATTTTCATGATTATGCTTACTTTACAACAATAATATAAGTAGTCAAAACAATAAAATAGGAACTGAGACTTGTGTAACTACAACTCGGCACCAAAAAGAAATACAACCGTCCCCTCTCACTTTTCTTTGCAGAGGTGGGGGACTATGGAGGTAGAGGGAGCAAAGACTGTAGATTTGATTGATGCATAGATGAACTTTGCTGAACTACTTTTCCCTTCCTTTTTTCTTTTTTGTCTTTTGTTATTAGGAATGGTTCAAGTAGGGCAGAGCAGTGATACTCCTGGCCAGCGGCCATGAACCCGATTAAAATATAATTTGCAAATGTTTGACAAAATAAATAAAAATATAATACAGCACAGATAATATTAATTTATTATTTGGTAATATGACTCATTTCTATTTGAAGTTTGACCCACTGTGGTAGTGAAGGTGGTGTAAAAAAAGAAAGATATCAACAATTTTTTTTAAAAAGACCATTCAACTCTTTGGGGGAAAAACATGGAAGCGTTATTTAGTAATTAATGAAGATTCTTAGCACAAGGTAAAGAAATTGTACCTGGGAGTATGTGGCAGAAGTATTAATGACTGGAGGTTGTTAATTCAATGCTTTTTAAAATACCAATCATGTATTTGAGGGAGGGCCCAGTGTTCCCAGATATTTTGATCTACTAACTTCTGCTCTCTTGTAGGTGGGGGACAAATAGGAGATTTGGGATAAATGACTTGGGTTCAGATTGGAGCTCTGCCAGTTAAGAGCACACCTTCTAATCCTAGGTGCCCCTCAGGGCTCTGTCCTGGGCCCTGTTCTCTTGTCCCCCAAACTACTTCACTTGGTGATCTCATCATCTCCCATGGATTTAATTATTATCTCTATGCTAATGATTCTCAGATCTATCTAGTTTACCCCAATCTCTCTTAATCTCTAATCTCACATAGGAAACATGAATCGATTCAAAGTGAATTAAGCAGAACCAAGAAAATAATATGCAAATATTTAATATTGTTTTCTTTCAAACTGCCTTTCAAGCATTTCAAATTTGATGTCCAGTGGGTATCTTAAGCTCAGTATGTCCAAAACAGAACTTATCCATCTTTCCCTCAAATCCTCCCCCTCTCCTATCTTCCCTATTACTGTGGAGTACACCCTTATCCCCACAGTCCCTCAGGCTCACAACCTGGAATCATCCTGGATTCCTCACTATCTCTTACCACCACCCTCACTACCACCCCCATATCCAAGTTGCTGATAAGGTCTGTTTATTTCTCCTTTGCAACATCTCTCAAATATGCCCCCTACTCTTCCCTAAGGTTGCCACCACTCTAGTGAAGATCCTGATCATCTCATGCCTAGATTATTGCAATAGCCTAATGGAGGGTCTGCCTGCCTCAAGTCTCTCTCCAATCCAATCCATTCTCCATTCAGCCACTAAAGTGATTTTTCTAAAACCCAGATCCAGTTGTCATTAAACTCAATAGACTCCAGTGGCTTCTTATTCCCTCCAAGAGCAAATCCAAAATACTCTGCTTGACACTCAAAGCCCTTTGTAACCTAGCCCTATCCTCTTTCCAGTCTTCTTAAATTTACTCCCAGACACATATTCTTTGATCGAGTGACACAGGCCTCCTGACTCTTCTACCAACAAGATGCTCCATCTCTTAGATCCTAGCATTCTCTCTGGCTATCCCTGGTGTCTAGAATCTTCTCTCTCCTCTTCTCGAACTATAGTCCTCCCTTTCTTCCTATAAATCCCAACTAAAATCCTACCTTCCATAGGAAGTCTTTCCCAATCACTCTTAATTCCAGTACCTTCCCTCTGTTATACTGTATATACTACTCATCCTGTATATACCTAGCTTTGTATACACCTGTTTACATTTTGTCTCCCTGTTAGACGGTAAGTTCCTTGAGGACAGGTACTGTCTTTTTCCTCTTTTTGTATACCCAAACTTAGCAACCACGTAATAAATGTTTCTTGATCTGTGTGACCTTAGATGGGTCACCTTGAATCATAGAGGTCCCTAGGCCTCAAAGTCTTCATTTAGAGATTCAATGATCTCCAAGATTACTTTCCATTCAAAATTTTATCTCTTGCTTCACACTAGGTAAAAGTCATTTGAATTCTCCTTCCAATCATATCTTCTCCTAGCTCCAGCCTCCACTCCTTCTCTTCTTGTGTTTCCTATCTACTTTGCCTTTCCCAAAATTAGAGCCAGCTCAGATGACCAGGGCCAAGGGCTGAAGCCATTTCAAATATGATGGGGCACTGGTGAACAATTCATACAATGAAGATTTGGACTAAGACATGCCTTGATTGAGGATAGGTTTATAAAGATTGAATTGAGTTGTGTTACAGAACCCAGACTGCACTGCCTTTCAAAAATCTCTCCTCGATGGAATCCAGTTCCTTTTGGCAAGGGGGGGGTTGAGGTGTAAGAGGGAGAGTAGGGGTATTTAGTCGTTGGAGCATGAACGATGAGCTCTGATGTGGCTGGCATAACAGAGGAGTCAGGAGGTATGTCTTCTTACTTCACATGGTTATAACCAGTGCTAAAAGTATTGCCAGACTAAACCACATGGCTTTGGGTATAATACTGGGAAAGATCACTGAACTAGGACTCAGGAGGCCTGGATTTTATTTGTGACTCAGCTACTAACTTGCTGTGTGACCTCAGGCAAATTGCTACCTCTCTCTGGGTCTCACTTTTTTCATCTGTAAAACAAGAAGATGTCCCAACTTTGGATGCCAACTTTAAAATCTCCCAGTCCAAGATGCTTTGATTCTGTGATCAACCTTTCCTGGAAATGTTGCCACTAAACATACAAGTTAAGTACACCTTCAGGACTTAGCCTGATAAACAGCCTCGGACCACACCTTTTGCATGGCATCAATGGCAGATGCCAATCCAAACAGCGAGTGGGTGGCTCTGCTTGATACCGTCTGCCAGGGCGCCCTCAGCCCTGTCAACTGACATCTTACTCAGGACTGGTTTGGTGAACATGACACCCAAATCAAGCAGCTACATGTAGGGGAGCCAGAGGAGAAATGCACAGCCCCTCCTGGAACTTCCCTCCATTCATACAAGGAAGCCAGGAGACCTTGGCCCCTTGAAGCAGAACCAAGGCACAGAACCCACGTGCCCTGTGGGGTCAGACTCAAAGGCCAAAGAAATGTGGGCATCAGCACCTGGTTAGAAATGTGCATGTAGAACAGCAAAGCCATATTCCCCCACCCCCAAACATGCACACACACACACACACATACACACACACACTCACACACACACAGATACACACATATACTCTCACACTCATACGCACATATACACACATACACACACATATACTCACACATACACACCCTCACACACACCCTCACACATACTCTCTCACACACATACACACTCACACACATGCACACACACACACACACACACACACACCTTACAGGTGAGAAAACAGGATCAGGAAGGCTTAATGCTTTGCTCATGGTCATAAAGTAAAAAACATGAGAAATGGGGCTTGAACCCAAGTGCTCCGCCTCCAGAGCCAGCATTCTACCAAGCTTTTTTGTTCCTCAAACTTTTTGTTCTTTGTTTCAGTCGTTTTTCAGTTGTGTCTGACTCTGGTTTTCTTGGCAAAGATACAGGAATGGTTTGCCATTTCCTTCTCCAGCTCATTTTACAGATGAGGAAACTGAGGCAAACAGGGTGAAGTGACTTGCCCAGAGTCACACAGCTAGTAAGTGTCTGAGGCTGCATTTGAACTCAGGCCTTCCTGATTCCAGGCCAAGCTCTCTATCCACTGTCCACCTAGCAGCCCTCCTGAAGTTAGGCAACCTCAAACCTTCTTGAGCTACATGAAGAACACTGAGGAATCACTCCTGCCGCCCAAAATAATACCATTCCTGAACAAGGGCAATAACTCCACCATTAACCCAATCGGAAGTGAGTTCTTTTGAACTTGCCCACTTTTTGACTGAACTGGTCCAACTGGGGGAAAAGAGAGAGGAAACTCCTCTGTCTTTCTGTTGGAGTAGCTTACATCTCAGTAACATCTCCCCCTGTCAGACAGAGGAGAATTCTAATCATTCCCATTTTGCAGGTAAGGTAACTGAGGCTCAGGGAAGCTAAACAGCTCAACTGTTATTATATATAACGACATTCAAGGGTCAGGGCCAGGATGTGAGCCCAAGTCTCCAGGCCCTCCTGAGGCAGCTTGCTTTTATCTTTGCTAAGAAAACCCCAAATGGGGTCACCAAGAACTGAATACAACAGCTCCTGCCTTCTCCAGGTCTGGTGCTCCTAATGCCATTCAAAGCTACTTATCTCTGGACTCAGCACAGCTGTGGAAATGTGAAGAACAATCCAGACCCCAGGATCCAAGCCCATGTGTTAGGGGTGAGTGAGGCGCTTCCTGGCATCATTTACCCATTGGAGACATATCTCTCATTCTGCTCTAGGAGTCACTGCTCACCAAGGCCTTGTCTAGTATTGCTGTACAAGGTTCCCACATGCACAAAACAATCCAGAGACTGTTTGGTCTCAGGATACCCGGGTTCTAGTTACAGCCGTGCCACAAATAGGCTGTGTGACTATGGGCGATTAATAAATGTATGGATGGATGGATGGGAAGGCATTTCTTGATCATTAATGTGTGCCAGGTACTGTGCTAAGCCCTGGAGATATAAGTGCAAGAATGAAATGGGCCCTCCCCTCAAGGAGCCTATATTCCAATATAAGGGAGAGTATGGGAAATCACAGAGCTGGTGAGCTGATCCATAAGGCCGTCAATGAGATGCCTTTTTCAAACAATGACAGTTTAGTCATATTGATTTGATTACTAAATTGATTACTACTAAGGTAGGGGGATGGTAGCTCAATAAGCTTCAGCAAAGTGGATGGTAAAATGACTTTAGTGCATGACTGATCTGGTCCAATATCCTGGCCATGGCTAGTAATAATGGGCTAGTTGAATTCAATAACCATGCCTAACTCCAGCTTGGGCGTTCCAGAGCTGAGTGGATTAGCTCAGACGACTGGGGACATTTTTTTTTCCTGGTGGTCTAGTCCAGAGAGGCTGGTCTCAGTGGGAAGAAACAGGAAGCTAATGGCTGGGAAGATAGGAAGATGGTGGAGGTGGATGACAGATTTTGATGCAAAGCACAGTCACTTAACTTTTCTGTATCTTAGTTTCCCCATATGCAAAAGAAGCAGATTGAACTCAATGCTTTTTAAAGTCCCTTCCAGTTCTAAAATTTCATGATTCTATGGAAGATTGTTCTGTGGTTTTAGATGCCAACTGTGAGATATTGTCATCTTTTTTTTTTTTTGCTTTTTTGGAGGAGGAAAGACAGGCCAATTGGGGTTAAGTGACTTGCCCAAGGTCACACGGCTAGTAAGTGTTAAGTGTCTGAGACTAGATTTGAACTCAGGTGCTCCTGACTCCAGGACCAGTGCTCTATTCGCTGTGCCACCTAGCCTCCCCAATATCATTATCTTAATACCTAAAATTTGTATTTCCATTTAATGTTTGCAAAACACTTTACATATATCATCTCATTTGACTCTTACAATAACCCTGGGAGACAGAAACTATTATTAAACCCATTTTACAGATGAAGAAATTGAAGCTGAAATTGAATTACTTGCCCAGGTTATTTACACAGCAAGTAATCATCTGAGGCAGCATTTGAACTCAAGTCTTCCCGACTGCGTGTTTAGGAATGTATCCACTAATCTAAGTCATGAAACATTTACTAAGTGTTTACCAAACACTGAGATACTACTTATAAATGCAATAGGAATGCAAAGAAGAGACACATCTGTGTCGACTGCAGTAAAGAGTTGTTCATCTTTGTTCTTGAAGTATACCAATGATTTCATGAGGGTGATGTCTTGATTTACAAATGAATTGGATTTAAGTGAGGCAGGGCTATGCAGAGTCATCAGTCTCACTTTCTTCTCCAGAATTATTGAGGTCCAGTGGCAAGACAAAGGTCAAGAGGACTGGAGATGGCCCAGGATAAAGTGAGTAACCTTGGAAGTATTGAATTGCTGTTGTTTGTCCTTCGTTCTCAGAGAGGACCATAACATCAGGAAGATGTCATAACTTGCAGTAAATTGGATTTAAGTGAGGCAGAGCTGTGCAAAGTCGCCAGCCTCACTTTCTCCTCTGGAGCCACCTGGGTCCGGAGGCAAGATATAGATCAGGACAACTAGAGATGACCCTGGATGTAGGATATTTTCAACTCACTAGGCTGTGGGCTTTTGTCCCTTCATCAGTCCCCAAGTCCCCTCAGATCACTCAGACTACTGGAGATGGGACCTTCCCCTCCAGTACTGAGTGAAGGCTTCATGGAGGAGGAGAGCACAGGATAGATATTCTGAAAGGAAAGAGGAGGACCTTCTGTGTATCAGACATACCTAGTACCATCCTAAAGGTGAAAATAATCATGGTGTGGGGGGAGAAGCTGGCAGCGAAGAAATTTGCCTGATTAGAGTAGAATGTCCATAGTGGGCCTATACTATTGTATTAGATAGATTAGGTAGAGTACAATTAGGGAGGACCTTAGAAAAGAAGGAACATTTGGATCAGAGTAATCAGTAGGGAGTCATTATAGTTATTAAAGCAGACAAAAGAAATTGATGTACAATAATGATGAATCCCAGCAACGGTGTTCAAGAGGGACTGTACAGGTACAAAAAGCTATGGATTCTAATAACAGCTCCACCAAAAACTAGCTGCATGACTGTGGATAAGTCATTTCCCCCTTTGGAGGCCTCAGTTTCTTCATATATAAACTAAGAAAGTAGAACAACTAGCTCTCCCTTTACATGAGTTCTGTGGTTTGGAGGGATAGAAAAAGAGCCTAAGAAAGAGAGAGACATTAGCAGGGGGAAGACCAATGAGAAGACCGTTGCAATAATCCAGTGAGACAAAGATGAAAAGATGAAGGTATATTTGAGGGACATTTGAAAGAAAGAAACAGGAGAACTCAGTGACAGACTGGATACAGGGTATAAACTTAGAACTTTCTATCCTGGGACCCTGGAACAATGAGAATAACATACAATATTTCTGTAAGGCTTTAAGGTTTGCAAAAATACTTTCCCAATAACACCCCTGTGAAGAAGCAGAGCAAATATTGATTTAAGCCTGTGGTTTCACTGATGAGAAACTCTCTACCAAAATGCAGATAGGCCCTTGCTCTGTAATGTAGACTCTGACAGAGTTGCCCCAGGGCCCAGAGGCCTTAAGCAAATTACCCTAGGTCACACAGCCAACGTGCCTAGAGACAGAATTCAAGCCTAAATCTTTTTGACTCTCAGGCTAGTTTTCAATCTGTTCTCAAATACAAGCGTTAGGCCAGTTTTACAGAAGATGAAACTGAATGATGGTGGACCTAGGCCCATTTCCTGGTTTCCTTTAGGCCAGTACTGATTCCTCTGGGACCCTGAGCACTTGGTTGAGTGCTTCTATCAGAGATGTGGGTTAGGAGTGAGCCACACAGCCCTATATCCTGTTATGATATGGAAGCGTTTGCTCTTTGCTTCCTCCCCTGGGTCGTCAGAGGATGGAAGTGTTTTTCATGAGGACAGGAAATCTCCTCACTGCTGCTTTGTGAAATCGCAATCATTACCCTTAAATGGGTTAGCCAGAAGAGGGATGAGAAGGGAGAATGAGAGTGGTGAATATTCAGCTGTCTCTCTGAACAATGGGGCTCTCTCTGGCCTCACCCTTGAGTTTTGCACAATGAGAAAAACAGTTTGGCAAAACAAAATGAAACAAAGAAACACCCCAAACAAAAAAAAAAAACCTCCAAACGGCCAAATTAAAAAAAAAAAGCCCTCCACCAAAGAAAGTATCTGATAGAAGCTCAAGGGTGTATGCTCCCACTTTATGAAATATAACAACAACTCTTCTCATTTAGATAGGGTTTCTAAAGTTTATACAACAAGCATTATTATCCCCATTTCATAGATAAGGAAAATAAGCCCCCTCCCCACCCCACATGGTCACACAGCTGGCAGTGTGTAGTAGCTGGATGAAAAGAGAGAGAGAAGAACCTCTTAGGTGAGCACTGGCTTTTCTTTTTCCCTTTTCTTTAAATTTTATTGATTTTTTCTGTTTGTTTTTTTGTCATCTTCATTTCAAATATATCCCCTACTCAAAAAGTTTTCCCCAGGAACAAATAATTAGCCACATGCCTTTAGAAAATTTGCCAAAAACATCAGAATACTGTCTGGAATCAGAATATTGTTTTAATATGTTCCCTCCTATCTTCATATTCATTTCAAGTCTATATTTTGTTAATCCTGGCACATTTGATTTAGACTGAAAAGTCATTCAGTTAGGTTGTATCTCATTCTGTTCTATACCCTTCTCTCACCTGACTGATGCTCTGGGGACATGCTTACTACTATATTATATTTCGGGGATCGATGTCCCCAGTCATGGGAGACATCACTATGATGGGATGGCACATCCCTAAATGACACTAAGATTATCCATGAGGCTGGCACATTTTTAGGCCCCTAAAAATGATACTAATTTTTTTTTTCACTTGAGTGACAGGCATTTATTGGAATAATCTCCTACCTAGGAGATTGTGGCATTTAAAAAAGACCTTCTACAGTTTGGTCTGGGTTCATTTGTTTGTTTATCAGACATTTAAACACTGTGTTTGCAGAGTATTGTGTTTGGCAATAGAAGAGATAACAGTCTAGATAAGACAGTGAATGGGGATAATAATAACCCCTACCTCACTGGGCTGTTTTAAGTGTCAAGTGAAGTAAGCAAAGTAGAATGCTAGGTAAACCTTAAAAAGCTATAATAAATGCCACCACCATCCTAGTCATCATAGAGAGATACATTCTCTACTTTCATGTAGTTTCCAAGTCTAATGGGAAGATGAGACACAACCTTAGGCAGTTATAATACATCATGTTACGTGATGTTACTTGTATCCTGATGGAGACTATCCAGGACCCTGAACTAAGGAGCCTTGGGCATAGCAGCCTTCTAGCTCACTGCTCTCAGACACCATTCTAACTAGCAATCCCTATGGAGATACAGCTTTGGCAACTGCTTCTGCCAAAAGTCCTTGGCATGATCAAATGGTTCAACCCCAGAAACTGGTGGATTGTAAGCTCCTTGAGGGCAAGGGCTATCTTTTGCCTCTTTTTGTATTCCCAGTGCTTGGCACAGTGCCTGGCACATAGTGGGTGCATAGTAAATATTGATGGGTTGGTATCATTTTATCAGCAGAAATGATATTAAAGAAATAGCATTATCGCCCGCTTTGCTGCTTCACTTTAAGGCCCATGGGACCATTCCATCGGACTTGCTCCTGAAACCTTCCATATGTGTTGTCTCCCCCAGAACTGGAGCTTCTTGAGAGGAAGAACTGTCTTACTTTCCTATTTGGATCTCCAGTACAGTGTGTGTTTGTAATAGGAGTTTGATTAAGATGTTACTCATTCATTTATTCATGACAAGTTTCTTAAAGGTGCTGAGCGAAGTGCTCTATAAAGCACTTGCTAGGGGGGTGAGAGGGAGGTAAGGATGGGTGAGGGTCTCAGTGACTAAGGAAATTAGGAAAGGCTGTGCGGTAAGACACGAGGACAATAGTAGCTATGGCCCTTTGGAAAGACCACTGACTTTGGTGACAAGAGTGCCAAAGAGCACAGAATCAAAGGTTTTGTAGGGACTTTGTAGGCTATCTCTTCTAACCCATTCCTAACAGGTAGTCATCCAGCCTTTGCTTAAAGACTTACAGTGAGAAAGAATTCATTACCTCCCGCTTATGGAGCTTTCTAATTATCAGGGAGGTTTTCTTTCCATCGAGCCTCAGGGGAGATGTTACTTGGCCATTTGTTCTTTTTGACATTGATTCTTTTCTTTTCTTTCTTCCTTTTTTTCTTTTTTTGATTTTTGGAGGGGGAAAGGCAGGGCAAGAGGGGTTAAGTGACTTGCCCAAGATCACACAGCCAGTAATTGTTAAATTTCTGAGGGCAGATTAGAACTCAGGTCCTCTTGACTCCAGAGCCGGTGCTGTATTCACTGTGCCACCCAGCCGCCCCGACACTGATTCTTTTGAATACAAAATTTAAGATTCTACTTTTTCTCCATATTAAATTTCATCTTGATTTGGCTCAATATACTAGACCAGACATTCTTAACTTTAGCTTCAAGGGGTTTACAAACTTTGTTGGGAAAAAAATACATCGTTTCACTAACTGAAATTTATCATTTTATTCCATGATTATCTTTAAAACATACATGACTCCAAGAAGGCTTCATCAGGTCTCTTGTCTTTCTCTACCTTTCTCTGCCTCTGTCTCTCTGTGTGTCTCTGTTTCTGTGTCTGTCCATCTTTCTTGATCTGTCTCTCTGTCAGTCTCTGTCTGTCTGTCTGTCTATCTCTGTCTCTGTCTCTCTCTCTCCTCCCCCAACCCTAGGATATATTATCAAGATCTTTGAGAATACTGACTCAGTTCTAGTGCCGGCTACCCCTCCCCTCTCTGTGTGATCAGCAGATTTGATAAGTATTCAATTTCTGTCTTTATCCAATTATTAATAAAAAACAAATCAGGCAGCAGAGGATGATTCACACAGATCTCTGACCACTGGGAACATCCTTCCAGTTTCACATTTGTTCATTACTGATTACCCTGTGGGTCTGGCTGTAGAACTATTTGTATTCTTACAAGAAAGACTTTGACAAAAGCTTTGATAAAATCTAGACAACCCATATCTACAGCATTCCCCTGATCTACCAGCCTGGGAAGCCTGCCATGCACTGAGCATACACACACACACACACACACACACACACACACACACACACACATACATGTACACGTACACACAGTACACACAGGTAGACACACATACCCTACCTGCCCTTACTCATCCCTTCCTTTTCTAGATAGCTATTAACCATTCCCTTAATGATATGTCCAGGGGCGGCTAGGTGGTGCGGCAAATAGAGCTGGAGTCAGAAGGACCTGAGTTCAAATCTGTCTCAGACACTTAACACTTGCTTGTGACCTTGGGCAAGTCACTTAACCTTAGTTGTCCTGCCACCAAAACGCAAAAGAAAAAAAAATGTCCAAAAATTTTGCCAGCGCACAAAGCCAAACTCAGTGGACTGCAGTTTGCTGACTCTGTTGTCTTCATTTTTTGGAATATTAGGACATTTCTCCTTCCCTAGTTCTGTGGTACCTCTCCTGGCCACCACGATATTTCAGCAATCACACTTGCACTTACTTCAGTACTTGAGTACATTATTCACCTGGGTGTGGTGCCAGGAGCTCTAGGACAAGCAGGTTCCCTTTTATCGTCTCCCCACTTTCCTTGGGTTGTCAATTCACTTTTAGATATTTTTGTGCTATCCTTTCCATTCTAAGAATCATTCTTCTTGGCAGAGAAATTAAAAACAAACAAACAAAAAACCCAACATGGATTCAGTCCTATTTCTAAGACAAACTTATTGTGATGCTGGGGGAGTCCCAATCTCCCTGAGCCTCTGTTTCCTCACATATGAACTGTGGGAAATATTACCTATACTATCTATCTTATGGCATTGTTTCAGGCAAAACATTTATAACCCATAAAGCCGTGGTTATAAATAAATGTTTTTATTTGTATTTAGTGTCTTTTATCTTAAGGATTCAAAGAATTTTTATATAAAATTTTTCATTTTATCCTGAAAACATCTCTGTGAGGTAGGGAGGGTGGTAACCTGATTAAATGTAATCAATTTCATTTTTTGATGATGTCATATGGTACTTGCTATGTTTAGCACATTCTAATTTTTTCTTGAAAAAAATATTCATGATGTATAGGCCTGAGGTTTCTGTGCAATGCATAGGTCTCAGGCCTGTTTCATTTCTTATTCTTGATCCATATTTTCCATTTTTTTCTATATCCTTACCTAACCCCACTCTTGAAGTCACCAATTATTATAGTATATGATGCTATATTTTTTGAGGGTCTTGGCAAGTTTTTGTAGAATTTCTCTACCCATCTTCAATATAAATTGATGCATAATATGAAATATTTTCATGTTAGTCTTTTTGCATTGCAATATAAAATAACCAGAAATTCCACATAATGACATTTCTTATTGCCTTTGGATGCCTAATAAAACCAGCTTCACATTTTGTTTCTGCAAATGAAGCCTTCATTCCACCTAACTACAACTAATTTCCTCCAGAAGTATGTCACCTCTTTGGTTATTGGATTCATTTAGACTATTAATAACTAAGTCATAAGTTTATGGGTGGCTTAAATATAGTATGATTTTTTTAGCACTTTGTGCATCCTTTTCTGCCATGGTCGCTGCAAAAATAGAATGGGAATGTGCAGGACTGTAGACCATCTTATATTTCTCTTCGTTTTATGGATTGCTAAGGCCAAAGAATTTGTCACCAAGTGCATGTCCTACTGGGGATGAACTTCTACGTATTCACCAAGACTAGTTCCCAGAAAGCATACTAAGCCAGTCACCAGGGCCATCTTGGATGTTTCTCCAGCATGATAGGACCCTTCAGAGCTTTTCTTCCATTGCAATAGTCATCAAGAACTCAAAGTCATCTCCATGGTACCACAAGGCATGAGAGTAGGATTTTGTGGAGGTCTTATTTTTATAAGTAAAATAAAGTTCCTTTCCTTAAAGTATAAGGAAATTATCATAAATAACTTGTTAAACATCAGGGACAGTGGTGAAACAATACCTTGTTCCCAAAGCAATGATTTTTTTTCCCAACAAAATTGGTCACCTTTCTTTCCACATTTTCTAGCTTTAGAATGATATGATCTCTCATATTAAGAACTACTGACATCTTGGAAACACACACACACATACACATCAACAGTGTTCTTGGAAGTAACATTTTTTAATTATAACTGAAATTATGTTGTACGCACACCTGATTTCACAGGATCACACTTTTAGTGCTCTAAAGAAACTGAGAGAACATCTATTCCAACTCTTTAATTTTATAGATGAAGAAACCAAAGTCCAGAGAGATTAAACAATTTTCCCCAAGGTCAAACAGGTAAACAATATTGATAGTAGAGCCAGAATTTCAAACCTAGGTCAAATTATATCCAAACTGTACTCATCACCATTGCTTTGTTGTTGTTACTCAAATATTCTTTTCAAATGAAGTTAAACATGACCTGATACTTTCTTTTATTTCCCAGGGTTCTCCATAGGAAAAGATTTCAATCTAAATATTGGGGTAACATCATCAATTTCATTGTGCTCATATTATGGTCCCAAGACTCCAAAGTAGAAGTTTCAAAGGAATCTTGAGACAGCAATAGTGCAGTTGAGTATGACTGGTTTGCAGCCAATACATCCCTCCCTAAGAGTGAGTTAACCCTGTCAGACCTTTCCCTTATCTCAATATCACCTTGTGCTCCTGCTCCAAAGCCTTACCAAGAACTTCACCCCATCACTCATTTTCTTGCTCCTTCTTCTTATTTTCTGCTTTCTCCTCTTTAACCTAGCCCCAAACTGAAGTAGATACTCCTTAGTTGGGAAGAAGGGAGTTAATTATTTCTGAAACAATGTAGTCTGGTACAGAGGTGAAAGGACCAGCTTTGGAGTCAAGCGGACCTGCATTGAAATCCCATGTCTGTTGCCTACTACTTAGGTTTTCTTTAGTAGGTCACTCATTCTCCATGAGTCTCAGTGTCCTCATCTTTAAAATGTGGGATTTGGACTAGACAGCTCTATTTCTAGCCTTTTCAGGGCTGCTCATTTACCTTTGGTGTCCACCTGTCATCCAACTCTTACCAGTGTCTCCAAGCTGTAGCATTCTCAGTGGTCACTCTCCCAGAAAACCATTTCTACAGACAGGTTGAGGGTTACTGATACAGGCCTCAAACCCATCTGTGAGTGAGGGCAGTGTCTTCCCCAAGCAGGTGAAGACTTTCCTTGACAGAATGGACAGATGAGAACAATCTGTTTCAACAGCCATGTTTAGAAATTGGGCAGACATGGAAGACAACCAAGACCATCCACTGTACCCCAGGCCATTGCCAGTCATCTTGACTTTTGTCCTGCCACTGGACTTTGGTGAATCTGGAAGAGAGAGCGAGACTGAAAACTATGTGCATCTCTGCCTCACTTAAATCCAATTTGTGGGCAAGTCAATCATTGGCCCTCTTCTAAATGAAGAAAAAACATCAGATTATATAATATAAAATAATTTTACTGATATTCTCATCCTCAGTAGATTTATTATTCTGCCACACATCTGAGTAGTGGTGGAATTAGGGAATGAAATTCAGTTTATTCAAAACTCAGGTTAAATGAAATAAACAATGTTGGCATTACATTGTTAAAATTAAAAATCCTTCCTTTCACTTAGCAAATGTAGAATGTGGAAAAAAATTACCAAAAAATTAATTTTGGAGTGTGATTAGGCCTTAGGAAACATGAGGAAAAATGAGAAGGGAAGGTTTGTTAAGCATTGTCTGGTAGTTATGTGGGGGAAGTTCCCAGCTTGATTTCCTTGAGTTCAAAGAATCTCATCTACCAGCAGATCTGCATGAATTGAGCTAAAATAAAATGAGTAGACAAATTGAAAAGAAAAATGTATTTATTAGGATTCTAGGGAAGACACTTGGGCTGGTAGCCACTTAAGCTGTTTAGGGTACAGATTTGGCCTATATATCTTTTTCAGGCCTTCTTATTAAGCATGCCAATCAGCAGCACTCTGTGACATTTGAATGGACCAATGGGACATAATCTGCCCCAACAGGAAACTGGTCTGGAAAGTCCCTACTTATTTTCTGGATCCTGTGCAATTGGGTTTGGAGTATTCAGCCTAAGCAGGATGGAAGTAGTTGTGTCAGGTTTTGTTATTTAGCCTGTAGCAGAATAGGGTCAGTTCAGTCTAGTTTAATGAATTTATCTTGCAGCAGACTGGGATGGGAATGGAGGAGGGGAGTAATGCAGTCAATTCAGCACATTCAGATAACATATCCCCTCCATAACTGGAACACCAAAATCTTGGATTTGGACCTTGGAGTCATTGATTGATGACATTTTGGGAGCTTAATTCTATTATTTGCAGAAGTCAGTGGCATTTATTAAGTCACTGAGACTGGTTCACAGAAAGCATACTCAGCCAGTCACCAGGGCCATCCTGGATGTTTCTCCAGCATGATAGGACCCTTCAGAGCTTTTCTTCCATTGCAATAGTCATCAAGAACTCAAAGTCATCTCCATGACACCATGAAGCATGCAGGTAGGATTTTGTGGAGGTCTTATTTTTAAAAGTAAAATAAAGTTCCTTTCCTTAAGGTATAGGGAAATTATCATAAATAATTTGCTAAACATCAGGAACAGTGGTGAAACAATACCTTGTTCCCAAAGCAATGATTTTTTTCCCACTGGTGGGAAAACATGTTAACTCAGTCCTGCAAATAAATTCCAAATCTTGAAATCCACCAACCAACAAAATTGGTCATCCTTTCTTTCCACATTTGGCAAAAGTGCCAATCACTATGCTACATCCTGAGGATGCCAAGAAAGCCAAAAAAAAAAAACCTAATCTGTTCCCTAGGAGCTCAAAGTTTGATGGGGAAGACAAGATGCAAACAACTACGTACCAATAAGATATGTACATAATAAATTAGAAATAATCTCAGAGAGAGGGCAGTAAATTAAGGAGGCCTGGCAAAGACTTCTTGCAGAAGACAGTGCTTAGCCTGAGATTTGAAGGAACTGGGGGGAGCCAGGAGGCTGGGATGGAGAGGGAGAGAGGTCCAGTCTGTCCCCAAGCATTTCCACAGGGCTGTTTGCAAAGATAAAATGATTTAAAATATGTCAAAGCATTTTAAGATTGAATAAATAAAATGATAGGAGAAATCAGCTTCTAATGCTTATGTCTGTGGTTTCTCCCCTAAGTTTCAGTTATTGGCATTTTGTTGCTGCTACCATTAAAAAACCCACTTATTTAAAAAATGTTGAACAAGGAGGCAAAGTCTTCTCAACCACTAATGTCTATGTTTGTCTTTGTTAAGAAGCGGTGGTGGAACAACCTCATTGTTTTACTTGGTTGATATGGAAAACTAAGTTCACACAACCAGGATTCTTTGGAAAAAGTTGTGGAAGGGTCGTGCATCAAGATACCAGCCCCATCAGATACTGCCGAGAAGGCCTCAGGGGACTGTGAGCGCCAGATTGCTGTTTTTTCCAAAAGGACATTTCATTGATTCTCTTTGTATATTAACCGGGCTGGAACTTTCCATGTCTAATCTTCCCAAGGGTACGTTGCCTCCACGACTTATTTTCTGCTGTTTTTTCCATTGGCTTGGTGGTGGTGTCATTGCAGAGTCTGGTATTGTGTGAGTTAAGAATGTCTTGGGATTGTGGATGTTTATGGAGTGTTTCCATCAGGGTGCTTGTTTACTCTGGCCCACTTCCAGGACACCAAGCTAGCCCAAGATGGCTGTTGTTGACAAGAGAACAATGTACGGCCAATCGTGGGAGATTATTCAGCTCACCAAGCACCTCGTCCATTTATTTGTGCCCAGCACTGGGGCAGCCTGGAAGCAGACACAAGAAGAGAACCTTGGGGATGCAAACATCTTGTTCTTTCTACCCAGAGAGAAAGACATCTAAGTAGCTTCTAAAGAAACAAACACACATGTCCGGTCAGCCCCAGAAGTCCTATCTTGACTATCCCACAAAGTTCAAAAGGTTACTTGGTCAGTCCCTCCCTCCCTCCACCACCCTTTGTGCCCCAACAATGTAATCTGCTTTGCTTGTTACCACCCAGATAGTTTAAAAGGCACCTTAGAGTTCAGTTTTTAACAGGAGGGGAATGGTGCAGAACTTGAGGCATCAAGTCAAAACATCAATTACCCATACAATTGACTTCACTTCCATGACAAACTTTAAATCCCAGTTATTTACTAACAGAGGGCAATGATCTCTCCTGGCTGCTCCTCTGGTGGGGCTGGGAGCCTGGTGCTGGCTGAGTTTTCCTATTGTAAACTAAATTTGCTGGGGCTCTTTCTAGCTCAGCTGTAATAATATTCTAAGAGATGAAAGTTCTACCAGAGGCTTTTAGCCTGGGAGGAAGTTTGGTTTGGCTAGTCTTCGTACAGAGAGGAAAAGGAGAGGTTTTATATTTTTTCCTCTGAGTTCTGCGCCTGTTTTGAATTTAACTGGTCTTTGTACTGCCCTAAATTATTTAGATGTCAAAGAAATGCAATCTCACACGTTGATTACAGCCACTGGTGAGCCTCAAAGCCCCGGATTTACCTTGGGATTGTTTCTGTATTGTTTACATCTCTGTTGGACTTTAATTGTAGAGGGCAACGCCAGTGAAGTCACACCTATGGAGAGAGTAACAAGTTGCTTAAAAATTTTTTTTTGAAATTTTGCAATACTAATATTAATATGAGATGCAAAGGGTTTACCTTTTCAAATCTGTCCCCAAGGCTGACTCCCAGAGCAGTGACTGGAATGGTTTTTTTTTGGCTTTTTGGAGAGGGGAAGGTAAGGCAATTGGAGTTAAGTGACTTGCCCAAGGTCACACAGCTAGTTTTGCGTTGTGTCTGAGCTCAAATTTGAACTCAGGTCCTCCTCATTCCTACTCTTTACATCCCCACGAAGTCAAAGCTATGGTTTCTCAAGTAGCAGTGTATGACTGTGTGAGTTGGACTATAAGCAAAGCTGAGTGCTAAAGAATCAGTGCTTCAAATTGTGATGCTGGAGAAGATTTGAGAGTCCCTTGGACAATAAGGGGATCAGAACAGTCAGTACTTGAAATTAATTCATGCTATTCACTGGAAGGACAAATACAGAAGCTTAAATACTTTGAAAAGACAGGACTTATTGGAAGAGATTCTGATGTTGGAAAGATTGAAGGCAAAAGGAGAGGGGGTATCAGAGGATGAGATGGATTGATGGTGGCATGCAAGCATTGAACATGAGCTTGGACAGACTTCAGGAGATGGTGGAAGATGGAAGGGCCTGACATGCTATGGTTTATGAAGAGTCAGGCATGACTGAGCGATTGAACAACAATAACAGCTTCCTGACTGCAGGCCTGGCACTCTATCCATTGTGCCACCTAGCTGCCCTAGATGTCGAATGGTACATAGGGTTCAAGAAGAATGAGGTTTATAACAAGGTCAAAAAATATTGCAACTAAAAGTTCATTGGCAATTTTGAAGTGGGCAGTTTGAATGAAAAGTCAGTATGATGAGGAAGTTGAGAATCTGGGAGACCAGAAGGACAGTGATGTCCTCTTAAAATAGAGGGAATTCAGAAGCAGGCTACATTTGGGGGGAAAGTTAACATAATGACATCCCAAATCAGATGGCAACCCATCTATTCCTGCTTCTCCTGTTCTATTCACTATTTCCCACTGAAAAGCATATGGGGGCTGGGAGGGAAGATAGTTGTCACTCACCAGCCACTGACCCAGAGCTCAGAGTAGATACATGTGGCAGCCATGTGGTAGAAGGGGGAAGATGGAGATTTAAGAGGAAGAGGTAGGGAATTTTGCCTGGGAAGTCTAATTGTGCGAGAATAGTGCCTGACTTAAAATGATAGTTTATAACCACACTAAGGGGTCAGGGGCCAGTGCCCAATGCACTGGAGGCCATTGATAGGAGGGGGCAGAGTGTGAGAGTGTTGAGTTACAATGGCTAAAAGTGGGTGTGATGGTTGTGTTGGTGACAAGTCCACCACTATCTAGCATGTAGAAGGTAGGATTCAACCCAGCTTCTCAATCTCTAGTTTATTGATCATGTATCCTTTGGGTTCAGGCCATAGGTTACCAAGGGATCCTGGCCTCTCATTTGGGAAATCACTGACTTTAGAGATCGCAGAAACTGGAGGGTCCCAAAGTTTATAGTTTCTTAATAAGATGCAATTTTCAAATAAGTTGCCTCTCCCAAAAGACCTACTGTCTCGACACAGTAGCAGAGGAGTTAAAACAGATTTCTTATTGGGACCCTGTGATTCTTAAAATGCTTGCTTAGAACTTATCTTGTATGCCTCTGAGAACATGGACTATTTCATGGAAATATTTGTTTGTTTGACATGAAATTCAGGAGAAAAATTAGTAACTTCTATAAAAACCTCTAGGATGGAAATGACTTTACAAAATTCCACACACTTGATTCATCAAGCATTTTATTTATGTATCAACAAACAATTAGTACTCAGATTCAAAATATTAAATGGAACAAAAAAATGTCCTGGATACATGTTTTATTTTTTAAATGACTAACCCCCTGCTCCTTATTCTTCCATTCCTGCTGATATGAAAGGAAGGCATTAATACCGTCTTCTCCTCCCTCCCTTCTCCCACCCAGGTCACTCCTGGGCAGCAATAACCTTAGCCATTGAACTGAAGCGTGTGTGTGTGTGTGTGTGTGTATGTGTGTGTGTTTTAAAAGAAGACAGTCCCAGCTGTGTTAAACTGTACAATAGTCCTGTGATGAGGGCAAAGAGCATTGTGTGGGCTCACCCAGACTCTGAACAAAAACTCCCAGAGTTCACAGACTGGCACAGTGATCTATGTTACCATACAACTCTCAGATAGCTCTCTTCCTGTCTTGCTGATATGGAGCCAAGATACTAAAGTTCTATGTAATAATAGTAATAGTAAGGGAGAATTTTTTTTAAAAATCTTCCTCTGTTTCTTCTCCCTATCCTGCATAGAAAACTTGAAATTCATATAATAATATAAATAGCTAATATTTGTAGGGTACATTGAAAGTCTTGAAGCACTTTCAACAAATTATATCATCTGATTCTCAAAAGCTATGAGCGAGGGACTATCATTATCCCCATTTCACAGATATGGGAACAGTCTGAAAGGTTAAGTAATTTGCCCAGGCCACAGTTTTTTAAGGTAGACTTTGTATTCAGATTTTCTTGACCACAAGTCCTATCCCATGCTTTGATTGTACCACCTACCTGCCTGCATGTGCACCTTGCTGACACCTGGCTCTTAGGCTCTTGTTGTCAGAGCCTGAAAGACCTTTAAAAGGTTGTCTTTTTTTAAGATACAGTGGAACCCATTTATAACACAGGCCTGAAGTGATAGCATGAAAACCTTTGCTGGTAGTCTATGGCTACTCTTGTTTTAATAGGCTTTTATTTGTCAGATCCGTTTCTAGGAAGGTGGTTCTTGGGAAGAATCGTGATGGGCTAGATTTGGAGTCTGAATTACCTGCATGATTAGTTGTTCATTTGGGAATTTTTCAGTTGTGTCTGACTCTTTGTGACCCCATTTGGGGTTTTCTTGGCAAAGATACTACAGCACTTTGACATTTCCTTCTCCAGCTCATTTAACAGATGAGGAAACTGAGGCAGACAAGGTTAAGTCACTTGCCCAAAGTCACATAGCTAGTAACTGTCTGAGGCCAGATTAAACTCAGGAAGATGAGTGTTCTTGATTCTAAGCCCAGTGCTCTATCCCCTGAACCACCTAGTTACTCTGTGCAACTGCAGCAAGTCACTTAAACTAGCTGGGCCTTACAGCAGTTTCCCTGCTATAAAATAAAGGGGTTGAACTAGGTGACCTCTAAAATTCCTCCCAGTTCTAAATCTATGATTTTATGATATTAGGGATTCATGGCTGTGCTGAACAATGGGTTGACCCTGACTTGGGTTCCTACAAACTACCCAAAGCCAGAGCACATACAAAATGGACTCATATTCAAGTGTTTGTTCACATTTCCATTTAAATATCATTAAAACTACTAAAAATAAACTTCTGTCTAAGTTTTCTATAGCTGAAGAAAGGACTTCTGCCATGTAAATGCATATACATACAGGGAGGCCATGTGCCAGTTCCCTTTTGTCCTGATTTGTGAGACCTGCCGCAACCCAAATGAGAACATTAAGACTCACATTGTTTTAGAGGAAAACAAAGATTGCTGAGGCCCTTTCCAAGTGTTCCCATCTCTAGCAAACAGTGTCACAGAACACTCCAAACTTTGAATGCCCAAATCCAAAGGACGCTAGGAAAGAATACCATAAAGTTCCTTTGATGGCTCTATCTTAATGATTTATCTATCCAATCCAATTCAACAAAACATTTGCACCATGCTTAGTGCAAGTGAGGCATTGTTTCAGGTCCCAGGGCCAAAAGAACAAAAACCCTACAGTGGTCACTGTCCCAAAGGAGCTTGCACTGTAGGAAGGTGGCAGCAGGTAGATACGTAGACACTCGGTAATTTGTGGAGGGAGAGAACATGAAGAAACTCAAGGAAGCTGGATTGTGGGAGGTGATGAAGGAAGGGGGCTCCAGACATGGGGGACAATCAGTGAAAATGGCCAGAGCAGGGAAATGGTCTGCCTTATTTGCGGAAGTGTAAGGAAACTGATGTCCCTGGATCCAGAATACTTGGGGTATAAGGAGACTGGAAAAGTAGGAAGGGGCCAGGTTATGAAAGACTTTAAAAGGCAAACAGAGGATTTTATATTTGATCCCAGAAGTAACAGGGAGCCCCCATAGCTGGTTGGATGGGGATGGAGGGTCAAGTCTGACATAGTCAGACTTGTGTTTGAGGAAGATGATTCTGTCAACTAAGTGGGAGATGATTTAGAGCTGGGAGGGAGAGAGGAGATGTGGACCTGAGCTAGGTGGGCAGGGAGGCAGCGAAGGGGACCGTATGCAGCCTTTACTGTCACTGGTTTTGTATTTGAATTCCCTGTCCTTTTTTTGGGAAAAGGACCTAATTAGAGCAGGTTGCCTCACTGAAACTCACCACAGGTAAGTGAATTGTCAGTCAGATTGTGATTTGAACCTGGGAACCAGGATCTCCTAACTCTAGAAATCAACAACTTGTACAAATTATTATTATTTTTTTAATCTAAACAAAGAGTAGGGGGATAAAGGGAAGCAACAGCATGCTTTGGTGCTGTAATGGTCCTGAGACATCACCATCATGATCATAGCTAACGTTTTCAGCAAATGCCTCACCTAGTCCCCTCTCCCCCTTCATATACCTGATAGAAGCATGAAGATGGTAGCCGTCTTTAGCATACATGTTATTGAACCCTGGAATGGCCAGAGGGTGGGGCAGAGCTCAAAGGAAAGGAAGTCGGTGAAGTGAGCACTGGTTAAGAAGTTGGAAGACCAGGACAGCTAGGTGGTACAGTGAATAGAGCATCGGCCCTGGAGTCAGGAGGATCTGAGTTCAAATCCGGTCTCAGATACTTAACACTTACTTAGCCCTGTGACCTTGGTTACTTAACCCCAATTGCCCTGCCCTCCCCCCTCCAAAAAGAAAAAAAAAAAAAAAAAAGTTGGAAGACCTATGTTCCAGTCCTGTCTCACCATTAACTAACTAGCTGTGTGACCTGAAGAAAGTCATTTTACTTCTGCAGACTTGAGTTTTCTTATTGACAGAATCAGCAGAGTGGACTCAGTGATCTGTAAGGTCTCTTAACAGCTCTAAAATGTTATAAAACTAAACTCCAAGATTATTTATAAACTGGATAGTCACCCCCAAATTTTCAGAAGATTAAGCCATTCCTCTGATGTGTTGTCTGCCAATAAAACATTTTTTAGCACCCCAGTGAATATTTGCCATTTGTATATGTAGGGTAGAGTTCTTATAACTACTGGATAAGAGCTCAGACTGAGAAATTTATAAGCTGTTTCTTTCTCCCCATGACTCTGTGTTTATCTACCCTTAAATTCCCAGGACTGTACAGGCCTCTCTCACCTCATCCATTTTTCCACATGGCATGTCTCCTAGCCCACCAAGTAATGAAACGACCTTCGGTGGAACTCAAGTACCAGTGGCATATCCAAGCAAGCCAACCCCTAATTAAGGAGAATCTGATCCCAAAGCCAAGCTCAGTGTCTCAGGCATGAGACAGCCAAGAGTTTCATGTGGCTCTTGTGTACTGTTATCAGATCAAGAAGGCTGGTTTGACCTTGACTGTAACACAAAACTTGTAATTACAATGCTTTCTTTTTCTCTCCACAGCCCAAGCAAAATGTCACAGGCACCACAGCTTCAGCTACTAGGAGAGAGTCTGCCCTTGCTTAGGATGGCCCTGTGCTTGTATCCAAGGGTAAAAAACAACAGGGGTTTTTTTTAGTTGTTTTTTTTTTTAAATTTTATTCTACCCCTACTGTGTGAATCAGTATTAGGGAGTAGCAGTTATGATTTGTCTCCTAAGATTCTTCTGTTTGTGGATGGAGTCCACAAACTCCATCCAAATGAATGGGTCATTCATTCATTCATTCACTCACTCAATTATTTGCTCAACACATTAGTAGCAGCAGCATTATCCCCTCAAAGCCCAACCCATCATCTATGTTGGGGTGGGGAGGGTTATCAGCAACAAAGTAAGGGAATGTCATTCAGAGTGATTAAAGTAGGGACTCTGGTTGCCCTAAGACAGTGGTTCTCAACCTGTGGGTCGCGACCCCTTTGGGGGTCGAATGGGGTCGCCTAAGACCATCGGAAAACACATATTTCCAATGGTCTTAGGAACTGAGACACCACTCCTCTATCTGTCTCCAGGAGGCTCCACCCACATACAGATATGCCCACATACGAGTATTAAAGTGTCACAACATTAGGAAGGTTGAGAAACACTGCCCTGAGAGTACCATGGTAGCTGTGAAGATCTCGCAGGATTTCTAAAATGCTGGACAATTACAGTCCTTTGATACGACTGATTAGGTATATCAAATGGAACCAGCCAACGATCAATCCTAGGAATCTACTAAATAGATAGGGCAGCATAGAGGAGGACATTAAAACAGGTGGCACAGAATGTTAACAGAAGATAGGACTTATCACTAAAGGCGTCTAATAGCATTCCTTCATAGTCTGGTACCACAAGAAAGAAAGTTACAACAGAATAGATTGAAAATGCTTCATTCTGATGGTGCTGACCATTAACATTGGCAAATCATGATTGCACCCAAAATGCACTGAAGACATCAAAGTTTTTGTGATGCATAATACAAAATGGCAAAGAAATCTACCCAGTTCTAGATAAAGGACTTTATGCTGGGTTTTTTGTTTTGTTTTGTCAATGATATCCTCAGTTCCACCTTATTGATATAGGGCTATCAGCCAAATGACTCCATGAGGGTATCAAAGAAAATTCTGACTTACTGGCAATCTGAAGTCAAAGCTGACCAGGAAGAACTTGTTTAAGACAATTGACACCTACTCGATACCAATCAGAATGGCCACTTTTGATATTATTATGCTAACCACTGCAGATTTGCAAAGTTTCCCAACAAAAACCTGTACAATATTAACAAAATTTCAAAATCAATTAAATTAAATGAACAAATTAAGAAAACCATAGAAAAATTAAGACTGCTATGCTAAAAAAGGAGGGAAAAGATTCATCCATACACTTAGAACACATGAGAAATTGTTCAATAACCTTTAGAAATACTTTTTTGAATAGGCGGGCATGGCTTCACTGAGCAATAGTAAAAGCTGATAACAGTACTGGATTTGTTGAATGTTACTTCAAGAGCCTTGCATCTTGATGGAACCCAGCAGAGCCCATAGTAGAATCCAAAGGTCCTCTGGTATAGAGGCTGAGACATGTAATTTCAGACAACACAAAAACAAAGAAGCTTTGGACAAATCACTGAGTTGTGAGGATTTGTTCGCTGAAACAGAGGGGTTTATGATGGCCATTTAGCATCAGGTTATTGCCATCAGAAACTATAGAAAGGTTATACTTGTGGAATCCATACTTAGCAGTCAACGTAGACCAAGTGAGGAAATGATAGAGACAATACAATAACCACTGTAGGCTGAAAAAACTTAGCAACCACTGTATATACCTAGCAAGATGTGACGTATTGGTCTGAATTCAAATTAAAAACTCACTGTCTTTCGTGAACAGACAGGTGGGAAATCCCCATACTATAAATAAAAACCTCCAAATATCTTGGAGAACTCGACCATTGCAGAACCAGAGCATTATCACAGACCAGATTGCTGTACAGAATCATCTGGACCTTGCATCAATCCATAAAAACTTAAGAACAATGTTTTTAATAGATATATCACTATGGCAAATGTTTCAAATCTCTAAGCTGTGCTTCATAAAATCTTTCAAAATATAAAAATCTTGGTTGAAAAAGTCAAAATGAAAAAAAAACTAGTAGAAGAAATCTAGTGGAAAAATATGAGTCCACCCTTAGTCAATATGATAAAAAAAAAGAAAGAAGAAAACCAAATTTCGAATCTCAAAAATGAAGAGGGTGAATATACCTCCAATGAAGGGGAAATTAAAACAATAATTAGAAATTATTTTGCCCAATTGTATGCAAATAAATTT
>CM053587.1:89684565-89714947 GCA_028646515.1 Pseudochirops corinnae | reverse complement strand
TATACATGATTGCATGCCACCATGGGGGGGGGGGGAAGGGAGGGGAGAAAATCTGAAACCCAAGTGATTGTGGAACTGAATCTTGTAAATTAAAAGTAAATGAGTAAATAAAAAAAATAATAATAATAAAAAAAAAAAGAAAAAAAAAAAAGAAAAATATGAGTCCAATAACCATAATAATGCTATCCAGCTTGTATCTCAATACTTATTCACTTATGGGAGAAGTAGTTACTTAATCCATCTGTTCAATAGTTCACAGAATATTAAATATAAAATAATAAATAGTAGCAAGATGACAGCTTGTTCTGAAATAGTTTCTATCTAAAAATGATTTTTTGAAAAACCAAGATATTAGTGAGAACAATGACAATGATGATGACAATAACTAACTTTTCTATAGCTCTTGGGTTCTCAAAATGCCCCATATGCATTGTCTAGCCTAACAGCATCCTTGTGAGGTAGGTGCTACAGATATTATCCCCATTTTACTAATGAGACAATTAAAGATTACAGAATTTAAATGTCCTGTCCATGACACAGAGTTATTAAGTCATAGAGGGGAGATTACAAACCAGGTCCCTCGACATCAAAGTTAAGATTCTATTACACTATATCATGCTTGATGCACAAGATGTCTGCCAATAGACTTGTGGATCTCTTTCTATATAGCTTAGTTTTTGACTCCTGAAAATATATGCAGGTAGTTTATTGAAGGCTACCATCCAGGGATGCAGCTTTTGAAATATAGGGTTCAGAGGGAGAGGGTGTCTGTGGATCTTACTCAGAATCTTTGACTCAGGTCTGACTGCAGAGCCCATGTTGATTTTAACATTCTAACTACAAAAGAATACATAATTGATTCTCTTTGTCATCTGGTATTATTCGGATGAGAGATCTCAAATACAATAACCCCCAGAGAACAGCAGTTTCATGAGAATGTAATAATGCCTATGTTGCTCTATCTAATTCAATATTTGGTCTTACACTGTGATAACCAGCAATCTGTTATGGGAGGACAGTGCCATCCCACATGACCTCAACCTCAAAAGTTAAAGACGAACCTCAAAATGTCTTTAACTCCTTATAGTCTATTATAAATCTCTTGCCCATGACTTTATCTGAACCCTTCTTGAACCAATTTTTATTTCCAGCTTTCTATTACTTATTGGTATTATGAGTTTTGATCAGAGAATAGTTTTTCATAGAGCATCCTTTATTGTATATCTCATGCTTCTAGGCTCTATCTTGAATATTATTCAACAATAAAATTTAATATATTTTGATTCAATATTTATTAAACATCCATTGCTTGCAAAGTGAAGTGAAAATATTAAGGGGTGTATGGTTTCTAAGGATTGCTTATACTCTTTCATTAATGATTTGTAAAAATAATTTTGTAAGTGTGACAACCAAGTTAAAAAAAATAAAAATTAAATTTTAAATTAAACCCTAAACTCCAAACTATAAGTTTTTTTAAATCTCATTTTCATGTCCCATTCCTATCTCTTTTCCTTCCAGGTTTTAATGATGCTAGATTACCTTTAGGAAATTGCTCACTGCTTTTAACTGTCCTAAGGGTCCCCCTGAAACACAAGCTTATTGTTTTTATAGCAACATTCATCTAGTCATGCTGCATGACCATGAAGGTCACCCAAAGGACAACGAAGAGCTACTTGGTGAGCATGAGGAGGGTGCAACACATCACTTGTATGTCTAACACCTAACACAGGACTCAGAACATAATAGGTGCTTAATAAATGTTTACTGGTGGATTGATTAATCTATTACTAATGGACAAGTGGCGCAAAGAATTTCTTCATACAAATCATGACCCCAAAAGATGGTGAGCTTGTAATATAGCGAGGATGAGAGCTAAACCAATGGACATTGCTTTTGGGAGCCACGCAATATCAAAGAATCTAGAGAAGGGCCACCAAAGATTGGTTGCATTTGCTATGGCAGGTTAAGAAGAGGACAAGGACAGAAGTCATACAGGATGTGAAGGCTTGGTAGGGCTTGGTAGGAAACTGCACATTTGTAAGGAGAATTGGAAGTATCCACATGGATGAGATCAAGATCTGGTAAAGCATCAGAAAAGCCCTAGATGTACATGTTCTAATTCTTATTTTCCCCTTAGTCAATCTTCTTTGAAAGACATCAGATCATGGACCCAGAAGATACTTCAAGACTGAAGTTTTCTAGTCCAGCCTCCCTGGATGGCTAGGTGGTACAGTGGATAGAGTGCCAGACCTGGAGATGGGAAGACTCCTCTTCCTGATTTCAAATCCAGTCTCAAACACTTACTAGCTGTGTGATCCTGGGCAAGTCACTTAATCCCATTTGCCTCAGTTTCTCCATGTATAAAATGAGCAGGAGAAGGAAATGGCAAACCACTCCAGGATCTCTGCCAAGAAAACCCTAAATGGAGTCACAAAAGTCGGACATGACTAAAACAACACAACAACAACAAAAAGTCCATCCCCCATGCCTCCAAGAAGACCTCTATTCAAAGGGTTCCAAACACGTGCCCGATTACTTTCCTATAACATATTCCCAGTCACCTAGGTTGTGTTCATACACATCTACTTTTCTAAGAATGTGACTTCATTTGATATGATGACAAAAAAGACTATATCTTATCAAATCACAATCAAGAAACACTTTTGAGTAGCCCACCAGCACAAGGCACTGGGTGATGTGGGAAAATGTAGTTGCTAATCTCTGCCCTCTAGATGTTTCCCCAGGTCCTTAGCTCCTCTCTTTACTGATTATTCCCAATTTATCCTATTTATAGCTTGTGTCTCTCCCATCACACTGTGAGCTCTTGGAGATCAGAGACTATCTCTTGCCTTTCTTTGTATACTCGGTGCTTCACACAGAGCTTGACACATAGTAGGTGTTTCATAAATGCTTATAGACTGACAGACTAATTGAGCCAGACAGGGATCAACTAGTGACGAGTTTAAAAGTAATTAAAGGTCCTTTAAATGATTAAGATGAATTGCCAAATGAGAATTTCAGACAATGAATGGTGCGCTATTTCAGAAGAGGAAGAAATTACTTTAGGGGGAGGTGGTGAAAAAAAAGGCTCTGTGAAGTAGCTGTGACTGTACCTTAGAGGATGGATTAAATGAACAAAATTAAATGAACAAAAAGTCAGAGTTGCAAGGCCTTTTCAATAGATGAAATAGTATTTCTTTAAAGCCCCCAGAAGTGAGAAAGTTCAGGAGACAGGGAGAGCGAGCAGGACAATGCAGTGATATAAGCAGTTTGCCATGAAAAGGCTCAGTAGGAGTAGTGAGCAATACCACTAGAAAGGGTAGCTTGGGGAGCAGATTTTGGAGAAACGTGAGCACTCAGCGAGGGTATAGGCTTGGTCCTATAAGGCAGGGGAAAATTATGAGGATTTTTTTTGAGCAGGCAGTGTTATCTTCAGGGAAGAATCAGGCTAAATCTTTCTGTTAGTGGGAAATAGTCTGAGGTCTTTGTATGAGGACCATATGTCTTTCTGGTTAGGAGTACCTGTCATTGATTCTCCATGTGGCCTTGGGAAAATTTGACACCACGATATGATTTCCCTCTCTGTAAAGAGAGGAGAACAATACCTTGATACCTTACCAGGGTGTTGGGTGAATTTGCTGACACCCGCAAAGCTCTCTGAAAATGAAGAGGGTTACATAAGTGCTTGGTCTTATTCACACAGCGGAAGTTTTCCCCTGAGAATCCTGTAATAAATGGCACCATTGTGCAACTGGTGGAACGTGTTCAAAAGTTTCTGTTCGCAACGAGTAGATCAAATTGTGGGTGGTTGTATGGGCTTTCTGTGTCCATGCAAAGCTGCACCCAAGAACAACTGGCACAACTCATTGTCCTGGAAATGAAAAGATGTCCTGTGAGACAGAGCCAAACAATGGAAGCCCAGAGCAGAGGGGGTATAGTCACACGGTGCCCTTACACCATTTGTGTTTGGGGGAGCAAAGATGCAAAGTCAATGTAGAAGATACTGGGATGGCCACCATGCCAGTGACCACCTGGTACCCTCACAGGCTTTCTCAGGGCTCAGGAGCCTGCCATTTTGGGAGGGCTGTAACTTTGCTCAGATTTCTTTACATTGGGGGAAATGAATTTTCCAAACAGGCAGGTTTTCAGCCTGGGAGCTAATTTTTTTCCTCTTTTGGAGAAGAAAAGCTGGGCAGACTTCTCTTGGCTGCTATAGGTGACAGGTAATGAATTCTTTTTCACTATTCAGAGCCCTTAATGTATTCCAGGAAGTGATACTAGGAAAATGTCTGCTTTCTTCTAGCATGGTCCAGGAATCAGAAGAATCCTGGAAGTATCCCTGAGCAAAAGGCTGACTATTTTTTTTTAACAAGGAGAAAAACAATTGTAATTAACTCTTCTCCTTCTATTCTTCCTTCTCCTTTCAGATACAGACAGTAGATGGCAGTGAGTATTGATTACGAAACCAGAAAGAATCTGATCAGTTTGGGCCAGCAGGGGAGAAACCATGACCAAACAGAGATTTCAGAATTCAAAATAGAATGGAGTAATAGCAGTAAGCTAGAACAGAAACACCATCTGACCCAGTGGGATCACCAGAAAGTCATCTTGACATCTGTTGCTGCCAGAACCACTGAATCATATAGTATCAAATATTATAGGAATTGGAAAGTACTTTAAAGATTTTCTAAACTCAACCACATATAGTAGTAATACCCTGTCATGTCAAACTCAAATAGAAATGGGGCCCATTAAATCATACATAAGAATCACTGCAAACATATATTGACTTAGAAAACTACATGTTAATATTATCTATATTTTTATTTTTTATTTATATTTTAAAAATATTTCCCAATTATATTTTAATCTGGTTCAGCCCCACTCAGGACTGTTGTGAGCTGCATGTGGCCTTCAGTCCTGTGTTGGACACCTGTGTCCCCCAGTACTCCTGGGAAATGGTTATCCAGTCTTTTTTGCACACTTTCAATGACGGGGAGCTCACTATATGACAAGGCAATGATTTCATTTTTCTGACATTATCAATTATCATGAAATTTGTCCTTCTAATAAACTGAAGTTTCTTTCTTTATAAGTTCCACCCATAAGTTTTTGTTTTACCCTTTGCAATTGAACAGAATAATTCTAATCTCTCTTCCACAGGAAAACTATCAAAAAGTGCCTCCTAAATTTTTCTCACTTCCAACTAAAGATCCTTTCACTATCCTCATGTGACAATCTTGAGTCACCTCAGCATCCCAGTCCTGCTCTGCTGAACATACTCACTTGTTAATGTTTCTCATCATGTGTCAGTGTCTTTTGATATCCATATGCCTAATTTAGGCAGCTAGATAGAGAAGTGGATAGAACACTGCACCTGGAGTTAGGAAGATCTGAGTTCAAATGTGGGTTCAGACACTTACTAGCTGTGTGACCTTGGGTGAGTCACATAACCTCTGTTTGCCTTAGTTTCCTCAACTGTAAAGTGAAGATGATAATAGTGCCTACCTCCCAGAGTTGTTTGAGGTTCAGTGAGGTAATATTTGTAAAGTATCTATAAAGTGTAGGCCCTATAGAAATACTAGTTATTATTATTAAGTCAGTTCTCTTGAACTACAACACATGAAAAAAATCAGCCCTCCTGGTAGCTCTTGCTGTGAACAGAGAACATAAAGGCTATCTCCTATGGTCTTTTGTGGTAGAGGAAAATAAATAGTTATCCTGTACCTGATCTATCTTATACATTGAGTACAATCCCTTAAAAGGGACCTTATTTATCCCTTTTGGAGAACCTACCTCCTAGTGTTGTTTTGGGATTCGATGAGATAATCATTGCAAAGTACTTAGCACAGCGTTACATGTTAGCTATGATGATGATGATGATGATGATGATGATGATGATGATGATGATGTAGCTCAAAGGGAAGTTGGACTTCTTGACAATGTGTGACACACGCACCTGCCAACACTTGCTTGTTAAGTCCTGTCAGAACACTTGACCACTGATTGGTTATAACTTACACTTTGTGTTTTTATTTGGAAAATAATACAATCACTATGATTTTAACTCTGTTATGCAACAGATGAAGCATGTATGAATGGTTTTTCAAAATTTTATCTTCTCTTCTTTCCTTATGCTTCCACAGCCCCATTATTTTTATTTAATGCCCCCTAGTTACAGCCAAAACTACCATCCTGCCCCATCCCTCATTCCAGGGACAGCATTGCTTTGGGAACCTATGAATTGATAACAAAACAGAAATCAGAGAAAATATACATAGGAGAATATGTACTAGACAATGTGAACCAGAGTGAAGAAGCTCTCCTGTCAGGAGTAAGATAACTCAACCAAAAGAGAGAGGGTCTTATATCTCACCCCTAGAAAGTTCCCCAGATCTCTAGTATAGTAAGATGGAGATAAGGACATGTTGGAAATTTCCAGCTCCTCTAACACTGGCTTCAACCCAAAATTTTTTCCTTCATCAATCTGAAGTGGGGTTGGCATCTTCCATCTTCTCTCTCAAAGCTGGAAGTCAGAAGTGCCCACAGTGACTCCAGAACCCAAAGGGACTGAAAAAAAGACCAAAAAGACTCCAAAGAGCCTGAAGAACCCTTCTCTCTCTTTCTCTTAACAGCTGTGCCCTGCTTCTTGAACAGGACATTGATTTCCAGCAATGAAGAGAGAGTACCACGCCAATGGGCTTTGGGGTCCAGGAAGCCAGGCATTCAAGTCTGACCTATATTGGTTCAGTGTTACCTTCTTCTAATCTCTACATCCCAGGCAATTCTCTAAGATTAGAAAGTTTCTGGAGCAAACACCAACCTTCCCTGGTAAAGAGAAGTTTTTTTTATTTTTTTCTTTTCCCCATGAGTTCCCCATATCAATAAAATTGAAGATCTCACCATAAATAAATGGAAATATAAAGTCTAATTTTTAAGTTGTCCTAATGTATAATTTTTCTTAATTTTATAAGACTCTTTTTTTTTTCTGGAGTCAATTGGGCTTAAGTGACTTGTCCAGGATTATATAGCTAATAAGGGTCTGAGGCTGGATTTGAACTCAGGTCCTCCTGACCCTAGAGCCAGGGTTCTATCCACTGTGCTACCTAGCTGCCCCTCTAAGATTATTTCTATGAAATTTCTGTTGCATTATTAATTTGTATGACAACATCGTCTGTGGATTTGGTTGACATTCATACTTTTAGGGGTGCTTCAGACAGATTTTGTTTACACAAAATTAGTCATGAGATCTAGTCAGGACCTTAGAGCAAGCTAATGCAGGGTGAGTATCCCCTTTAAGCTTTATATTGTGAAACATAAGGTTTTTGTAGGCAAGAGATAGAGCCTGGCAGGTGACCAGTTAACCTACAAATAAGTTAAGTCATGTAGAAACATGCGTGTGGAGGCAAGTATAAGACAGTTGAAAAAATGATGAATTTGCAGTCAGAGGGCCTGAGTTTGAATCTTGGTGCTACCAACTTCTTACAAATGTAGCCTAAGGCAAGTACAAAGTGGTAGGAGAAAAGATGAGGAAGCTCTTGGGCATCTTGAACCTCTTTAAACTTCACTTTCCTCATCTGAAAAACCAAGGGCTTGGTTTCTCAACGCTCTGACCTGTGCCCTCTTCTCTTCTTACTTCATACTATCTCATCAGGTGTTCTCATCAGCTGAACTCCCATGTAGATACATCTCTACATAGATGATTCCAAGATTTCTGTATATGCAGCCCTTGCCTCTCTGCTGAGCTGCTGAACTACAGTCATGTGCCACCAAATGCCTTTGGAACAACTGGAATTGGAGATCATACAAACATCTCAAATTCAAAATACCCAAAATAAAACTTAGTATATTTCTTCCCAAAGTTTCCTTTTTTTTTTTTCCAACTTTCCTTTTACTGTTGGGGGGACTGCCATCATCCCAATCAATTGTATAACTAGTATTTGGTGGGAAAGGAGTTACACCTTCAATAAAAGCATGAAGTCCTCTTTTCTATTGCAATGAAACAGCAATTAAAAGTTGATTTGAACCTGAAAACTGTATCTTCTAGACCAGGAGTGGGGAATCTGCAGCTTCGAGGCCCCCATGTGTCCCTCTAGGTCCTCAAGCACAGCCAGGGCTTCAACATGTGACCTTGAAGCCACAGGTTCCCCACCCCTGGAATAGACTAATAAAATTTCAGGGAACAGGTAGAGATATAATTCTAGCACAGTTGTTCTCTCTAAGGAGAGCAGAGTGACCAAGCTTCTGCCCCCAACCTCCTGCTTCTTTTCCTGGCAAGAATTATAGTCTCTCTTGGAGAAGAGTAGGGGGCGAAGAGGCTAGGGATGTCTATTCTGCCTCCCTTCAAGCCATATAATAATAATAATAAAAATAGCTAACATTTATGTAGTGTTCATATGTGCCAGACACTGTGCTAAGCATTTTACAATTATTACCTCATTCGATTCTCACAGGAATACTGTTATGTTGCGTTTTTTTTTAACACGTACCATCACATGAAATATATTTCCACATTAGTCATGTTGCAAAAGGAGAATCAGAACAAAAGGGGAAAACCACAAGAAAGAAAAAAAATGAAACTATGAAACTAGCTTGCTTCAGTCTATATTCAGACTCTATAGTTCTTTCTCTGGATGTGGATAGTATTTTCCGTCACGGGTCTCTTGGAATTGTCTCGGATCATTGTGTTGCTGAGAAGAGCTAAGTCTATTATAGTTAATCATCACATAATGTTGCTGTTGCTGTGTACAATGTTCTCCTGGTTCTGCTCACTTCATTCAGCATCAGTTCATGTAAGTCTTTTCAGGTTTTTTCTGAAATCCACCCGCTCCTCATTTCTTACAGCACAGTAGTATTCCATTACGTTGATACACCACAACTTGTTCAGCCATTCCCCAATGGAGGGGCAAGAGCTATTGTTATTATCTTCCTTTAACAAATGAGGAAACTGAAGTTAAGTGACTTGTCAAGGGTCACGCGGCTCGTAAGTGTCTGTGGTTGCATTTGAGCTCAAACCTACCCTATCTCCAAGCCTGGCACTCTATCTACTGCCCCATCTCAAGACACCCCCTTACTATGTGTGGAGAAGAGGCCTCACTACATATATACATCACTCTTTTAAAATATTCAGTACAGTGATCAAGTGCTCTTAATCCTGCTGAGTCTGACTGTGACATCCCAGCATCCCAGATAGTTATAGAAATGATAACTCATTCTTCTATAGTGCTTAAAGGTTTGCCAAAAAAGGTATTTTTTTTTCTCTTAACAGCCCTATGAGGCATGGATATTATTATCCCTGTTTTACATTAAGGCATAGAAGCAAGGGGTTAGAAACATTTTCATCTACAAGTGGCAGTCACTAAAGAATTTAACCTGAGGCTCAATCCATCACAGGCAAGCCAGAAAGATCTGTGCCTCCCCCACAGACATATCTTTCATCTTATTTTCTCCAAGAAGGTTGGGTGGTTTGAAATAAAGGAAAGGAAACAGCATTTATTAAGCACCTTTTATGTGTGAGGTACTGCTCTAAGTTCTTTACAAATATTATCTCATTTGATCCTCACAATAACCCTGGGAGGTAGGTACTATTTTTAGTCCCATTTGAAGACTGAGGAAATTAGGGTAGAGAAAAAATAGACTCTCTGAGGATCACATACCTGGTAAGGGCTGGATCTGAACTCTGATCTTTTTGACTCCAGGCCCAGGGCTCTATCCACAGCAACACCTAGCTGCCAGTTTGGGGGTTTAGGGGAAGGAGGGATAAAAAGCACTCATCCAGTCCCACTTAGGGAACAAACCAGCTACCAAAATTCAGGTGATTCTTAGGCTTTAATCTTGTGGGAAATAGTTCTTCTTTATAATCGAGCAGGGAAGGAAGGGAAGAGAATAGGCATTTATATGACATCTACTATGTGTTAAGTGGCACAGTGATGTAATAGGAATCTGAAGATCTTCCCTGCCCCTAGGCCCTTTGCTAAAGTGGCTTAAGTGGCTCTGAGAACCTTCCCAGATTTGAAAGTATACTCTGCCCCCTAATAGGCTGAATGTGGTCACACGGAGCCTGTGGCAGGAGGATTGTTCTTCAGGCATGCCCGCGCCTTGTTGCTTTGTGATTGGGCAGTGGGTCAAGATGGCTGTGACAGTCTCTGATCCAGGAGAAGGCTATATATACGCCCTGATGTGAGGTTTTGCTTTGGGGCTCACTTTGAGAAGAGTTGTGTGATTTGGCCAGATGAGACTCTGGGAAGCCGTTGAGCCCCCCAGCTTTGAAAAACCCAGATGCTGGTGCTTCCCTCTCTGGTTACTGAATTGATATGGATGTAATGGTCAGACACTGGAAGCCTGTCTGCTGATCTGTTTCTTTTTCTGCTTGTAACTTGTGCTTATAACTTGTGTTTGTATTCTCTGAAGTTCAGGGTGCTAACTTTTTTCCCTGAATTAGGTAAATGATGTGTGTTTGATTGATTAAAGTGAGACTGTTAACCCATTTTCAGTTGTTTTCCTTTAGAAAAGCAGATCTAAGAACCTGTGCTAGCAGCCACCCTGGATATGCTAGGGTGCTTGCTGATACAAGTGAATAGAGATCTCAGCCTGGAGTCAGCAAAACTCATCTTGATGAGTTCGAATCCAACCTCAGAGACTTACTGGATGTATAACCATGGGCAAATCACTGAACCCTGTTTGCCTCAAGAAAGAGCTGGAGAAGGAAATGGCAAACCACTCCAGCATCTCTGCCAGAAAAACCCCAAATGGGCTCAAGAAGAGTTGGATACAACTGAAACAACCCAACAATGCTGTGAGCCAGGCACTGGGCTAAGCACTTTATAAATATTATCTCAATAGGTGCCCTTGCTCAACTCCGAAGATGCAAATGCTCCTTCAACTCCTGAAAACTGCCCTGCAGTTAGTTAATTATACATGTCTGTTTTCCCCCTTTAGATTGCAAGCTTTTTAATGGCAGCAATTGTTTGGGCTCCGTCTTTGTTCGAGCCTAATATAGTAAGGGGATATACAGTAGGCACTTAAAAAATGCATGTTCTTTGCTTGATTGGAATCACTGTAAATTTTATGACTAGGATTTCTCATTCTACCCTCTTATTCCGTTAGCCAGTCCATTTATTTATCACGGAACCACTGTGGTTCAAAGCACCCTGTGAGGAGCTTGCTACTGAAAAGTGGGGCAAAGGTCTCCATTTCAAAATGTCCCAACTGGTCATTTTTAGAGTTGATTTCCATAACAATCAGTCAGTAGGTATTTATAAAGCACCTACTATGTACAGGCCCTGTGCTAAGTGCTAGGTTACAAAGAAAGGCGAATGACAGTCACCACTCTCCAGGAGCTTGGTCTAATGGGGGAAAGAACATGCAAACAACTATGTACAAACAAGATGTATACAGGATAAAGTGGAGAAAATAGAGAGAAATTACTAATCAGGAGATTCTTCTCATAGAAGGTAGGATTTTAGCTGGTACTTCAAGGAAACAAGAGAGGCCTCATCTCCATGGGGAGATAGAGTATTCCAGGCAGTGAAAGTACCTGGAGTGAATCAGGGATGTAATAAGGTTGGAAAAAAGATCTACTCACCCAATATCCACTCAGTTCCTTTGCTTTTACCCACTAGGTCCCTGGGATGATGCGAAATGAGTGTAGCCCAGGAATATAATAGGAAAATTACAGAGCATAACTTAAAAAAAGAGTTTAGAACAGGGGTTCTTAACCATTTTTATGCATTGAACTCCTCAGAACAATGTTTTTTAAATGCATAGAATGGTAGGGTTACAAAGGAAATCAATTACATTAAAACAGCTATGGACATATCTTTAAAAATAAGTTTGTGGAGATTAAATTAAGAACTCCTGGTTTAGAGAGGAAAGGACCACAAGTGGTAGCAGAAGATAAGGCATTTGAAAAACAAACTTTAATTTTTTTTTTACTAGCTGACTTGATATGGCTAGCTGAGGCTTGCATCATAGAAAAGCAAAAAATGTCTTTCAAGAATGTGCTGGAGCCAGCTCTAGTGAGCTTCTGAGAACAATTGTTAAATTTTCAAGGTGAGGATTTATGCCTTGGAAATCAACAAACTATAGAGCAAGGCTTGACTTATGGTTTTGTTGATTGGCTAGACTTAAGAGCATATTAATAATTCAGTTTTCCTAATAAAACTTAAAAGTATGTACATACATTTTTTCTTTCTGGAGAGCCTAGTTGCTAAACATTTACCAACACACCCAGGGATTGCTCTACCAATATTGCTTGAACTCAGCAGAAATGTAATAGAAGGCTCAGGAAATGACATCGTTGTCGAACTGGAGACCTGGTGAATGTAGCCTAACAACAATAATAAGAATAAGTGACATTTATAAAACTTAAGTTTGCAAAGTGCTTTACACATCCATTATCTCTGAGCCTCACAGTACCTCTGCCTTTAGTCCATAAATCTGGTAGACTCTAGGCCCTTAGAGGGAAGAAGCTTAATTGCTTCTATAATCCTGAAAAGGTTAATATAGAGCAGCTCATTTGAGATGCCTAGCAGGAAATCATATGAGAAGAGAGAAGCAAAGGAGCCCAGTTTAGCTGAGCTATGTGCTAGCCTGATAATATCATCCCTAGGGGACATCAGCCCATTGGGCAGTATCTAAGCACCACTGGCCATCTATGTGTCTTGGCCACATGTATTTCTTGAATGCATCCCCTCCACTGCTGGTGGTCTACTGACTTGTGGAAGAATGTAGCTTGTGATTAAGGAGGAAATCTCTCATTCTGACATGATGTTTGATTAACGTCATATGCATTAAACTAACATGTCCACTGGTTAGTCTCCTAAAAGAAATACCTTAGTGGTTTCAGGCAGGTTCTTGCTGACAAAGTGCTTTGAATAGGGGATAGATTTCTGGGGGACCACGAGTGAAGATCTACTTCTACACCATGAAATCAGAGCTGTAACTCCCATTTTTTAGCTTCACAAAATGCACCTAGGGCTACAACATGAAATACCCTTAAATCAGGGACATAGGGTCCCATGTATAGGGACCTTAAACCCCAGTGAAGATACTTGGTGTTGGAGATTACAAGGGAGAAAGAACCTTAATTGGGGTGTGGCAGTCCAAAAGGGAACAGGCCATCTGATAGCTTCCTATTTTAACTAATTATTTTTGTTACCTGAGAGTCAGGGTAGTATAATGCATAGAGTTCAAGCATTCCATTCAGGAAACCCAAGTTCAGATCCTATCTCTAACTCTTATTAGCCATATGTGGGGAAATCACAATTAACCTTTTAATAACTGGGGCAGCTTATTAAGACATCTATTAACTCTTACTAGCTTGTGAATAAAAGAGATAACATCTATAGAGAGCTTTACAAACTCTAAAGCACCACATAAATGTTAATTAAAATGATACTGATGATGAGCTTTATTGATAGAGGGAGTTTCCACACTAAGCATTCCCCATAGTGAGAGAAATCCCAGATCTATTCTATATAACTAGCTCCAAAGCTTAGTTTTCTCTATGCTACTGTAGGAATGCAAATGCTGTCAGCACCCCCCTATGTTTTCGTATCTTTGGACAAACCTGTGATTACCCCACCTTAGTTACAACTCTGCAGAGACCCACACTACATTAGAGTTGGTAGGAACGTTAGAGATTGTCCACCTTCCCCACTTGATTCTGTTAGTGAGGACCTTGAACTCCAGAGAGGTGCTACCTTGCCCAAGGTCAAGAAGTTAATTAGTAGCAGGGTCACTTCTGTGACCTTGAACCAATAAATTCACCTCTCTAGGTCTGAACTTCATTTTTAAAATGAGGGGCTTGGCCTTGATGTAGTATGTATCACAGCATTTTGAATTTTCTAAATGCTTTGCTTTGAAATTTACTTATAAATATCTTTAGTGGTTGTATTTCAGTAGTGATTTAGAAATTCACAGCACATTTATTTGAAAAACAACATCTTTTTAGCTTGAAAAAAGCAAAGCAAAACATTTTCTTTCTAATAAGTCATTTAGAAAAGATAGATGAAAAGTACTTATTGTACTAAGCAGGAGTTATTGTTACAAAGGAGGAAGAAAAGAAGAGGAGAAAAAGAAGAGGGAGAAAAGTTAATAGCAAAAAAGGAAAGAAAAAATATGGGAGGAAGGCATTGTTTTCAAACTCCGTAGGACGAAGGTTTCTTTCATTTCCGTAAGGCTGGGAGAAGGACTGACCCAGGAGAGTTCATGAGCCTGCATCCTTCCTTGGGCATTTTCAGCCTGTAACTTTTTGTTAGATTCGTTCCTGTTGAGACAGTGCCCATAAAAGGACTAATCACAAGGTCAGACCTGGCTCTTTCTCATTTCCCAATAGCAACAAAATGTCAACAGCCAACTGTCACATCCCTCCTCTCCCTCTCACACAAACATTCCCTGGTACACAAGCCAACAGCAGAAAGCAGATTGGGCAGAAGGCAGAGACTTCATTGGAATTGAATGGGATTAGGAGGAGCTGGATTAGTCTAAAATTCATGAGCTTTGTCCCCAAAACAGGAATGCCACCCACCCCCTCAGCAGGTACAGTCAGTATAGATAACACCTAGGTCCTGGTGACCCAAAACAAAATCACATACTCAGTCATGGGGTGTTTGAAGAATTCATTGAAAACTTTAAAGCTCTTTATAAATGTGAATGATGATGACGATGATAACAATGAAGCAACTAGGTGGCTCAGTGGAGAGAGCACCAGGCCTGGAATCAGGAAGACTCATCTTACTGAGCTCAAATCTGGCCTCAGGCACTGACTAGCTGTGTGACCCTGGACAAGTCACTTAGCCCTGTCTGCCTCAGTTCCTCATCTGTAAAATGAGCTGGAGAAGGAAATGACAAACCGCTCCACTATCTTTGGCAAGAAAATCCCAAATGGAGTCAGACACAACTGGAATGACTGAACAACAACACAAATTATTATTATTATTCTTTTCCAGACTAGCAGCTTCTATTTCTCATTTAGAACACATCTTATTTCTCCTCAGCACATTTGCCAGTCTGTTGCTGGCAGTTGAGGAGTTGGGTGGAGGGGTGGATGAGAAAGAGCTTCTTGGTGTGTGGAGAGAGGAGGAGGAACAGCAGAGGCATCAGGGATACAGCAGAAAGAGCTTTGAGTTTACACTACAAAGACCTGAGTTCCTGGTTCCAAGTGCTGCTGACTCAACTACCTGTGTTACTGAGCAACATGACATCATTTTTCTGGGCCTCAGTTTCTTCTTCTGCAAAACGTAGGGGCTGGGCTAGATGACCTCTAAGAGCCCTTTTCTTGGAGCTCTAAACTTATGATCCCATAACTAATGAAAATCTGAGGGGCTCCCTCCCAGTACAGAATAAATAGACCCTCCAACAGTAAAACATGTGATGGGGTCTTTTCTTTGTATTAGGTAACGGTCACATAAATAGACTGAATTTAGATTCCTCCCTCTCCCCATAATTTCCCCATTAACATCTCCATACAAATTACAGCTGTTTACATGACAGCTGAATAAGATTTATCTGGAGAAAGTGCCTTGCTGGAACTCAGAACAACAATCAATTCTGTGGCATGTAGCAGTTTCCAAGGGAACAGCTTATTCTTAATTGAATAGAAGGGAAAATATTTGTGTAACTTATTGGCATATATATTAAGGTTGCTTCTGAGCAATCTCAACTTACACAACCTTCTTTTCAATCAGCCTTTATTTTTTTCCTATGAATTTCCCCAAGGGCCCGACAAGATCAAGACACCAGGGGCCACCTCCCCAGCTCCTGGTACCCAGGAAGGAGAAGCTAACAGGCAAGATCCAGGCTGGCTCTGCTACTAATTAATCCTGTACCTTTGAGTAAAGCAGTTCTCCTCTCTGGGTCTCAGTCTTCTCCTGCATAAAAGGAGGGTAGGTGGGCTCTGGGGTGCCCTCCTGTTCTACCATTCTGTTCCATTCCATTGTCTTTATCCCCTTCCTTGGCCATCTAAAGATCGCATTCAATTTGATGACAAAGCAGAGCTAGAGAGTGTATCATTTATCTTTTGGGTTAATGCATATGATGAGAGGGAGAGACATTATGAAGAGGTCTCATTTTTTTCAGTGTTCTAAGAATGCACAGATTTCAAACTCCTGTGGCAGAAGAGAGATAACAGGTGTAGTGAGGAAGAAATGGGTTCAAGTTCTCCTTTGGAGACACATCTAGGCTGTATGACTTGTCACTTAATTTCTCAATACTCCAGGCAATCCCCTAAAACTATCTATTGTAGAAAAGATGGTCACCTGCATTGATAGAGGAATCTATGCGGGCATTCCCTACACCAATGAAATCACAATCCAGTACCTATCTCCTCCTCCAAGAATAATAGAGGGGAGAGGTGAGGGGTGGGAAAGAAAGGTCTTTCTTTAATAGACATTTGGTATTTTCTATGCAATAACTAGGCTTGAACATAAATGGAATTTCTAATTAGAAAATTATGCTTCCTCTTGCCACTGTTACACCAAGCATATGGTGTAGAAATCAGAGTGGGGCTCTGTGGCCATTTCCTTGATGAGCCCAAGGAAGGGTCATAGCTATTGCTCTGGGAACAACCACAGCTAAAGCAACAGAGATCAGAGGGATGCTTTCTTGACTTAGTATGGAGCTCAGAGTATTTTTTCAGCTCCAAGTTGTGACAGAAAATGCCTAGTGTTTGTAACAGAATCAGATAGAACCAGAGAATGTCAGTACTGGAAAGGACCTGAAAGGTCATCTGGTCCAATCCTCTCTTTTTCAAAGATTGAGGAAACTGAGATCCAGAATGAAGTCACACGCCTAGTTCACACAGCTAGTTAATGGCAGAGGTGGAATTACATAAAACCCAAGTCTCCTGATTCCCAGCCCAATGTAATATAATAACACATGAATTTTCTAGAAAAATATAATATATTACATAATATAAAATTATATCTATATAAAATATAACATATGTAAGATATAGGATATTATATATTATATAATATCCTTTTTGTTGTTCAGTTGTGTCCGACTCTTCAAGACTCCAATTGAGGTTTTCTTGGCAAAGATACTGGAGTGCTTTGCCATTTTCTTCTGCAGCTCATTTTAGAAATGAAGAAACTGAAGCAAACAGAGTTCAGTGACCAGTCCGAGACCGCACATCTAGGGAGTGCCCGAGGTCAGATTTGACCTTCAGAAGATGAGTCTTCCTGAGTACGGTTCTGGTACTTTACCTATTGTGCCACCTAGCTGCCTTTATATATAATAATGTATCTAAAATATGAGTTATATATTATATAAGATGAGCACATACAAAAGACATATATATCTTGTTCTGTCATGTCATGTGTATGTATATATATATATATTTCACACACACACTCCACACATTAGATTATAAGCACTATGAGGGCAGGAATTGTGTCTTATATAAATTTTATGCAGTTCTCAGCACCTAGCACGGAGTTCTGCACATAGCAGGTAATTAATGAATCCTCTATGCTACTGATATGAAGCATCCTTGAATTTCCTCTCCTGGTGGGCCATAGAGAATCTGTACAAATATTCCCTGCTCTGTTCCAGTCTACCACATGGAACTTTGGGTACCTGTTTCTGTCTCTGTCTGACTAAGGGGCTTGGATATGTGATGATGAAGAGTCCCCTGATTTCCTTCTGAGCTGGATGGAACTCAGGGGCTATGTGAAAGGAGTAAAGCAGTTACCCAGACCTTTGTCACTCTTTCCTTTAACTCTGGGAGGGAAGCAAGACATTTTGAGCTGTGTCCCAGGGGCTGGGAAGGGGGGTAGGGTGGGATGGGAAGAGTGGCTGCCCTATTTCTCAATCAACCGGCAGCTGTGAACACATGGCTGTCTCTTTCTTTTTGTTTGGTTTTTCTTTATCTAATGCCAATGAGTATACTGAAATGGAATTGTCCCGAGAGCAAGCTTGTGAGTTTCGAAAGGTCTAGCTAGAGGTTTGCAGATAGGTTCCCAAGGGTAGAGTCCACCAATGGCCAGTGGCAGTGGAAGCATCTGGATTTGGAGTGGAGGGGCACACAGAGATGTAGATAAAGACAGGTACCCACAAAGGGCAGCAGCTTCAGAGAATGTGACCCCTGCTGTGGAAAAAAGATTGTGACTAAGGAGCCTGCTGTGAGAAACTTCATAAAGATACTACTAGGGAAGAGAAGAACTCTTAGGGCAAGGAATTAGAAGGTGCCCGTCTGCTACACATATTTCTCACTACTGTTGGAGTCAAAACTTTTGCCCACTTTCCCTTCCTGTCCCCAAACCATGAACTCTGGACATCTTGGATTTTGGGGGGGGGAATGAGGATGTTTTTGTATCACCTGTTCTTATTATACCATCTTAATACCTTTGCTAAACATTAATTAAGGCTATGGACTGAATGTTGATGAGGAACGCTCTGGTAAAAAATGTTGGGGCGGCTAAGTGGTGCAGCAAATAGAGCACGGGCCCTGGAGTCAGGAGGACCTGAGTTCAAATCCAGCCTCAGACACTTAACACTTACTAGCCATGTGACCTTGGGCAAGTCACTTAACCCCAATCGTCCTGTTCTCCCCCCTCCAAAAAGCAAAAAAAAAAAAAAAGCGTTCACATGATCCCACTGTATACAATTCAATTTTCCTATCTGAAAAATTAAGGTTTGGCCAGATATTCCTTCCAGTTACAAATTCCTATGACTCATAGGCCTCTAAATGGTACAGTGAATAAAGGATTGGGTCAAGAGTCAGGAAGATCTGAATTCAAATTCAGCCTCAGAAACTATCTGTGTGATCTTGGGCAAGTCACTTTAACCTCTGTCTCAGCTTCCTCATTTGTAAAACAGAGATCAACAGCACTTACCTCCCGTGGTTATTGTGAATATCAAATAACGTAATATTTGTGAGGCACTAAGCACAGTGTCTGGCGCATAATAGTACTGTGTAAATGCTAGCTCTTGTTGTTATTAGGGCAGCTAGGTGGCACAGTGGGTACAGTGCCAGACTTGCAGTCCGGAGGATTTGAGTTCAAATCTAACCTCAGACATTTACTAGGTGTATGACCCTGGGCAAGTCACTTAACCCTATTTGCCCCAGTGTCCTCATCTGTGAAATAAGCTGGAGAAAAAAGTGGCAAACCACTCCAGTATCTTTTCCAAGAAAACCCCAAATGGGGTCGCAAAAAGTTGGATGTGACTGAACATCAGTGGATCTCAGTTCAAATATTAGTTGGGTTTCACACTAGCTATATCTATGACCTTGGATAAGTCACAACACCTCAACGGGCTTCTGTTTTCTCATCTATAAAATAAACTGGATGATCCTTAAGACCTTTTCCAGTTCTAAACTAGACTCAAAGGAAAGTGATGTCTATGAAGGTTTCAAAAGATAAGATATAAATTTTTTTTAAAACTTAAATGCAGAAGAGTTTAAACATATTTCTACAAATAGTGTATTTTTTAAGATTCACCTCAATGTTACAGCCCACCAAAATCTTTTTGTATTTTGATTCTGTCATCCAGTATATTATCTATTCCTCCTGACTTGGTCGCCTGCATATTTGGTAAACATGCTTCATCCAAGGCATTGATACAAACCTGAATGGAAAAGGGCCAAGGACAGAAGTATTTAACCAGAGACCTCCTTCAATCAAGTATCAATCATGTTCTCCCACCTGTCATCACCTCCGAAGGTTTGTGTATACCATCCCCATCTCCTCCACCTTGTGACTTCCATCACACACACACACACATTGCAGCACTGCTGGGGAAATCCATTCTCTTCCTTCAAGGCCTAGTTTAGCTGTCACCTCCTCATGAACACTTCCTTGATTTGCCTGACTAGAAGTGACCCTTCCCTCCTGGGATCTCTCATGCCATTCATCTTGTTTGGTCTCTCTTATACTTAACATTCTAGTTATCTTATAGTTGGTTGAGGATATCTCTGCCACTTGCTAGGCTCTAAACTCCTTGAAGGCAAGGCAAACGTTGTTGTTCAATCATTGCTGATTCTGTGTCCCCATTTGGGGTTTTCTTGGCAAAGATACAAGAATAGTTTGCCATTTCCTTCCCCAGCTCATTTTGCAGATGAGGAAACCAAGGCAAACAGGGTTAAGTGACTTGCCCAAGATCCTACAGTTAGTAAATGTTTGAGGCCGGATTTGAATTCATGAAGTTATCTTTCTTACTCCAGGCCTGGCTCTCTAGACACTGCACCACCTCGTTGCCATTTTCTGTTTTTGTATCCCCAGTGTCTTGCGCATGATATTTAATAATTTTTTTAATTGGATCAAATAATGTTCAAAACCTTATGGATAATCCTGTGGCCATTTTCAGGACAATAATCATCTGAATTCAGTTTATCATTTAAATAGCAGTCTGACCCATGCTTGGAGCATCCCTCATTCTACTCACTCGGTAGGAAGGGCTGGGGGAGCTTGCTTCTGAGAGCGCCATGATTGCATGTAATGGAAATGTTTGGAGAGACTGTGAAGTATACACAGATATTCTGTGACTGGTAGTCAGGGCACAGGGCCATACCTGAGGCTCAGACTTGGGCCAGAACCAGCACTGGGGCTTGGAGATAAGCTTAAGGCCAGGTGTTTGGAGATCACAACAATAGCGACCCACGTCCCACATAGAGCTGAACTCATCTGGGCAGAGATATTGCCCCCAGACCCCTGCCTCTCCCCACCCCCCATTCTCACTATCACTTAGCCCAGTGTGGAAGTTCTTAAGTTTCATCAGTCTTTTCCATCCAGATATTTGTCATTTTGCTTTTATGCCATTCAATTCAATTCTATTAAATTTAATTCAACAACATTTATTAAGGATCCATGTTCCAGATGTTGTACTATGGTTACAAAGACCAAAATGAAACAGTCCCTTTATGCCTAAGATTATGCCTTAAAATCATACTAACTCACACTGATTTAGGAGATAGATTATATAGCAGTAAAGGTTTGAATTATAGATTAATTCAAAAGAAATGTAGTTTCATTGTTTTCATAAGGGGGCTTTGCTGCATATTCCCAATTCACCTGAGATGGAGGTACTCAAGAGGCAGATGGCAAGGGCCTTTGCCATGTCGGCTTTGGCTGGTAGCCAGAACGGGCTGCATCTCTAAAACTAGAGGCTGACACTCAGGCTCTTTCTGGCTAAAGCCAGGGGGTCAAAGACCACCAAGTGTAATGAGGTGCCAGCCCCCTCCCTTTAGTCCCATAGCCCTGAGAATCAGATTTGCTTATCCTTTTCAGTTCTAGGCACTGACAATGGAATCTCTAGACTGAGAACTTTGAGTCATGAAGACCTTGGAGGCAGAATTTCAGACACCGTGCTGTGGCTAGCCCCGCAGGCAGATCCTGAGAAATCAGGGTGTCAAGACTTGGAGAGGGGCGTTGAACTTAGAACTTGGTGGGAACAGTACTATTACAGGAACTGAGCTGATTCTTCCTGACGCCACCCTCCTAAGCACCTGAGGTGAGATGAGGGGAAGATTTTGCCTTCATCTGTTGGGGAGGGAAATGTTTATATATTTGTTATTGCTATACCTTTAAAGTAAATACTCCTTGTAAAAGCTACTCTGACTGTTAAGTGTTTAAATGGAACTGGAGTGCAGGGGACCTATAACACTGAAAGAACATCATCGATGGAGGCTTTAGCCAATGGCAGAGAAAATGGATACCTCCAACCCCCTATAGGCACCCGGAGAGCCTGGGGGTGGAACATATGGGGCCTTCAGGAAGTAGGGGTCAGAGTAGTCATAGTTACTCTTTTATATGTATATAACAATTCAAACTAGGTCAACCAAGTTCATTTTTCATTATTTACACTATTACCCAATGGATTGCCTCAGGGAATCTATGTCAATGAATAGATAAGACTGATTTATAATTAGCATATCATTTTTGTGCATAGGAGTAGTGATGAAAATAATTTGTTTTTTTAAATATTCTGCACCTTTCTCCTATAAGTTTGTTTAATGTTTTTGATTTCTCTAGGACTTTTAATTTTTCTAAAACACTTTCCTTACACCTTCCTGGGGAGGAAGATTATATTAGTGTCAATATCCTTATTTGAAAGGTGAGGAAACTGGGTTTCTGAGAGGTTACGACAACTAGAGAGGCTGGATTTGAATCCAGATTTTCTGATACTATCTAGAGTTCTTCCCTCTACAGATCACACTCTCTTTCCATTCTCCAGTACTTTTATATACAGGTGAAATCTGCTTAGACCAGCGGTTCTCAACCTGTGGGTTATAATCAATTTGTAACAATGAAAATATATCCTGCATATCAGATATTTACATTACAATTCATAAAAGTAGCAAAATTACAGTTATGAAGTAGCAACAGAAATAATTTTATAGTTGGGGGTCACCACAACATGAGGAACTGTATTAAAGTGTCGCAGCATTAGGAAGGTTGAGAACCACTGGAATGAACACATAGGGTCATCTTGAAGGTAGAATAAGTATCCAAAAGGCAATCTGAGGGTGTGTGTGTGTGTGTGTGTGTGTGTGTGTGTGTACAGGGAGGGGGCAGCACCCATGAATGAATGTCATTGCTACTAGGCAGACAACCAAGGCTTGTCCAAGATTTGTTAGTAGTTTGGACAAGCGAATTTTTATACCTTTAAGACATGCCATTTCTTTAAAAACAGCAACAACAAACAAACAAACATTAGTTTTTATTTTTTTCAATTACATGCAAACAAAACAATTTAATATTCTTTTTAAAAAAATTTTAAGTATCATATTCTTTCCCTACCTCCCTCCCCTCTCCCTTCCTTGAGAAGACAAGCAATTTGATACAGATTATATATATGATATCATTTCTTGAAGATATTGTTAGGTTAGTCATTGACCTATTGTACCATCTTTCCTTCATAAACAGAAATCCAAAGAGAAGCTTAGCTGTGGCCAAGATTCAGATAAGTTGTGCTAGAGAAAACCTGATCTTTAAGCCTTTCATCATTGTCCTCTACTGCTACACAGAGAGATTGATGAGAGAAAGAGAGAGGCAGAGAGAGAGAGAGAGACAGAGACAGAGACAGAGAGAGACAGAGACAGAGAGAGAGAGAGAGAGAGAGAAAGAGAGAGAGAGAGAAAGGGGGGGAGGGAGAGACAGACAGACAGAGAGGGAGGGAGAGAGACAGACAGAGAGGGAGGGAGAGACAGACAGAGAGAGACAGAGAGAGAGGGAAAGGGAGAGAGAGAAGGAGAGGGAGAGAGACAGAAAGGGAGAGAGAGAGAAAGAGAGAGAGAGAGAGAGAGAGAGAGAGAGAGAGAGAGAGAGAGAGAGAGAGAGAGAGAGCGCTTTTACTAAGTGTTTACTATATGGCAGGTACTGTGTTAAATGCTGGGGATACACATACAAGCAAGTCCTGTAGTAATTACCCTCAAAAAGCTTACATTCTAAAGGGGGAAAGAGGACACATGATGGGGAGTTAGAAAATTGAGGAGCAGGAGAAGGAGAGGAGAGAAAAGAAAGAGAGTACAGAGAAAGTTCTGACGTGAGTTAAGTGGAGCTTGGCTAAGAGTCTTTCTAAAATGGCAGTTCTGGGTGGGACGGAGTATCCCCAGTTAGAAGGGCTCTGGGATGGAGGGTCCCTCTATGGCAGCTCTGTGGAGGTGAGGGGCAAAAGGACAAGGAGTATAGAGAGAGTCCAGATGTGAGTGAGGTGAAGCATGGCTGGGCCTCTTTCTAAAACAAACGCATACAAGCAGTATGAAGAGCACTAGCAACCAGGCAACATGCTCACTCTCGTATGCTCAATGTTCATGAAGGGAAGGAGGCCCCACAGAATAGCCGGCACTTCTTCACTCATCTGCTCTTACTTTCTCATGTGGTACCGAGTTTTGTTGTTTTTTAGTCACCTAGTCATATCCTATTCTTCATGACTCCATTTAGGGTTTTCTGGGCAAAATATTGGAAGTGTTTGCCATTTCCTTCTTCACCTGATTTTACAGATGAGGAAACTGAAGCAAACAGGGTTTAGTGACTTGCCCAGAGTCACACTAGTAAGTGTCTGAGGCCAGATTTAAACTCAGGAAGATGAGTCTTCCTGACACCAGGCCCAGAACTCTATCCACTATGACACCTATATAACTGCCCATAATATATAGTATTGGTATAACTGGGTCAAAGAATCTATACAGTTTAGTGACTTTTTAAGTGACCCTTAAAATGAATGACCTGGGTGGAACATGAGCTCTACAATCAGCTCCTCAAATGATGAAGCATCCACCTGGATCATACTCTCATTACAACCAAACAATCCTTTCAACCATGCAGTTTTGATGCTAACACTCAGGCTGGCCTCCAAACTGTATCCATTAGCACTCTGGGTATTTTTTGGCACTGCCAAATAGACCCCTTCCCCATAATTGTGGGGAAAGTTGTGAGCACACCTCTTTGCAGTAACAAAGACACAGGGGGAAAAAAAGATGCCTATTGATTGCGGAATTTTTTCCATGACAAGTTTTCCATAGTAAGTATCGAAAACTTAGGGTACTGTGTGTTGCTGGACGTAAGGGAAAACTGGAATGTAAGGAAGAAGTGATAGAGGAGGCTATAACTACCAAAAGTCCAGTGCTGGCCTTTTACTTCCCCCTCTCCCCAAAATGCTGACCATCAGCAAAAATCTGCTCTCTGGAAAAGGTCTGATTAACTCATTGACTAAGATGGAAATGACTGATAAGGTTTAATGTCTCATTCCTCCTAGAGGTATTTGCATTTTAAAAGGAGAAAAAAAAATCTTAAGCCAAAGGAACAAAACTTTAATTGTGGAAGTTCAGGCATCAGAGAGAAAATAGTGGAAATATTTTTTTATTGTTAGGGCCCTTGTAGGTGTCACTGTAGTAAAGTGCTGGGCCTGGAGTCAGAAAGACCTGAATTAAAATCTAGTAGTCTCAGACTCTGACCCTGGGCAAATCACGTAACCAATTTGTCTCAGTCTCTTCATCTATAAAATGGGAATCATGATAGCACCTACCTCACAGGATTGTTGTGAGGACCAAATGAGCTAATATTTGTAAGGCCTTTAGCATATTACTTAACATATAGTAACCACTGTATAAATATTATCTATTATTAATTATTTTGTTGTTTGAGGGGCTAGTTGTCTGCCTAGCAGGAATGACTCCCTCATAGGTACTGCCTTCTCCCTGTACACACACACACACACACACACACACACACACACACACACATCCCTCAAGCTGTCTTTTTATGATACTTCCTGACTTTTGGTTGCTTATTCTACCTTGAAGATGGCCCTACATGACATCAGGAAGGTGATACCATGACTTGCACGTGAATTGAATTGAAATGAGGCAGGTCTGTGCAAAGTCACCAGCCTCCTCCAGAACCATCTGGGTCCAGTGGCCAGATATAGATCAAAACAACTGGAGATGGTCCTCAAAAAGGTCCTTCCTGGTAGGTAGCCATCCACTTTGCCTGCCCTACCAATAGTGTAGAAAAACCAGAGAGCTGCCCACTCATCCTCAGGAGGGAGGTGGAATGGAGGTGAGGGTGGGAGGTATCAACAGTGTTTAGAACTTTTCCTTCACCTGGGGATGCAGTTTGTCTGAGAAAGCTGCTTCTGAATCTGAGGCTGTTCTAAAGCCTGAAAAGATTCAACACTCTAGGGAAATGGCTATTAGAGATATACAAAGAAAGGGAAGGCAGTCTGCCCTCCTGACAGCATTAATGTCTGCTCCAAGTCTGATTTCATTCATGCTGGAAGAAAATTGGGTTGAAGGAGGAAATAAAGTAAAGCTCGGTGACTTGTGCAAGGGTTCATGATTTAATTTGCCTACCCACAATGCACCACCAGCCATTCAGGCTGAAATAATGGACTTTTATTCGACCCTGTTGACAGATGAAAATCATTGCCTTGTTTAGTTCGATATTAAAAAGGCAGGGGTGGGGGTAAGGTTAAGGAGTGGCTGAGGGACAGTTCTTCTTTCAGGATCCATTCTGGAGGTGCTGGCATGGCTTTAAAGGGGGACAGATGGGGAGAACTTATAGGGGGTATATAAAGCCTGAAGCTAATATCATTCCTGATGAGTAAAGAAGGGCAAACTGCCAGGTGACCAGAGCAGCCAGGTTAGTGGGCTTGAAAAAAAGCTGATGAGAAAACAGAAATACCCTTTTCAAATGTTAAAGGATAACTAAATGGCCTTAGTATAGAGTGAGATCTCCTTTGATGGATGTACCATCCAAAGAAGATTGCTTTGGGGCACTGATGACTGCAGGTGACCTCTCTTAGAAAAAGGCATCTAGTGAATTTTTTTTTTCTGCAATTGCCGTGGGAGAGCTGTGTCTTGTAATTTTGGCCTTTCAGAACTGCATCATCGAGTAATTCTGTGGTGTCAGTCAGGCTGCTGACTGGCAGCTTCTGCTGGAGGCAAATGCTCCTCCCCTTCTTGTTTGAAATGCAGATGACCTAAATGAGATGTCATGGGGGGGGCACCCTCTCGTTGTTAGTAAATGATTAACAAACGACTCTCTGAAATGAGACGCATATTCAGGTTTCATCTGCAAAATTAACTTTTTCTCCATCACTTTTTTAAGTCTAGACAATCAATGAAACAATTAATCAGGCCCAGATTTGTAGCATCTGCTGATTTTTGAGGTGGAAAATGCTCATGCTGAAAATCTAACAATAGATTCTCTCCGCACAACCCTGGATGCACTTGGCTTTCCTTGATCCAGCCCATACCCCTGGAAATTGCCGAGATTTTTTCTTAAACTCTTAGGATCCCAGAGCAGGAAGGAACCTTAGAAACCATTCTAACCTATTGAGTTCTCATCTTACGATGAGAGAATGGAAGCCCTATTATGTATCACTTCTATGCCTTCACTCGACAGACCAGGCTTCCTTCCTTCCTTCCTTCCTTCCTTCCTTCCTTCCTTCCTTCCTTCCTTCCTTCCTTCCTTCCTTCCTTCTTCTTTACAACATGACTAATGTAGAAATATGTTTAATATGATTGTACATGTATAGCCTATATCAGATTGCACACCATCTGGGGGAGGGGAGAAGGGATGGAGGGGGAGAAAACTTAGAACTCAAAATCTTATGGAAGGGAATGTTGAAAACTAAAAATAAAAAAAATATTTTTAAAAATAGTGAACTTAAAAAATTTGACTCTCAAAAATATGCTGTCGGATACACTTTGAAGTTTAATCTGCATTATTATAATTGTCTCTATCACTTTCTTAAAGTCTAGATAATCAACAAAGTAATATATCAAGCCCTCATTTGTGCGGTGTAACTGTTCACTGAATCAGCTTTCTTGAGCTGGTTTGAGCTGGCTCCAGCACACTTCTGAGACATAGTCTCATTTGGTCCTCACCACTACCCTGGGAGGCAGGAATTACTATCTCCATTTTACAGATGAGGAAACTGAGGCTTCAAGAGCCATTCTACCCATGGCTTCATAGTGAGCATCAGAAGTGAGATCTGGAGCCCCATTTTTCTGGCTCCAGTTTGAATATGCTATTCACTGTGCCACCTGCCTTTCCCAAGAACTACAATGCAAACATTCCTTGGATGGGGAATACCTAAGTAGGGCATTTTGAGACAATGCTCTTTGCACTGCATACTCCATTGTGTGGGAGGACCGAATGTGACATGAACCTAGAAGGATTTCCTGAGGAGATGGTAGGTTCTTGGCTCCCTTCTTGTCATACCAACCAACTGTACACTTACACCACAAAAATTAAAAAGTCACCATGATATTCTACCAGTTTTCAGCCTAATACAAATAAACAACACACACAAGACAACATACAGGGGAATGGGGGAAAGATTTTGTCTGAGAAGTCATGGTGATGTTTTTTGTCCTCACAGGGAAGTCAGTGGTCAGACTCTGTCCATAAGAAATGGTAATGTTGATTTTGATTGATTACTGATCAAAGAGAGAAAGAGGGTGAGGTGAGGGTCCTAGAGGAGGAGGAAGAAATGGAAGTGGCAAGATGCCTTGGGAGGCCCTGGTCTCCTGGAAAGGATGATTGGATAGAATGTGGAGCATGGTCTGGGGCCAGCTGAATATAGTGAGTCTGTACTCACTCATCAACAGGAGAGCTCAGCCCCATGGCAGTGGTATGGTGGCAAGAGAACTGGTTTTAAAATCCTAAAGACTAGGGTTCAAGTTCTGCCTGACACATATTAGCTATGGGCAAATCATTCAACCTTTCAATGTCCCCATGTAATTCTTTTAAAATAGAGCCTGTGAAGAGCTATTTGTACTGGCAGAAGAAATTTCTCCATTTCCTCATATCTATTGATATCACAGGTCTAGACTAACCCCTCAAAGAATGGAAGAAAAGTCAATTAATTTTCCTTTTTCAATCCTGATTCTCATCTGCAGCTAAGTCACACCATGGCACTCAGAGTTCATGTCTGTAAGTGCCTAACAGACATGACCTCTTTTAGGCTCATGAGAACTAGTAAATGTACTAAAGAAAAACATCTTCTGATTTGAAAAGCATTTCCACTTTGGAAAAGGAGGATTCAGTGACTGCGTAAAAAGGTTTTTAGAAATGCTTTGGGATTTGATTTATTTGGCTTCATCTCTATAAGATTAACAGCTTAAAGTTCTGGTATGCATCAAGTTACTCTCTTCAGTTGTTTGTAAAATGTGAGAATTTTATGTCTTTCTCAGTTTCTCAAAGTGAATTAATGACTTCTGGACCACTGAGTGATGTTGTTTATATTCCTCTAAAGGCCAGTTTCCTATGTATGGCAATGTTTCTTAAAATAGGGCTGTTCCCTCTCCACCCCTTAACTCAAGAGAGAGTACCCATTGCACTGCTATGAATGAAGAGAAGAGGGTTTTTCTTTACCTGGTCGTCCCCCATCACCCTTTCTTCCTGCAGCCATGAAGAGACATTCAGGGTTATTTATTTGGTGAAAGGGTCAAATGGGGTCATGGAATGAAGTCATAGAGGCATGCAGTGTTAAAATGCTTACCTCGATAGCTAATTATGAGATTTTCTGCATGAATAGATTAACCAATTTGGGATTTAAAAGAGTTACATCATTTTTTCAAGGGTTTATTTAATTAGCACAGTGACCATTTACAACAGATTACTGTATGTACTTCCTCAACAAACTCTTCTTCTGGGCTTTCAAAGCACTCGATATTCTGACTCCGCCTTCTTTACTCTGCCTTACTCCCCTTTGCTCCCCAATACACATCTCTCTGCTCTTATCAAACTGGTGTCCTCATTGTCTCAAATGCAGCACGTTCATTCTCAACCATTTCTCCCTTTTCCCAGAATGCTCTCCTTCCTATCTTCTGGCCATTCAAATCCTACCCTCTCTTTAGGGCTCTAACCAAGATATAACACCTTCTTCTAGAAGCCTGAGCCAAGTCCTGCCCATCCACATTCATTTGTTCCTTCTCTGTAGTCCATACTCTAGTCTAGTACTTTGGAACTGTGCTACTCATAATATTGCTTAACTATATATTACCTTCTTCCATCTGTGGAGTCTTATCTCCCCACCTAAGTTAGAATCTCCCTGAGGGTGAGGACCATGTCTTGTGCTTCTGTTTGACTCACCTAAAGTGTTTACTTAGCATAATATCTGGCTCATTATAGACACTCAATAAATAGCAGATATTGAGAGCACTCAGGTAGAAAACAGATGGAGAGAGTCCCTCCCCATATGTGTGTCCACTCTTCCCACTAAGGGGCGGGTATATTTATGAGAGATTGTGTTGCTGTTGTTGTGGTTGTTGACTTGTCTCAGTCGTATCTGACTCCTTATGACCCCTTCGGGGTTTTCTTGGCAAAGATATTGAAGTGGTTTGTCATTTCCTTCTCCAGCTCCTTTTCCAGATGAGGAAACTAAGACAAACAGCATTAAGTGGCTTCCTCAAGGTCACACAGCTACTAAGTGTCTAAGGCCAGATTTGAATTCATCAAAATGAATCTTCCTGACTCCAGGTCTCAAACTCTATCCACTGTGCCACCTAGCAGTACCAAGGAGAGATTGTGCCCCAGATGTATTAGGGAAACAACTTATACTGCTTTTCTTTTCTTTGCTTTTTAAGTTGATTTATTTATTTACTTTTAGTTTACAAGATTCAGTTCCACAGTCCCTTGAGTTACAAATTTTCTCTCCTCCCTCTTCCCCCCCCCCCCATGGTGGCATACAATCAAGTACAAGATCTGCAAATACTTTCATATTGGACATTGGTCTGGTTATATAGAAAGGTTGTAACCAATGGAGTGAACAATGAGAAAGAAGAAAGAAAACCAAACATGGAAAAGAACGATAGCATGTATTGCTTCAGTCTCCATTTAAACTCTTGTCTTTCTAGATCTTTCTCTGAAAGTAGATATCTCCTTCCATCCTGAAACTTGTAGAGGTTGTCTTATACCTGTGCATTGCT
>CM053587.1:89668771-89684065 GCA_028646515.1 Pseudochirops corinnae | reverse complement strand
ATTTCCAGTTTTTTGACACCACAAAGAGAGCTGCAATAAATATTTTTGTACATATGGGTCTTCCTCTCACTTCTATGATCTCTTTGGGATACAATCCTAGAAGTGGTATTACTGGGTCAAAGGCTATGCATATACTGTTTTTCTTATGAGGCTATTCCATTAAATGCATTTTATTTTAATAAACTCTTTTGTCTAATTGACTAGTAAATTTAAACATATTAGTAGAGGCTTTTGAACTGTGATTTTGATTGGTTGAGGGGCTCGCGAAATATTTTGGACTTGGGGATAGTCTGGGATACCCATACCCACCTAGGGAGTTGGGGATGCCTCCAAATGCTACACATTCATTCATTCATCTGTTCAGCAAAGATTTATTAAGTTCCTACTAAGTACTGATCATTGTTGTAGGTACTAAAAAGATACAAACTTTAGGTCAGATTCAATCTCTGCCCTCATGAAGCTTAGTTATAGTAAAAAAAGAATCTGTACAGATCTTTGAGAAACATACAAAGGTCTTTTAGGGGAGATGCAAAATTTGGTCCCTGTCCTCATGGAGCTTACAGTCATCTATATAGTAAAGAAGAGGCTTACAGATCATTGAGAGGCATACAAAAGTCGGAGCTCTGTAACCAAAATAGAGGAGTTAAAGAAATTATCCATACAATTTAATAACCTTTCTCCTCATCCTCTTTCCCATTTTTATATGGGCACTTCAGTGAAAGTGGGAGTTGTTTGTTATAAACATCCTAATTATTGCTTCAATTCCTGTAGTATAATTGATCCAGGGCATTAAAGATTGAGCTTTTGAAGGCTTCCCAGCCACCTAAGCACACAGAAAAATGTCAGCCCTCGAGTCCAGGCCTTATGAATATTGCTCCTACCATACATTTCCATTATAGTTTGGCTGAAGTGGTGATGAGCCAGCCAGAGTGAGGTCTTTAAGAATGAAAAATCTTTTGTAAACTTTGGAGGGAATCTGGTTTATCCTGTGGTAAATCGAGGGTCTGAACCAGGCCCTGGCACTCCACTAAGGGGTTTGTGTACAAAAACAAAAGAAGCCTTGGGGAAAGAAGGCCAGCAGGGGAAGGAGGATGGGTTGGAAGTCAAAGGAGCTAGAGGTCGTGTGGAAAGTGAGGGCAGAGTCTAGCTGTGCTTTGAAAGAAGAGAAGCTTGAAATGTTTAGAACAGGCCTGATCTTTCACCCTGAACTTAAATTAATGCCAAATCATCTGAGTTGGCTGCATTTTGTTTGCATTTTTGTATAACTCTGCATTTCCTGTTTGGTGGCTGCCACACAGAAGACCTTCCTACTGTCCCAATGTTTCCCCGTGTTGGATTCTGTGGGAGCTATGGATTATATGGCAGACTTCCATCTATGATTTCCTCATCAGAGATCTTCATTGGTTCCTTATCTGAAAAGTTCATTCCCTTTGAGAATGTGCCTTAGTTGTTCCAGAAACTAAAAACAACAAACAAACAAAAACCAGGGCAGGGTCAGAAACTCTAGGCAGAAACCTGGCGCTTTAAGGTTTCTTCCAGCCTCTGATAGCATTCAGTGAGACAGCTCAGAACCAGGCATAAGAAAAATTTGAGAAGCGGGTGAACTGTGTACTTCCAGCCTTCCTTTTTAGTGTTCTCTGGTATCAAAACTTGCCTAAGGAAAAGGGATGATAATACCACTCTCATAAGCTGTAAATGGCTAATGCTCAATGTGTGGCCTCTCTTAGAGACAATTATGTTCATTTCAGGGAGGGACAAAGCAAAAAAGCAAAGGAATGATTTTCTAATTGTAGAATTTCAGGGATCAGCTAGATCAATGGAGAGATATTTTTTTCAGTCCTCGGAGACTTTATCAGATATCCTGAAAATATAACACATCCATAACTATTTCCTCAGAGACTAGCCTGTTACATGAGAAGATTCGCAACCCCACTATGACTTTCCTGCCTACATAATACAAGATAATAGAAAATAATATGAGATATTTATAGAGAGCTTTAAGCTACACAAAGTACTTTACAATCACTATCTCATTTGATCCTCATAGCTACTCAGGGAGGTAGGTGGTGTGATTATTCCTGGTTCTGAGTTTGGCTACCTTGCCTTTAGCAAATCATTCCCCGGCTCTGGGACACAGAAATCATTCAGAATATCAAGGGATTAGATGAGATGGATGAGATAATTTCTAAGATCCTTTCCCATTGCAAGAATTGATGATTTTCTCTTAAAGCAAAATAAAATGAGAATGAGAACATGATTGAAAAGGAGTCTACGCATTCTCAGATTGCTTTGGTAATACCTCAAGGATCTGTGATTCAGCTTGGGCTTTCCCCTGCACAGAGGCAGTTTGTAATTATAATTTAGCTGATGGCCTTTGAGAATTGCAGTGGTCAAAGACAAATCTGCACGTGGCCAACTCAGTGAGGATCTTCTCTGAACTTAGCTGGGTGAACCTTCATGCAGCAGAGACAGTAATTCTTTGGGCCCACACTTTTCTAACTTGATGGCATCTCTACTGTCTCAACCTCAGGCAGCCCATAATCACCTCCGTGGATAAAATAGTGGAGAAGACTCCTAAATTAGTCAAAGGAACCCCTGAGAGTTGAGAGTAGAGTCAAGTCAAAAAACCCTCATTAAGACCAGGTAGTAAGGTGTGTTCTAAGTTCTGGAAATAACAAATATAATCAGAAAGAAAGAGAGCATTAAACAAATTTACATGTTTATATTCTTACAGGGGAAAATGGCACATCAAAGGAAGCTGGAAAGGTGTTGGGGGTGGGGAGAAGACATTGTAAAGGAAGTCCTAAAGGAGAGTCAGTAATACAGGAATATAGAATTCAGAAAGTAAAAACCTTGTTCTTCCTGCTTCTTGAGATGGAGTGAGCTGTGGGTGTGGAATACTACATATTAAGTCAGATTTTTTTCAGTACCTTGGAGAGTTTTACCTAAACTATTTTTCCTTTTTCCTTGTTTTTCTAAACAAGGGATGGCCCTTTTGCAAAAGGAAGCAGGGGGAGTGATACATTGGGAAATGTAGATGATGGAACATATCAATAAAATTTTATTTTAAAACCAAATCAAAGAAAAACTTGAGGAAAAAAAACCCGCTTCTCAGAAAATACAAAGGATTTCTTGCAACATACCTGAACAGTTTCAAAAGACTTTTTGCAGAAGAGTTTGACTTTTTAGTACTAAGAGACAAAATATGGATGAAATATGAGGAAACAGCAGTTATCAGAGGATCCTTTTAATGAAAAAATAGGATGAAATTGGGGGAAAGTGAGCTAAATCTAAAGAATGCGTGCTATATATTATCTTGTTTCTCTAACCCTGCTATTTGGTTTTAATTCAGCAAACAGTTATTAAGTGTTCTATGTAGATCACTGAGTCCCTTATAGCTCTTTTGGATATTTGATGGAAAATGCAATTATTAGGAATTATATTCCACGTGCGTATGAGCTGAATTTGTAATTTTAATGTCATTTCTCCTTTTTTCCCCCTTTAATTGCGATGCTTGTGAAATGTCTTTTAAACCCTGTGCAAAACAGGAATTCCTGAAAGGGGGAAAAATGCTGTGTCTATCAAGTGTTGTTATGATTGATTCAGAGCAAGGAGAGAAGGCCACTTGGCACCATGGGAGTAAGGATTCTAACTTAGTGGACTCATTGCCTGCTCTCCAAGAATATCATTTGTAGGAAGTGCAGGCTTTTCCTTCAAAGTAAAAGAAACACAGAATCACAGGAATAACAGAATGTTGGACTTGGAAGAGACCACAGAGATCAGCTAGTTGCTCCCCTCCCCAGGCCTTTCCTTCCTCTCTCTCACTCCATTTGACAGTTGAGAAAACTAAATTCCCAGAAGCTTAATGACTTGTTTGAGGTCATATATTGAGTCAACAGTAGAGCTAGAAGAAAAAAATCCTTGATTCCTAGCCTGTTGCTCTTGTCATTGTATCTAATTAGTGTATGGTTTGTACACAGGAGCCTCAGCAGGAAAACAGGATTGTAGGGAGGGACCTGAGGGGTCATCTAGTCTTACCCCCTCATTTGGCAGATGGAGAAACAGATTCAAAGTGGCTCCTATAAAGCTGGTCCTTTGACATCAATGAAATCTAGCACTTTGTACATTGCCCTACCTTCTCTGTCTCTGTCTTGTCTCTGTCTCTGTCTTGTCTCTGTATGTCTGTCTCTGTCTCTGTCTCTCATACACACATACACACACACACCCTCAGTCTCTGTCTGTCTCTTCCTATCACTTTGTTGTTCTGTGTCCATTTCTATGTATCTGTGTCTGTCTCTGTGTCTGCCTGTCTCTCTGTCTCTGTCCATCTGTCTTTGTCTCTCTCTCTGTCTCTCTGTCTTTCTGTCTCTCTCTCTCTCTGTCTCCCTCTCTCTCTCTCTCTCTCTCACACACACACACACACACACACACACACACACAGAGTCTCTATCTCTTCTTAGCACTCTGTCTCTTTGTGTCTTGTTTCTGTGTATCTGTGTCTGTCTGTCTGTCTTTGCATCTCAAACACCTCACATAATTTCCTATACTCATTAGGAACTTAAAAGATTTGCCGACTGACTGAACGGAGAGATGAATGGGTGAAAACAGAACAAGTATGTTGATAGAAATAGCCCCTCCTGGACTTAAAAGTAGCATGTTGGAGTTGTGGCTGGTGGTGAGAGTTGAGAACAAATATGCTTCTCTATTCACTTTTGTCTTTCCCCGCTCCCCACCCCATTGACCCTTCTAGAAGACGTGTAAATTAAAGTTCTCTGGGCTCAGTTTTTCAGATGCAGCCCAAATTGATGGCAGGCTTGGAGGGTTGTGGTTGAAAAGGTTGTCAGGACTCTGTTCAGTATAATAACATTCCTAATTATAGAAACTGAAAATGTCAGTCACCATCTATCAATCTTAAATCCCAGATTATAGAGTTTTTTGTCTTTTTTTTCTGACTGCAGCAGTTATTCCTCCCTTCCCCTGCCCAGCCCCTTGCCTGGAGTCTGGTCTTGTTAGAAAGGTGGCAGATTATTGCCTATCCTTACTTCCCAGGATCGTGTCACGAATCACCTCATCATGTGAGCAGATCTGGAATCAGAGCACTTAGGTTGGATCCTAACTAGTCTGGGTACTCCCTACACGGCCCTGGGCAAATCATTAAACTTCCCTGGGCCTCTGTTTCTTCAACTGGGCTAGGCAGACTCGATGACTTTTAGGATCTCTTTCAGCTCCAAATTTCAATTGTACATGTTTACATGTTGTAGTGATTTGTGAAAATTTAGCCAGTAGAGCTCCTCTGTGTGTGTGCGTGTGTGTGTGTGTGTGTGTGTGTGTGTGTGCACACTCAGGTGTGTGTTGGTAAATGTTTAACAACCTGCTGGGGAGGGGGAAGAGATGTATACACAATATGTTTTTTTAATTTTAACTTTTATTTAATTTATTTTACATCATTCATTTCCACGAGATTTTGAGTTACAAATTTTCTCCCCATCTTTCCCCTACCCACCAGCCCAAAACAGCCATCCCATTGTATAACCCCTCCCCCAATCTATTCTCTCCTATGTCCTCCCCCTCACCCCTCTTACTTTCTGGTAGGGCACGATGGACACTCCCTGCCTGATACACAATATACTTTTAAGCTTAATCTGCATCATTAACACTTTTTACATCACTATCTTAAATTCAGACAGTCAACAAAATAGTATCTCAAACCATGGACTGTAGCATTTGCCTGTTTCCCAGTTGTAAATTGCTCATGCTGAAAATTTAACAATCATACTCTCTGGAGCCCAACTGAAGAGTCTATGTAGCTTCATCTCTATGCTTCCCCCGACCTCAAAGGGACTGATACAGCTTTACTGGGCAGGGTTCTAGGGTAGAGGAACTCCGTGACTGAGGAAGTTCACTTCAGTCCTCTCTTTATTGAGTTTTCCCAGACGCCAACAGAGAAGCTTTTTCTTTTACCCTCCATTCCCTCCATGACATGATTAGAGACAAACTACTACTTCTGTTCCCCCATCCCTCACTCCAACTTCCATCTCCATTCCCATCCCCATTCCCATCCCCTATTCCATCCCCATCCCCATCCCCATTCCCATCCCCATCCCCATTCCCATTCCCATCCCCATCCCCATCCCCATCCCCACCCCTTTATGATATGGAGGCATAACTGACCCAGAGAGTGGAGGAAAAAGCCAGGGACTTTTGTGGAGATGCTGTAACTGGGGAAGAATCTTGGAGAGCGAATGGCTGCAGATGAGTTACAAGGAGACAGGGAAGAGAAACAGTCCCTCCCAAGCACAGACTGAGATGTTCCCTACCATTCTCAACCTCAGGACTATCCAGAAGTACTCTTGTTTGTCCTTAGTTCTCCAAGAGAATCAATGATACCATGATGGTGAAGTCTTGACTTATGCATGAATTGGCTGAATCCATGGTTTCAAAAAAAAATTAATTTTGAATTTATGGAATAAAACAAGCATTTCCATAACATAGCATAATTTTAAAAAACTGATTGCACATGAAACTGCCAATTTATTATGTACAATTTGCTATTTCTTTTAAATATAAAATAAAATTTTCATGTAATTTTTTTCTTTCCTCTCCCACCTACGCCACCCTAGAGATGGCTACCATTAGACCCACACATATAAGTGTGCGTATAAGTGTTTAAGTGTATAACTATTTATCAGTTATTTCTCTGGATGCAGATAGCATCTTCCATCATATGTGCTTTATAGTTAATTTGGGTATTTATAATAATCAAAATGGCTTATTTGCTCACAGTTGTTCTTAAAGCATGCTTTTAACTGCCAAAGGGTGAGTGTGAAGGAGCTAAGGGCAGGGGAAGGAAATAAGCATTTACGTAATATCTACAACTTACCAGGCACAAACGTCTCTTTTGATCCTGGGAAGGGGATACTATTGTTATGTTGTTATTACTACCCCCATTTTACAGTTGTGGAAACTGAGGCAAACAGGTGCAGTGACTTGCCCAGGGTCACAGAGCACGTTCATGACTATATCTGAACTCAGGATTCCCAGACTCCAGGCCCAGAGCTCTATCTGCTGTGACATCACCTGCCTCAAATTAAAGTCCCAAACCACTCCAAGGTGGCAGGGGAAAGGCACTGTATTCATTCAGAAACGTGACAAGTAATTGTTTTTGTCTCTTTAATACTGATTTCTATCACAATTAAATGTTTACTCTTTTGGTGTTCCTCTTTGCCTAGGCCTGTTAATGTGTTCAAGCAAAGGAAAATTTGACCTAAATTACTAATACAAGTTTTCAGTTTTCAGGGGAAATGAGTCATATATCTATGTATATGTATGTATGTATATATATATATGTATATGTGTATATATGTATATGTGTGTATATATGTATATGTATATGTATATGTATATGTGTGTGTATGTATATATGTATATGTATATGTGTATATATGTGTGTATATATATGTATATGTGTATATATGTATGTGTGTATATATGTATATGTATATATGTATGTGTATATATGTATATGTGTGTGTGTATATGTATATATGTGTATATGTGTATACATATATATATATATATATGCCATATATAAATGAGGGTCTTCCCTTCCCAGTTTTTTGTTTGTTTATTTTGTTGTTTTTTTTTATTAAAGGGTCTATTCCTTGACTCACTTCTTAAAGAGGCTTATTTGCTAAATGGGTGTTAGCTCACTCAAAGTGAGAATGTAAAAAGACTTTAGCCTAAAAGGGCCATCTCCAGTCATCCTGATGAATATTTATTTGGTCACTGAACCCAGATGGCTCTGGAGGAAAAAGTGAGGCTGGGGATCTTACACAGCCCCACCTCACTCAAATCAAAGTCAACTGCAACTCATGTCATCATTTCCTAGATGGTCCTCTTTGAAAACAAAGGACAAACACAACACACGACAATATATATGTATACATATACATATATATGTATATGTGTATATATGGGCATATATATTCATCATATTATATTTTAATGCTGTTTCTTTTTGTAATCCTGTGAGTTTTTTTTATTTATTTAAAAACTTTATTCTGAGGGGTCCATATGCTTCCTGCCAAAGCTGCCCAGTCAAAGATTACAAACCCTTGATCTAATGTACCCTCTGACCTTCCCCATTTTACAGATAAGAGAACAAGTCTTGATGGAACTGACTTGCAGCCAATTGACTAGTTAGTAGCTGAACTGAAATTAGGGTGGCTATCTCATGACTTGGAGTCCCATGACCTTTCTACTCTGCCACAACCTCTGTAATTATTCTTAATTCATGTTTCATATACATTTGTTTTGTCTCTCCACTGTAATTTAGAGTTTGGGGGATCATTGACTTTACCTTCTAATTTTAAAAATCTGTTCTCTCATTCTCATATATAGTAATAATGGCTCACAATCACATTATATATATATATAAACACACACACGTATGTATGTGTATGTATGTAGATAGATAGATAGATATGAGTTATAAAAGAATGAATGAATGAATGAATGAATGAAGCTGAGACTTAAGTTTTCAATGTGTTTTCTTACTGGTAAATGGGAAAAATATGTGGACCAGAGAACTCCAGCATTGATATAGAAGAAAGAGAGCTGAATTTGGAGTTAGAGGATCTAATTTTTAATCCTGGCTCTGATGTAGTTGTTTGGCCTTAGACAAGTCATTTACACTCTATGAGCTTCAGTTTTCTCATCTATAAACTTGAGATGGTTGGACTAAAACAGTGGTTCTCAACCCAGGGGGCACGACCCCTTTGGGGTCAAATGACCCTTTCACAGGGGTCACCTAAGACCATCAGAAAACACATATTTCCGATGGTCTTAGGAACCTCCTCTATCCATCTCCAGGTGAGTCCACCCACATGCAGATACGCCCACAAGGACTATTAAAGGGTTGTAGCATTAGGAAGGTTGAGAACCACTGGACTAAAACAGAATATCAGAGCTTGCCAGCTCCATAGAATAGAGACTGTTAGGATCATATTGAACCTTCAAAATGGAACATAAAATGTTGCATTTAAATACATCTTTAAACATAAAGCTACAGTAATGAAAACAATTGAGGCTGTTCATTAATAAATTTCTCCACTGTCTGCTGGTCAATGAATGATTGTAAAAAGTCAAAAAAAAGCACACCCTCCTTCTAACCTATTGAATAAGACCTTTATTGCTAAATTAAGACCTTCCAAGAAATTGACCCAATATTTGTTAAATAAGACCTCCCACATAAGAAACTGAATGTTAGGTCCTGTTTACATTAAATACGTACAATTAAGTGGCAATTTACCTTGGCTAGCAAGGGGCAAATTATTAAATATATAAGATTGGGAGAATTAAGAACTCTTTGGAATTAATCATTTTGTGGACCAGGAAAAATGTGCTCTCAAAGTGTTTTGAAAATATTGAAGTAGTCATTAGAGTCCAATGACTAGGTGGTCTTTAATGCCCTTTCCAGCTCTGGCATTCAATTACACATTCTAAATGGGCCCATTTCACTAGAGGTCTTCAAGCAGAGAATGACTGACTATGGGATAGGATACTCGTTCAAGTATGGTTTGGACGCAATCACTTAGGAAGTTCTTTCTAGCTTTGCGATTCTAAGACTGGTTGGTCTCTAAGGACCCTTCTCTATGTTCCACTCCCATATTTTTAAGTAAATTTCTTCTTGTCCAAGGCAGTTCTTTAAATATCTGAAGATGTTTAGCATGTCTCTACTTAGTTTTCCCTTCTCAAGTAAGACATCCCAGTCTTTCAATTATTTCAAATATAGCATGGTTTCCAAACCCTTCACCATCTTAACCACCCTTCTTTGGATTCATGGTATATTGTCAAGTCCTCTCTTGAAGACTGAAACACAGTGCTCCAGATGTCATCCAACCAGTACAGAGTCCATCGGCAGGATTATCCTTTGAGGTGAGGTCACTATCACTTATTAATGAAGCCTAACATTTTTCTAGCTTTCTTAGCAACTATATAAAAAAATGGATTCATATTGATGTTTGATGTGAATTGCTGTCAGGACAGGTGTGTACTGTCTTGGGCTTACAGGTATTTTGTTTGTTTGTTTCTGCAGAATTTTAGGTCTTCATTGTTTCTCCCTGTTAAATTTCATCCTTTTGCTTTTAGGCCAATCAACTAGCATGTTGAGATCATTTGAATATACATAGGAGAGCTTTGTACTAGTGATTCTTAAAGTGTGGTCTGGGGACCCCTAAGGGATCTATGAGGTCAATGCTATTTTCCTCAACAATTACAAGAAGTTTTAATTTCAAATAAGTAAACATCAATAGATATAACACATAAGTGAAAACTCTCTAAGTCCTCCATAATTTTTAAGAGTAAAAAAGGGTCCTAAGGCTAGGAAATTTGAGAACTGGTGCTCTATACCAGTGAAATCAAAGGCCTAAGTAAATAGAGCACCGGCCCTGGAGTCAGGAGGACCTGAGTTCAAATCCAGCCTCAGACACTTAACATTTATTAGCTGTGTGACCTTGGGCAAGTCACTTAACCCCAATTGCCCGGCCTTCCCCCCTCTAAAAAAAAAAAAAAAAGAAATCAAAGGCCTAGTCCCTATTAGTGTATATTATATATGTTATCCCTCTTAGCTATTTGTTATTTATTAATTTCATAATTAGGCTTTTTCTGTTTTTGTTTAAGTCATTAATAAAAATGTTGAACTAGACAGAGCCAAGAGCATGGCCTTGGGAAATTCCACTTAAGGCCTCCCTCCAGGGTAAATATGACCTATAAACAAACATAATTTGAATATAGCTGTATGCAAGTACCTATGACTACAACTAACAGTTCTGTCATTCAACCTACATTTTTTTCATCTCAGTTACAAGGAAATCAATATTTTGCTTAATTCAAAAAATGCTTGAATGTCTACAGCAACCATCTGATCTGTGAACCTAATAATCTCACCAAAAACAGAATTCTATTAGTTTGACATTATTTGTTCTTAGTGAACCTGTGTTGACTCTTAGTGATCACTGAATTGTTTTCTAAAAAGTTACTATCTTTGATAACTCATTCAATACTTATTTCTGGGTATTCATGTCAATATTTTCTAGAATCTTTTTTTTAAAATTTATATAGAACTTCCCCATTAGTTTTTGATACTTCTTCCTTTGCTAAATGATTTCACAAAGGGTACAATCAGAAATTTTGAGATTGTATCTGTACATTCCTCGTCAAACTTCACTCACAAAATTCAAAATATAGCCCACATTAGAATCCAAAGTACATTGATTCCCATTCTTTTTAAGAATATCTTATATCATCTCTCCTTCTCCCCCTCCTTTTCCCTCTCACTTTCCTCTTTTCCCCCTCCTTCTGCCTCTCCCTTTCTCTCCCATGCTCTCTCCCTTCCTCTCTCTGTCTCTCTGTCTCTGTCTCTGTCTCTCTGTCTCTGTCTCTCTGTCTCTGTCTCTCTCTGTCTCTGTCTCTCCCTCTCTCTCTCCCTCCACAATTAGAAACCCACCAACTTTATGACCTTAAGTAATCCATTCACTCAGGTTTCTTGACACTCCACTTCTTTAGCTTTCAGAGAGAGATGAAAATTACTCCCTTGGATAATGTGACATTAAAACAATCAGTGTAAGTCAGCTTTACTCTATAGACTTGTCTTCATTTAGTAAGTAGCCAAGAAAATTTCATTTACTGATCTTACTTTTTTTAAAACTCAGATTTAAGAGAACCAATAACATATATTACATATCCAATGTAAGTCTTTAGAACTTGTATTTTGATATAATATTATTTATCAAAAATTATAAAAATACCATGGGAATAGTTCTCCTCCTCCTGCCCTCCCTGGCTTCCTTCAAGTCCAAGCTAACATCTCACTTTCTGTGAAATCATTTCCCTAATCTACTTTAATACTAGTCACTTCCCTTTGTTGTTTTAAGGAGGGATCCCAGGGTAGTCATCTAATCATTTCCCAACTAACTCCTGAACTTCCTTTAAATCTCATTCATCTTCAAGATCATATCAACCACAAAACTCACACCTCCTCAGTACCTCCTGCCCTGAGGCCCCTCCCTCCTTCTAGAGAGGATGGAGGATAGGCATTGGAGAGATAGTCCCAGATCTTCCATTTAAAGAGGGCTCCCAGGGCAGTCATCTTATCATTCCCAAAAAGACTTCATTCTACCCTTCGCCATTGCGTGCCCTCCATACCCTCTGCCCTTCACCCCTTTTCATCTTTTTGTGTGTGTGTGTTGTCTTTCCTCCATTAGATTGTGAGCTCCTTGAGGGCAGGGGCTGTCTTTTGCTTTTCTCTATATCCTTAGTGTTTAGTCAATGTCCGGTACATCGCAGGTGCTGAATAAATGTTTATCGCCTATGTGTATATGTATATTAAATTTTGTATATAAGTATATATATTATATATATGAGTATATATATAATAAGCATAAGTATTAAATTTTGTATATAAGTATAGTTATTTGCATGTTGTTCCCACTATTAGAATGCAAACTGCTTGAGAGCAGGGACTGTTTTTCATTTTTCTTTGTAGTTCCAGCACTTAGCACAGAGCCTGACACATAAGCAGGCATTTAATAAATGTTTATTGATAAGCCAATTAAATCATTTCTCAGCTGGGAAAAGTGAAATTCATAGAGACCATCAAAATGAATTGCTAGTTGGTGAAATCATCTCAGCAATTCCTCCAGTCCTCTAAGCTAAAGAGCACATAGAGGAAGGAAATGAGGATGGCGAAGGTCCTGCTCTGTGAAGATAAGTTGAAGTATCTGGGAATCTTTGGCCTGGAGAAGAAAAGACTCAAAGGGTATAAGAGAGCTGTTTTCAAGTATTTGAAAGATTATAATGTGGGAGGGGAACTAGATTTATTCTCTTGTGCTCAGAGAGAAAAACTAGGATTAATGGGTGGAAGGTGAAAAAAAGAAATTCAGGCTTCATATAAAGAAAAAGTTCCCAAGATTTATAGTTACCCCAAAGCAGAATGGACTATTTGGGGAGGCACCTTGTTCCCTGCCACTAGAAGTCTTTCAGCAGTGGCTGGATGACCATTTACTGAATATATTGTAGAGGTCATGGCTTCTGGGGTCCCTTCCAACTCTGAGGATCTGTGACTAAGATAGACAAAGGTGCAGTGGAAAGACAGATGGATAGAGACAGGAAAGAGAGACAGGCACAAGCAGAGAGAGGCAGATACAAAGAAAGAGGAGACAGAGAAGAGGGAGAGACAGACAGAGAAAGAGAGATGGAAGAGAGAGACAGAGTGAGAGAGAATTAGAGAGAGAAAAGAGAGTGAGAGAGACAAAGAGACAAAGAAAGAGAGAGTGAGAAAAGAGAGACAGAAGAAGGAGGGAGGGGGAGAGGGAGAGGGAGAGGGAGAGGGAGAGGGAGAGAGACAGAGAGAGAGAGAGACAGAGAGACAGAGAGAGAGAGAGACAGAGAGACAGAGAGAGAGTTTCAATTACAGTTTGGGCATTAATTCCCATTGTGCCCTTAAGTAGATCACTGACCTACAGTCAGCAAAATTGAGACTTACTGAAAAAGACTCATCCTTAAGCAGTGCAGTAAAAATTACAGGGTCCAAAATAATTTTTTAAATATATTATTTTTGTTTATACAGAGGGCGGAACTCAAGGACATAAGAGTTAAGCATCTTGGGCTGGGTCAGATGTTAGCTTCCAGAACTCCGTCCAGTACATTGATCAAACCACTAGACCACACTTTCAACCAGCTAGATTCAAAACTTGGACTCACCTTAAAATAAATTGAACCCACAAATGAGCATGCCAAATTTTAAGTGTCTTTTTGCTGAGAAGTTGAAATTCAGTGTTCAATTGTAAGTGGACCTAGCAAAAGAAAAAAAACAACACATTAACGGATTTGTGCTGCTTTGCCTAGTAAGAAACCCTTTGGATTTTTGCCTACATCTAAGTGCACTCAGAAATGTTGGGACAAGCTGTATTGTGTTTGTCCATTATTCTGCTTGGAGGTTTAAGTGAATGGCAATCAGAAATGATGTTAATTGCTTCCTAATGTAAGTGGGCATCTGTCTATATACAGATCCTAGACAAAGCCATAAATCTTTCAAGTTTTTCTATAGCATCATTGTGTGAGATCCCAGTACTTTCTGGAAAATGTTGTACATTAATATTTTACTTGTTACACAACTCCCGGACTGGCTCTAGCTTTTGTAATCCTCCAGAAACACTAAACATACTGTTAGAGACACCTCCCCACACCCCAACTTTTTAAAAAGTTAAATCCTCAATTTTTTATCACAGGAAGACCTTCTCTTTGCATAACAAATCTTCAGGACTTTCTCCTCCAGGGAAAAGCTATCTGTTCCCATCACCTTTGCACAGGAACAGCCTGTCAGAGCAACTCTCTAGAGAGGAAGGTTCCCAATGTGTCCTGATCCAAAGGCCAGAGCATGTTTTACAGTACAACCATTTTTCTTTCCTTCTAGTAATGAAACTAGCCAGGAGACTGATGACTGTCGTAAAATCAGTGGAGATATTTATGATTGTTGATTTTGATCAGTACTGCTGGAAAAAACTGCTTCAACTTACCCATGAATGTTTTTTGGGTTTAGTTCTACAGAGTAAGTAGGACAACAACATTCACATGAGGGAACTTGTGATATTTGTGGTTTTTGAAATAGAGTTAATTTGACAAGTCACGCCCCTAGAGGCTGATCAGCATTTTCCCAATAATTTGAATAGCTGCCATGAAGATGATTGGTTTGCCTCAGAATACAGAGCCAGACAATTAGGGACTTTTCAATATGAGGATAACTAAAATGCGACTTTGATCCCCCGCCCACAATTGAATATACGATTCTTATAAAAAAATAAGTTCTATTAAAATTAATGTATGAATGGTTTGTATTTATATAGAGAATTTAAGGGAAAATATTATTTGGGGCAAATCAAACAAGTAACAACACACGATTACAAGTTAATGCCTTGTCTTTAATCTATACTTGTTGTCAATCTCTATTTAATTCCATTTCATCTTTGAGCTCTACTTGAGGGAAAAAAAAAATCTTTAAATAATCTTGAATGTTTTTTTTTCCTTTCTTGACCTGCCCATAGTTTTCAGCATCCAAAACCAGCAGCTTGTATTAGCATCCCATGGGTTTTGTTTACTTAATAAAGTTTCATGGTATCCTCCATTTGCTAACTGATTTTTCCTTCACTAAATACCTTCTGACTTACAAGCACAACTTATACCCTTATATATGATATGATATATTATATTTATATATTACATACAATTATATTTTAA
>CM053587.1:89629695-89668671 GCA_028646515.1 Pseudochirops corinnae | reverse complement strand
CTTACAAGTACAACTTATACTCTTACATATTATATGATATTTTGTGTGTGTGTGTGTGTGTGTGTGTGTGTTGACAATGGTTTCCCCTGGAGAGATCTTAGGGGTTAGGTTTGGGATTACAGTCTAGTGGCTATCAGGATACTAACTAGGATGCAGAAATGATAATGGATTATCACAAAAGTACCATGACTAGACAACAACCAGATTGATTTAATGCTCTAGGAATAATGGGCAAAGAAGTTCTAGATGTCACCCGATGGTTTGCATGACATTAATGTATGCAATAAGGTATTTTTATGTAACCCCAATATGCAATATCATCTATTATATGAAAGGTAGCCAGGAATAGAAAATAGAAAACTGGCCTCTGCCTTACAGGTTTGGACCTGTTTTCAAGTCCCAATTTGAATATTGTAATAAAACAAATAAGACAATATTTTTTTAGTTTTCCAGTGCATATAAAAGTTATGTTTCCACTATATTGTAGTCTATTAAGTATTGTATCCAAAAAAATGTACATACTTTACTTTAAAAAAATACCTTTATTGCTAAAAAATGCTGAGCATCGTTTAAACCTTCAGCAAGCCATAGTCTTTTTTTCTGGTGGAGGGTCTTGCCTTGATGTTAATGGCTGCCAACTGATCAGGGAGTGGTTGCTGAAAGTCAAGGTGGCTGAGGCAATTTCTTAAAACAAAACAAAAATGAAGTTCCCAAAGTAGATTTGCTCTTCTTTTCATTGGAACACTTAGAGGCCATTGTAGGATTATTAATTGGCATAATTTCAATATTGTTTTGTCTCAGGGTAAGGAGACCAGATGAGAGGGTGAGAAAAAGCCAGTAATGAAGCAATCAGAAAACACATAACATTTATTGACTAAGTTTGCCATCTTATATGGGCATGGTTCATGGTGTCCCAAGACAATTACAACAGCACATCAAAGATCACTGACCACAGATCACCATAACAGATACAATAGTAATGAAAAAAGTTTGAAATATTGTGAGATTACCAAAATGTAACACAGAGACAGGATGTGAGTCCCTGCTGTTGAAAAAATGGCACCTACAGACTTGCTCAATTCAGGCAATTCAGGTTGCTTCAATTTGTAAAAGAAAAAAAATTGCAATTTCTTCAAAGTGCAATAAAGCAATGCACAATAAAACATGACATGGCTATAAATCACTTAACCTCTCAGTGACTATCAGCTCATGCTTAATGTGAAGTAGAACCATAATAAAGCACATCTGGTTCCTGGGAGACGTTCTCCTACAAACCCAGCAATGAGAGCTATTTGGCAAGAGTTCCCCTTTTAATGGTTTAGGAATCAATGGATGATTGTATCCTTTTGTGAATGGATCGAGAAAAGTGAGTCTGTTACTAATTTGCATTGTTTTTTATTTCACTCCTCTGTCTTAAGTAGGGGCAGCTAAGGTGGCTCAGTAGATAGAGCACCAGCCCTGGAGTCAGGAGGGCATGAGTTTAAATTTGACTTCAGGCACTAACTAGCTTTGTGACCCGTGGCAAGTCACTTAACCCTGTTTGCCTCAGTTTCCTCACCTGTCAAATGATTTGGAGAAGGAAACAGCAAACCACTCCAGCATCTTTTCCAAGAAAACCCCAAATGGGGTCAGGAGGAGTTGAACATGTCTGAAAAATAACTAAACAACAATCGGTCTTAAGTAAATGCTTTGCTATTTAATTCTGCTTTGTCTACTGACAGAGAGTGAACTGAATGGGACTCAAGATATATTTGCATAATTGGAATTATCCAAAATAGACCACACTGAACCTGGGGTATCAGAGGTTTCCAGAGCTGTGAGGGACCCATGGTGCATTTGAATAGAATGGAACAAATTTAAACCCTTTTTATAGTAGTTCCTTTACTACATTCAATAAGAATTCCCACCTTTTTTTTTTTTAACACTATAGAAAGAGATAAGGTGGTATGGGGTTTATGTATAGGATCTGGTTTCAGTAAGACCAGAATTCAGATCTTATCATTGACACTAATTAACTGAGTTACCATGGGCAAATCAACAAATCAGTTTCTTCACCTGTAAGGTGGGATAATCCATGAATAGTACCTATCCATGAGGGCTACTGTGAAACTCAAATGAAATAATAATGTATGTAAAGGTGTTTTTCCAACTTTGAAGGCCTTTATAGATGTCAGTAATTCTTATTCACAGCTTTGACTTTTACTGGTTAACTTTACTTTTTAAATATGATATTGTTAATGTTGTAAATGTTTTATTGTTAATCACCAAAAAAAGACATTTCCCTAATATACAAATACAGAAAAAGGATTGTATACGAAACTGTAATCTATTATGCATAGCTTGTGGTTATTTTTTAAGTCTCCACCAACTTTATATGGTAGCCTCCCTTCTGATCTTCCTTCAGCTCTCTTCTGTTAATTTGTTATGTTTCATTGACACTCTTTTCCATTTTTCTAACTTTTAAAAAATCACTAATTACCCTGCCCCCCAACTCCTACCCCCATAACATTTTCCTTTTCACTAAAAACCTTCCCTTGTAACAAGTAAGTATAGTCAAGCAAAATAAATGTGTGTTGTCTTAGTTATATCTGAAAATGTTTGTAGCTGTGTGACTTTAGACAAGTACATCTCCCTTCTGGGCATCTGTAAGAGCAGGATGAGATATATTCCAGGTTCCCTTCTAGCTCTCAGATTCTGTGATCCTATAAATAGAACATTTGAGGCAATGCTCGGCTGTATTTTCCACAAAGATGTAGATGGGTTTGTATTTCCTAATCTATATTCAACACTGTTAATTGAAGGTCAACGCATATATAAAACATCATGCCAGGCATTGTAAAGGACACAAACTTAATTTTAAAAGGTGCTTCTTTCCCTGAATGAGCTTATAATTGAGTCATTCAGTCATTCCAATACTTTATGACCCTATTTGGGGTTTTCTTGACAGAGATACTGGAGTGGTTTGCCATTTTCTTCTCCAGGTTACAGATGAGTAAACGGAGACAAATAAGGTTAAGTGACTTGCCCAGGTCACAAAGCTAGTAAGTGTCTGAGGCCAGATTTGAACTCATGAAGATGAGTCTTCCTAACTTCAGAACCAGTGCTCTATCCACTGTGACACCTAGTTAGGGAGACAGAATGTATGTACTATGAAAGAGACAATGCCGTTTACTAACTCTAAAATATACAAATAATATCATCTATGCATAGCTCATATTGACACTGAAACAATTTATGTAAATCATTTTATTTGATCCTCAGAACAACTTAGCAAGGCAAATGATGCAGGTATTATCATACTTACTTTAAAGAAGCCAGAAGCAAGGCTCAGAGAATTAAAATGACTTGAGTCGAGTCATATAGCTCACAAGTGGCAGAACTTTAATTCAAACCCAAGTCTTCAGGTTTTAAGTCTGGTGCTCTTATGAGTATTTAGGAGCGTAAATTAATATACTATAGTTTAGCAACATTGACCAAAATCCTTTGCTAATGCTTTTTCTTTACATGAAGGTTGTGACTCTGACAGAATGTAAGTTCCCCGAGGGCAGTGATATTTCATTTTAGTATTTGTGTCCCCATGGCCCAGTCCAGCATTTGGCACGTAACAGGTAATTGATAATTTAATTAATAATTGCATGAGGACTGATTGGTTGATTGATTGATTGATTTTGAAAGCAGTGTCAGTGGAATAGTTCCTACTGAGCTGCAAAGACTTTGAACAGGACTCCAGTGATGGACCTTTGCTTTTCGTCTGTCATTTGAGGGCCAGACTCTCTCTGCTGCTAGATGTTCATCCTTAGCCATTTGGCTTAAAGGATGTTGATTTTTTTTTCAGCCATAACAGCCCATGAGGACAATCTACTAAGATATGGGAGGGTTTCAATATGCACCAATGGAGAGAACACTGATCCTGAGGAAATGGTGAATCTTTCTGAGTAAATGCCACCTAAACACCAAGAGCGATGGAGCATTATACAACTGGCTTTTTCTCCTCTAGTGGCCCATTTTGTATCAGGGTTCTACTGTATCTTTTTTTTAATCACTGAGTCTTCCAAAATTACAGTTTGTCCCCTGAGGTTTACTTTGGCTCTGTCTCCACTGTCTAATGCATCTTTAACTTCGACTTCCAGCTCATTTACACTTTCTTCTGCAACTTTCATCAACAAGCTAGGAGAAACAAATTTCTTTCTATAGCAGAATCATTCAGGAATCCACCATTAACCCATATGTCCATTAATATCAATGACAAGAGAAACAAGGAAACAAGAATCTGAGTACATCCGCTGAGTACATGGCTACCTAATTTGCATTAAGGCCTCCCAGATGTTTCTTAGACCCCGGACCTACTATCAGGGTGTGTGGGGGGGGAGGGTGAGTTTGAAGGGAGGAGGGAAAACAGATTTCCTTGTTACTCACCACTTCTATCATTTCATGAACTGAGTATAGAAATAGAAAACATGAACACCTCCTCCCCCGCCCCCGCCACTGTGAGCTTATGATTTGGTTAGGGAGATAGAACAAATGTATGGTGAAAAAAATTTAATATTATTTTCTTAAAACAAATTAACAACAGCAATAATAATTGTCGCAAGGGTCAAATGAAATGATAATTGCAGAGCGCTTAAAACAGTGCCTGGCATATAGTGAGCTCTATATAAACATTAGCTGTTTTGTTGTTATTATTATTAATATTAATACATCACATTTGCATAGTTCATTGTGACTCCAACAGCAATTGTTGTACCTAATCTGATTGGATCCTTGCAACAATTTTGCAAGACAAATAATGCAAATGTTATTATTCTTACTCTATCCAGGCAAGAGCTGAAGCTTAGTGCCCTCAGTGACGTCACATCCTCAGAGCCCTAGGGTCAGAGGCTCTCATTGCTAGAATTCCATAGAGACTCAGTGGTCTAGTGGACAGAATACTGGGCTTCCAAGAGTCAAGAAGGCCTGTGCTGGATCCCCCCTCAGACACTTGTGAGTTTTGCAACCCTGGACGAGTGACCATAGCTCTCTGAACATCAATTTGCTCAGCTGTAAAATGGGAATATTAATAACTTCCTACCTCACAGGGTTATTGTAAGGCTCAAATGAGATAAAAATTGTAAAGTACTTTGCAAATCTTTTTTTTTTCTTTTTTTGTCCTGGTCTGTGATTTCATCAGGTAGGGAGTTTCTCATAAGGAAACTTCGCCTAACAAGTTAGATCAGCAACTTATAGCCATAAAAAAAAAAAACCTACCTGGAGTGCTAAGAAAATAAATGATTTGACCAGTCACAGAGTCAGTATGCATCATAGGTAGCTACTTTACTACAGTGTATAAATATTAATGAATACTGTAAATGTGAATACTTATTTAAATTAAAAGGAACTTAAAAGAGAGAAAATTGCTCATATGTATCCAAGCTAGATACACTAACAGGAAACTACAATGAAACTATAACAGACAAAATCTGAAGATGTGAATTTAAATTAAAGTTTAGCCACTTGTGAAATTCTGTGACTTTAGGCAAGTCACTTAAACTCTCTGAACTTGAAACTACAATGAAGAATAGCTTCTGAGTCACCTAGAAAAGTACAAGACACAAAAAGAAGGGAGCCAGTAGTAAAATCCATGGCTTCCAGTGACTACAAATGAAAAAGTTGTTTGAAGTGAAGCAAGTGAAGGCAATGAGGAAGAGGGACTTGAGGTCTGGACACAAGAGTAAAGTTGCCCTCATGGGTATGTCCTTGGTGGGATAAGATCCATGAATACGATGTGGTTTTGGAAGAGTATACCTTATCCACCAGGGTATGTACAAAGGAAAAATGGTAGGTGGAATTTGGGGTTAACATTGTACATTAAGAAGGTATATTCACACGAGTAAATCTAGAAATTAGAGGAGGGAAAGCACTGTGAAAAACAATTAGATGAAGATCAATGGAGGAACAAGAAAAAAGGATTTTATCATTGGAGTTTAATGTTAGTCCAGAAATAAACCAGACTCACAAGTGGAGGAAAAAGGTGTCTTTGATCAAGATAAAGAGAGTCATGAGCCTGGATCATCCATTTTATATTAACAATATTATTTTTCCTGTCAATACACTAGACTACCTGGACAAAATAGAGAAAATAAATAAGAAATTTTGGAAACAGACTTGGCGTGGAGGCATGATACATTAACGATGGGGAACTTACATTGTACACACATCTGCTAGAGTTCTGTCTTTGAGAAAAACAGAGGAGCTACTGTTATCATATCTCGACTTGGCTTTAATGATCATTTTATCCTTCAAGAGAGAGGAACTGACAAAAGGAAAATCATTTCTAGATCTAATTCTCACCAAAGGGAAAGAAGAACTGCTTGCTAGAGTGGAAATGATGAAAACTTTAAGGGGAAGTGACCACTCCTTCCTAGAGTTTGTGATCGAGACAAAGAGGGCAGCCAGGCATAGTCTGACACACACACTCTTGATTTGAAAAGAGCAGATGTCAAAGATCCAGAGGAAATATAGGCAGGATCTCTTGGATGACAATTTTTTAAGGGACACCTTCTGAAGAGGGATAAGAAACTCTCAAGGATGAATTTCTAAGGACACAAGAGGAAGCAACTCCAGTGAAGAAGGAAAAAGAGAACAGGACTTATCTGAAAAAAACTAACGTGGGTGCACAGAGAAGTCCCATAAGCCGTTAGATTTCTTTTTTTAGATATATACGGAAATTAGAAATAATGCACGGCCATAGAGGATGAACGCAGACATAAGGGACCATTCTTACTTATAAAAATAGTGGTGGATATTGTGCAATGACCAACTTGATATCTCTTCTCAGCAATGCAAGGATCTAAGACAACTCCAAAAGACTCATGATGGGAAATGCTGTCCACCTCCAGAAAAAGAACGATGATCTAGGCAGATTGAAGCACATTATTTGCTCTCTCTCTTTTTTTTTCCTTTTTTTGTTTGTTTCTTCTTTCTCCTGATTTCTCCCATTGGTTCTAATTCTTGACTAATGTGGAAATAGGTTCAATATGAATGCATTTGTAAAGCTTACATCAAATTACATGCCACGTTGGGCCAGGGAGAGGGGAGAGATGGGGAGAAAATTTGGAACTCAAAAATCTTATGGAAGTGAATGCTGAAAACTAAAAATAAATCAATTTAATTTAAAAAATAAAATACAAAATAATGGAAGAATAGCTAAAGCCCAGAGTTATGTGAAGCAGATTAGGAAAGCTAAAAGTAACAAAAAAAAGTTGTGGAATTGTGTGTGTGTGTGTGTGTGTGTGTATGTGTGTGTTAGCTGTATTGGGTTGAATTGGGTGATCAAAGAAAGGGTCTGCCTGCTATTTGGTGTGGATGGAATTATGATAGCTGAAAGCAAAGAGAAGGCAGAGCTTCTTGATTATTGTTTTCTTTGGTGTTCTCTGCCATGGAAAATGACTCTTAAACTGACCCTTAGAAGGAACACAACAAAAATGGTTAGTAGGGATTTGATATCCAAGATAAGTAAGGAGAACAAGAGAGCCCTCAATTGTCTTTCAGGAATTCAATTCTCCTGGCCCAGATGAATTGATTTTCAAGAACTGAAATAGATGGCAGATGTGATTGCTGAACTGTCAGTGAAACCTGAAAGAGCATGAAAAACAAGAGAGATATCAAGGGACTGCAACAGAAGGGCAAATGTTGGGCAAGTTAAAAAAAAATGACAAGAAGAGAATGAATTAAGCAAACTATGAGGAAACTCTACAAAAATTCTGGACCATTTTGATAAAGCAATGGATAAGAAATATCTAGAAAAAGAATTTTAATCACAAACATAGCATGGTTAGACCAAGGAAAGGTCATATAAAATTAACCTAATTTCCTTTTTTTTTTTTTTGACAAGACTACTAAACTGAAAGATCACAAGAATATGAACTATGAAGAAGAAGAAAAGAAAGAAAGGAAAAAACTTTCTAGAGGGAAACAGGGAACCTACATTATAGTGAAAAGCACTAATAGATTACGAAGCATTTGGAGCAGGGTGCTGGACTTGGGATTTCATTGTTATAGAAGAATTCTCTGATAAGGAAACTTGTCATAGCAAAGCATTGGTGAAGCATTTGGTGAAGTTTAAGGGCTGAAACTTAATGAAATTATATTATCAGAAAAATGTTTAATACAGAGAGATCATTGGCCAACCATGCTATCAGGACAAGGGGCTGGCAGGTAGATAACCCATATGTTCCACTGACATATTGAGGATATCAAGAGAAAGACAGGAAAGCCTCTAGAACACTAGGTAGAGTCCTCATCATGGCCTCAGAAAATCTGGACCTAGACATTAGCTCTAGTGACAGTTATCCATCTTCCCCTTCTTATCTGGGCATCTCATGGAGAAGCCCTGAGTTTAATCTCATATGTTGAATAAAATTTTGGATGCTAATTCTTGTAATTTCCTACTTGTCTGTTCCTCAAAGCACTAGATTTAGTGTCAGGTGACCTGGACTTGAGATCCTTGGTATTTTTACCACTATGTGAATTTAATCAAGTCATTTAACTGCTCTAAACTTCTATTTCTTCATATATAAAATGAGAGGGTTGGATTTCCAAGGTTTTCTCTAGTTCTAAAACCTTTGAAATTACGTTTTAAGGACAAGTTAGGATGAGTTAGCAGTCTCAGGCTATCAAAGAATGAGAAATATTGCTAGAAGCTAAGTAATTTGCAAGAAAGTTGTGTGAGGAAATCCTGCTCCATAGCACTCTTAGAAAAAGAAGTGTTAGCTGCATGTCTAAAAAGTGCTTACATTAGATAACATTTCCCTTCTTCCTGAGTTGCAAATTTGTTTTTGTAATATCTCTAAGAGTGTTGTCATTTTGAAACTACTGTCCTGAAGATGACTATCCTTTAGTTCCTCTTTTTAAAGACAAAATTTGTTTCTATGATTTGTATTTTTGACTTACTCTTATTTAGTATGCCATTATGTAGACTCATTTGAGTTCTACAATTTTTGTTCATACTTCCCCTTTAGATTACGTGTTCTATCATCTTTATTTTGTATAAATAATGTGTCAGGTAGTCCTGTCTTTCTGCATTTGAATGATTTTAATGCCCTGATAAATTATCTAGTTTTTTTAAAATATGCTACATCATGTGGAAAAATAAGTACACTATTTAAATATTTCATTCAATAATCATGACCATCTAATCTACCTTTTCCAACATTCTGCTCAGATCCATAAATTCCTTCTTATCTTTCTCTTAGATTTGGTAAGATCTAATAAAGTTTCATTAAAATCAACTACAATTTTCTTACTACCTAGATCCTTTTATGTTTCAGCAAGCTTTTCTTTTACTTATTTATAAGCTATGTTATTTGGGGCATCTATGATCTTATTTCCTTCATTTATAAAAATGTAATGGTGCATTGTAGCTAGAGAGTTGGCCTCAGAGTCACAAAGATCTGGGTTCAAATCCTGGTTCTGACATGTACTGACTGTGTAACTTTGGACAAGCCACTTATGTGTCACTGCCCACAAACAACTCTCAAAGATTATAAATTTCAGAACAAATAATTGATGATCTACGTTGATAAAGGAAGTTTCCTTATCAGAGAATTCTCTATAACAATGAAATCCCAAGTCCAGCACCCTGCTCCAAATGCTTCGTAATCCATTAGTGCTTTTTACTATAATGTAGGTTCCCTATTTCTCTCTAGAAAGTTTTTCCTTTCTTTCTTTTCTTCTTCTTCTTGTTCTTCTTGTTCTTCTTCTTTTACTTCTTCCTTTCTTCTTCTTCTTTTTCTTTTTCTTCTTCTTCTTCTTCTTCTTCTTCTTCTTCTTCTTCTTCTTCTTCTTCTTCTTCTTCTTCTTCTTCTTCTTCCTCTTCTCCTTTTTACTATTCCTTTGTCTGAAGTGATTGCAATTACTGCTATTTTAGGTTTCGGCTAAAATGTCACAAGTTTTATTTTAGCTCTTATTTTAACTCTGTACATATGTTTATATTTTTAAAACGTTTCTTGTATTCAGTAAATTGTTTAGTTCTGTTTTTAATCCATTTTGTAACTCCAATTTTGTGGGTGAGTTTAACCCATTAACAGTGAAGATGAAATTAAGGTGTTGATTTTCTTTTTAAAACAATTCCTCTCTCTCTCTCTCTCTCTCTCTCTCTCTCTCTCTCTCTCTCTCTCTGTCTCTCTCTCTCTTTCCTCCTGCTCCTTTAAATCATCACCAAGTAAATGAAGCTTGTTTTGCCTAATGAATCTGACCCTGGCCTTCCATTTGCTTTTCCATGCCCTCAATTCCTTGCCTAGCTCAGAACCAGTTCCCCTGATTTTGCCCTAAGAGCAAGCAAATAAACAACTCCCCATCCCTATCTGCAGTTTGTTTTGCTTGAAGCAATCTGATTTGAGGCTTCATCCCCATTTATAGATGCTTCAGGCCTTTCCCTCTTCTTCCCATCATTATCTAACCTAGACCCAAATCCTTTGATTCAATGTTTACTAGGGTTTATTAGTGTTCTAAAAGTGTTGGTGCAGTTTTATGCTATTAAAATTTAAAGCTTTTTTTTTAAAAAAGCTTTTTAAGCTTTATGTTATTGAGCTATTGAAACTTAAAACTGCACTAAGACTTTTGGGAACCCTATACTTCAATGAATCTGAGATTTCATCAATCTGGGTACTCTCTCTAGTGATAAATAATTCACCCATCCCTGCCTCTCACTCTATATGATTCTCACCTATGTCCTATAAATCCTCCATAGGGAGTCCAAGCAATATGTTGGAGGGGATGCTTGTTCTAGTTCTTTTGACATCGTGTGGAAAGTAATAGAGTGTCTGGACTGTCCATTGGCTAACCCTCTTTTTCTTCACTCACCTTTGTCTGCAATCCCACATCTTTTAGTGATAATGCTTCTCATGGCTTCTCCAGGTAATTTTATCTGGTAATATGTTGCAGTGCCTTTCCCTTCTCCCTTGACTGTCCTTTATTTTAATTAGTAGGAGTGTGTGATATTCCCTTTCTCCTATCCATGTAGCATCAATGGTAGAAAGTGGTGAGTAAAACAGAATGTGGGCCTTTGTTCAGGGGAGCCAGTTCTGAGCTAAAAGCAAGGGATTGAGGGCATAGAAAGGGAAATGGAAGAACAGGGTCAGATTCATTAAGCAAAACAAGCTTCATTTACCTGGTGATGATTTCGAGACGGACAGACAGAGGGGGAGGTGGGAAAGAGGGAGAGAGAGAGAGAGAGGGAGGGAGAGAGAGAGACAGAGAGAGACAGAGAGACAGAGAGAGAGAGAGAGAGAGAGAGAGAGAATGAATTAACAGGAATTGCTGTGAGGCCATTATGTAATTCCCCAAAGTCACATATCTGTGATATAAGACGGAATAACTTTTTTTGTTTCATGAACAAAATTCTCAATTTATCAGAAATAATATAGAACATATGTTTGTTCAGATTCTACGGATTGAGACAAGGTAGTATGGGAGGCATGATTGTTAGAGCTGAAAGAGACCTTGGAAACTACTGAGTTCACCCATAATACAGATGAACAGACTGAGGCCCAGACAGTTGGGAAGCAAGTGAATTCAAGTAACACAGCTGGAATGAAGTAAACACAGATAAGTTTAAACCCAGGATCTTTGACTTTCAAGTCCAGTGCTCTTTCCATTGTACCATGATGCCAGCTGATAGAACATTGGCCTAGAATCTAGACCCTCGATCATTGTCAAAGTCAAGCTGGATACTTTTATATGCTGGAAGCTCATTTCAATTTTAAAAGTTTTACTGATGGTTTTTATTTTTATTCTATAGTCACTATTGAACATTCTCTTGCAACAAAGAAAGTGAGCAAGCAAAATTAGCCAACATAGAGCCCATGGGACAGGCTAAGCAGCATCCTGCCCCCATGGTGGTACCTCTCCCAAGGGAAGGAAAGTTCTTCCAGAGTGAGGCTGACCATTACTGCTCACCAAGACTTGGCTGCTTTGTTGGGTTTTCATTTGCATTATCAGCAACATTTGTTTTTACATTTTTTCTCCTGGCTCTATTTATGTAATTTTGCATCAGTTTATACAAATTTCTCTGAATTGTTCCTGTTTGTTATTTCTCCAGTTCAGTTCAATTAGCAAATGCAGTTTTACAACCAATAGATTCATTGTTTATTACATGCCTAGCCAATGCTAGGCACTGGATAGGGATAGGACAGAAGAAGTTTAAGGTGTGGTCTCTGTTTTTGAAAAATTCAGAAGGTGGGTAAAGAAATTTTATATATATGCCAATATACACATACATATATACCACATACATACATACATTGTATCTATATAAAAACACACATACATACAAGTGGCATAATCAATAAAGTACCAGGACTAGAGTCAGGAAGACTTGAGTTCAAATGTGACTTCAGGCACTTTGTTAGTTGCGTGACCCTGGGCAAGTCACTTAACCTCTATTTAGCTTAATTTCCTTATCTGTAAAATAAAAGTAATAATAGCACCTATTTCCCCTTCCCAGAGTTGTTATAAGGATTAAATGAGATAACAATTGCAAATTGCTTAGCACAGAGCCTGGCACAGAGTAAGCTTTAGTATAACAAGTAGTATTATATAATGCACACGTATTAGTTATTATTATTATTATCTTGAGATCTTAGGGCCAGTCCCTCCACTTTTTTATACTTTGAATGGTCCTCACTACTGAAGAAACAATAATAATTGCAAATTTCAAAGAAGAGCTAAAACAGGAAGAAATAGGTGGCTAAAGAAACTGAATTCCCCTTGCTCCTTTGTAACCTAAAGTTTACCTTCAGACCTCTACCCTCAAATTCTTTCCCAAAATGCTATCAGTAAAGACCTGTGAGATTTTGCTCACTGGAGAAATAATCTGCTCGGAATGCTAGTGTATGGCCCAAATACATGTAGAGTAAAAAAGTGTGATATTTTCTTTTTACTTCTATCTTTTCTTTTTTCTTTCTTTTCTTCCTTTCTTTTTCCTTCCTTTCTTTTTCCTTCTTTTCCTTTCCTTTTCTTTCTTTCTTTCTTCCTTTCTTCCTTCCTTCTTTCCTTTCATTCTTTCTTTCTTCCTTTTTTTCCTCCTTTCTTTCCTCCTTTCTTTCCCTGTCTTCTCTGTTGGTTTGCATTTGGTTGTTGCCTATGTGTGTGTATGTGTACGTGTGTGTGTGTATGTACATATGTATGTATGTATGTATTATCCCAGGAGCTCAAAAGATCCAGGACATTATTTTAAATTAACTCTATAAAAATACAAAAAAAAAAGTACCATCTGGCACATAGTTACCCAAGGGGAAGAGGGAGGGTGAAAGACCAGAGACGCTGAGCAGAGCACAGGGATGATCTTGTCTGGGGCCCTCCAGGAGCTCTGTGTTTATAGGGTGATATAGCAAGGTGAGCTTCATCATTTTTGGGATGGAAAGCTCTAGGGCTCTGTGTTATAAAGCAAGAAGTCCTTCTCTAGGAAGAGCTGAGGGCATCTACCTCGAAGAGAGAGGTATTGCCCTGAAAAGGGCCTCAGTTCAAATGTTGGTTCTGTTGTTTTTAATCAAGTGAATGACTTCTCTTCTCTAGGCTTCATTTTCCTCATATAGAATATTGAGGGGAATATCTTAGAAACCAGCCCCTAACTGATCTCCAAGATCCTTCCCAGTTCTAAATCCCTCGTGATGAATTGTAATAACCTGCGATTATTTCTGAGATTGAACCCAACTGCTATCACCTCTGAAACCGCACACTCTAGGCCATCAACTTGGGATGTTGGTAAAAGACAATGGGATTGTGGTATAAGAGAAAAACAAACTAGAAAAAAAAAAGACTTATCTTAGTCTTTAGCACAACTTAACTCAGGCATGAAACTTGTGTGGTCATCGGGTCAGTCCACTGACTAGTTCACTTTAAGCTTAAAGTAATTTTTAAAATTCTGCCAATTAGGCACCCCTAAAAACCATCCTAAAAGCTGATGCCTTGCTGGGTCTTTTAAAGAAGAAATATTCATATGATATTGCCCTCACATGGAGTCTCAAGTTTCTCTTGCTATTTTATTTTTTTAAATAGTGCCCTGAATATACCAAGAAGCTGAAATGAATGAAAAGTTCTTTAAGGAAAAAAAAAGTACCAAATCCTTCCTAGCAGTCAAGAACAGTTCCCTTTTCTATTTGAAAATCTTCCTGCCTGCCAGCTTTGTGGAAGATTTCACAATCTCATGCAGTGGAAGCCAGCCTCTGGAAATGGCCAAAGCATATTTCTTGCAAATTAGTAAATGCTTTGGTTTTGCTTCTAGGCTCCAAACAGAACTTGTAAATGCATGGAGGTAGAGAAAGAAAGTGCATTTATCAGACACACCAAGTCTTTACTGTTACATCTTCTCAATAGTCCCCTGAATATGATTTACTGGTTGATTTCTCTACAAACTTAGAAATTATTTAGGATGCATAAACCAATAATTAATAATAATAATAATAATAATAACAACAGCCCATATTTGAATTGTGTTTTACATTTTATAATGTTTACCCTGTTCATAATTAAGTATATGATTAAGGTACATAAATATATATTGCGTCTGAGGAAATGGAGACACAGAGAGATCAAGAGCCTTGACCAGTGTCACACAGGTGATGTCAGAGCCTGACTCTGAATTCAGCACTCTGTCATGTCCCACTGGTTCCTCTCTTCACACATGACTTTGAAAATTGACTAAAGCCATGCCACAGTCCTAAAAAACAAAAACAAAACCCCTTAAGCTTCAACAACAACAACAGCCTAGGTAATTTAAACCTATCATCTCCAACCAGAACAGTAATTCCTGTTTGAATAGCCCTTTACGCTTTACAAAGTACTTTCCTCATAACGACCCTGGGGAGCAGGTTGTGCAAGAATTATTATTCCTACTTTACAGAAAAGGAAACTGAGGATCTGAGAAGTGAAATAACTATCCCATGGCTGCGGGATTCAATAGAATAAAGGGTACTGAGAGACAGAGGAGTGGTTTGAGGATTTTGCTAGTAAGTAGGAGAATGGCTGGTGTTAAGCAGTGCCCGCTCACCTCCTCTTGGTCTGCTCTATTGGAATCCTACTCATCCTCTATGGAGTCATATGTGACAAATCTAGGTCACAGGGATCTACTCGATAGGACTGAATGTCTGTGCCATGACTCTAACCCCCAACATAAGCTGCTTTAAAATGTTAGCGTCTATGCAGCACCGTGAGACGTGGAGACAAAAAGACTGAAGTCCAAAGGCTCTGGAAAAGTCGCTCCACCTCTCTCAGACCCACTTTCCTCATCGGCAAAACAGTGGCAATAATGACATCTACCTTACAGGGCGGTTGGGAGCCTCAAATAAGAGTTCTCATATATTTATGTGTGTGTATATTATATAAATGTGTATATATATATATGTATATATATATATACATATATGTGTGTATGTATGCATTATATATGCATTCATCTATGCATATATGTGTCTATATGTATGCACATATATATATACATATCTGTAAACTGCTTTGCAAACCTTTGCAAAAACTACATTAATACTAGCAGTTCTGTGACCCTGGGCAAGTAACTTAACCCTGTTTGCCTCACTTTCCTGAACTGTAAAATGAGCTGGAGAAGGAAATGACAAACCATTTCAGTACCTTTGCCGAGAAAATCCCAAATGGGGTCATGGAAAGTAGGACATGACTGAAACGACTGAACAATGACAGCAAAAATTATAATTTTTATGTGTCCATCTTATCTCTACAATTAGTTTGCAAGTTACTGGAGGTCTGAGATCTCTTATGTTTCTTTATGTACTCTGGTGCTTGGAACAATGCCCTGTATATAGTAGAGACTCCATAATTGTTTCTTTTTGAAGTTGATACTGGACTTTAGTTTAAAGGAGGAGGGATAGGATTTAGTAGAGCCAGAAAAAAGAAGAGAGGCAGAGAAGGTATATTAGTAAAAGGGAAGTATTGAGAGGCAACATGGAACAGCCAGTAGAGTCAGCCAGAGTGGTAGTAAGATCTGAGCTGAAGACCTGCCTCTGGTAAACACTAGCCCTAAGACCCAAGGCAAGTCACTTAACATCTCAGCACCTAAGGTAACTCTCTAAGACTCTTAATTGAAGGATTGTGTCTCATTCCACATTAATAGCTTGAACTTTTTCTCTGGGATTTTCCTATACAATTAAATCAATCAACAAGCATTTATTAGATGCTTGTTGTTTACCAAGCACTATGCTAGACTTGTACCACATCACTTATTCTGTTCAGGAACAAGAAAATGGCAGAGGTGAAGGTGGGGAGATATTAAGGATTTCATGGTTAAGGGACAGGGGGATAATATTGACTACAACAGACATCATGGACATGGGGAGAGAGATGATAGTGCACAGTGTAGAACTAAGTCATGGTTAACTTTGAAGACAAAAACCCAAAAGTTTTATTTACTTAAGAGTTTCTGAAAGGTTTCCTCTCATTCCCATGCTGATATCCAATGTCTTATTTGTTCTGTTGTGATCTCTCCAGGATCTTTTCTTTGGTAGTTTTTATTCATTCCAAGCTATTGCATTAGACAGGTAGTATTCTCTTCCAAATGTGAGAGAGTCTCCTGAACTTGCTGTCTAATGGTGAAATATGCTGGAATGTTGATCACATAAACTAGCACACACATATGGTTTTAACTAATGCTGGTTCGTTTCTTCCCATTGCTTACTATGCATCTACAAAACAAAGCTATAAACCTGTCTTTCTGAGTTCAACTTGACCCTGAAACAGTATTCTGATTAACTTCATTGCCTGTAAGGAAAGACAGGCCCAAGATTTAGACCCCTTTCCTTCTTCCTCACCCGCTGCCCTTGTTTCAGAATAATTTAAGCTAAATACAGAAATGGTTACTTCAGACATTCATCCTCTTAGTATTTAGCATGGGAAAACAACCTAACGACAATCTCAGTTGTCATCAAATTGGCTGGAAAGTGAAATGATTTTCAATTTTCTGGAATTTAATAGACCATGGCATATGTGACCGGATGAGGACTACTAGAGATAATCTTAAAGCAAGGGCCCACAATCTCATACAACTCAAGAAAGAAATTCCTTGAGAACTCAGAGTAAGTGGTCCAGAAAGAGCCAATTTTAAGAGTATTCTTTTGCATGATTCCTTAAAGTACCATTTTGTATCACTGATAAATTATATGGTAATTACTAGTAGTGTTAATGAACCATTGCATACCCATACTTGAGTCAATTAAAAAATAATAATTCACTTGCCTTTGCTGTGATCCAGTGAGAGAAGCCCAATGCTAAGGAAAAACCAAACAATCTGCATGGCTTTGGGCCACTCACACCATTGCTCAAACATGTGTATACTGGAAAATAGAGGGAATGGCTGCATAATGGATCAAGAGTTGGACTTTGAGTTAAGAATATCAAGCTTCAAATTCTATCTCTGACTATTCATTAGTTATGTGACTTGAGCAAGTTCCTTAACCTCTACATATCTCAAGCAATTCTATGTCAGTAGAGGGAGTTTCTTATACTCAGAAATAATAAACAGCAGTTATATATTAGGATTTATATATAGTTCAAAACCTAGCAATTATAAATTTCACAAAATCTCAAGGATTTCAGAGGTCATTGAGCTCATTCCATGCCTGAATAAGTATTCCCTCTCTAAAATCTCCAGAAAGAAATTATCCATCTTGACAAGAGAGAATTCAGAGTAAGTGGGACACAAAAAATGCTTTTTGCATGATTCTCCAAAATCCAGCCTCTGCTTAAAGACTACAGGTGATAGAGAACTCAGTACCTGCAGAGATAGCTCATTCCATTAATGGATAGCTTTAATTATTAGGAAAGGTTTTCCTTCTGTCAAACCAAAATATTTTGGATATTCAAACAGAACCTGGATATTTCAAATCTTTTTTATGTTCTAAAATATTTATCAAATCTCTTTTTGTGTGTCAAAAAACTGGAAATTGCAGGGATGCCCATCAACTAAGGAATAGGTGAACAAGTTGTTGTATATGATAGTGATGAAATACTACTGTGCTGCAAGAAATTATGAGCTCAATGGTCTTAGAAAATTATGGATAGGCTTTCACAAAAATAGGAAGAGAGTGAAATGAGCAGAACCAAGAGAGCATTTCATACAGTAACAGTAATATTGTTTTAAGAACAATTGTGGGTGAATAAGTCATTTTGACTATTATAAATACCCAAATTACCTACAAAGGACTTATGAAGGAAGATGCCATCTGCCTCCAGAGAGAAAACTGATCAATAGAAGTATGTATAGAATGATTTTATTTATGTATACCAATTTGTGTCTCATGGTAGCCATCTCTAGGGAAGGGGGGAGGGGGAAGGAAAAGAAAAAGAAAAAAATTACATGATAACTTTATTATATATTTAAAAGAATAGCAAGTTGTATATAATAGATTTTCAATGTCATGTGCAATCATCTTTTTATTATACACTGTTATGGAAATACTTGTTTTATTCCATAAAAAAAAATAATTAAAAAAAAAAACTTACAATTAAAAAATAAGAAATGGTAGTTGACACACACCTGTAACCTCAGCAATTGCCAAAGCTAGTTCAGGAGCTCTGAACTCAGGAGTTCTGATCTACAGTGTGCTAAGCTGACCAAGTGGCCACACTAAGTCCCGTATCAATATAAGTCATTTGGGAAGGACATGCCCACTATCTCATCAAAGGAATTACTTAAGTCAGAAACAGAGAAGACCAAACCTACCAGACTTGTCCTGTGAATAGTCCCTGTATTTCCAGCCTGGATGAGATAGGGAGACCCAGTATGTTTTTAATGGTGTATTATACTGATTTCTTTCTCATGTGCTCCGAGTTTTTACTTTATAACAGGTGAGGATTCTTTTACTTGACACCAAAGGATGTGTTAGCACAAACTATGTGAAAAGAGTCATCATCAGACCTGTGCTAAAACTAGAATCTTTTGTAGCCCACACCTCAAAACCTATTTGCATGGGCTTCTCCTCATCAGTGAAGACTGATTACTCTGTGCTTCTGGACTGCCTTAAGGGTAGAGTTGGTGAGAGCTTGGGAGAAGAGAGATTCTGTCTTCCAGCTCTGAGCTTCAAAAAAAAAAAAAGACAGATGGTTCCAGGTTCTCTTCAGGTCCCTAAAGGGAGAGAAAGATGGGTGAAAAGCCAACAATTTGATGATGTTCAGGGATCTGAAGAGAATCTGGAACTACTTATCTTCTTTCTAAAACCTGGAAACCATAAGACCAGGATCTCTCTTGTCCTCAGCTCTCCTCAATTCCACTCCTCACATAGGTGCAGAGCACTGAGTAATTAGTCTTCACCAATGAGAAGAGTATCATGCAAATAGACTTTGAGGAGCAGATTACACTTGTGTCAGTGTTTTGTTGTTGTTGTTGTTGTTTTTTCTGCAATTAAGTGGTACCATGGATAGAGTGCTGGGCTTGAAGTCAGGAAGACTCATCTTCCTGAGTTCAAATCTAACCTCAGGCACTTGTTGGCTGAGTGACACTGGGCAAATCACTTAGCCCCATTTGCCTCAGTTTCCTCATCTGTAAAATGAGCTGGAGAAGGAAATGTCAAACTGCTCCAGTATCTTTGCCAAGAAAACTCCAGGGGACACAAAGAGTCGGAGATGACTAAACAGCAATAGTGTTTCTTTATTCACTCTTATTTGGTGAAATAGCTTTTACCCCACTTAGATCACTTTCAGTTAATCAACAATTTTAGCAGGCATATTTTTCCATTAATTCAATCAATGAAATGTTTCCCTTCTTAACCAATATATAAGCCTGCATATTTGCAAAGTATAGGCTCACTTCATCAAAGAAATAACAGAGGAGTTACCTTCACCAGTGAAAGAACAAAGCTTGACATTCATACACCTGGATCTAAGATTGCTTCCCTTTGAGCAATCCATTTGTTTCTGAAAAAAATGTAAATCAAATATAAAATATAAAATCATTATGAGGCTTTGTTATACCATGTTGTTAAAATATCCTATATTAATGAGAAATCTTGTGGTAAATCTTTTTGCAAATTAAAAAACATTTTTGCAAAATGAATAAATTTAATTTAATTAAAAATATATGTTGTTTATATCATGGTAAACCCTCACAGTATCCTGTACTGAAAGAGTTTGAAACCTAGTAATACACACACACACACACACACACACACACACACACACACACCACAAACACAAGAGGCAGTGGGGTATAATGGAGAGTTGACCTAAAAGCCTGCATTGGGTTCTAGTCTGCCCTCTGATGCATACTGGCTGTCTTAACCTCAGCAAGTCACTTGATGTCTTAAGTGTCTCAGGCAATTCTCTGAGGCTGTAAAATTTCATCAGTATAGGAGCCAATCTGGATTGGTAGAGAAAGTTCCTCATTAGGAACTCCCTATATTGATGAAAGCATATATCTGATTTTAAAAGGCAAATAACTATAATTCAAATTATTAAATAAATGTGAAAGAGCAGTTTATACAATGTTCTATGAGAAATTTAAAAGAAAGGTGATCATTTCCTGTAGAAATCATTTCATGGAGAAGCTGACACCTGAGTGACCTTGAGAAAAAAGGGAAGATCTCAATGAGCAGAAACAGAGGGAGAAAGACACAATGATAGGAGAGGGTAGGACCAGAACAAAGGATGGTTTATAGTCTCATGTGACTGGAACATAATGCAAGAAAAGCATAATGGAGTCACGCTACGGAAGGTCTTAAATACAAGACTAGAAAGTTTATAATCATTGGCTGACAACAAGAAGCTATGGAAGGTTGTTGAGTAGTGAAGTGCATGCTTACATCTGCAAGTTAGGAAGATTATTTAAGCAAAGGATGGATTGGAGGGGAGTTAAGACTGGAAACAAGAAGAACAGCATAGAGACTATTATAATAGCCCAGGCAAAAAAGTGTTAATAATAGAAATGCCAACAATAACATTTGTTTCTGCAGCACTCTGAACTTTATAAAGTACTTTTCTTTATAGTCAGATTATAAAATAGGTCATCTAAATATTATTATTCTGCAGGGCAGCTAGGTGGCACAGTGAATACAGCACTGGCCCTGGAGTCAGGAGGACCTAAGTTCAAATTTGGCCTCAGATATTAACACTTACTAGCTGTGTGACCTTGGACAAGTCACTTAACCCCAATTACCCTACCTTCTTCCTACAAAAAGCAAAAAATAAAAATAAATATTATTATTCCCATTTTACAGATGAGGAAAGGGAGGCTTACAGAATTCAAATGACTTGCCCAAGGTCACACAGCTAGTCAGTATCAGGTCTCAAAATAAGCACTTCTGACTGTAAACACAATGTTCTTGTCACTACATCAAGATGCCTCACATGAGGAAAGCCTGAGGTAGCATGGGAGCAGAGAGAGTGGAAGAAAGCAGGGGGATCAACAGGACAGGCAACAGATTAGTGACTAGATAGCCAGAGATGACTTCTTAGGATTTCAATCTTGGGTAATGAGAAGAACAGTAGCGGTATCCACAGAAACTGAGAAGCTGGGAAGAGCACGTCAGTGATAAATTAATGGAGGGGTTGAGTTTGTCCAAAGCAAGGCACACCTGCAGTTGAGTGAATCTGATTCTTCCCTTTTTGAGAACAAGGAGAAAGGGCCCTTACTATGAATGGATACATTCCTTCCCGTGGAGAGAACAGCTAGTGATAATTCTGCTTCCTTCCAGGTGACTCAATGTCAGCTCCTTAAGGCAGTGGAGATTATGAGGGAGTGTGAATGTAGGAAACTCTGTTGGGGGGGGGGGGGAGGAGATTAGGGGAAATGGGCAGTAAGCTAACAGGAATCTGAGTAAGGCTAGGATACCCCTGGGGACAGAAAAACCACTTAGCCCATAAAAATGGAGCATCCCAGGAAGGTGGAATCCTTTGTGGTTTTCCAAGAACACATATATTAGAAGCAACTGTTCATTTCAAAACCAGAGAGGCAGCCCAGAGCATGAGAACTTGAAAATTCTTTTGCTAGGAATGGACGTGGCTGGCTGGCATTTTTAAGACAGGCAAGGCTATTTCTGCTCAGAAAGCTTCAAACTAACATGATTTTCAAAAGCAAGCCAATGTTCCAAGGACATTCCAATAGATGTCAAATCCCACATCCAATCTAGACAGGCTGAGAGTGGGCTCTCCAATGCTGGGGCCTCCCCACCTTTTATATTGATGGTCCATGGATAGATTTTAGGGGGTCCATGAATTTGGATGGGGAAAATATTTCATCTTTATTTTTTCTTGCCTCTAACCAGAATTGAGTGTTTCCTTTAATTATTTAAGAATATAATTCTGAGAAGGAATCTATAGATTTCACCATGCTTCCCAAAGGGGTCTGTGGTACAAAAAAGGTTAAGAACCTCTGTTCTAACTTGAAGAGAGAATGAAACGGTGTTGGGGAGCCTTCTTCACCCCAAGGAGGGTCTCTCCTAAATGTAGAGAGATGGGAAAGAGATCAGGGCTCATTTTATTTCTATGTTTGGTATCATCTAGTTCAGCTTTTGGATCCATTAGCTACCAGATGCCTCTGGTTTACAGACACAGGACAATTCTGCTTTAGAAGAGTGCCCACACTAATTTTTATAACATGTCATTCCAGTAAGGACACTGCTATATTTCACAGATGGGCTTCCTGGAGAGAAGGGCTGATGCTGGTTGGCTGAACTGAGATCTGACATGATTAGAGAAATTGAAACTGACAGCTAGTGTTTTATTCACCAGAGCAGAATGTGGCTGTTGTTACAGGAGGCAGTGGGAACTGGTTAGGCACCAGGTGGGCACCGGTAGGAAAACCAATGGCTGGCTCTCAGCACTGTATGCAAGTGTAAGAATCCCAGCTCGGAGGCCAAACTGAATGTGACTTTTGCAAATAAGGTTTCTGCAGGTGTGTTTACACCAAACTTCTCCATTTTCAGGGTTTGTTATTTTGAAGTCCTGGCAGAAAGACAAGGGGGGGGGGGGGAGAGGCACAAGATAAACAAGACACCTTCTCCTAGAGGACAACCCAAGGAGAACCCAGTTCTAGAGCAAAGAGCCAGATGTGAACAGTAAGGTGGGATTGTCAAAGGGTTAAGCAAACAAGGCCTGACTTCCATGGAGAATTAGGACTGTTCCAAGCAGCCATGGCCAAGGCTGCAGATTAGCCAAAGACATCATGAATTTTCAGAACTGAATTTTAAAATACTTAGATAAGGAAATAGTAATGTATATTTGAAGATAATACTATTATATAGCAAGCTACCCTTGTGGTCAGAATATTCTGGATTCAAGTCTAACCTCTAACACATTTTGGCTGTGTGACCTCAGACCTAGCCTCTCAATGACTCTCTAAGACTACAAGTCAAGACAACTCAATAAGCACTTATTAAGCCCCCTACTATGTCTTAGGTGGAGGTATCCAGATGGCTCAGTGGATAGAGCACTGGGCATGGAGTCAGGAAGATCTGAGTTCAAATCTGGCTTCAGAGAATCACTAGCTATGAGACGTTGGGCAAGTCACTTAACCACTGTTTGCCTTAATCCACTGAAGAAGGAAATGACAAACCACTTCAGAGTCCTTGCCAAGAAAACCCCATGCACTGTGCAGTCCATGGGGTCATGAAGAATACAACACAATTGAACTCAACAACAATAAATATGCCACACGCTATACTAATGGCTAATTTGCAGAAGAATCACCGATCTACCCTGCCTATACCCATGAAATCAAAGGTCTGCATTAGAAACAAAAAGTTAGATCTTAAAAATTAGCAATGAAATGTAGACAACGAATCCCAGGGATAGCATTAATTTCTAAGGAGCACAAATTTGTGTTCCTCACACATGCTGCAGATTTTAATCCTATTCAAGGGATGTTGACTAAGCACCTACTACTTATACTAGGTAGTTGGGGTGCAGGGACAATGACAAGGAAGCTCCTGACCTCAGGACTCTTATATTCCAGTGGCATAAACAGTCTAGATGAATGACCTGGAGGAGCAGGCAATGGTTCAATGTTCCTGAAGGCATCCCTCCTGAACCATAAGACTTTTAAAATTGCTTCTCATTTTTGTTGTTGCAGCACAGATAACTACAAATAGATCCAGGGTCTCTCACTGCAGAAAAAACTAATTTAAAATCAACACATTTATCATAGATGGTTCTCTCCTTACAGACTGTGTTTGTAAGTCATCTACAATGAACATTTTAAAGAATAGTTTCAAATTTGCAGGATTGCAGGTGCACTGTGAAGTTAGTGTAGGTCTGTGATTCTCCAGCATTTTGGTTCCAGAACTCCTTGACTCTCTTAAAAATTATTGAGGATCCCAAAGAGCCTTGAGTTTTATCTATCTGTATTTTGTTGTTCAGTCATTTCAAGTCATGTCCAACTCTTTGCAATCCCATTTGGTAATTTGTCATTTCCTTCTCCAGCTCATTTTACAGGTGAGGAAACTAAGGCAAACAGGGCTAAGTTACTAGCTCAAGGTCACATGGCTAGTTAAGCATCTGGGGCTAGATTTGAACTCAGGAAGACAAGTCTTCAGGCCCAGCATTCCATCTACTACCCCACCTAAAAGTCCAAATTAAAATGTCTTAATATTATTATGTAAACAGTTTTGACCTCATGGACTCGCTGAAAGGGTCCTGTGGCTCCCAGGGATACCTGGGTCCAACTTTGAGAAGCATTGGAATATGTAGTTTTTAAGGCCCCTTTCAGGTCTAAATCTTATGTTCCAAAGTGAAGCAAGTTTTTCTGAATTGTACTGGAAAAATTCGCTACCATGTAGAACAGATATATTTGAGACAATTATTTCCCCCTCCCCAATTGAACACTTCCTTTTTGATTCTAGTTGTCTTGATTTTTTTTTTTCCGTTGTAAAAACTTTTCAATTCCATGTAATCATGTTTCTGTGAAAAAATGCATTCTTGTCTCATGAGAGGAAGGAGCTCTGGATATCAAATCTCAAGCTGGAAGAGGCCTAAAGAGCCATTTTCTAGGCCAGCACTTCTCAAACATTGTGGTCTAGGATGCCTTTGTATTCTTAAAAATTATTGAGGATCCCCCCCCAAGGAGCTTTTTTTCATTGGTGTGAGTTATATCTATTGATAGTTACTTTACTAAGACTTAAAATATCCTATTATTATTATGAAAATAGTTTCAACCTCAAGAACCCTTGTAAAGGTCTTAGGCATCCCCCTCAAGCATCCCTGGACCACAGTTTCAGAACCAATGCTATTCTAATCCCCTCATTTTATGACTGCGAAAAATTAGATGCAGTGAGAGGAAGTGAGGGGAAAGTCTTAAAGGCAATGTCAGAGTTCAAACCCAACACTTGGGACTAGATATCCTGGACTCTTTCTATAATACCTTGATGGACTCTTACTGGACTCTTCCTGTCATTTTCCACTCAGCTCTGATATACTGAAGTACCAAAGCAACTCTGGGACAGAGGGGACCAATATTTTGGGGCTCAGGGAGTGGTCTAAAGAAGCTGGGGCTCAGAGTAGGTATATGTGTGAAGACAGGGGAAAGTGGAGAGGGCAGATTCTAACTCATCTCCCAACCCTCAGATCTCAGGGCCTACATCACGCAGATCACCATTCCAGGCTCAGCCTTAGGACCTACAACTCAAGACCCACCCATTCCTGCAAAAAGGGAACACGAGTCTGAGTCCAACTCCATCCCGCTCCTTTCGTCTTGTGTTGCTGTGAAAAGGGAGCACTGTTGGTTGGCTCAGCCATTCCCCAAATGGCCACATGGATACCTATTCTGTTTCCAGATCTTAGCTACCACAAAAAAGTGTGGCTATAAATACTCTTGATGCATTGGACCTCCCCTTCTCTTGACACAAAGATAATAGACTTGAGATGCAGAGTGAGACATGCATTTTCAGATATGGCCCATTTATTGATTTGTTTTCCTGGCCTATATATATATTTGTTGCAAAGGAGATAAATATCTCTACAGCTACACATCTACGTGTGTTGTAGATACATACCTGTACTCATGGGATTGGGCTGAGGTCAGTTCATACTGGCTTTCAAGCAGATTGTTAAATTTTCAGTGTGAGCATATGTACCCCAGAAATCAGCAAACACTACAAATCAGATATTGATTTATTTTTATTGATTTAGGGTTTTTTTTTCCATTATCCAGACTTAAGAATGTGATGGAGAAAATGCCAATGATGCAGATTAAACTTAAGCATGTATTGTGTTATTTTATTTTCAGAAAGCCAATTGGCATACCCCTGAATACACATATCCTTCTTAAAATGAACTGTACAATAACAGAAGTTCACAGTTTCTTATTCCAAGCCTAGTTCTTGTTCTTTAGCTCTAGAAATGTTTATTTCCATCAATAATTATGAATTTTTCTAAATTGTATTTTTTTCAGGGGGGTGGAACATAGTATTTCAGGGTCCTTCATACCTGAATAGTTGTTTGCATTTATGAGATGTTTGAAGTCAGATATGGCTGAAGATTCACTGCCTCTGCCCAAGAGCAGATTGGCTGTGGTGTGCTGAGAAAGCCCACATGTACTTTCATGGATGCCGGGCTGAGAGAACTGTGGTGATCTTCCACTAGAAACTAAAGAGAGGTCTACTGAACTAGGAGTTTCAATGCTTCTGAGATTCCTGTTGTAGAACGCATAGCTTCCAGAAATAAGGTCATCCTTCCTCTGTACTTTGCCCTGGTCAGGCTACATCTAGAATTCTGTATTGAGTTCTGGGTAACACAGTTTAAAAAAGGTATCAATAAACTGAACAGTATCCAGAGAAAGGCAATTAGGATGCTGAATGGCTTCAGGTCTGTGTCATGTAAGGAGTGGTTGAAGGGACTAGAGATATTTAACCTAGGGAAGAGAAGAGTCATGATGACTGTGTTCAAACATTTGAAGGGTTGTCATGAGGAAGAACAATTAGATGTTTCTGTTCGGTCCCAGAGGGCAGAATCAAGCGCAATAAGTAGAAGTTACAAGGAGGCATGTGTAGGCTTGATGTCAAAGGGGAAAAAAACTTCCTAACAATTAGATCTAAAAGTGGGAAGGGACATACTGGGAAGTGGGAGGTTCTCCTTTCTTGGAAGTCTTTAAACAGAAACAATATGACTCCTTGTTGGATGTGTTATAGCAGGGACCACTTTGCAGGAATAGGTTGGATTGTAAAAGTCCTTTCCTACTCCTCAAATTCTATGATTCTGTGTGACACAAGGACTTTGCAAAGAATGCTGTGAATTTGTGAACGCTGAGCCTGTGGGCAAGGGGAGATGGGAACAGAACTTACTGGGCAGGGTACTCTGACAAATGCTATATTAGAAAGGCCTAGGGAGCAAGTTCTGATCTCCGTGTATGAACGAGATGTACCAAAAGTGGGAACCACAGGGTCAATCTGCATAGTTCCTGATCTTTTTGAGAGTGGTCTTAGAAAATCACTCTTGGAGATGAAGATCCTCAGGATCTATATGAAAGGTCTTTTAGCCAATGGTATCATCAGAGAGTTCCATAGTCTGTATGGACATACAGAAGAAGCCTGGACATGTTAGGATTGTAAACTCCTCAAAGGCAGAGATAGGTGTCTTCTGCTATTTTTCTATACTTACATATATTATATTCTACACCTATATATATTAGGCTAAGAACACGATACAAAGAATACGCTTTTCTCACAACAATATCCCCATGAGGGGAGTATGTAAATATTATTATTCCCATTTTATAGATGGGGAAACTTAAGCTCATATAAATTAAAAAATGTGCCTTCAGTCATACAAGTAGGAAGTGCCTGAGATGGGATTCAAACCAGGTCTCCTGGCTAGAGTCTCATCTCTCCACCAGGTTGTCTCTACCTAGAGAGTTTGGGAGAGCCTCAGTAAGCTACCTGAACATGGCATGAGCTCATGCATCTCAATGAAATAGTGCTTTTTTATTCTGACAGGATGTTAAGAGTGCCCCCTTCCTCCACCAAAGGTTATTATTTATTTAGAAATAGTCATATAAATTAGGAAGGAAATTGGAGCCTCATCAGAACCTATGAGAATTTAATCTAAATCTCTCACTTACATAAAAATAGTGGGTTATGGATTTCCTTCCCTGAACTGTCTGTTGGACCCTTACCCAGGGACACAATATGCTTGTTGTTCTGGGTTCACTGAAAACAAGTTCTGAGCTTTTCCTTTTAAAGTATTCTGTTTCCAAATGCTGATCTTATACAAAAAAAAGAAAAAAGAAAAAAGAAAGGAAGGAAGGAAGAAAAAAATACCAAAATAACAAAACAAAAAAAACCTGTTTAAGAGATGAATTGGAGAATGCCTATCTCCAGCCATGGCCCTGTATTTACTTTTGAGATGTGTAAATGAGTCCCCCAGAGGCAAGAGAGCATTGAAGGGAAAATAAATACCATGGAATGCCTCCATGGAGGTTTGGTTTTTTGTTTTTTAATGCTCATAAACTCATGCTTTCAGCTAATAATAGTAGGACTTTGTTGAAGGATAAGAGCATGGAATTGAATTACAAGGCATGGAAGGAGCAGTTTACTTCCAAAACGCTTTTTGAATTTTGGAGGTTTAATCTCCTTGTCTTGAAACACTGCTGTGGGGGGTGAGGGAGAGGGAAGATAAATATTAAGTTCTGTTATAAGGACAGTGATACAGGGCAGATCTCTTTTCTTTTGGGCTTGAGGCTCTGGGAGATTTTCTGGTGTGGGTTTCACAGGTCACTTCTGGGATCCAAGAAAATATCTCCAGAGACTTTAAAAAGACAGCTAATGAAGTCTGAGAATGTGGGGCCCTCCCTGAGCTATTAATCCCTTTGACCTGCAGGGGCCTACACTCACCTTTGCATCTCCCACAGGTTGTCAAGGGCAGGATTCAAATTCTAACTCAGGCCCAGGTCAGAGTGGGCAAAGCTGATGGGGTTTAAAACTGACAGATAGACTGTAATTTTCTATCCAGGATCTCTGCTTCTCTGTCCTGCTAAAACAAAAAAAACAAACAAACCAACCTTCAATAGCTCCCCGTTACCTATCAAATAAAGGCTGAGCTGTTTAGCCTGACCTTCAAAGCCCTTTACTATCTGACTCCAATTTGCTTCCTCAGTCTTATTTCCCACTACTCTTCACCCACTGGATATTCCACTCAAACTCAACTGCTTACTATTGCCTGAGCCTGGAGTTTTCTCACCTTTATGACTGTGTTTGGACTGCTCCTCATAACAGGAAAGCCTTCTCCTCTGTCCTCCTTCTTCTCTTCCCATATAAAAATAATTTCGGCTACATTGAACCTAAAAGCTGCATTAATGAAGGTGAAAGTTGAGGATGCTCATTCACTTCAATTCAATTCAATTCTAACATTAAATAAATGCCTCCAAAGTACAGCTAGGTGGCAGAGTAGATAGAGTACTAAACCTGAAGTCAAGAAGACTCATCTTCCTGAGTTCAAATCTGGCCTCAGATACTCACTAGCTGTGTGACCCTGGGCAAGTCACTTAACCCTGTTTTCCTCAGTTTCCTCATCTGTAAAATGAGCTAGAGAAGGAACTGGCCAAACCACTCCAGCATCTTCACTAAGAAAACCCCAAAAGGGATCACAGAGGGTTGCACACACCTGAAAAATGACTGAACAAACAAGAAGGGAAAACACTGCACTAGGCACTGAGGGGTGATAAGAAGTTTAGGCAATACATAGACCTTGCCTTCATGGAGCTTACAGAATAGACAAGGAGATATAATGCATGTACTTATAACCATAATGCAAAGAGAAACATGATACAGGCACAAATAATGTGCTTGGTAAGGGAGGAGAGATCATTGCCTACCAGGAAGAGAGGGGAGTCATTAGTGTAAAGAGAAGACGGCTTCCTTGGGTAAGACAGATAGATCCTCTGGTGCGGTCCTCAGCCCTCCTCTGTCCACTTTCCTCTGTCACTGATGATCTCATTGACTCCAATGGCTTTTATTTCACCTCCATTGCAATTGATTCTCAGATCTAAACCTCTATCTTTGACTTCTCGTCTTAGTTCTAGACCTTCTGGGCATCTCCCCTTGGACACTGTACCAGCAACTCAATGCGCAGCATGGCCAACACTAAGCTTATCATTTCCTCCTAGTTTTGGTCCTTCTTTGGACATTATCATTTCTATCTATACTAGCCCTGTTCAATCAACAAGCAAGCACGTACTGAGGAAGTACCAGGGAAAGAAAAAGTAGAAATGAAAACAATCTCTGACCTCAAAGAACTTACATTTTAATGAGGGAGACAACACGTACACAATGATAAAATGACTATGATGACAATAAATGATAAAATGATAATGATAAAAAATGGACATTTATATAGTTAGCACTTTCATGTTTGCAATGCCTTTTACAAATAGCAAATTTTTATTTTCACAATGACCCAGGGAGGTAGAAGCTATTATTATGCCTATTTTACAGATGAGGAAACTGAGGCAAATGAAAGTTACATGACTTGCCCAGGGTCACTTGGCTAGTAATCTGAGGTAGAATTCAATGCCAGGTGTCCTGACTATAGGTCCAGTGCTCTATCCATTCTACAACCTAAGCTGCTTAGATCCATGAGATGTATACAAAATCGATACTACTCACCTCATTTTCCATGTTCAAAACCTTGGCATTATCTTTGGCCTTGTTTCCTTTATCATAATCAATCATTATCAAGTCCTGTTGCATCCATCCCCTCCTGTCTATTTCCACCCCCCATCACTCTTGGATATTTCCTCAATACTCTCTGTCTGGACTATAGAAATAGCCCCCTAACATGTCTTTCTGCTTCAACTCTTCATTCTCCAAATGATCTCAGTCCTCTACTGGAGCAGTCAACATGTGCAGATCTACTGCTGATATTCCTCAGCTCAAAAGACTTCAGTCGTTCTTTCTTGCCTTTCATTGGACTGTCAGACTCCTTTGCCTGGTATTCAAGGGCTTCCAAAATCTGGCACGACTCTATCTTTCCAACTTTATTCTCAAACTCTGTCTTTGGAGTCAGAGGACTTGAGTTCAAATCCTTCCTCTAATACTTACTACCTGTATGCCTTTGGACATCCCCTTGAGAAACAAACAGAGAGAGAATGAGAGAGAGAGAGAGAGAGAGAGAGAGAGAGAGAGAGAGAGAATCAAGAATTGATAGGACCATTTTATTACTGGTTCTAGTGCATTAACAAACACTGATACTGGGACCTTTTCAAAGCCAGGACTATACATGAAATTACAAATGTCCGTCACTGTGGGTTCCCAACTGGGTAAACTTAAATTCTGTGGAATTAAATTAAATTAATCAAATCCCATTAACTTAATTAAATTACATTACATAAACTGAAATTTTGTGAAAGGGGGAAGCCTGGACATGGTGGTCTGTTAAAAAAAAATCATAATTCAGACACTGAGTCATAACTTAGATGCTGTGACTGATGAAAGTCCTAACATGGACACAGTGACATGATCAATACACATGATCAATACACAAACCTGTCTTTGGGCATTTTACCCAACCGCAGTGACTTAATGCCCAAACTCATTGCTAAGCAGAAATTCAAATATCCACCAATCAGCAGTGATATGCTTTGTAGCTAGTTTCTTTGATTTCTATAATTACCACTGGACTTTCCTGGGGTCTTCGTGGGGATCAAATTTGTAATTCTTGGGCCCAAGTCCCTCATACTGCCCCAATGAAAGTATCCAGTTGATGAGACTGCTACCTATAATCAATCTGGAGCTCTTGGGCCTCTTCCTTTGGTATTAAACTTGCCTACTGTTTGGAAGGGAGGCACAGAGTTCCCTGGGTAGGGGAAATCCAGAACTCAGTCACTAATGCCAGGGCTTATTGGAGCCTGTGGCAAAAGATTCCAAAGGCTTACAAAGGTCCCTGGGATTCTGGGCTTAAACCCCAACAGGGGTCATACTGAACTATAGACCTCTTGAAAAGCAGTTCTTAGCTTACAATTGATCCTTGTTAGAGACAGAAAGACTTACAGGAAGCATGTCTATAGTCCTATGATCTAAGATACCCATTTCTAGTAGAAACGCTAAATCTCATAAGGAAGGGTAGGCATAGGAAGCCTCTATTGTCAAATGGAAATGGTACCTTCTTTGTGTACCTCGGTTCCTCATCTGTAAAATGAAGGGGTTGGGTGAAATAGACTCCAAGGTCCCTTTGATGTCCAAGTCCATTGTCCTATGATCTATGCATCTAAATTTGAATTGGCCTTATGTTGTCCTGAATTAATTTGTAGTAAAGTCTCCCTGACTAAATAATGGTCGTTGTAAGCAAAGACTTGATTTTTCCCCTCCACCATACCTACTCTACTGCTGGGCACTCAGCACTTGGTAGACACATCATTCAAAAGTAAACAAGTGAATGAATGTTTATGGATGAGTATTCAAAAAAGGTCATAAGGCAAAAGAAAGGAAAGAAGTTGAGAAAAGAAAGATTTATGAACATGATAACATGACTATTCACTTCCTGCCAAGAGTTCAGGTACATTCTCCAGAAGATCTATAAATGAAACTACTCCCAAGATTTTCAGGCAGAGCTAGTCTTGTTGAATCTCTTAACAGAGATCTTTAATTTGGCACCAGCATGTCTTGGTAGATGGCATCCAATAAATTACATGCAGATTTCTCCTTGAAAACAGAGATATATGTTGATTATCCATGCTGGACTTTAATATACATTGATTATTTTAGCTTAAAATGCTAATCTATCAAATAACTTTTCCCCTCCTATGGGGAATTTTTGATGTAGTAGAAAAATATAATCACTTATCATACACTGACTATACATACTCAAAGAAAGAGGCTAGATATATATGATGAGATCAGGTGGGGCTAGGAACTGGCTGCGAGCTTCAGGAACTCCATTCATATTTGGTAGGGCAGGAGCAGGCATTTAAGGTGGTTCTGCATTGCCTATGATACTGGTGTACTCTGGTGAAATGAGGCCCATCATTCTGTGAATTGTGGTGCTATGTATGAGAGAGGAGGGAAGTGGAGAGCAGTAAATCTCCAGGATGCTTCCAGTAGCAAGGCTGTGGTCATCTGTCATTTTCCCTCTTCTCCTTTCTAAATTTCATCTGGCACCTCAGTGTGGCAGGAAGATAAATGCCCCTGAGTTCTCTGGTCTCTGTGAGGAGAACTCATACTCTCGTAGGTTCTAGCAAGTCAAAAGGACTATAAGTATCAACACATCGTAAGCCTGTTTTCTAAGAACTGGGCGAGGGACCATGATCATTACGTTAGCTGCAGAGTAAAAATGTGATGGGCTACAGTGACTTTATTACATTTAATTTTTATTTTATTTTTTCTCAATTATATGTAAACAAAAATATGTTAATTTTCTTTTTTACAATTTGAGTTTCAAATTCTCTCCCTCCTTCTGTCCCCCTCCTTGAGAAGACAAGTAATTTAATATGTATTATACATGTTCAGTTATGCAAAACATTTCCATATAAGCCATGTTGCAAAAGAAAATGCGGACAAATAAAAATAGAGAAAGTTTTTAAAAAAAGTATGTTTCAATCTGCATTCAGACTCTGTTATTTCTTTCCCTGGAGGTGGGTAGCATTTTTCATCATAAAGCTTTCAGATTTATCTTAAATCATTATTTCTGAGAAGAGCCAAATCACCCATGGTTGATCATCATGTAATATTGCCGTTACTGTGTGCAATGCTCTCCTGGTTCTGCTCACTTCACTTTGCATCAGTTACAGTGACTTGAAGACTGTATACCAGGTTGTAGAAGGTTTATGAGCTGTCAACAAAAAGAGTACTCATATCAATGAAACCATGCATACTCTAAGTTTTAAAAAGTATTCCATGGTGACATTGGATACTTCTCAGAAGGGTAGTCAGTAAGATACTAATTTAGAATCTCTACATTTTCTGGGGGACTTTGGGGGGTTCACAGTTGAGTCCAACACCATATGGAGCCAAGACACAGAGTATATCCAAGAAAGGGTTTGAACAGTGATATCACCTATAGATTTCTTTTCAGAGTCTCATATCTGTTTTCTTGTGCTCCGCTGATCCCAGGAAAAGCCTGTCCAGTAGTGCCTGTCTCTATAACAGACTGATGATAGAAGAGGAACATACTTACATGAATGGTGTAGTAGATAAAGCACTAGACCAGTAGTCAGGATGGTCTGAGTTCAAATCTGCCCTCAGACACTTCGTAGCTGTGTGATATTGGGTGCTACATTGGGTGCTCAGTTTCCTTATCTGTAAAATGGAGATAATAATGCCTACCTCCCAAGGTTGTTGTGAGAATAACATGAGATAATACTATCATTGTTGTTGTTCATTCATCTGTCTAAAGGGCTTAGAGGCCATAGGAATCCAGGAAAAAAAAATCTCAAGGCAGCTGTCCAGAAAGCCCATGTGCCAAATTCTACAATTTTTAAATGTCTCAATAGAAAGAAGATAGGAAAGGTTCCAAGGATGTTTGAAAGCTTTTAGCTCCCCAAAAAACTGGCTCATGGGGAAAAAAATAGTAGCTAGCATTTATATAGCCCTATTTGAGGTTTGCAAAGAGTTTTACAAATATTATCATAGCACTGGTCCTGACCTCTAATTTCCCTTCCCAGCTCTTTGGGACTGTGTCCTTGGCTTTAGTCTCTTCAACATATTTGTCAATTATTTGGATGAAGAAGTAAATGGCGGTCTTCTCAGGTCTGCCGATGGCTTGGTGCAAGAAGGAAGAGCTAGTAAACTTCTTGGCAGAAACAAGATTGAAAAAATACTTGGCAATGGTTTAGATACTAAGAAGAGGAAATGTAATAAGAATAAATGCAAAGTTCTACACTTCGGTTAAAAAAAATAAGTTGCATAAGTTCAGGATAGGGGACTGCTGCTTGGAAAGACCATGGGATCATAGATGCCAAACTAGAAAGAACCACAGAGGTTCACTCCCACCCCTTGATTTCACAGATGAGGGATCTCATTAAGTGACAAGCCCCCAAGATCTCACAAGTAGTAAGTGACGGAGGAAAGGTTTGAACTCATGTTCTCTGACTTCAAATTCAGTCCTCTTTCCAATGTATCAAAAATTCATATGAAAAAGATCTAAGGATTCCAGCAGGCTATAAGTTTGATATGAATTAACAGTGAGATGTAGCAGCCAAAAGAAGTAATGAAATCTTAGGTTACTGTGTTTTGTACATACTAGGCGCTCAAAATATGTTTCCTGAATTTTATTGAATTTGGTTAAGTTCACTGAAAAATAGAATCCAGAGCAAGATAGGTGAACATCCCACTGTACTGGACCCTGGTCTGTCTATGCCTAGAGTATTGTGTCCCCATTTGAGTTCCATTTTAAGGAAGATAGTGATAAACCATACCATTTCCAGTCAAGAGAAGCCAAATTAGTTAGAGAACTCAAAACTATTTCAAAGAAGGATTAGTTAGAGAAGCTAAGAATGTTTAGTTTGGGGGGGGGGGCAAAGATTCAAGGAGAATAAACATTTGGAGGGTTGTCATATGAACAAGGGTGAGATTTGTTCTGCTTGACCTGATTCAAAGATTTGGTTGTATTAGCACTTATTAATCAGGAAGAGGTACCATGGATGGGATCTGCAGCCACATCAGCATAATGAAATTGGACAGGAGAAAAGTCAGGGAGTACGATTTTGTCAGTTCAATTCGGTAGCATTTATTTAGGGCAGCTAGATGGTACAGTAGAAAGAGTGCTGGACCTGGAGCCAGGAAGACTCATCTTCCTGAGTTCAAATCTGGCCTCAGACACTTACTAGCTGTATGACCCTAGGTAAGTCACTTAGCCCTGTTTGCCTCAGTTTCCTCATCTGTAAAGTGAACTGGAGAAGGAAATGCCAAACCACTGCAGTATCTTTGCCAAGAAAACTCCCAATGGGGTCAGGAAGAGTTGGACATGACTGAACAACAATAACAAAATACTGAGAGAATATAACTCATAAACCAAGGCTCTTTGGTGTCCTCAATAATTTTTAAGTCCTGGAATCAAAATGACTGAACTGAAAACATTTATTATATGCCTATTATGGGCAAGGCACTATGCTAGGCATTCAAGGATACAAAAGAAAAAGTGGGGGGAAAACACTGCCTTTCCCCTCAAGAGATTACGTCTCCAGTGGAGCAAACAATTTGTAAAACTGCTATGGCAATGTAAGATAATGTGAGAAGATAGTGAGCACTAATAACTAGGGAAATAAGGAAAGGCTTCCCATGGAAGGAGGCACCTGACATAAGCCTTGAAGAAAGAGCTGGAGATAAGGAGAGAGAAGATTCTAGGTATGAGCCACTGCCTAGGGGGAAAAACACAAAGTTCGGACCTAGGTTACTGTGTTTGATGTGCAACTGGCAAGTAGGTCCATTTGCCTGGCATGGTGTATAGGGTAGAACAAGTGTGGAAGGGTGAGCTGTGTGAAGTAAGCTGGGAACTCTATGACAAAGGGCTCTAAGTGAGAGGAATTTGTGGTTTACCCAAGAGGCAGCAAACAGGGAAAGGTAACCAAGGAGATTCCTGAGCACAGAAATGACATGATTGGATGTGTATGTTGGGAAGACCATTTTGGCATCTGGTTACGGGATGGATTGGAGAGAAGAAACAGAAACCTGGGAGACTGATTAGAAGGCTACTACAGGAACCCAGGTGAAAGGTGAAAAGGGTCCAAACTAGGGTGGTGGTCGCAAAGGGGTTAGATGCAAGAGATGTCAAGGCGATATAATCACAGAGACTTGGCATCTGATTGGATATGGGGGAAGGGGGCAGTTATGGACAATGCTGACTCTGCAAACTGGGATGATTAGGAAGATGGCAGTACCCTCAACTGAAATAGGAATGTTTGGGGGGCATTAGAAAAGAAGATCACAACTTGTGTTTTGGACATTTGGTTTGAAATGCCTATAGGACAAACAAGCAGAGAAGTCCAGTGGTCATCAATAATGCAGGGGTGGAGTTCAGAAGAAAACCATATATTTTGGGAATCATCTACAGAGAAATGATAATTAGATCCATGGTAGCTATAGCCATAATAAATAACAAAGTTTGAGGGAGACTAAACGACTCAGTTTCCTTGGCCCTTCCCATTCCTCCTCTGCTGCTCATTACTGACCTCCATAGCCTGAATATCTGCTCTTAGTTTTTCACTTGTTTCTCAGGTTTTAGGATTCTGGCATGATGAAGACATGCTTACCTTGCTGTCACCTGGCTTTCAGGTGTGCTTGAATAGACTCTGATACAGTCCCCACCTCTCTTCCTCAAGAAGTGATTGTCCAATCTCAGACCTGATGATTTACCATAATCACTAACATCTGTTATCTGTTCTCCAAGACTGGACATGATTCCCTAGGGCTCTTAATTAATTATTAATTGACTGATTGATTGATTAAAAGCTTTTAATCTGAGGCCCACAAAATCCCAAATAATTCATAGAATAGATTTCAGGGAAATTGGTGAATTTGGATGAGAAGAAATTGCATAATTATTTCATTAATTGAAATTTAGAATCTTTAATTATACATTAAAAAAAAACATTCTGGGGGACAGAGCCAAGATGGCAGAGTAGAAACAGCACTTCCACTCTACTCCGGCTTCTACCTCCTCCAATACGAGTAAAAAATGATTCTAAACAAACTTTAGAGCTACAGAATGCACAAAGTGACATAGAGAAACAAATCTCCTGCTGAAGGAAGCCTGACAGGCCAGCAGGAAGGGTCCATCTCAGCACACTGGGAGCCAAGCCCCGCCCCATGTGAGCCACTGTTTTAGCCCCAGGGCAGGTCTGACCAGCCCTGGATGGAACACCCTTCATGAGAGTAAATCACCAGCAGCTGTGGCAGTTTCCAGACTTCTCAATCCATAAATGGCAAAGACAAAGTAAAAGGTCAATGTGGAGCATTGTTGGTCCAGGAGGAGATAAAAAAGCATGGTCTGGAATAGATACTACCCCCAGAGTGAGAAGGAGGGGAGGGATAGCTGCAGCTTCTGCCACATGGCTGCTTCAGTGCTCCTGGCCTGCAAATTGTAGGGGGACCAAGCAACCGTTCAGAGGCTAAGTGCTCTTGCTTTGACCTGCTTGGATCTAGATTGCGGTCTTGGGTGGTGGTGCTAGGGTGTGTGACCAGTGAGCCAGAGTGTGTGGGGGCTGTAGAGAGGGCGCCCAGCTAATAGCTCTGGCAGCTGCAAAAAACCCAGCAATTTGGGACATAGCTCTCTCCATTCTGGAAGCAGAGTCCTACCATGGCAAAGAGCTCAAAAGTCAAGTAATTGGCTGCCAATATAAGCAATCAGAGGAAGCACAAACAGACCATAGAATCCTTTTTGGGGGACAAAAAAGATCAAGGCATGGAGCGGGAGGAAGACAGCAAAGTAAGAATTCCTTCATCAAAAACCTCCAAGAAAAATTTGAACTGGTTATAGGCCATGGAGGAGTTCAAGAAGGATTTTTAAAATCAAGTAAGAGAAGTGGAGGAAAAATTGGGAAGAAAAATGAGAATGATGCAAGAAAATCATGAAAAGCAAGTCAACAGACTGCTAAAGGAGACCCAAAAATACACTGAAGAAATTAACACCTTAAAAAATAGACTAACTCAAATGGCAAAGAGGGCCAAAAAGCCAACGAGGAAAAGAATGCTTTAAAGAGCTGAATTTTCCAGATGGAAAAGGAATTTCAAAAACACACTGAAGAGCATAACTCTTTCCAAATTAGATTGGAGCAATTGAAAGCTAATGATTTCATGAGAAATCAAGATATTATAAAACAGAACCAAACAAATGAAAAAATAGAAGGCAATGTAAAATACCTCATTGGAAAAACCACTGACCTGGAAAATAGATCCAGGAGAGATAATTTAAAAATTATTGGACTACCTGAAAGCCATGATCAAAAAAAGAATATAGCAAAATTGCCCTGATATTCTAGAACCAGAGGGAAAAATAGAAATTGAAAGAATTCACCCATCACCTCTTGAAAAAGATCCCAAAAAGAAAACTCCTAGGAATATT
>CM053587.1:89598586-89629195 GCA_028646515.1 Pseudochirops corinnae | reverse complement strand
TTCCTTTCTCTTTCTTTCTTTCTCTTTCTTTCTTTTTTTCTTTCTTTGCCCTTGATGCCTTCCTTTCTTGCTCAGATGTGCCTCTGTTATAGCCTGCAGGACCCTGGCAGTCAAAGGTTGTGAGACACTCCCTTAAAATCATGAGATGAAGATGGAAACTGAACTGTTTACTTGTTGCCTCAGCAAGTTTTAATATTTTCTTTTCCATTTTCCCACTTTGCTTTTTTCTTCAGTCTAATATTTCTATTCTTTCCTGTTGAGTGACAAGTTAAACGTGCAATTTCAGTGTGGAACTGGATTCACTGCTCTCTATGATTCCCAGATATCCTGAGGTACTGTATGTCATCTTTGAATGACTTTGATGTGAAATTCTTTCATACTTATTGCACATCCTGGTATACATTTCCATGCCTTCATCACATCAACATCCATTCATTCATTCAACCCTCACTGAGCACTTAATAACCACTGCTTAATGATAACTCCTTAATGGAGTATATGTTCCATGAAGACAGGGACTGTGACTTAACTAAATGATTTCTCTCCCCCAGCACTGAGCACACTAGTCTGCACACAGTGAATTGAATAGGATTGGTGTTCCCTGTTCCATTGCTGCCAACTCCTCCACTCGATCATAAGAGATTGAATAATGTAGGGACTTGGCATCAGATGAGAAAAGTTTGAACATTGGCTTGGCTACATACTCCTTCTGTGTCCTTGGGAAAGTTTCTTAAATTCTCTAGACATGTTTTCTCATCTGTAGAATGGACATTTGGACTGTACAATCTCTAAGGTCCTTCCTAGCTTTGGACCCTAAGAAACGTATGAAGCAATAGCAAATGAAGACAAAACAAAACAAAAAAGGTTCTTATGTTCTCCATAATTTATACAAAAATGGCATCACATATAAAAAAAGTTGTCCATGTCCAAAGTTGTCTCTAATAAGACTGACCAAGCTTCGTGGGCTTTTGCCTTTCTCATTCCCAATGTCTGACTCTTGTATTCTGACTATTTTAACAATAACTGTAGCTTATGTAGCGCTTTAAGGTTTGTAAAGTACTTTATAAATATTATCTTCATTTGATCCTCACAACAACCCTGAGAGGTAGGCTTTATTATTATTATTATTTCCATTTTACAGATGAGAAAACTAAAACTGAGAGAGAATAAGTGATTTGTCCCAGGTCACACAGCTAGTAAAGCATCTGAGGTTGGATTTGAACTCAGGTCTTCCTAATTTCAGATCCATTGCTCTATTCACTGTACCACCTAGCTGTCTCATCCAGTTTAAGTTGATTATTTCAATATCTCAATCCTTTCAGTCTGGCTTGTGTCTGGTTTTTATTCCCACCTGTTCTCTCACATGTCATATTCCTGCACCAAGCTCCACACTACCCCACCCCGGAACCCCCCAGTACTGTATCTTACTCTTTTGCAATGAACTTCAGTTGGATCCAAGCCTTCACTCAGAGCCAGCCATTACCTTTTCATCTCCTCTAAGGCAGGGAATTCCCCAGTTTGGTAAATTTATTTCCAGAAAAGATCTGAAAGCAATCACATTAAGGAATAAATAACCAATAAGACCTTATCTGTTATACTCCATTGCATCCCCAGTTGGTGCTTTTGTTGACAGAATCCAGAAGTCTTAAGCCAGAGGAATGAATCTCAAACGGTAGAATTTTAGGCATCAGTTAGGTTGGGGTTGGTTTTTGTGAGGGAAATCATCTTATTGTCCTGAAAATCCCATCATGTGAATCACCACCTACTCTGTCTAATGTATAAGCCTGGCTATGGGGATGAGAGCTTTTTGTCTAAGTCAAAGAAAATTCCTAGGATCCTTGTTGGCAGCCACAGTGGAGGTCTTTTCTGTGTGTGTCCCTGAATTTTTACTTTCAGTAGCTTCTTGTCAAGAAGGGCACCCCTGACAATACCTATGTTTCTAGCAAATGAACTCTTTCTATGAAAAGAGCAAGCAGGATTTCCGAGATTGCAGCCACGCTACTGTTCTGCCTGTAATCTGTCAATCTGCCTGATTCAGCTCCTTTATAGGGCCCTTTACTGTTTTAAGTAGAATACAATTCCAGCAGAACACACGAGGAGGTTGCTGAATTTTTTCCCCCAGTCTGCTGTTCTGGAATCATGCTGCCATGGTGGGGCTGAGGAGAAGGGCCCAGCATGATGCCTAGGCCTGTTAGCCTTCTGGTCCTTACCGGGTAATTTCCAAACCTCTCTGCTACTTCCCTCAGATCCCCTAAGCAGCTGACAGCTCTAATTACTTTACTTGTAGACAAGACCTTAATTAACCTAATCAGCCTGCCACGAGGCTGACAGGTAGGCTTCACTGCCACAGTGAGTTCAGGACATGTAATCGCCCATGAATGGGGGCTCTTTTTCAGCTACCCCAGCAATGCCACGGGAGGTCTGTGTTTCATTCCATGCCAGGACAGCTGGGTGAAGCTTCAGCCTGCAATGCTGAGTAATTAGAGAACTGCCAGCAGTTCTCTTAGGAGGCTGGTCTCGAATTTTCTCTGCCCTCCACGCTTTTTTTTTCTTTTTCTTTTTTAATTACAAAGGTACCACCAGACTCTAGAATTAGGCAGACCGGGAAAAGGGCAGCCTGCAGCATTCTGATCCCACACTTGGGGAGAGAAGAATTTGGGGACTGCAGAAAAAAGTTTCATTTAAACCCTTCTCCTTTCCAGATCTGTGCTTGTAATTCGGAGCCTCAAACTTCACAAGTTTCATAATGAGGGTAAGGAAAAAGAGAAATCTGAAAGCTATACCCAGCCTTGTCAACTGTCTACATGTATACATTAAAAAAAATGCTTCCCTAGGTCATAAAACCAAGAGACCTAGAAACTTTGGAGCATAGCAGCATGTAGATCTTTCTCACAAAATCAGAGTAGAGTTTTGGTTGTTCATTCATTCAATCAATCAATCAATTCATAAGGGTTTATTAAAAACTGACTATATATCAAACATGCTAAAGATACAAAGGAAAAATAGCTCCTGTCCTCAAGAAACCTGCATTTTAATGGAGGAATGAAGAGTTGCTTATAGGAGAAAATATTTCATGGGGAAAGGGTAGATCAGTAGATCAGATAAGTAGTTCAAGGGGGAAAAAGAAGATTGCAGTTGTTAAAGATGGGTCAAATCTTCTTAATCCTAAACACTAAAACTAAAAAATTCAATTGAATTGAGATTTTTGTTGCATCAAATATGGTTTGCTTTAATAATATAATTATATATATTATATATATATTATAAATATATATATATAATAATAAAATATTAATCATTTTATTATTCATTTGTATAGAGATAAGCTTTGTGTGTCTCACTGGCCTTGTACATGGGAAATGTACAAGAGGCTATATACTAAAAATTCACAGAATGGGAAAAGGAATTTGTACAATTTCAGGGAATACCTACATCTATGAGATCACAGAAGTCAATTAAGCAACTCGATAAGTGTTTATTAAGAACCTACTCTGTGTAAAAGCAACTATACAAAGAGGGAGGTGATCTGATAGTCTGGGGCCCTCAGAGACCAACTCATAAAGCATTCCTAGGAATAGACTTGCACACTGGGTCAATTCAGAAAGTTTAGGAGTTATGTTTTGGGATGATGCAACAAGTCCTTATTGGTTCCATGGTTTCCATGATGAGGGGGATACTGAGCATGCATTCTGGCCCCTTCCAGTGACACTTGAACTCTGGTCTCTTGCTAATATCTCCCTAGGATTCACAGAGGGAAAGGTGAAAGTATCCTCCTTCCCTCTCCCAAGGGGGTCTCCCATTCCAACTCTTATAGGAGCACAGTATCTATATCCATATACCAGCGAATATATAACTTCTCTAGATGAACCTGAAACTAGATCTTGTCACAGTTTCTGCTTTGATACTTTCCCTGATCACAGGTGACTGAATAATAATGGTGAGATGGATGGCACTATCCTTGGCGGCTACATTGAGAGTTGGAAAGTTCAGGAATTCTTGAACTGCACATTAGCTTCCTGGCAAGAGGTACTCCCTTCAACTTCACCCTTCTCAGAGAAGATGTCCACCACAAGGAACATGAACCGTGTATGCCACGTTGGCCAGAAGAGATTATGTGATTTACTCAAATAACTCAGATTCAAAGTGAGTATGATATATGTTCAGCAGTTTCATAAGTTTCTTGGGAGCCTTTCCTATCTCCCAGGAGAGCAAGTAATAGGAAATTGGCTTCTGAGTCCTCTGGGTATTTCATGTGTTTTCTGTATCTATTTAGGACCTTCTGTGAATTACATTATGATCACTCTTTCATGTTTTAAGTATTTACTAGTCCTCTCTTATGAGTCTTTTGTGTTAAGATTTCTTTGTGGTAGAGGAAATAAATAGCCATCTTATATTTCATACAAATTTTGTAGATTAAGCCCATTTCTAGAAGGGAACCTGTCAATCCATTTTGGGGAGACTATAGAAATGAGCCAAATTTAAGATTTACTTATTTTTCCCAGGCGGCTGGGTGGATAGAGTGCCAGACCTGTAGTCAAAAAGACTCATTTTCTTGAGTTCAAATCTGGCCTCAGACACTTACTAGCTCTGTGACCCTGGGCAAGTCGCTTAACCTTGTTTGTCTCAGTTTCTTTATCTGTAAAATGAGCTAGAGAAGGAAATGGTAGACTATTTTATTATCTTTGCCAAGAAAACCCCAAACGGGGTTACAAAGAGTCAGACAAGACTGAAACAACCAAGCAACATGTGCATCTTTCCTCATATGCCAACCTGTGTAAAGGTAAAGTGTGCCTGCATTTTCCCTTGGGAATCTTGTTTGCTGTGGCTACTCATGGTACCCAGGACACAGAAAGGTTTACTGGAATCTGTGATGATAAGGCCTTTCTAATGCCCTGGAGGTATCTCTCACATGCTAGGACTTTTGTCTTAGGCTGTGGGAGAACCACTGTAATTGATTCCCATGTTCAGGATGATTAAAATCTCAGATAAACCCTGGTATCTTCCTATCTCCCTATAATAAGGTTGGGTATTCCATCCCCAAGGGATTATGCTTTATCTGTCCTGGGCTTGACAAAATACCCCAATAATTCACCAGTATGACTGCTTAGGGATAACAAATAAACTAGACAATTACAGAAGTACATTGTCAGACTTGGAATTACCAATGGTATGATATACTTTCTTTTTTCTTCTATTCCAGTTGCTAAGAATGCGTACTTTCCTAATGAGGGATGTGATCTTGGGGGTTGCTCTCGATTCTTCTCAGGAGGGAAGTAAAATCTCAGAATAATTTCATTTATTCACTTCAGAGGCTATCAGTTACTTGCTGAACTGCCCACGGGGTAGTTGCTGCCTATAATGGTAATGGTAATTTGAAGATCTTCTCTGCCACGTATTAAGCCTAAGGGAATTTGAAGACTTTCCCTGCTTTGAAAATAAACTTTGCCCTCTAATAGGCTGAATGTAATCACACAGAGCCTGTGGTGGGAGGATGGAGCAGAGCCCAAAAGAAGCTGGGAGTCAGAATTAGACTAGACAGACCATTGGGAGGAGAGCACACTTCTGGAGGAGACAGACAGGCTTCTGAGTAAAAAAACTTTTTTTTGTCACCTGCTCTGACAACTAGGCTTGTGCTGGTTTGTGGGAAGGCTAAAGGATGGTGTGGCTCTCTGCTACATTGTAGTGCATTAACTTCTTTGTCGCTGTGATGGACTCAGTTTCCTGGTGTTGGGATTTGATTTTCTGGTGTCTGAATAAATGTTTTTCTTCTGTCTTCTAGATGGAGAGTCTGTTATATTTTGCAATGGAGCACTATGCAAGTATATTTATAGTGATCGTGGGCACTGTGAATATTGCATTGGTGTTAGACAGCCTGAAAGCTCATTCTTCACAAGGTCTCTGTTCTTTTCTCCCCTCTTCCAATAAAGGGAGCTACCTCAGCAGTTAGAACTGTAGGCATGCCTCCTCCAAGAGAGATGATATTCTTAAATCCCCTCAGGGAGTCTGCTTCCTCTCTTATTGACCCCCTGCTATGAGATCCAATGAAAACATTCCATGTGGGCATCTGCAACCACAAAATTGACCTTCTATCACTTCCATCATTCCTGGGGTACCAACTTCCTTTGAGAAGTTATGAATCCCTACACTTTCTAAGCTACTTAAGTATCTTAGCCCCATCTCAGAATCCCCCTTTATCACCAGCACTACCACCAGAACGCTCTCCCTAAACCTCCTATAAGAACTTCCAATAGGACCAAGGAGGAGTGGATGGGAAGAGAAGAGTCTGTGATGTCGAGGTATGTGCATTGTATTAGAACTATGACCTAAGGCTATATGTTCTTGTAATTACTTTTTATAACTATGAACTGGTAGCCAACCCTAAAGTAAATAAACCTCTCTGTACTCTGACTGGTTCTCTATTCATAGATGTACAGGCTGCCACTGAACCTGTACAGGATATTAACAATCAATACAATTAATTAACACAATACAATTAATACAATAATATAACACCAACTTTAAAAAATGCAACTATTGGTTTTTGGTATACAGACACATTTCTATCTGCAAGACAGATTTATTCATCAATTGCTTTCCTTATTGTACAGATATTCATCAGTTTCCAAGGGAAACAAAGGCTCCATCAACCTCACACATTCATAGAATCATAGATGTAAAGATGGAAGAACCTTACTCTTACATCTTACTCTTACATCTACTCCAACTCTCTCATTTTACAGGAAATCTAAGTGATTTGTCCAAATTTGTGTAAGTAGCTGAGCTGAGAGTGGGCACAATTTACTTGGCCCAACAAACCAGATACTGGTTTCAAAGCCTATGAGTAGGTATAAAGCACTCTGCAGGACTCAGGGCTCTCCTGTTGCTGATTCCCACTGAGGCTGTGACCAAAAACCAGAGCAAACAAAAAACCTTCCTGTCCAATTTTCTCCATCTGTCAAATATTCTTCTTCTGGATGCTGGGAATTTGACATTTGCAAAATGAAATGTGTGACATGACTGCTAAACATTTCCATAAATGGAAACCCATGACTCTTACATGGGCCCTAAACTAAGAAACTCTGCAAGAGAGATTCCCCCCTACCCCTTAACACCCCCCACCCTGTGTTCTACTCATGCCAACTCACAGGAAGCTTCAGGGAGATGGTAGAGCTAATGGGCAGGAAAGTTATTCTGGTCATTTCAATTTTTTCTTTCATAGAGGAGACACATGGAATAATTCATCTCTAAGATGAGTTTACATGCAAGTTTGTACATATTTAGATTTAAAAATAAATTCTGACAGATCTGGTGTTGTTTTTTTTAACTGTATATTAAACAACTTTCAGTAGAACTCTTTTCCAATGTCTTGTCGTGATGTAGGGTTGATCCCGGGTTCTTGAATTTAGTAGGGACAGGGATGCTCAGGTGCCCATGGTGAATAGACAAAGGGAGCTACTACTATTGACCTAGAAAACTGCAGGACATAAGACTCCTGAGGAGTCTTTTGCAGAATGAGGGGACCATATCAGGCAGTAGTGTGAACTTGTGAAAGGTAGAAAAGAGACAAGAGCCCCAGAGAAAGGCAATTCTTGAGTTGCAAGCAGAGAGAGAGAGAAGCAAATGTTAGGGTCCTACCAGAGCAAGGAGAAAGAAGGGTGATTGAATGGAGTGATATTACTGTGATGGCCACAAACCCAGGAGTCCCTTTGGAATCCTGATGGCCTGGAATCCAGATGAGAGGCTAAGGGACAGCTAAGGGACAGCTAAGGGACAACTAAGGGACAGCTTCTCTACCCTGTTATGAGTTTTCCTTGGAAGATTTCTATGCTATTTATCACCTTGGATGGTACTGGAACTGTACCCATTGAAAATTTTATTATTTGATTTTACTATTTGATTTCCTCTTCTTTATACTTTATACACACACACACACACACACACACACACACACACACACACACACACACACACACACATATATATATATGTTGACTAAATGCTTTATTCCTATTGGATTGGTGATTCCTGCATGACCTGATAATAAGGAAATGTTGATCTTTGTAAAGGGACAGACCATGATTTTCATAATTTGTTACTCAAAATAATCAAATGGAACCTGGAAAAAGCAATATAAGGCTCCAAAGGCAGAGTTCTCTTAATGTTCATGGGCCCAATTGTTAAACAAAAGTTCTTTCCATGAAGCACAAATTCTGGAGAGTCCTACCAAGTTGTAATGGTATTGAATGTGGCCCCAGCAATGGTCAGTAATAGATGATAGAGCCACTGCCTGAGGACCAGCCTATGTAAGCTCAGAAAGGCTCATCACCAAAGAGTAGAAAACCAAATGATAAGGTATCGTAACCACCAAGATTCAGAAGACAATCTCTTAAGACTCAGAGTGCTCAGGATCCATATGAGCTGGCAAGAGGGATTATAGGCACACATCACTACACCCAGCTCCATTAACTTTCACCACCAGCAGGGAGATGATTAATTCTTTCTAATGTCAGAAAACAAACTATAAAGAACTCATCTAAAACACTGAACACATATGCAATACATAAAAATTCAAGGGAACTATTACGTATCTAGTTTATCTTCCCAATTACCACTTTTATTTTCTTTATAAATTACTTTTGTTTAAGTAACTTAATATTCTGCTGGTATCTAGTAAATCAGCTCCTAGAAAAAGAATCACAAAGAATGGAGACCTATTCACCCAAATATTCAGCATGGGAAAAGGCTAATACTTTAAAGCTAGCTTTCTATCAACAATCCAGATCCAGGCCAAGCTGTACCTTTTCAAAATTTGCTTTCCTGAAGATCCTACCCAAAGGGGAATGCTAACTGACCCCCCCCCCCCCACTTCTTCCCTTTCCCCCATTCATTACTGCTCTCTTGATTTGGATTCGTAATTCCCAGCAGGCAATAGAATCCCATTCTGGTGACCATGGTCAGGAGGTTTGTTTATCTTTGCTTTATAAATTCCTAACCTTCTCCTGACATAGCAGAAAGTATGCAATTGAGTCAACAAAGGAGTCAAGGTTAACTGTGGGAGAGGGATGTGGGAAAGGAACCTGACAAGTGCAAACATTTGAACATCAATAGCAATGAGGGGCCAGCCCTGACACAGGACTTAATCTCAGGTACACAAGTACTTAGTGTAGTCTGTAAATATGGATTTACCATCTCAGATGGATTTACCATCTCTATATTTTCTGCTCAGAGACAAACAGATAGGAGGCCTTCGCTCTCCAATCACCTTCTGTTCTATTTGGCCTTTGGAAAAGCTCTTAAAAGAAACCTTTGAACCCAAGACAAATTTGATCTATAGCATCTGACAAGAGGGATTGTATATTACATGTTTGGGATGGGATGGGGGTCAATCCTACAATAGGTGTCTCAAGGAATGAGTTACTATTTTACTCCCATTTAGGTCCATTAGCCTATGTGACAAAATAGTCCTGACCTTCTGACTTTGGGGGGGGGGGATGTTTATTTTTTGCTCAACCAATTCCCAACACATTTCTGACATCTTAGAAATATGCAGGTCACCAGTAGAGTCAAGGTTAACTGGGTGAAAGTGATAAGGGGAGTTGGGAGGGGATGGAGAAGGAGGAAGCCCTGTTGGGATTCTTCTTCCATTATATCTGACGGGATTCTTCTCTATTCTTCCCACTATCCCTTTCCTGGCTGTCACTTTCCCAAGTCTGCTTCTACCCTTTGTGATGGAATGGAAAGTACAAGAGATTTGAAATCAGGCCTTGGATTGACTCCTAGGTCTGGTGCTCCAGCTATGTGGTCTTAGATTAGTCCCTTCACTTCTTTGGGTTTAAATTTCCTTGTCCATCAAACCAGAGGTTTGACTGGATGATTACCAAACTCTCTTTCAGTTCTAATTTTCTATGATCCTCCAAATGCCTTTATGTTGTGGGAAATGGCCTTGAGATGTCGGGTCCAGTTCATATGGACCTCATTTTTGTGTATGGTGTGCAACTTGTTGTCTATTGAGCAAATGGAATGAGTAGGGAGACTAGCCAGAGCCCGGAAACACTCCTTTGCTGACCAATGAATCTCCTACTCCCTTTTTAAATGGGAAAAAAAGACCAAAGGAAGCTCTTCTTGCTCTTGTGACAAAGAATTAAACTAAAGTCAGAGTTCAAGCCGTTCACATTCAGAAATTTGTCCCCTTCCCCTATTTTACCTCTGATCAGAGTCACTGCTTTGTCACATTCATTATATAATCCATTACTGGGACTTAAGAGGGTGTCACAGAAAAATTATGTGGGGGCAATAATGCAAAGCAGTAGTTATTTATTTGGTGTGTTTTTTAGGGAAAGTAACTGGAAATATCCAAAACAACATAGAGGGGAGGCAAGGATAACAAGGAGAGGACTCTAGGGTCATACTCATCCCCTCACATTGCTCCCCCCAAACTGGGACAGCAGCAGACAAGAAGAGCAATGCAGCCACCAGGGTTGTCTTCAAAGGGCCTCTGGAGAGATGGGCTCTGGGCCATGGTAAGAAGAAAGAGTTCTTAGGAACAATTGTCCCCTGGGCTTAGTGCATCCCCAGGCCTTAGTCCACTGCTACATGGCATTCAGTCTTGCAGATAGTCATTAAGTTTGCAGACATAAGCTCAGGTCACTAGTAGAGGAAAGGTTGAATGTGGAATAATGTGGACCCCTACCTAAAAAGGCTCCTTGGCCTAGGGAACTCTTGCCTCCTTCATGGGGAGGGCGGGGTCCTCCAACTTTAGCCTATAGCAAACTAGAGAAAGACCTAGAGTGTGAATTTTTAGTCTTTTTTTGTGTCATGGACCCCTTTGGTAGTCTGGGAAGGTCTATGGACCCCTTCTAAGAATAATGTTTGTAAATGCATAGAATAAAATACATAAGATTGCAAGGAAATAATTTGAAAGAAAATTATCTATTTTTAGAAAATATTATTATTTATTTTAGCATTCATTTTAGAAAAACTTTTGAGTTCCAAATTTTTTCCCTCTCTCTCATCACTCCTCCACCCATTCTTGAAGGTCAGAAATGTGATATCATACATGTGAAATCATGTAAAACACTTCCATATTAGCCATGTTGCAAAAAAAGCAAGAAAAATAAAGAAAGTGAAAAAAATTATGTTTCAGTCTGAATTCAGAGTCTATCAGTTCTTTTTTCCAGAAGTAGACAGCATTTTTCAAAATAAGTCCTTTGGAATTGCCTTGGTTCTTTATATTGATCAGAAGAACAAAGTCTTTCACAGTTGATCACAGTACAATATTGCTGTTACTGTATACAAAGTTCTCTTTGTTCTACTTACTTCACTTTGTATCATTTCACATGAGTCTTTGTAGGATTTTCTGGAATCATCCTTGTCATTTCTCGTAGCACAATATTCCATCATAACTATATACCACCACTTGTTCAGTCATTCTCCAATTGATAGATAGTCCCTCAATTTCCAATTCTTTGCAAAAACAAAAAAAATTGCTATCAATATTTTTGTACACATGGGTCTTTTTTCTTTGATTTCTTTGGTATGCAAGATCTAATAGTGGGGCCAGCTAGATGGTGCAGTGAATAGAGCACTGGCCCTGGAGTCAGGAGGACCTGAGTTAAATCTGGCCTCAGACACTTACTAGCCATGTGACCATGGGCAAGTCACTTAACCCTGATTGCTCTGCCTCCTCCTCTCCAAAAAGAAAAAAAAAAAAAGATCTAGTAGTGGTTTCGCTAGCTCAAAGGGTATGCTCAAGTTGATAGCCCTAAGGGCATAGTTCCAAATTGCTTTCTAGAATGGTTGACTCAGTTCAAAACTCCACCAACACTGCATTGGTGTTCCAATTTTTCTACATCCCCTCCAACATTGTCATTTTTTTTTTTGCCATATTAGCCAATCTGACTGGTATGAGGGCGGTACCTCAGCGTTCTTTTAAATCATATTTCTCCCATAGTGATTTAGATAATTTTTTATATTATTATAGATCTTGATTTCTTCTCCTAAAAACTGCCTGTTCATATCTTTTGACCACTTATCCACTGGGAAAAGTTATCAAAATTTAAAAAACAAAATTTTCGTTGTGCCCTGCTAGTTAAGACCCTCTTTAATCTGATTTCAACCTATTCCTTCAGCCTTATTTTATATTTTTTCCTTTTACATTCTCTATATTCCAGCCAAACCACACTAGTAGTGGTTCCTGGATGTTATCCTGCATTCTCCTCCCATGTGCACCCTCAGGCTGACCCCATATTTGGAATATGTTTTCTCCTCATCTCAGCCTGTTGAAATCTTTCTCTTCCTCCAAGGTGGCTCAAGTGCCTCCTCCTCGATCAGGACTTCCCCCTTGCCCCACCTCCCATTCTTTTTTTTAAACCCTATTTCTCTTCTGAAATTTTCCTATAATGCTTTGGCTGAATCACGTTTTTGTCCCAATTACATTCTACTTGGGATCATGTGTACATGTCTTATACCCTGGTACTGTGGTGTTAGACTCAAACAGGAGACCACTGAACCATGCATAAGGGTCCCTATAGGTTGTATATTAACTTAGAAAGCCACACATATTTATATATTTCTTTTTTTAAAGTTTAATACATGAACACATTAAAAATTCAATTTAATCTAGTTTTGCCACACTCAGGAATGTTATGGGTTGCATATGCCTGTGGGCAGCATGTCTGACTCCTCTGCCCTAGGAGACTAAAGCCCCCTGAGGGCAGGGTCTGGGCTATTTTTCATCTTTTTATACCCAGAGCCCTGCATCTGTTATACATTTAATCGATGTTTATTAAATGAATGAATTATTGGAACATCGGGGTAAATTAAAGATCCCTTTGGAGGAACATAAGAAAGTTGCCCTTTGTGATACTGAAATTCAAAAAATTATGACTGTACCCTGAATATTTCCATTTCTACTTACTAGCCTGATCTGGATCTACGACCCAGAAATATGTCAAAATCCCTTTTGAACCTGTTTGTAATACTGGCCTAAACTGCCTCCTGGAGTGATAAGAATTTATAATATACAAATGTTGTGTAAAGAAATACTCCCTTTTATTTGAGTTAAAACTATTTCCCTTCAAACTTCAAGAGGTGCTGGAATCTTTGGACTGATGTTTCCGAGGATAAGCAGTTTTGAACCCGTTTAATCTGGAGGGAGTAAAAGCAGTAATATTTTCAGACAAGACTGCTCTGGCATACAGCTTCTTTTGATAAGTCATTGTATTTGCTTCCTGCGCCACCCCCACTGAGCCTAGAGGAGAGAAGAGAATGTGGCAAAGGAGATGGTTGGTTGACTTGCAAATTGTCTGAGGCTGAGCAGAATCTAGCTGTGGGTTTAGCCAAATCTAAAAGTGTTCTGTTCTGATGGAAGGTGGGCCCAGAGGCATAACTCCCTTAAGCTCCTTCTTAAAGGAGTCTGGGTTTACTTAACAGATCAGAATTCTGCCAGCATGGTTAGATGTTTTTCTTTTTTTTTTTTTTACCTTCTCTAACCCAGCACATCTGTTTCTGATAGTAAAGGAATACAGCTCTTCCACCCCCCACCACTCCAGCTAGCTAGCAGGCTTTTAGAGTTAGATAAACCTACAGAACATTACTACATGGAGCTCATCCCACTTAACAAGACAGAAAACGGCTGGAAAAGAAATGAATGTGGAAAGTGACAGGATGTAGATTTGACCATGAAGCAAACCAGAGCAAGAGACAGTTTGTGGGAATGCTGTAGATCTGCACACAAATAAAACATCCTTTCCCCCTTTCTTTGCTGATACAGAATGACCCCTTCCTAGGACTACAGGCTAATAGTCAATCAAAATAGATGGAGGGAATTCCCACACAAGGAATTTTTATAGGTCTAGAAAATTAAACAAACAACTCCTTCCTGATTATCTTATGTGTATAGTAGGTTACTGGTGACTTTTCTGGAATGATAAAATATGGATCTTAAGAGTAATTCCTGGCACATAGTAAATGCTATAAAAAAGTTAGTTATTATTATTATCATTACTACAAGTCTCTCTCAATTATCTAAAAGAAATATTTCTTGCAGTTTCTGAAAAATATAAATTTATTTTAATAACAATAAGTAAAGTTAATTACATATGAATGCCTCAGTTCAACAACTACAAGATATCATCTAGCAACCTCAATAAACCTCACCATCTGCATACTGCAAGCCTGGGGGAAAAAAAAAAAAGCAAAAACAAAGTTCCAAATGAAAGTAGTGATAAAAACAACTGAGAACCTAAGGCTCTTCTTGAGATTTACAGTGCAATGTGACTGGTCAATTCTGATGGCCAGAAAAGTAAACAAGCATTTGTTATATACTCTTACTTTGTGGCAGGCACTCTGCTAAGTGCTGGGGATACTCCCCCTCTCAAAAAAGGCTAAATATGGTTCCGGATCTCATGGAGCTCACGTTCTACTGGGGGAGAAAATATGCAAAAATTGTGTATACAAGATAGATACTTTATAAATATAAGGTAAATACAGAGAAAAAGGACTAGGAGGGGTAGGAAAGGAGGGGGGAGAGAGGGAGGAGAATGAATGAGAGGGAAAGTCCTTTCACAGAGGATATAATTTGAGCTGAGCCCTGAAGGAAGCTGGGGAATCCAGGAGGCAGAGGTGAAGAGAGAGAGAGCCTTCCAAGCTATAGAAGCTGGCAAGCTTCGGAAGCATAAGAGGAAAGCAAAGACAGAAGACAGAAATAAGACAACATAAAAAGAATACACAGAGGCAACGCCTGGCATCAGCAGAAGATAATGGCAGCTGAGAGATAGTGAGAAACCCAAGAGATGATGGGTAGGGTTGGTCTATGTCACAGATTCAAAATTACATAAGGGAGGAGACAGAAGAAATACCAATGACAGCTAGGTGGTGCAGTGAATAGAATACCAGCCCTGGAGTCAGGAGGACCCAAGTTCAAATTTGACCTCAGATATCTTTTTTTTCTTAAAATTAAAAAAACCCCAACTTTAATTAGAAAAAACTTTCTTTAAAATAAAAAGGTAATTCTTCTATAAGGGGGCTATAGCACCTGTTGGATAGCTAGTGTCCCAGATGCCATTTCTTCTGGCTAGCTCTGCACAATCCCTCTTAGCGTGGACAATGGGTATCCCATTCCAATATCAGAAGGTTTTCTTAACCTAAAATATAGTTCCTTGGGGAAAATTATCTAACCCGCCCTTAAAACCTCGTTTCTTAGCAACCAGACAAAATGACAGGTTAATATTTTTCTGAAGTTTGTAATAAGCCTAATTCTACAGATAGCTCTTAAGAGCTGCTAAGAACAGTATTCTTTGTTTACACCTAGGGCTCCTCAGAGGAAGGCTCCCATGAAATAAAAGCCATGGTCTCCAATATATGTGTCTTTTTAAATAACAAGATTAATATCAAAGCCTCTCAATCACCTCATGCTATGGACGGAGAAATAGTGAACCACTCCAGTCTCTTGGCCAAGAAAACCCTAAACGGGGTCATGAAGAGTTGGACATGAGTAAGCAACAATAGAATGTTGGGCTTCGAATCAGGACGACTCATCTTTATGAATTCAAATCTGACCTCAGACACTTATTGGCTTTTCCATCTATCTGTTGCTCTGTTTCATTGACTCTTAAGTCTCCACTTGTCCACTCCCCAAATGGGAGCTTTATTCACTTGTGTAGTCTGAGGAAATGATATTCTTCCATTATTAATAGCATTTACCATCCTATTCCACTGAGGCCTTTTCTGTCAATTCTCTCTAATGACTGAAAGTTTCCTGTTTACCCTCTCCCTTGTCTAATTCAACTCTCCCTAACAATAGAGTGTAAACATCCTTTCCATCAGGTTGATTCTCTTTCAAAAATGAAATGTACCCCCAATCATGTATTTTGTCTCTTGGTTGGTTTAGAAAGCCCATGACTTGTATATAGGCCCAGATGAATTAATATAATTGAACTGAGGAAGCTAAGAGGCACAGTGAATAGAGAGCTGGGCTTCGAGTCAAGATAGACCTGAATTTTTATCCTATCTCAGACACTTCCCAACTGTATGACCCTAGGCAAGTCACTCAGTCTCTCTCAGGCTCAGCTCCTCATCTATAAAATGAAAGGGTTAGACTAGAAGGGCTCCAAGTTCTCTTCTAGCTAAATCCATGAGTCTATGAACTCCAGGTGTATTAGTAAAATAGTAATGATGGAACCTCAGAAGCCTAAATCCAAAAGGGATTTGGGAATAAACTGAAGTTTCAAAATTCGATGAAACTCCATTAAACATTGTTTAATGTTTTCACTTACAGTTATCTACCCTGGAAGGTTTTCCATTGATTAAAAATCCTTTTTTTTTTTTTTTTTGAGGTGGGAAGTCAGGGTAATTGGGGGTAAGTAACTTTCCCAAGGTCACACAGGTAGTGTGTCAAGTGTCTGAGGCAGGATTTGAATTCAGGTCCTCCTGACTCCAGAGCCAGTGCTCTATTCACTGCGCCACCTAGCCGCTTCCATTGATGAAAAATCTTGTCCTGGCATGATGGCAAGATGGGAAAGCAAAACTTCTTTAGGTTTTAGCATCTTCTATCTATAAAATGCCTGACCTGTAAAGAATGAATGCCCCTACATACAAGGTCATAAGCTTTTTTATAGATTGCAACCATCTGAAAAAGTAATTTTGGCAAAGCAAAAGGGGAATTGCCCATGTTGATCTACGGTCAACTTCAGAGATACCTGGTACATTTAACAAAATATTGTTCTTCCTGGATCCTGAGACAGTTTTCTGATAAGATACTTTGGTAGCCAGCATGAAAAAGTGTATAGAGAGCTATCCTTGAAGCCAAGGAAACTTGGAGTCAAGTGTGACCCTGAACCCACAGTGCTTCAGGCAACTCTCTAAGCCTATGGACTGTGAAAAAAGTATAATACCATGCATGAACTGATGCAAAGTGAAGTGAGCAGAACCAGGACAACATTGTACACAGTAACAGCAGTATCATGCAATGATCAGTTGTGAATGACTTAGCTTTTCTCAGCAATATGGTGATCTAAGACAACTGCTGGGTCCTGAATATAGATTGGAGTATAATTTTTTCACTCTTTTTCTTCCTTCCTTCCTTCCTCCCTCCCTTCTTTTCTTCCTCCCTCCCTTCCTTCTTTCCTTCCTTCCTTCCTTCCTTCATTCCTTCCTTCCTTCCTTCCTTCCTTCCTTCCACAAAATTGCTAATATGGAAATGTTTTACATGATTGTATATATATAACCTATATCAGATTGCTTACCCTCTCAGGCAGGGAGGAGAAGAGGGAGGAAGGGTAGAATTTGAAACTCAAAACTTTTAAAAAACATAAAAAAATATTTTTACATGTAATTGGGGAAAAATAAAATATTACTTTAGAAAAAGTACTGTATCAACCTACTTTGCTAAAGGGAGTTCTCTTACCTCGGAGTTCTCTATAACAATGAAATCATAGGCCTAGTACCATAAATCTTTTTTCAGTATTTAAAAAAAAAATTTAAGTAAAAAGTATTTTGTAATTAATTTGTCCTCCCCACTTTCTCTCCCACTGAGCAAATTTTAAAAAAAGAGAGAGAAACAAATCCCTCAGTATATATCTCCATAATTTTTTCAAAATAAATTCCCACATTAGCCATATCTGAAAATATTGCTCTTTCTTCATTTAAGGTTATCGCTTCTCTGTCAGCAAGACAGTGGTGGGTTTTATTTTCACTCTGTTGGACTTGTGGTTTATTCTTGCATTGATCAAAATTCTTAAATCTTTCAAAATTTTTTGCTCTATAATGTTACCATCGTATAAACTGTTCACCTACTTCTGCTCACTTTGCTATGCTTCCGTTTATACAGATCTTCCCAGTTTCCCTTGAAATTACCCATTTTATCATTTCTTATGGCACAATAGTACTCCATTACATCCCTATAACACAATTTGTTTTGTCATTCTCCAATAGGAAGGCACCCCCTTAATTTTCAACTTTTCACTACAAAAAGAGCTGCTATAAACATTTCAGGACATAGAGATTTTTTTTCCTCTTTCTTTGGGGAACATAAGCCCAACAACAGTATAGTAGTACAAGGGTACACATGGTTAATTTTCTGGGTATGGTTCCAAATTGTTTTCCAGCTCTATCTTTTTGTGTGTGTGCCATCCTCTTGTAACCCATCGGTATTCTTTGTCCTTTTCCATTGTTGGGCATATCCCTACCTTAAGCCCCAGATCCTCCAAAATTATAGCAGCACATTTTTAAAATTTCTTTTTCTTTTCTTTTTTTTTTTTTTAAACTTAAATACACTCTCCTGTCTGGTTCACAGGCTTGCCGTTTTGTTGCATCTGAACCCAGGCCATCTGGCTGTCCCAGGGTCCAATGGAATGTACCAAGCCCCACTGCCTCTTGAGCGGGATAGAGCCCTGGTCTGGCGCTTCACTGTTGGGGTTGTGGGTACTGGCTCCTGACCCTTCTTGGCCTTTTTCTTCTGTGTCATCTCGTTCCTGTTCTTCATTTCACAGAGACCACACCCACCCACTGTGGGATGCCCAATTACCTTCCATCAGTGAGTTCAGGTGTTGGTGGGGAAGTGCTCCATTGGTAAGATCTGGCATTTCTGCATTGGCCTGCACTCTGCGGCATACCCTCTGGGCTTCCTGGTGGCCTTTGTCTACTGGAACCACTAGAGTAGCTGCCCTTCACCCTGCTTTGACTATAACCAGCTCTGCCTCCTCACCTTGGGTCTCAGCTTCCTGGAGAATGCAGTCCTGCTTCTGCTCACTTATGTCTCCTCCTTTGAGGACTTTACCACCCAGGAGAATGCCTTCATTGTGCTCATCACAGCAGCTCTGGGTCACATGCTGCTAACCTGTATCTTGTGGTGTCTGACTAAGAAACATATATTAAGTTTGGAAGAATGTAAGTCCTACAGCTGGAAACAAAGGCCTTTTATTGTCAACTTTGTCTCTTTCTTTATGGCCTTAGTCGTCTACTTCCGACACAACATGTACCATGAGTCAGCACTGTCCTTGAGTACACCATGGTTCTGACTGACATGGCCTTCCACATGACTGTCTGTTGGGACTTCAGGAATAAATTGATGCTTATCACCTCTCCAGTAGACGATAAAAGATTTTGAGCCAGCCTGGACCATGTTGGACAAGATCCAGACTGATTAGAAGGGTATAGAGGGGACAGAGAATGCATTCCCTGCCCTATCTCCCAGATTCACCCACCCCAGAAACCAATGGAGAAAATATAGAACTCTAGTCTCCTCGCTCTAAAACAAACCAATAAAACTTAGATACAAAACAAGAAAATATAGAACTCTAGTCTCCCCCTCCAAAACAAACCAATAAAACTTAAAAACAAAACAAGAAAATATAGAGCTCTAGTCTCCCCACTCCAAAACAAACAAATAAAACTTAAATACAAAACAAGAAAAGAAAAAGAAAAAAAAGCATTGCCATGTACATAGCAGAACATAAAAGAAGATTCAATATAAAACAATAAATTTCCATTTCAAGAAAACCTATATAATAATTACTCCATATAGTTTTCAAAGCTGCCCAGCTTTTCTTTGCTTCCTTGTAGGTTTTCTTTTGTTCTCTACTGTGCACTTTTAATTTTTCCCCACCCTATCCTTTAAACAAAATTAATTTTATTTAATAAGAAATTTAACAAGGAGAGCAAAGTGAACAGAATCAGGGGAACAATTTACACAACGACCATAATAATGTAAAGAAAAACAATGTTGAAAGACTTAAGAATTCTGAGCAATGCACTGACCAATGGCAGCTTCAAAGGATTGATGAAGCATATCTCTACTCATGTTAGAGAGAGTGAATTATGGGCAATCAATGGGAATACATTACCAGACACAGCCAATATTTTGATTTGTTATGTTTGTACTGCTTTGTAACAATCAAAGGTTCCATGGATCATGGGGAATTGACATTACTTTTTTTTTAAAGAGCATCAATAACCTTTCTTTTAAAAAGAAAGAATCCTCTATAAACACCTATACAAAAACCTAACTTTATTTAATAGCCATTTACCTCTAAATTAATTAGCTTCAAGATATAAAGCACCATAGAAGCTTTTCAATCCCTTTCTGTATAAGTCTCCATCAATATCCTTTGTGCATTCATTCTTATTTACTTTTTCCTCGTATGATTACAATTATTGTTTTTCTTCTAGTCCTGCTTTTCAAGTTTACCATTATTTCATAAAGATCTTTTCAGATGTTCTTGTATTCCTTATACTTTCTGGTCTTAATTTTATAATAGTATCCTATTACTTGAGTTACTGTAATCTTTTAATCATTCCCATGCTGGCAGACCTTTAGGTTGTTTGCAATTTTTTGGCAATTACATACTATGCTTCTATGAAAATTTATGAGTGGTTAGCTCTTCTTTTTTTGTGGTATTCTTCACAGTAACATTGTTCACATATGTTCCTAACAATGGAATAATTGGGTCAAAGGGTATGATTGTTTCTGTAACTTTTACTATATATTGACATCTAAAAAATCTTAATATTTTATTCTATTTACTAATGTGCATATAAATCTCTGGAACCAATTTTGGCAACCTTCTGAACTTCGGATTCTCTCTTTAGCCATTGGCTGATTTAATTATAGGTTACCCAAATTGCAGGACTGATAAAGGTTCTGCCAAAGTTTGGCCATTGGAAAGCTGAATTGAGAAAATTGCTTTCCTATGGATCATTTTTTCATGGGATGTCTGTCTGTATAAAAGAGAAAAATACCTGATCACACTCATTTATCATCACAATCTAAATGCTAATCTGCAGCCCCTGGGATAAATGTTGAGGGAATTTCATTTTTATCTATAACCAGGGGACCTCATTACTATCTAATGATTTGTTTACCTCCACCCTTGAGATGAATATTTTAGATAGGTAATCATTGTTCAATTTAAGCTTACTCTAACCCCCTGGGGCCATCTCCAGTTGTCCTGATCTATATCTGTCCACTGGTCCCAGACCGCTCCAGAGGAGAAAGTTGAGGCTGGTGATTTTGCACAGCCCTGCCTCACGTCAATCCAATTGACCTGCAACTGTATCATCAACCTGATGTCATGGTGCTCTTTGAGAATGAAGGACAAATCACAACAACCTTAATCCTCAAGACCACTCTCCTGGAATCTGAGTATATGTATAATTGTTATTATGTGTTATTATGGTGGGTAGGATAGGGATATGGAATGGACCTATAATTTAATTGATATAGGAAATTCTCATGTGAAGAAACTCACCTTTCTAATGCAGGTTGGCACCTTTTTGGCAACCAATAGTCTTAAGTGTTGTCTGTAGGACTAAGAGGTTAAATGATTTGCCCAGGGCTACCTACAGCCAGTAAGTATCAGAGGTGAGACTTGAGTCTATGTGTCCTTGGTTTAGAGGTCAGCTCCCTGGCTACCATGCAATACTTCATTCTAAAAAGTCAGAAATATATGTCATAAATTAATAACAACAGCTAAATTTATATAGCCCCTAAAGCCTGTAAAATACTTTATGTACATTATATCATTTAATTATCATGACAACCTTGTAAGGTTTTCATAAGTATTACTATGCCCATTTTATAGATAAAGAAACTGAGACTTGGAGAGTTAGATTACTTGCTATGGGTTACATAGCTAATTAGTAAGTATAAAAGGCTGGATTTGTTTCCATTTACAGATGAAGACCAGAGAGAAATATAATCAGTCACATAGCAAGCTACTGGTAGAGCCGTATTTGGAACCCAGGTCATTGATCTTCAACCAAAATTGGGATTAACACAAAACCCTACTTAATTTAAGCCTGTCATTCTTCTATGATTCTATGGTTTACAAAGACTATAATTAGGTTGCTATATTTCTAAGCCTATAATGTTTCTTCCCACAATGACTCATTTTATTTATCTGAGTTTCCTAATCTCCCTCCCCCAGTGGCATGGCACTGTATATAAGATAGGCTTGGAGGGAAGAGAATAAGAGTGACTCCTCTAATTTTTCCTTCTGCCCCCTTTCACTCCTTTATACTTGATGCTTCCCCCTTTCTCCTAATGTGTTTGGGTCACTTTCCCCTTTTACCAAGATGGATAGGATAGGTAGGACCTAAGGTGGGCTACCCCAGGGTGTGTAATAAAGGGCATTAAAAAACGTTACTTAAAAAGAAAAAGATAAATGCATGTGTTTTTACTGTCAGAAAATCCCCTCTCCAGGGGTCCTAAATGGTCCCCTTGGATGTCATGGTGAAGATTCAAATCGTCCAGTGTGCAGTAACACAGCACAAATAACAATAAATTTAGTTGGGCACAATTGTCCCATTTGCTGGAATCCACATATCCTCTGTTAGAGACCCACCATAAAAGCAAAGGGAAAGAAAGCAGTGGGCCTTCAAAGTGGTTTGCCCAAGGTCACGCAGGTAATAATTGACAGAGTCAAAATTTAAGACAGGCCTTACGGATCTAAATCCAGTGATAATCCAGGAGAACTCTAATAGGGTTTTCAGGTTCTTTTCCAAAGTATATATAATCCCTGTACTGAATTACCCAATCAGGGAATGTAAGATTAAATTGGAGTCCTCGGAAGACACAGAAAACTGTTCTTCCTCATTCCATTCTGACCTTTTCTGTAATGCTTTGACGACATAGTTTCTCTGGCTAACATAGAAGACATTTAGAATACTGTGGGCATGAAGAGGGAAGAAGTCATCACTTCTAATGTGAATTCTCCAAGCAAAGTTTAGCATGGAAAAGCAAAGAGGAATGATTTTCAAACAATAGCAGTGCGTACTAAGAAAGATGCTGGTCTCAGCACCAGAAGACCTAGGCCTAACCCCTGCCAATGACTAGTCAAGGAGCCCCTATTTCCTCACATTTAAATGTCATCTTCTCAGAGCTAGAAAATGGCAATGAAAATACTTGTCCTTTCTATTTCAAGGGATGCATCAAAGACCAAATACGATAAAGAACCTAGAAGCGTTTTGAAAGTCATAATGTACTTTAAAAGTATAAGGGAAATAATAAATAAATTAGGCTAAATATTTATTTGTCACAGAATATGTCAAAGTGGAATTTTTTGAGAGGCAGGGTTTTCTAGTAGCTAGGGGACAGCCTCAAAGTCAGCAAGTGGAATCTGAGTTCTTAGCCTATAATGGCAGCTAGATGGGGATAGAGTGCTGGGCCTGGAGTCAAGAAGACTTGAATTCAAATTCAGTCTTAGACACTAGCTGTGTGACCCTGGGCAAGTCATTTAACTTTTGTTTGCCTTAAACTACTGGGGAAGGAAATGGCAAACCATTCTAATATCTTTTCCAAGAAAACCCTATGAGCTCTATGGTCTACACAGGGTCATGAGTTGGACAAGACTGAATGACTAAACAACAGCAATGGCATGGAGAAGAAAGGCCATGATACATGGCTTGTCCATGGTTATACATCTGAAAAGCAGATGCACTGGGATCTAAGTCTAGGTCATCTGACTCCAAGACTGATGTTCTTTCCACCTTCCATGCTACATTCATTCAATAAGCATTTAATGACTGCTTACTGTGTGCCTGTCACTATACTTGGAGCTGGGACTACAAAGACAAAAAATAATTGTCCTTGCCCTCAGGGAGCTTGCATTCTATATAGATAAATGAATGCAAAATATGTACAAGGAAAATACCGAATAAAGTTTAGGAGAAGAGGGAAAGCATGAATAGCTTAGAAGATTAGCCCCATGTATGTGGAGGTACCTAAGATGCAGGAACCAGATCATTGCGTGCTTCTTCAGGTAGCATTCAATATGTAGGGCTAGCCTTCTGAGCATGCCAGGAGGTATGATTAGAGAGAGCTGAATAGGTCCTCTGCTCCAACATGCCCATCCTATTTCCAGTTATTGTGCCATATTATCTCTATTCATTTGAGTTTTGAAGACATTTCAGTGTTCAAAGAATGCCATGTCCAAATGACTCCTAGGAAGAGTCACTCTTTAAGCCAGGGGGACGAGTAAGGAATGGGACATAGGTTTAGGGGTTGTAAGGAAATCACCTAGGAAAAGTAAGGAAATATAAGGAAATGACCCAGGAAACCTGCCAGTAGGGCTTAGAATAAAGAGAGTGTTACAATAGATTTAGATGGTGTAGAGCTTCTTCTGAGTCAAATCAACTTTTGGGGGGCATTGGAGGACAAGAGGGGGAGGTATCGATGTTTCGTTGACATAGGGAATGTCCAGTAAGGGAACTCCTTTTACCAATGTCATTTGGTTACTGTTCTACAACTTTTAGTCTCAGAGTTGCCTAGGATGCTGAGAGGTTAAGTTTGCCAGGGTTGTATCACCATTATGTGTCAGAAGTGGGACTTGGCCACAGGTTTTCCTGATTTCAAGGCCAGGTCTCTATCTCCCATGCCAGAGGTTTTAGTTTTCCTGGTGGGACCAATTAAATATCACTTACCCTGAGATGTAATAATACTAATTATAACAATAGTTTTCATGAACACTAGGTTCTTTGAATCTTATAAACAATCCTGTGAGATAGGGAGTACAAATATTATTGCATCCATTTCATAAATGAGTACCCTGAGGTTCAGAGAAATCCTGATTTGTCCAAGGTTGCATGGCTGGTAGGTGTTGGAATCCAACCTAAGGCTTCTCTCTGATGTTCAAGGTCCTTCCCATTACACCCCACTGACTCTCCCAAGAGGGCTATGTGTAGACACAGAGGAGAAGAGGAGTGGATAAGAAGGTTGACTTCCTTCTGAAAAAAGAAGTGTGAAAATTAGGAGAGGAAGTGATAAGATTTTTAAAAAGGAAAAAGAAATTCTGAGTGAGGATCACTTATACCACGAAAAAGAAGTAAAGGAAATGGTTATTTATTTGCTAAGAAGAGTTAAGGAAATATCAAAACAGGACTCCAGCTCTATTTGCTTGGAATCTATTAAGGCTCTACTCTATTATAGACATATGCTAGGATCTGGAAATAGAAAGATAAAAACTAAATAAAACCTTCCCTCCAGGAGCTCACATCCTATCATCAGAGACATTACATATGTAAATAAATATATGCTACATACATAATAAATATAAGGTCAATTTTGGTGGAGGGGCGGGAAGAGAGGACACTTGCTGCTTGCAGGACAAGGAAAGGCCTCAGGTGAACATACATGAGCTGAGTCTTAAAGGAAATAAGAATTCTGAGAGGCAGAGGTGAGGTGGGAGTGCATTCCAGGCAGGGAGGCCTTGGGTGTACAAAGGCCTGGAGGTGGGAGGTGGAGTATCCTGTAAGAGGAACAGAGAGAGGGCCTGTTTGGTTAGATTAGAGAGAGCTGGGAAGGGATTCATGTTTAATAAGGTTGGGAAGGCAGGTTGGAAAGGCAGATTGGAGCCAGATTGTGAGGGCCTTACAGATGAACATCAAACAGATGGAAGGCCAGGGCTATTTCAATGAAGAGACTAGTTAAGATCCCCTAGCTTTGTCCCTTTCCCCTTTTGATCATTGTTTCAAACCCCTGTGTTTCCTTTTAGTTTGCTGTTTGTTGTTTGGTTGATTTTGGTCCAGACCTGGGGTTTCAACATTCTGCTCACTTTCCATGTGACATCTTTAAGCATGTTATTGTCCATGATAACACGTAGCTCCTAGAAATGAAGAACAGCACAACAACTGTGGCTTGGACAAAGCAGACTTATGAGCCCTATCGAATTCTTGTCTCTGGGGCAAATTTGGTTGGGTTGGCACAAAGGCGGGGTGGAAGGTGGTATTTCAGAGTCCTCTTGGCCAGTTCAACCCAAGGGGGCTAGTCTGTTCTCCCTTAGAGTCCAACTCATGTCCCCATCATCATTTGAGAGGGAAGGTAGGTGATGATAATAGGACCCTGTAGATGACATGCTGGGGGGCAGTTGGACAACCCAGTGGTGAAAACACAAGGTGAGGTGGGAGGATAGCATTGGTTTTGAAGAAGAAGCACCAGCATGCCTGCCCTTCCTTTTCAACCCTCCCTACAAATGGCAGCTCCCTGTGACAAAGGCCTAGTCTCCCCAAGGTTCTGCCAAGTATTGACAAGCATTCCCCTCCTTCATTCTGGACACTAGGTCTCTAATGAAGTGTAGAATCTTCCAAGCTTGTTCAAGGTGCCATGTTGGAATCCTGCTTAATCTGAATTTATAATCTGCTAAAGCCCCCAGGTCTTTTTCATGGAAGTAATTTTTGAACCTCCCCATTCTGTACACCCCTATCCTGGTCCTGCATTGGTACCCTGCTGGGGTTGCAAAGAAAGACTACTCAAAGCTATCATTTCCATTGATTTTCTCCTCAAAATGATATCCTAAGTTTAAATAATAATAATAATAATAATAATATGTATACAGTACTTACTATGAGCCACGTACTGTACGAAGAAAATATCAAGAGAGGAGTTCTGCTACATTTTTTATGGCATCAATCTATAAAGTGCCTACTGTGTGTTAGGTATATGCTAGCGTCTGGGGATAGTTACAAAGATAAAAATGAAATAACACCTTCCCTTTAAAAGCTTACACTCTATCATGGGATACATTATATATATAAATAATATATATTACACACATACACAATAAATAAAAATATTATCTCATCTGCTCTTCACAGTGACCTTGGCAAGTGGATACAAGTGGATGGAGAAACTAGGCAAACAGGGGTTAAGTGACCTGTCCAGGGTCACACAGCTAGTGTCCACCTTTGTACTAAAAGCTCAGCTCTCTACCCACTGTGACACCTCGTTCCCCACTTAGAGTTGCAAGGTACCTTGGGAACCAACTATTCCACATATTACAGAGGAAGAAAGGAGGCCCAGAATAGAGAACTGAGCTGCCACAGGTCACCCAGGTAGTAAGTGGCAGAGGTGGGGTTCAGACCTCAGGCTCTTGGACCAGGTTCAGATGCACCACTCTGAGGAGCAGAGAGAGGAAACAGGTGCCCTTGGGAAAGTGGAAGAATTAGCCTGCTAGATTATCCATAAGAGCATTTTCCACACATTGTACAGCATTTTGAGATGATGGCGACCGATGAAAACATCCTTTAAATCCAAGACAGGGTAACTCCCCCTTTCTCTTAAAGGGACAATGATGTGATTCCTCTGTAACCTGATTGGAGTTTTCCACATCAATGAAATATGAAAATTCGTAAGTTTTGGGTTTTTTTTCCTCTTGTTTTGTAAAGCTACCAAACCACTCATTGTTTCCCTGGGTAAATGGGCATTTTTTTTCCACTTAGGATTCCTACAATAGAAACGGTCTTTGGTTTTTTTTTTTCCTCTTTTTTTGGAAGGAGCCCACTCCCTTCCCGTAATCTTTGGTACTGATCTGCTTTGGATTCACTTGGTCCGATTTGCTGCCTCCAATAATTTGATCTGCAGATGTATGTCACCAGATGAAGATTTTGAGGGCTGGGGTTCCTTGAAGGGAGGAAGCTACATTCTGTTGGGGTTGGGGCCTGCTGCTGTCAGGCATTAACTTCTTAATAATGCAGCTTTTCAACCCAGAGCCTGTTGGCACAATTATGCACTTGAAACTGGTGGCTTGGCATTCTTCATTTGCACAAAAACAAGTCCCCTTGAATGCTGGGTTGTGGCTATTTTTATTTCAGTTCAGTCCTTTCACTTTTTAGCTCAGGGCTCAAGTCTGTCACATATATTTTGGCCCATGTCTGAATCTGTTACTTTTTCCTTCAAAGACCTGCAGAAAGGTAGCATTCCCCAGACCCTCAGCAACGTCTCACCCCCATCCCCACCCCAGCCGCTAAGCTTCCCCTCTTGCAGTATATTTAGAAGTCTTTCTGTCTGTGACTCAACCATTGGGTTAAACAGGAGTTTGCTCTTCTGAAGGCTGTGCAGTTCCGGCCATTAACATGGTAATGTCCCTGGCACCCTGGAAGGCCAGCACACCTGCAATTAAAAAAACAAAATTAGAATGCATGGGTGCTTGGCAAGCAAGAGTCACCAGAAATCTGAAGACAGCTGCTGTCCCCTCCTACTTCCACCCTCCCTTTGAGCACCACCCCCCAAAAACTTTCCAGCTCAGGCTAGAAGGGGAGCTGGAAGGGTTTTGGTTTCTGTTTGATTGGTGAATGGTTGATATGAAAAGCTTTTGTGATAAGAAGCAGTGTTGGACAAGGGAGAGATTGGTGACAGAAGAGTCTAGAACAAAGTCAGTAGCTAAGTCAGGGCTGTCATTAGACTTCCTAGTTTAGTTGAAAATCATTGGAGGGTTCTAAAAATACTTGGGGCAGCTAGATGGTGCACTGGATAGAACACTGGTATTGGAGTCAGGAAGGAAACCTTTTCCTGAGCCAAAATTTGACCTCAGACACTTACTAGTTGTTTGACCCTGGGCAAGTAACTTAACCCTGTTTGCCTCAGTTTCCTTATCTGTAAAAATAAACTGGAAAAGGAAATGACAAACTAATCTAATATCTTTGCCAAGAAAATCCCCAGATGGGGTCACAAAGAGTCTGACACTTGAAAAATGACTGAAGACAAAGAAGGAAAAAATACTTGCAACATTCACTATGAGAGGGTGGGTCCAGAATGCTGAACCTATCAGAAGACCTAGACTGAATCCTCCCTCCCTTAGACACTCCCTAGCTGTTTGACCCTGGACAATCCCTTTAAATTTTTTTAGTCTTAGTTTTCTCACCTGTAAAATGGAGATAATAATAGCATCTATTTCACAAGTTTATCATCAGAATCAGATAAAAGTTGAAAAGCATTTAGCCCAATGCCTGGCACATAGGGGGTTCCTAATAAAGCCTTATTCTTTTATCCCACTATTTAATAGAGATTATTATTATTATGTTATATATAACATACGGAGACTGGGAACTAATTAAATGAAGAAGAAGAAAGTGGCTGGAGGGATTTCTCCACTGGTATTATTGTAGATTTCAGGAATCTAAGAGCTTTAGAAGGGACCTCAGAAGCCATCTAGCCAACCCTTGCCAGGTCATGAACTGGCCTACAACATGCTTACTAAGTGGTCATCTAACCTCTTTTTACAAGTACTAGAGGGCTGGTGGAGTTCATTCCATTTGCTCACATCCCTAATTCTTGAGAAGTTTTTTTTTTTTCTTTAGGTTGTATCAAAATCTGCCTTCCTACTTGCCCTCCATTGCTTCTGTTTCTTTTTCTAGACCAAGGGTTCTTAGAATTTTTTCGTGTGTATGTTCTGGACCTCTTTTGGCAATCTGATGGAGTCTATGGATCTTCTCAGAATGTTTTTTTGTGTGTGTGCATATTTTATTTTTTTATATTCTTAAATTTTTAGTTTTAGTTTTCAACATTTGTTTCCACAAGATTTTGAGTTACAATTTTTTTCTCCCCATCTTTCCCCTACATTCACCCCAAAATAGCAAGCTTACTGAATACACCTTCCCCCAATCTATTCTTTCTTGTATTCTTCCCCTTCATCTCTCTAACTTTCTAGTAGGGCAAGATGGATTTCTATACCCCAGTACCTGTATATCTTATTTCCCAGTTTCATGTAAAAAGCACATTTTTAAACATTTGTTTTTAAAACTTTGGGTTCCAGATTTTTTTCCCCTTGTTTCCCCTCCTCACCCACCCTCACTGGGAAGATAAGCAATTCAATATATATTGTACATGTGTAGTAATCCAAATCATTTACATAGTAGTTAAATCATAAAAGACTAACTACATTTCCCTCCATCCTATCCCGCCCCTCCTCTTATTCTACTTTCTCCTTTGACCCTATCCCTTTTCAAAAATGTTAGCTTCTAACTGCCCTCTCCCCCAATCTGTCCTCCCTTCTATCCTCCCCTCTCTTGTCCCCTACCCCGCTATTTTCTTGTAAGGTAAGATACTCAATTGAGTGTGTATGTTATTCCCTCCTTCAGCCAAATTCAATGAAAATCAGGTTGTCTCGTTCCCTTTCATCTTCCTGCACTTCCCCTCCATTGTAACAGTTTTCTCTTGCCTCTTTTTTATGAGATAATTTACCCCAATGTATCGCTCCCTTTCTTCTTCTCCCAATAAATTCCTCTCTCGCCTCTTAATTTTTTTTTTAGATATCATCCCTTTATATTCAATTCATTCTATGCCTTCTGTCCATGTATACATGAACACACATATGCCCAGACTCACATATATATTTATATACACATACATCCTCCTACAAACACACACACACACACACACACACATATTCCTTTCAGCTATCCTTATACTGAGAAAAGTTACAATTATCATTTTTCCATGTAGGAATGTAAATAGTTCAATTTTAATAAGTTCCTTATGATTTCTTTTTCCTATTTATCATCTCATGCTTCTCTTGCTTCTTTTATTTGAGGGTCAAATTTTCTGTTCACATAAGTTTTTTTCATCAAGAATGTTTGAAAGTCCTCTATTTCATCAAATGACCAATTTTTCTCTGTAGCATTATACTCAGTTTTTCTGGGTAGGTGATTCTTGGTTTTAGTCTTAGCTCCTTTGATTTCTGGAATATCATATTCCAAGCCCTTTGATCCCTTAATGTAGAAGCTGCTAGGTCTTGTGCTATCCTGAATGTGTTTCCACAATACTCAAATTATTTCCTCCTGCCTGCTTGCAGTATTTTCTCCTTGACCTGGGAACTCTGGAATTTGGCTATAATATTCCTA